>CM062197.1:9362500-9962500 GCA_031216445.1 Lateolabrax maculatus | reverse complement strand
CTGAGTGTTTATCCTGTGCGTAGTAAAATCTAAACTGTAAGGCGGTGGGAAACACACTGGTCTCACATCCTGGAAACACACCTGTAAATAATTTATTTGAAAGAAAACCCTGACAAAGTTGACTGTTCGATGTTGTTGTGACTCTGGGATTATTATAGCACAAGTGTCATCAATAATAAATACCTGGAGACGTTAATAAAGATTTGCCTTGTGCAAAGATTGGAGGTATGCTGCCCTTTGTACCATTAAACTGTCAACAGACAGAAATGGGTCATAGCTGCAATATTAGCAGACTGATTGTAATGCTGTATTCAACCACAAGAGGACAACATTAGTGTGTGCTGAAGGGACAGGAGGAGGAGAGAAGGACATTTGCTCAAGTACTGTACTTAAATGACAATTTGAGGTACTTGTACTTTACTTGAGTCATTTCTTTTCGTGCTACTTTGTGCTTCTACTCCGCTACATTTCAGAGGGAAATATTGTACTTTTTACTCCACTACATTTATTTGATAAGTTTAGTTAATTACTTTAAAAATGAAGCTTTTGCATACGAAACATATGAAGAGCTTATACTGCCCAACAGTATATACAAGTAGAACTGAAACGCTTAGTCGATTAACTTATTAGTTGATTGACAGAAAATAGATGCCAACTATTTGATTACCGTTAAGAAACTTTTCATGCAAAAGCAATTCATGGTTCCAGCTTCTCTTCAAATCTTAGGATTTGCTGATTTTCCTTTTAATTATTTGAATTATATTGAAAATATAGAGTTTTTTAGAGATTTTTCTGCATTGAGAACGTTTACTTTTAATACTTTAAGTTATTTTTTCCTGATTATACTTACATACTTTTACTCAAGTAATATTTGCAATGCAGGGCGTTTATTTGTAATAATGTATTACTACAGTGTGGTATTAGTACTTTTACTTAAGTAAAGGATCTGAATAATTCCCACAGCACTGGTCTTTAGGTGTTAAACTTGTGGCATATTCCTACTGAAGACTATGAAAATCAATAACCACTAACTACTGGCATTTCAAAATACATATTGCATTGAAATAAATGTGGATTACACTGCTTTTCTAACGCTTTGTGTCACTCTCAAACAACAGCTGCATGTTCATCATTAGAGTGGGACGAATCATTATAGGGTTACTGTATGTAAGTCTTCTTGTAATGAGAAATGGCATAAAGAAACATCTTTAATGTCTTCTGTCATGCCAACATAGTTCCTTAGGCTGTCTTGACTTGAACAGGCAGCGATACAGTGACATATCATTTTGGAGGCAGGGGTGCACTCGAAGTTATTAACTTGAGACAAACAAGTGTTTCGCAAAGTGGCCTGCAATTGAGAAAAACTAACACCGTTTGTTTTGTTTTTCTTAAATTGTGGCCTATTCCTACTAAAAACAGGTTTTAAATGAAATCTAAAACCAACCAATACTGACAGTCTAAATAAAGATGAGATGCAGATGATAACTGTATACAAATAAATGTAAGAATTAAAGTTTCATCTCAGAAGTTGCGGTTAGTAAAACAGCCCATGGGTAGAGTCATATTGTATTGTCAATATGGTTAAGTGAGTCACTGGTGACTCATAAAAACCAGTAAAAGGTGAATTCAGCCTCTGGTATGCAGCTCATACTTAAAAGATGTCTAAATTTTTCTCGTTCGTAGATAAAACACAGACGCCTTCCATCTGCCATAGGCAATAATCAGTTTTATTTAAAAAACAAAAACAAAAAACAAACAAAAAAAATACTGAAAATACAGCTTGTTTTATACACGACAGCCATATGTACAAGATATAAAACAGAAAGACAAAAATAGATCATTGCTGTTAATGAGATAGCACTGGGAGGGGGGGTGATAGTACTGATTTTTGAAAGGCACAAGGGCTAGGTATGAAGAGCTCTGTGTGAGGAGTCACAGCCACATCACATGAACCTCTAATGATAAATGAACTGTTTTTAACAAGCACGGAAACAGTTTTAAGTTTTTGAGATACAGCTCCATATACAGCTGGACTCTTGTTTTACCAGCCCCAGTGCCTTTCTCAGGCATAAGGATGGTTATTTAGGCACCAGTTTATTGATTCACATCATCTAGACTGGCTTGATCCAAATCTACCCTTACTGTATCTCCCATCTCCACAAATGCTTTAGGAGATATGCCAAGTTTCAATGTCTAAAGGGGGAGCAAAAAACAGTGAATAAGTTGAGGAAGCATCTGCAGAAATGCTTCAATATTGCATCCACCAGGACCATTTTATCTGAAAAATGGGACAATGATTTGTATAGTTTGGATTTCAGCAGCATCAAGTGTCAACTGAAATGCCCTTTTAGACTAATTTACAAAAAAAACACCAAATTATGTTTAAGGTCATAGTTTAAAGAAAGTACGTTAGTATAATTTACAGCATTATACAAATAAAGAGTTTTAAACAAACACTGTACACTCTACAGTAAAGCACTTTTCTAGAACAAAAGAAATGCTATTAACAATAAGTTACATTGACTCCAGAAGATTGGGGTGAAAAGAAAATATATATGTATATATATTTTATTACACAATTTAGAGACCAACTTTTAGTGGTCATTCTTTGTTTTGGAAAGCTCTTCCAAAGACACGTTCATTTGGTCAGGAAGGATCACAAAATATCACAATTAAATAATCGGGTGCTGCAGGACATGTACAATAAAGAGAAAAAAAAAAACGAAAAAGCATTGTGGAAGCAACGAGGGAGCACAAAAAGATACACTAAAACTGTACATGTGACAATTAAAATACATCTAAAAATGCACATTAATTGATTGATATGAAAAGGCAAAAACAAAATAAAGCTATCCCAAACAATACTAAAAACAGATAAATATTAACAGTTCTATCAGAAAAAGTAAATAAAAGTAGTAAAAATAAAATACAGTTAGGTAAAATAAAAGTGATTGGAGCTTAACAGACAAAGCTGGCAAGAACAAGTTTCAATTGAAACTAAACAAGAACCTTTGTGAAAACAAAAGTCTTTTCACAAGAAAGTAAAAATGAAAAAAGGTGAGTAGGATATTTTAGTGGTGATGAAAGACAGAAACAGACCTGACGGATGTAATTTAGAAATGATAAATTGCGTATTGACTGAATATTAAAATGCTTTACTCCTTGGCCCGTCAGAAGATAACTCGACGTGATTAATGAGCTTGTTAAGTGCAAATCTATCAATCAATCTGCAAAAATGTCGGGGTACAGTCATGAAAAGCATCTCAAGCAGATAGTTGCAAGTATGTATATTAAATCTGGAATTATCAAATAAACTAGATGGATTATTTAAAATCCATACAGATCTTTCCATGCCTATGTTGTCTTGGAAATAATTATCCAACCAAATATGGGCAAATATGTGTATGAAAGTATGTTTTGGAATAACAGATGGATGGGGTTTACACTACAGTAAATACCAAAGAGCATTCTTAGAACTTCTTTTGCTGTTTCTACTTCAATTTCTGGATTTCAAGACCCTTTATGGGTCGAAAAAAGTAGTTTGTTGCCCCTTTGACTGTTAAAAGCATTTCCCAAGCTATTTCAGTTATCTGATTTAGGTTGAAACAAAGGCCACAAAATGCCAGCAAATACCATTTCAACACCGTCTATATGCAAGATCAAAACATGACGTTAATAAGTTGCGCTAAAAACTAATTTCATACTATTTTAAACGGTGCTGTGTACACATACTGTATGGTTGTTCTCTGGGGGCGGGGGGGTAAAAACTAAATGTGTTAAAACCTCATCCAATCTGTTAAGCATGTACTTCAGACACTGAACCATACAGTGTAGATGACATCGACGTCGACCATGTGCTACTGACCTAACTGCACTGAGGCCCTGACCCACGCTGTAAACCACACAGCTTCAGTGCTACCCTGTTTACACATAAACAAAACACGCTGCAATAAACAAGGACTGGTAAACTAAACGATAACCTATCGCAGGCTATTCATGTTTCTTATACAGTTTAAGCTCCAGTTCACTGATCCAAGTGTCTCGACCATCGTAAACTCATTGGCTCAAGTCATCATTTTTAGGGATGGTCATAGTAGTTCTTATTCACCCCTAGTGCTGCACATACAGCTGGAGCACACTAACAACGGCGAGGAAGCAAAGACAAAAAGTGTTACATTCATCCAGTTAACGGCTTCAGATAACGGAAAACAGAACTTTGTGAAAAGTACCGAAGTACTCTTTGTTAGTTAGGTCCATTCAAAGCGTGTGTTATAGGCAGATCTTTAGAGGGCTATGGTTAAGTACAGACAAACAGATTAAAACAGACACATGGGCCAGAAAGTGGCTCTGTCACAGTGTCTAGCCATCAAGTTAATCAGCCTCAGTCAGAGGTAAGATGTGTGTGGCGTTTTCTTGCCTCTTCTTCCTTTAAACCCAGGGCTGCGTTCCAGGCCGCCTACACTGCAGCATTTGGCTGCCAGTTCAACCAGACTGCCAAAATGAGTGTAGATGCTCTGCAACGCTCCCCAAGTCTACGTCAGTCTGTATCAGGGGCTGCTGCCTGCTTCCAGGTCACTGTCGTCGGGAGCGCCCTTGTAAATCGGGCTCTTGGTCTGCAGCGCAGACTCGTATTTGCGTGGGGACGACCTGTTGGCGGCTTCACTGCTGTTTTTAATACCATAGAAGAAGTAGATGGCGAAACCTGGAGGGGAGCAGAGAGGGAAAAGGAAGTTACAAAACAGTCACGTGGATGCGTAGCATTAGAAGTGAAAACACAATTAGTAGTGTTCAACTGTACCGATGACCATCCAGACGGCGAAGCGGCACCATGTTCCCCAGTCCAGCTGCATCATGAGGTAGATGTTGACGAAAACACTGAACAGGGGCAACCAGGGAAGCAGAGGGACCTTGAGAGGACAGAGAAACGGATGATGTGGGGGAAAAAAGTCAGCATAAAAGATATTTTCTAAATTGACCTGGTTCTGCTCAAGGTAGCAGTACGTTAGGGAATCAGGGAAGGCTGTGTGTAAAAGTAAATAAGAACTGGCTATCTTAGCCTCTCAGCTGCCAACAGCTTCAGAGTAACAAACAGGGTAATAATGCCAAAACAAAAACCTTGCTATCGACAAAGACAAAACTAAGAAATCTCTTTTCTGTAAGACAAAGGGTCCATTCTTAGGGTTTGATCGTTACCTTGAAGGTCAGAGCCTCTTTGCTCTCAGGCTGCCTGAAGATGATGACGACACAGATGCCACAGAGCAGAGTCAAAATGACACAGGGCACCACAACGACTGCACGCCCGGCCAGCAGCTCTGTGAGACAGTTGGCCAGGATAACACATAGTACAGTGATAAGAACCGCTGCAGGGAGAGAAGAGGGAGACAAGAAGGAGAGAAGGTTACTTATAATGGTGGTGGCAAGTTGCAAATGACCATATACTTGTCACATTTATCAGCTGACACAAGTCAACAACAAATGCAATCTTCTCTTCCTCCCAGACATACTTACAAATAATAGCAGTGGTAGCGTAGACAATGTTCCCAGAAATCTTTGTTGGTGTCTTTCCACTTGGGCAGAAGAGCAGCTTGGCGGTGAATGTCTCTCGGAGCATCCTCTCCTCCGTCTCGTCACCGCTGTCCTCTCCACTGACGGCCACCTTCTCCCCTCTCACCAGCGCCACCAGCTTCTCTGTCTGGCTAGACGAACTCAGGCTGCCTGGCTGGTACCTGTAGAGGGAAGGAAGTGTGTCAGAGTGAGTAAAAAAAGAAAAAAAGAAAAAAAAAAAAAAAAAACACCCTGTAGACAGAAATATTGAATGTATACAATTTTGTCCATTGCCAAAGCTAATAAGATCCTGTATGTAAGCAGCTGCTAGAGAGTATTTAACACATGATTACAACTTCAGAAGACACTGAGACTATACTAGTAGAGAATAAAAAAGTGCTTACCTGAGGATGAGGACACAGATGGCAACTAAAGAGTACGCCAACAGAGTTCCAATGGACATGAGGTCAACCAGAGCTGCCAGGTCAAACAGGAAGGCCATCAGAGCTGTAAGGAAAGACAATTTACACTGTAACCCATCTCTAAAATGCTTCAATGGCTCTGACTGCTCACAATGAAGGCATGGACAAAAACATTTTGTTTTTTTGCAGACTTTTCGTAAGAACAGAGTGTTATTGATTCTGATCAGACAGCCATTCAGACAGGCTGCTAGATAGAGCTGAGGCAGGAGACAGAGCTGTGACCCTGGCAAACTATAAACAACACTTGACAGACTTGACAACAAGGGATAGACACAGCAAAAACAGCTGCTGGCCCGAGGCAATGAACAAACATGACGATAAAGATAAACACACATAAAAAAAAAAAAAAAAGAAGAACAAAAAACAACATGGAAAATAGACAAATAGAGAAAGGGAGCTTACCTGCAACAATACCAGAAGCAATAGTGGCCAGGAGAGGAGTCTTTGTGCGAGTGTTCATCCTGGACAGAATGCGGAACAGCAGCCCATCCTCTGCCATGGCGTAGATAACACGGGGCATGGGGAACATAGAGCCGAGGAGACTGAGAAAAGATCAATAGTTAGTATTATACGTATAAGACATAAAAGGTTTTATGTTGTTATGTAAAGGAACGCACTGGACGAGAAAACAAGTTCCTTCTTTACCTGGTGGACAGAGCGCAGAGAGAGCCCACAGCCACAATGTATCTAGCCGGAGCCCAGCCGACATAGCTGAAGGCCTCAGGCAGAGGACTCTGGGTGTTCAGCTGGTAGTACGGCATCATCAGGGTTAGAGCAGCAGACACACCGAAGTAGGCGAAAAAACAGATCAGCAGCGAGGCCACGATGCCAACAGGTATGGAGCGCATGGGGTTCTTTGCTTCTTCGCCTGAGGACAACAGGGGAAATTAAAAAAAAAAAAAAAGAAGATTAGTTGAAAATAAGTGTTCACATGAGAAAAGGGGAACAGACAACCACAAACATAAAATACATAAATGTGTTGCAGTCTTCACAGCACCAGAATAAGTCGTGATGGTCAAGGTGACAAGTTAAGGTTAGCAATCAATTCATAAACCCATATCAAAAGTAGTTCCACTCGTGTGTGTTATCCACATGTGCATGTGTGATCATAAGGGTACTGAGTTAACATGTCACATATGTACATGTGGACATGTAGCATGGGAACTTGTTGCTTTTATTACCGTGAGGTTACTGAGTCAGCAAGTTCCCATGTCACAGAAAAGACAGAATAGCATATCTGTGAAAGAAAGTCTTTGTGGAACAATTCTCACTAAGAAGCACAAACAAGAAACCCAGTAACATAAAGTCATAAGTAAATAAACCTATGAGCAAGCAAAAGCATGCCCAAGATCCCGATTGCAGGCATCTGTGTGACTTTTTGTAATGATGATCTACGTATTTATGTTTATGTCCGAAAAAATGGGAAGCAACTTGAAATACTGATGTAACCACTTTAATGTCTGTTAACTCTTTATATTAGCCATTTTTGTGAACCCGTGCTTTACATTATTTATCAGAGAAATATTAAAACCACTCACTTGTTGTGGCAATGCAGTCAAAGCCCACAAAGGCGTAGAAGCAGGTGGCAGCACCAGACAGGACTCCAGTGAGGCCGAACGGAGAAAAACCACCTACGCCAAATTCCTTCTCAATTCTGAGTGGCAGAAGGAGACAGACACAAAACTTAGCAATCAAACACAGATGAAAAAGTAAAAATATGAGTTAACTTGCTGACAAAGCCAGCTGTCACATCCTGACCTCAATTGCTTGCTGCTGTTGGTCTGGTTTATGAAGCTGATGTAGTCTTCCTCAGTCAGGTTCCAGTTTGCTGTGTCCCCCTTAACAAAGCCAGAGATGATAACAAAGCCCAGAACCACCAGATTGATGCCTGTGAAGATCTTATTCACCAGCGCCGACTCGTTAACGCCAAAGGCCAGAAGTCCTGAAGGCACGAAGCACAGGAAGAAGGGAGAGGGATGTAACAGAGAAGAGAAAATTCATATTCAAAACCAGTAACAACATGTCCTGCTATGTGGGTGGATGTGTTCGTACATCATTACTTCCAACATACCATTCATTAGTCAGCGACACCAATCATTTATTTCTAACACTGCTATTGGCATGCCACACTAGCTGCAATATTAGTGTGACAACTGTTGTGACTGTTATGTAATGTTAATGGAATGCTAACAACGGCTGTGTTAACATGGACTGCAATTATTAAACTGACGGCTAATTTTAAAAAAGACAATATCTAATTAGAAGAAAGTTAAAGTTGAGCCAAAGAGGGACTGTTTTGCAATAATAAAAAAACAAAGATTACAGAATAGTGTATGAACATTGTATTAATCATCTCTCAATGTCTAACATTTATCCTGTAACCCCCAGAGAAGATCCACTGAGAATAACGACAATGATGATGAGCAGGCCTAACTCACCAGTGAGCAGCAGGATGAGGATGAGGGCGAACAGGTCGGGGTATTCTGCCAGCACCCCTCCTGGCACCTTCATTGCCATGGAGGCTTTAAAGAAGTCAGAGATCTTTTGCTCAACCAGGCTGTCAAAGGTTGAGCTCCACGCCCTGGCAACACTGGCCGTACCTAAAAGAGAAGACAGAAACTTATATAAATCAACAATGTGGTGACTGGAAATGATATATCTTTTCCATGGTTCATATTTTTACTTGGGATTTTAGCACAGTAAAACAACTCTACTGAAACTTTAGAAAGCTCACCTATCACATAGGAGAGGATGAGGTTCCACCCTGTGATGAAGGCCCAGATTTCTCCAACTGTCACATAACTGTAAAGGTACGCAGAGCCCGTTTTGGGGACGCGGGCGCCAAATTCAGCATAGCACAGGCCAGCCAACATGGAGGACAGAGCAGCGATGAGGAAGCAGAGGACAATGGCGGGTCCTGCCTTTTCTCGAGCGACCTCGCCAGCGAGGACGTAGACACCGGCGCCGAGCGTGGAGCCCACCCCCAAGGCAATGAGGTCCAGGGTGGACAGGCAGCGGGCGAATCGGGACTCTTCACCAGAGCAGTTTAGTGCCCGGCGACGCAGCAGGGTTTTGCCAAAGTTGGACAGCTTGCTGGCCATATTTGCTGTGACTGTGTGTGGGTGCTCAAACAGGCTATGTGTTTTAAATCCTTCTAGTGTGGGTGTGTGTGAGATTGACACAGCTTAAACAGAACACGTGTGACTGGACTGAGAGTAGAAGTACTTTGGGCAGATGGGTAGGTAAACCAAGTACTTGTTTATTATTGGTCCTTTAGTATAGGTGTGTTGACTTCGACAGCAGTCACTCTAGCACACAGGAAGTGTCTGTGGTCACAGTATTTTGAAGCAGCAGATTAGGACCTGTAAGAAAACGGAACAAGAAAACAAGAGTTTAAAACAGGGAACTATTTATCCAGAAATAAAATTTAAATTATCCAGGAAATATGTCGGCGAGGAAACCAAAAATCACAGAAAATGTCAAATCGTCATGTTCTCTCCCAGCTGCGCTAAACAAATCAACCTGACAACTTTTTGCATAGGTTGTCATATTTATTTGTATAGTCTGATATCATACACAGTGTCTCAATAGGGGGTTAGATCCGTTTCAAGTGAACACAAGTAGCACCAGAGATGTTGGAAACTTTCCTGGAATGTTCTTCTCAGTCTGCAGGTTTAGAGAAACAATAAAAATGAAATACTAGTTACGCAACTTCCAGGAATTCATACCTCCACCTCAGCATAGTAACACATCATGAGACACAGTGGGGCACAGAGGGACCTCATGAAGACAAAAGAAAACTTAACGCTATCCTACTACGTTTGAATCTAATCTAAATTTTGCCTTGACAAATAAACCTGCCATACTACACACCCCTATAAAAACAAAAGAACACCTAGCCTAATTCCTCACCACTCCCTTACTGCGAAAAAGGGCACTCTACTACCTATGTTATGTTTTTTCAGCAGATAGAGGCTGACAGGGAGAAGCCTGGGAAAGCCAGAGGCTGTGAGGGGACGATATGGTTGAATTTTGCAAGCGAATATCAACAAGGGAGAGGAGGACAGCGTGAACCAGCAGCTTGATAAGGTGAACCAGCTGTACTTGGAGAAGGTTGATACACAGATAAAACACACTGCATCTATAAAAACTGACCCTTACTCTATATTAAAACTACAAGAATAGTTTAAATAACTAAAAATTTACTTAAATTACTACTGTAAGTAGTAAGTAGTTCCTTCATTACTTCAGTGAATGTATATCAAAAAATCTTGTTTAAAAGCCAAGTTATACTTAGACCATACTGTATGTAAAAAAGCACTTTGTCTATTCTATTCTGGACCTAACAAACTTGTGGCAGTGTGATAATCGTTATAAATGATTAAAATTTATTTAAAAAAAAAAAAAAAAAAAAACAGCCAAAACCATCCCCAAGGACAATGGCAACATTTTACGTCAGTAGTACAGAGATTGTCAAGTTCAGGAAAGGCGAATGATAATGATTACTCCTCAAAAACACGTGTACAGACACATACACACAAGAACATTTCATAACAGGCCAAGGACAGTCGGCAGGGAACATCTGACCAGAACAGATAATGTTTTTCTGTTTGTCTTTGGAGGCGGTGAGGTTCCTGGACGGATCTACAGGCTTGACGTAAAACGTAACTTTAAAACTGAGAGCAAAGACATTGTGTGACAATTTGTATAAAGAATGCTGCAACGTAATAACACAAACACACCCCATAGAAAAATGTTGGGCCTGAAACTGCAACATTTAGGTTACTTGAGGCAGGAGCTCTACGATATTCAACTATATTGCTTAGTGCCGTTTAAGACTTTTGAAAGGCTTTTGAAGTTTGGATCTGTAGAGGTGATATGGGAAATATTAATCTGCAAATGATGATACATAAGATTTTTTCACTCCAAGGTGTGGTGGGAAAAACTGTGGTGTTTCAACAGGTTGGACCAGTGGGTTTACTCCACTCTGAATAAATCCTACACCAAGACTATGAGGAAAGTAGCTGCTTCTGCCGAGTGACACGTTTAGATTATATATGAAAATACAGTAGAATATACTGTGGGCCGTATAAATGATAACTTTCCAGAGTAAAACATTTCTTCTAACAGACAGCAGGAGCGGAGACTCATTGTGCTGTATGTCATTGACTCAGAGCTTATTTGAAGGGAGGTGTAATTTTGAAAGTGTAAAAATGTCACTAAATAACAGTTGACTTCATAACTTTTGGACTTTCAGGCGTCCATGAAGAGCCACAGTACAATGCTGAGACCAAAGCTTTGCACATCAAAAGTGTTTGTGTGAATGAGGGAGTGTGAATGTCTGTTGTTAACAATTGAACATTTGTCTTGGTCACCATGGCCCACTGCAGCGTGTTATCTTACTACACGTCTTCTCATTTTTTATTGTGGTATGTGATGTCTGAGTTTGATTACTTTCTGCAGCATCACAGATGCATGACCCATGAGAAAGATTAATTAAATGTTGCAACTCATTGTTATTTGAAGTAATAAACATGTTGGCACACACAAGTCTAGGCAAAGCCATGCTTGTAATGTCCAGAACGAGGCAAGTTTATCTTATCTGCAAATACTACACTATTTTTATTACTACTACTACTACAACTAGTATTGCCATGACTAACCATTAACAATTTAGTGAGATGGTCCATGTCAATGGTTAGCTTAAGTTTGCATCATACAACTCCTTCACTGTCCTGAAAGGGGAAATATAAATAAAGGATCAGGTTTTTTTGAAAACACCCTTGTGGCTATTCTAATGATTTGGAGCAATTTACAGACAAAAATCTCTATTTGTATCCTCATTTTACATGGTATAGTTTGATATGGGTGTTCAGTGGAAAAGGCTTGAAGTCAGGATCCAGGGGACAGAGAAGCACTGAGAGCAACGTTGCACTGAGTCTGAAGCTGTTAATGCAATGACACCTGATTCCTCGGTGTCAGTGCTGAGAAGGCGGACAGACATTTCAGGCCTATCAGTCACTCCACCGGTCAGGCAGCAAAGAAAAGAAGTGAAACACTAACCCAGCGACACAGATCAGGCCAACTGTGTGACACAGTGTGCGAGTGTGGTCATCTACCTGGATCAGAGGTTAGGCAAAAAGGCCTTTTTTCACTCATTAAATACATGAAACTAAAGACGAGGGGACCAAGAGTACCAACAGCAAGACCACTCTTTTTGTTGTGCAGTCAAGTCTTTTTCTTGCATTGTGTCCAGTTAAAACCCAAGTTAAAGTACTGCTTCAGGCAGAACATTCTTGCTGCCCTTTTCCACTTCGGGAACTTAATGAAACATAAGAAAACATGAAGCTGTTATCATCAGTTTTGCTTTTATTCCTATTGCTCTTTTTCACAATTTGGGGAGAAGTTCCAAGAGTTAAATTTCATCCCTTCTCAGGAGGTGACACCGATTCAAGTTCCAGGTACTTTGAGCTGAAGAGGTGGAATCAGGTTTAAGAAATGAAAAGGTTTATCAGATGATATTGCAGTGTTTAGGAATAGCAGATACACATCACTGCAAAACAGTGCCAGGAAAAATGTGAATAATCAAAGACGCAAAGTGCATCGCCAAGCAAGTGGTCAGACAACGTTTTTGGTTACTAACCAGCTTGTAAGTCTGAGGTTTCCTGGTATATCAGATACAATGAGATAAGCAAAGATGGACCTAGTGACACTCAATTTTAAGCAAAGTTTCAGGTCAAACAGTATGTTAGACTATTCTAAAAAGGAAGAGAGAAAAAAAAAAAAAGACTCCCAGCTGTAGATTATGTTATGGTCTAATTTTGGCCTGTTCTTTTTCATAGTACACACGATACAAGCTCTCACAATGTTTCAGTACAATGACAATATTCTATTAATACCATAAAAATAACATAACCTATTTAATCAAAGCACTTCGAGTCTTACCATTTCAAAAGAGAATATCCTGCCTAGTACAGTTAAGTGTTGGGAGAAAAAAGACAAACACTGTCAAACAATGAAATAAAAACAACACAGAGAGCACCCAACAAACGCAATAATAAACATCCATCCCTCTGAAGGCTGATGGGAAACTGGTACATGGTGGATATGGTCCCACTCCCCACTTGGTGTGACATTCCAGTAGCACTTTCCACCCACACACCAGGAACTGAGATCTAAGAGTGTCAATGTTGTGTCAGTAAACATTCAGTACTAAACTACTGTGCCCAGCTGGCTGTGATCTCTGCAGGTGTTCACCCAGCACCGCACATACATTCACTAGGCAGGACAAAAGTGCTAAACTGAAACTATGCAAACCGTAAAGTGGTAAAACAACCAGCACAATTTTGATTCGTGTTTGAAAATGTATGGTTACAAAAATGCTGCTGACCTGCCTGCTGTATGATCTCACTTAAGGGTGCTCTCATTAAAGCGGTGCTAGAGCCACCTTTACCCTAGTCGATTCCTCCATCACGTCAGCTAGTTCCTAATCTTTTCCTTGTGGTCTTCACGAGGGTGCCCGTTTGTGTAAGCGGGGCAGATTTATGCCAGGCTGCACAGAGTTGTGGCTAACAAATGTGGTGTCTGCAAGCTCCACTACGTAACAACCGACGCAAGTTTGCTATCTGCAGTCATTTTCTGTTCCTCTGATTAAAATGAATACACATGACTTTTACTGGGAAGCAAATATTAAGTGTGAACAAGGGAGACAAGTTAATTTCTGTTTTGTATTGTTGTATCATAGTACCAGGGTATATTCTTTTTTTTTTTTTTTTGTGGGACTAACTAAAAGACTCTTTATCTTGGAGGAATATGACCAAAGACTCAGGCCAACCGTACTCCGGTTACAACAGGCTTCAGGGATAAGGGTTATTTTACTTGACTTAGCGTTGCTGCAACTGCTGCCACAGACTCTAAGAGGATTATTTGAAGTAAGAAACCTACTAGCCTCATTATAGCTTGTTTCTGCTCTTCGTCCTACCCATATAAACAACAGTTGGCTTTGTTTTGACTGCCAACAACAACAACACAGCTATATGGTTGTGTGACCAGACCAGCAACGTCATTTCTGTTATATCATATCATTGTCAAGTATCTAATTATTAATTGCAAAATGGAAACTTGCCTTTAGCCACAAAGTTCTTCACCATTATGCTCCCAGGATAAAACTAAAACATGAAGATGAATTCTACAAAAAATCTTTGCCTCATAGTCCTGGTATTAGTCTCAAATTCAGAAATGTAATAACAAATGAGTTACAATGGATTTTTGTTATTAACTGCTTAAACGTTAAGAGTAAATACTGATTTTGACAGACCACAATTCACCTTTGCAGGAATACAAATATTTTGCCATTAAAATATTTTAAAATATTTACCTGTAGGTCCAGTTAATGTGTGTAACAGAATAAATATGTAAATTTGACCAAACCGAAAAGGAATTTTGAATTTCTTGCTTCTTGTTCTCAAAAGGTGCTTGGAAATACAGTTGAAAGTTTAGATGTATTGATAATCCAGTATCCATCCCTAATGATAACACAACTATACAGTAATTTGTGGGGCCAGCAGCTGAACAAAGGGAACAACGTGTTCAGTACCCTGTAGGGGTAAACATCTATTGAAAGGAGTAAATGTGACCTTGCATAACCCTGAAAAGGTGCACAGTATCATGACTGGCTGTACACAGTCAGTGAACCATTCTTCTGGCATCACACACACACACACACACACACACACACACACACACACACACACACAATGGTTTTCCAGGTGTTTGATGTTATAAACAGTATGTCTTTTGAGCCAGAAATATATGTTTGTATGTATAAGGTACTTTCACAAAAAGGCTGTCAGTGTTTTTGTTACATATGTGTGTAGACTTGTGTGCATTTATGTGTGGAAAGACCGACCACTGAGACTGAACTGAACGACCCTTTAAGTCACCTAGCTGAAAGCCAACGCTCCTGCCAAAAACTGCTCTCGCCGTGAAATGGAATGTGACACTAACAGTCTGTTCACTTTCCCATGACCAGGACCAACACCATTAACATGAACAGCCGCAAGAACAGGAGCACAAATCTACACATTATAAGAAGGAATAACCTGTAGACTGTTTGTTGACGCAGACCATCAGATGTAACACTAAGGGTGTGGTACACACAATTTCTGGTTAATTTAACTTCCAACCTAGAGTATTATGCTTTCATACTAAGCTGCCAGTTTATTAGGTACACCTGGCTCACACTAACGCAGCCTAACACAACAACCCTGCGGTACATTTTTTGTTGAAACCGAGCAGGTGTTTCTGATATTTAGACTAACCCATGTGATGTAAACAAACCTCAATTCAATGCCACTAAAATGTCCATAAAGTTGGAGAAACACCTCTCAGAAACTCGGATTTATTGCAGGGTTTTTGTATTGTACTACATGATTTTTTGCCAAGTGTACTTAAGAGGTTGGCAGCTGTATGTATGCATGCATGCATGCATGCATGCATACATACATACATACATACATACATACACATTACATTCTCTTCAGAGTACGCCAATAAAATTAATCTGATGTTTAAATTAATGCTGACGTGTTTAAGTGTACAAAAAAAATGTAAATGCATGGGAAATCTAAGGCTGCAGCAATGAAAGGCTGCGGCAGGCAATGACAAATCCAGCCTTTCATTTAGCGTTTGGGAGGTTTTGTCTTTTTTTCTTCTTTTTTGTCCCGACCTGCAATTACTGAAGTGTGAGATAAGTGTACATCTCAAGAACGTAACGTGGCATCCTGGTTAGTCCAATAACCTACCTCCACCAAATCACCTGGTCATCGCCAAGGAGGATTGAGCGATACCACACACCAAGATTCTTGTGTTCACCGCCACAATACTGTCACTAGCTTTTTAAAACAATAGCCCGGCTTTCAATCGGCTGATGCAACACATGCACGGTGACACCCTGAAAGTAGACCGCATTGTGGTGAACATTACCCGGAAGGACGACTCTCGCTGATGGCACTCGCTGATGTGGGTGATCAAGGCTACTCTAAAAAGCTACATTAGCGGACACTTAAATAAAGCCGTAGGGGCAGTGTCAATCAAACTGGACGATTTTCAGCTTTCCATCTGCCAGGGACGTGGATCAGGGACCGAAACACCAGCTCGCTACGTGGTCCCGGTCGGCTATCGCGTGGCCCTAATGTTGCCTTTAGAGATTACGGAAACATTTGTAATTGCCTAGTGTACACACGGAACTCGTGCTCCTGGTGTTAGTGTTGTGCACAATGTCACCAGTCAAAAATGTGTCTTATTGCATCCATCCTTGCAGCTTGATTTAAATGCTAGACAACGACTGCCAAATTAATTTATTTTGCAACAGGGTCCGTATTGTTTAAGGATTAACAGAATTTCGGAGCTTTTGGGGGGGTCTTTGAAAGCAACCTTACGGGCACCCCACGCCTTAATAGCACACCCTACTAGCTGTCTGTGCTAACCGGCTCTGATCAAAATGCTGAATGAAAACCCCGAATCAAAGACACCAGAAACCACTTTAAACCTTTCCCTACACCGGTCTGCCTCTCACCAAGAGTCCCGTTTTCTACTTTAACCTGGTTTTTCCGTGAACACAGTGGACTACATCAGCTGATTCCGCGCTCAGTTGGGCGCCTTGTAATACAAAACGGCAACTACTGTGAATTAAAAAAAAAAAAAAAAAGGAAAATACGTGGCTGAAAACGATGTTAATGAATTTCTTAACATAACATAAAGCGCCGAGAAAAAAAAAAAAAGTGAGTTATATCCAACTATAGCCAACTGATAACACACGAGGGGGGCATTGCATCAGTCCGCTTGTCCGACCAACTCGGCAAATACACCGCAGTCTGTGCAGGCGCAGAGAAAAAAAATAGATGTCGACAGAAGTTTATTCGCCGGGTGAAAGATAAACGTTAAATAAACGAAACTACGGCATTACCTTTAGTATCTTCTGGGCGATATAGCGGCGAGAGGACAGAGGCGCTGTTGCCGTGGCAGCTGACGAAATCCCGCTCGCTCGCGCGTGCGTGCGGTTTTCAGCAGGCGGGCGGGGCGTGACGCGTGTAAACAATGTGACGCAAGCGGGGGGCGGGGCTTTCCGCTCATGAATGGAAGAAGAAGAAGAGGAGGAGGAGGAGGAGGAGGCGCGGGAGGGAGAGGGACGACGCACAGCGACCGAGAGAAACACCGCCAAGTGTTCAAGGGACGATCGGTCAACGCGTGAGAGAGAGGACGTGTGTGTAGGTGTGTGTGTGTTGTGCGTGTAGGTGTGCGTGTGTGTGTGTGTGTGTGTGTGTGCGCGCATGCTTTCTCCCTCCCCACCCACCGTAGTAGGTATGTCCATGTATGGAGGCGCAGCGTCCGCTTCCTCCCCCCTCTGACAGCTCTGTATAGGCCCGGGCTGGCTGCGGTCTCTACACTATATCCGCCGTCGCTTTGTTCCAGCAGATTAAAAGAAAAAAAGGAGGGAAACTTTCTTTCATGTGCATTTTGCACCCGGTGACCTGTTGATGCTGGTGGGTCAGTCGAACAGTGTGATTTTTCTTTTTTTTTTTTTTTTAAACATTTTTTCAAAAATTGACTGAAGCCTCACCGTGCAAAATAAATGTCATTTCAAAATTCGGCCCGTGTGTGATGAAATTATGAGACAGCTTGCATGTAAATGCGAGAAATGAAGAGACTCCTTTCAGACCAATGCAGTCTGATGCAACACCAACGCTATATGACACTTTTTTTTATTTCTATCTCACAAAATTTCAGTACTTTTTACTTCACTACAATGATTTTACAGCTTTACTTACTAGCTGTCTAACTGATTTTTGATTTTGATTTTGTATATGCACATAACATAATGAACATTTTTGAAAAGGAACACTTAAATTTGTGTTTTAAAGAATTGTGACCAGAATAGGTATGGGGCATTTTACAGTTGAAAAATAAACTTAATATAAAACAAATCAAATTATGTAATGGCATCACACCTGAAACATTCTCATGACTGATGTTCAAATTTCCATTTTTTGTGAGCACATAAAGGACTTCTCCATGTTGGCTTGAGTTTGAAAGTCCTCTTGAGTCTTTAGAAACAATAACAAAGCAATCTCATCACATGGCAACATCTGCTAAGGAAGATTGTGTGGTCCCACTGAAAGCTCCTGAAGAACTACTAAATGGACTCAGTAGTCAGAATGTTTAGTTTAGAGTTCCTCACAAACAGACCGCAGACAGCACTGATGGTCAGTACTGGACGTGCTAACAGCACAAGTTTCACCTCAGAGTCACACCACAGTTTGTGTACAAGCCAGTGGATATACTTCCGTCCTATTATTAACTAATACAGAATTCATTCAGAGTTACTTGAAAGTGTTGCAAGACAACGGAAGAGAATGCGGAAATTTCATGTAAAATGTATAAATTATATTTATTTAAGAAGTTCAACATTCTTTTGTCTTTGTTTTTTTTTCTTCTTTTTTTATGGGGTGCCTTGGAGAAAAAACGTTTGCTGGGGGCCCCAACACGATTCCTCAACAACACTGATACACAAGACAGGTAATAAAACAGGACTCACCTTAAGGTTCTTTATTATTTGAGTGAATATGGTGGCTTAATGTTGCATATTCTTCAACTAATTTGCAATACATCAAATTACTACA
The DNA here is from genome assembly GCA_031216445.1 of Lateolabrax maculatus. Lineage (NCBI taxonomy): Eukaryota > Metazoa > Chordata > Actinopteri > Acropomatiformes > Lateolabracidae > Lateolabrax > Lateolabrax maculatus. The sequence continues at coordinate 9,943,794 of CM062197.1, read as the reverse complement.
AATAAAAAGGGGCCTTTGGTGAACATGTAGACCTGGGACCACAAGGCAGTTGCTCACTTTGCCCGGGTTGGTAATCCAACCATGCAAATAAACACATAATTTCAACTGTTGCTGAGTAATTCATAGCATGTTCACACTGCTGACTACTTTTTGATATAAAGCCACTGTATCTAACAGACTTCTTGCCAACAAAATAGAACTACAGGGCGTACAGACCTTTGGAATTTGGTAAACTGTATGTGATACAAGTCACACCACACCAAGCTGTGAAAAAGCTCTTTCTTTACAGTTCAGTTGTTTAGGTTATTGTGATTATTATTTTTTTTTTTTCTATGTGTAGAAGATTAGATTTCTTTTTTTTATTGTTTCTGTTCCTGGGAAAGACTGAATGTATTATTTTTCATGCCTTGGACTATAACCAGGGGTAACTTTAGACAAAATGTATTTGTAAATTGCATTTTGTCCCTCTCCAACCATCGCTCTCCCTCCGATGGTACTATAGTAGCCACTCGTCTCACCTTTTGTCCATGCCCAGTCACACTGCTTTGGGTTGCTCTTTCAATTTACTTCCACTTTATCAAGCTAACCCAACTGGGTGTCTCTGCAAACACAACAAGTGTCATGGCTGCACACTGGACTCCAGTGTTAGAATCGCTAACCAAACACCACCTAATCTCTGCCTTGGCCTACAGTGCCCATCCTGTCTGCCCACTTTCATTACTCAGGACAAGTCCAGCACATCAAAGCTCACTAGTTTTGTAGGTCACAGTTCTCACTGACGAGGAGGGTCAGGGTCAGTGTGTGTATCCCAGGGTTCCTATACATTTTTTAGGTTCATTATTCATTGTTTTTCTGCACTGGATTTGAAGATATTTACGTATGGTTGTGCTCCATATACTTGATTCAAACAGCACCTGAGCATAAGAATTATTAATGTCTATTCACTAGAAGATTACTCTTTACAACCATGTTAACACTATTTGTGAATGGTGTGCTGTAACTGCAGATGTCATATTAAATTTAAAGATACAAAACAGCTATTTTTTATGTCTGCTTCTGTCTACTCATATGTACACATATTGCATGTTTGTGTCATCCTGGAAGTTGTTATTTCGTTCTCTACGGTGAATAGAAGGAGTCGTATGCTGTACAGCAAAACCGTCTGAGAGAAACCTGTGATTTTGGGATGTATAAATAAACCTGACTACTGAACTGTATGAAGTGCAGCACTGTATGAATCTACTGTTCATAATTCCTTTTTATAATTCATGTGGAAGTAGCAATTGTGTCCAATTACAGTCAAGTCTACTTTGGATCACCTGCGAGGTCAAGGTCTGCATCACAAGATCACTATTCTGGGACAGCTTTAATCCACCTGTGGCCAGAATTCCTCTTCCCCTGTTAATCCCTGTATTTCCTGATTGTTAACTACAACAAGAAAAAGATTAGAGGACTTTAAAGATTCATGTTGAGTGAAACAAAAAGACCCAGTGTTGCCACAGAGGTGCCAATTCTTGTATTTATTATGATACTTCCTTCCTGCCTGTGCTAAATTAAATCTCTTTGTTTATAGGATTAAGTGTTGATATTGTAAAACAAAAAGGGAAGGTATGGTAATTTTTCTTTCTGTAGTCTGACTTTTTTAGGAGAGCAGGGTAGGATCTTTTTTTTTTTTTTACCTGAAAATCTATCTAAATCTGCCTTCCTTTAACATATAGTAGGGCTGTAAATTAAAACAGTTATTTTCATTAGTAAATTGTTGGGTTAATTTTCTATTGTTTTGTCTATAAAATACCAGAAAGTAGTGAAAAATGCTCAACCAAAACCCTAGTTCAAAACCTAAGATATTCAGTTTACAATCATATATGGCAAAGAAAAGCCTCAAACTGGGAAATGTTGAGCATTTTTCTTGAAAAAAACAAACAAACAAACAAACAAACAATTAGTCAATTATCAAAATAGTTGTCAATACATTTTCTGGTGACAGACTAATCACCTGATTGCCCTATTCTCTCAGCTGTAAATAGTTGCATAAAAAAATGCTTTCACTTGTGTTACTGTTCCTAAAGATGCACTTTTCCATATGCAGAGGAAAACAGTTGTGTCATTGTATTAAGGTTTTATTAATGTGTGCATTGGTGCAGCACAGTACAAGTTGCATTGAGATAATAAAGTTTAAATTAGGGTACATGTTGTCATGCCATGGGTCATGTTTTAAACAATGGATAAAAAGTAGTAAAAGCCTTATATGCAAGTTGTAAGATTTATGCAAAGAACTTTAAAATTTCCTCCTCAAACTTTATGCTCAAAGTTTTAAACCTCATCATGTTCTTTTTCCATGTCACTGTTAAATTAGGTCATCCGGCAATCTGCGGCCATTCATCCAGCTCCCATGACTCTCTCTGATCCAACGGCTTCTCAGTGTGAAGCACTAATCACAAGCCAAAAGGTGAGTTTTAGTGACTTTGCTTCCATTTCTCCTCTTAAAAACTGAAAAGAGACATGCAGACATGACACAGCAGGCAGCAGGAAATTTAATTGGTGGACAGAATTAACAAGGAAGTTCCTCGTCACCCATAGTGGAACTGCAATGATAACATGTATTAATACACTTCACAATAATATTGATAGAAAGAATTAAACAGCTGAAAATAAGCGCAGAATAAGCCTTATTTCAGATCAGTAAACCAGATGCTGATTACGCCTTTAAACAATGAAATATTGTTCATATAATGAACCTCTTGTCACAGTGCTTAGATATGGTTATTTACCTAACTTAACATTCCCAATAGCTGATTTGACAACACACAGCCAAAATGTAGGCATAATGATGTAACTAAGACAGTAAAGTTTAAACAATGAATCATGAAACAATCCTGTCTAAGAGCATGTCCAGAACATAAAACTCAGGGGGAAATGAATTGACTGGAATGACATGTCACTGTCTTTCACGATGCTACATGTTGCTCGACTTTGGGAAGTTCTCATCAAAACCACATCTCCGCTAGCAAATGAAAACACTAATCAAAGCAGGAAATTACCCTCATTTTAAACTTGATCAGATCAATTTAAAAGACATTCAGAAAACATAATAATCATTGTAAAAAAAAAAAAAATAATAAAAAAAAAGTCTAACTATGACAAAAGGATATATGGAACATGTTTTCTTATTATCTGATTACCGAATCAAAATAATGTACATACAGTATGTGGAATGACTGAATAAAGACACAACATCAAACAATTTATAGATTGGATCTCTTAGTTTTGTCCAGGAGTAATAGTTGTGTTTTTCCTACACCGTTGATACTTATCAGTTCTGACATTTCCACCAGCTTTGTAATGACGTGATGTAGAAATAAATGTACATGGGGCAGGTGCAGCAGTCTGTATTGTCTTTGCCATAAGAGAGAGAAAAAGACAGACTGTAAACATGAGAAATAATATACAGACATGTTAAAGCTTCAAGTGGATTTGGTCAATGCTATGAGTCTCTTTGAACAGAATCTACTGATGCACCGACTAATGTAATGGCACAATATTATAATATCATTCACAGAAAATATCACAATATGAGAAATGATCATATGCATTTATCTGCAGACTTTCTATATGTGTGTAAGAATCCTTTTTTTTTTTTTTTTTTACTGGTGCCATTAATTTTGTCAGAGGGGGCTTGGGCGTAACAGTCTACATACAGTCAAGTACACTGAACAGAATAAAACACTGTGGCCTCTAAAATAATTTGTGTAAGGATAAGTGTATAAGTGTACAAGTATGCAGACAGAAGGAATATCTGGACTTAAGCTGTACACTTATTCAAAAGTACCATACATTAATAAATAATCCTCCTGCTCTTTGTTGGTTTCAATTCCGATATTAAATTTAGTCAGTTGAGTGCAAATCATTATTCAAACCATATTAAATAATTTCCTTAAACAAATGCCTCTATTAATGTATTGTATTAAGATTGACAAAACTTTCTGGACTGAAATGTGATCGACTCTTATTCAAGCAGGCTGGTAAAATTATGCCGGCTCTTATATGACCTAAACATGGTGTATTACACAGGACTGCATGCAGTTTTCATGACATGCTGTCAGAATTGAACAGACATTTCCTGAGCTGAGGGGTTAACGTGCATCAGACTTTGCAAATGAGTATAATGCATTGCAGATGTTTGTATCACTAATGTCAATTTCACATATTCATTTGTTTGAAAACTTAGAATGCTGCTATCGCTGCTGCATGTATGGACATCAACTGATTTAGTTCATTAAACATAAGCTGTGTCTAATGAACTGTAGACATGGTTGGTAGGAGAACACAAAAATGCAGGATTTATCAATATTTACTTGATGGCAGAATTAACTACTTAGTTTTTCAGACACAAAAACAGAATTTATGGAAATAAAGATCTGAATCAACAGAGTGAACAATGTGATGGCGATCAGAGGCATGCACAATAACTTGTCAGTGAGACTGACACACAGATTGCAAAGAAAGCATGCGAGTTTGCCATGCAGCCAGTGATTAGTGCGGTTGATAATGACAATGAACCAGAATTAGTGTGGAAACAAATATTTTAAAAGAGCTCTAGCCATGGGTGAAGAACAGTGTGTATTTCCATTAAACAATAGTTCATATAACTCAAAACACTAATGGTGGTTTGTGTTTCCAATTGCCTGATACTGGTGGACTGAGAAAATTCAGCAAGCCAGTTTCTGAGAACAGCTGATTAACTCTAGCACACTCACTTTTCTTTACATGCGAAATAATAGGTGATGCAAAACTGGCTTGAAGGACATTCTTCCCTTTGCAACACACCATGATCACATTTTTTGGGAATAACTGGTTGTTTTTTCTGTGACAACCAGGGACTATGTGTGGCAAAATGACAGATTGCAGTCAGATCTCTGTGATAATTTATATATGGTATTAGCATTGTATTTGTGAAGTGTCGCCTTTGGTCTGTACAGTGCCCATGCAACCCTCTTTTACTTCCAGAAAGCTCTTGGAGACAGGATAAAATAAAGCAAACTTACTTCATTCATACCTAAAAAAACAACAAAAAACAAAGAGAACAAAACAGGATCAGAACTTCCATTAACAGTCTGCATGCATTCCTATGGTACACATTAGTGCTAACACACATATTTAGACATTATTCTATCTTATTCACATTATAGTACAATCATGAATATATAATACTCATCAGGGAGAGACTGAATGTATCGCACATGATTAACATTCCTGAAAATTGTGATTAAGAGCCAAATCTTCACGATACAATCACAACTACTGAGGGGTGCCTTCCTTGTTGTACATTTATAAAACAAATGCACGGGAGAGAGGAGTCAGAGTAGTTTGAAGCATTATCAACATGTCCTGATGTGTAGGAGAACATGTAACCCCAGGATGAAGATTACATATTTTTTTATAAAAGTATACACAGAGTGAGAGAAAGAGCAGAAAGAGAGATTAAAGGAATAGTTCAATTTTTTGAAGTGGGGTTGTATAAGGTACTTATCCATCGGCATGCCCCCAGTTTGGAGAAGCAGGCAGCTGTACCGAAACGGATGCTAAGCAATGTAATGCTGTGGGGTCAGCAGCATCATATTTTAGCCACCTTAAAAATGTATTTTAGCAGTGTACGCTATATTTAGAATATTTTCACCGATTGACCATGCCGACAGATAGCCCTTTCCGACAGAGAACTGAAGCCGTTATATTCATATATTCTCTCTTCAAAGCCACCAGACTCCATTGACAAAAACTGTAATTTTACCTCGGAGAACACGTGAATTGCTGGTCTACCACAAACAAACTTACCGATGGAGGCAGTGGTAGATTAGCAACTCCAGTGTTCTGCAAGGTAAAATGACTGTTTTCGTCAAAAGGCGTCTGGTGGCTTTGAAGAGAGAATATATGAATATAACGCCTTTGTTTCCCTGTCGGAAAGGGCTGTCTGACAGCAAGGTAAACTGCTGAAAATATCCTAAATATAGCATATACTTAAAGTGATGCAGATTTTTTTAGGTGGACCCTTTTCAGGTGGCTAAAATACATTTTGTGCTGACCTCGTCCACAAAAGTACATTGCTTAGTGTCCGTGCCAGTACAGCTGCCTGCTTCTCCACACTTGGGTTTGCCAATCACCATCTGCTGTAGGTAATACACTGACTACGGATAAGTACCTCACACAACCCCACCTCAAAAAAATCTGAACTCTCTTTAAGAGAAGATAGGAAGGAAGAGAAAGGCAGGAGAAAGTCGGATGTATACCCAGGCTGCGTTTCATTAGACGTTCAACATGCCCTTGTTGACTTCCTGTCAGCACTTGCCCTCGGGGGAACCCCCGCCGCCATGATAAGTGTTGCTCCAATTGTTTGAAAAACTGAAGTGAATTTGGCGAGATCGCCCCTCGGAGGGCAGAGGGAGTGAGTCAACATCAATGGTCACTCTAGAGGTGTATATCACCCACAATGCATTGCAGTCTTGCATTTGGTGCAAGAAAATACATCCATGGTTAGGTGGCAGTAATGTACATAAAACTCTGGTTATTTTCTTTATGTACCAGGGATTATTCACATTAATCAATATTTGAGTTTACACATCAGTGTAAATTTGAGTTAGCTATTTTACAGTTGCAGTTATTATTAACTTAGATTGTTGTTCTTTTCAGTTTGTGTGATTTATTTATTCCCAACATCAGAAGTAATTTTGAATGGAAGGATTGCTGTTTTGCAAAATTTCATAAACCCATAGCAATAATAGTTATGATAATCATGATATAAATCACAGACAGAAATGTCTAAATCAGAATCTGACGCAGCTAATCTGATGCAGACGTATTATTATTAATAATTAGTAATTATTCGCCTGCAGGTTCTGACTTGTTAAACTGACTGATTGATCCAACATAGTTTGGGCTGAAAGTGCACAAGGGCAGGTCCATTTCAATCCCCCGCTCCTCCCCTGCCCTCTTTCCCCCTGCTCTCTAAGTGACCTCCATATGGATGTATACTGTGAAGTAATACCAAGGGCTAAGGGGAAGTGAATGAGGGGAAGTGGCACAACTAATGAAACGCAGCCCCAGAGTTAAACCCACACCCGCCCACCTCCCTCAGTAACCCTAGTGTCGTACTTTTCCAGGAATGTAGTTACGGTCAATGCTTTCCTCTTGCAGAAACATGTGAAGACAGCGCTCGTTCTGGGCCAAGGGGTGACCTGCAATTCTACAGAAACATACACACAGACAGACAATAGACAAAATTCACTCACTTTAAATGCTTTTAATGCAGGCTGGTAAAACGCCACTGTGATTAGTTAGTTGAAGCAGAGACACAGATTAGGTTAGCCTTCTGTAGGGCTAGACAATTTTGGCCATGTCTCTACTGAACATGTAAATTTCTATTTAGACCAACACATTTTGTGGCTTGAAAACTTGCAGGAAACACAATAACACCTTTGAGACATGCTATACAAGATGAATTCATCCCACAAAATCAATTCTCGTCTTCTTCTTTCTTTGTCAGCAAGCAATTATAATTTCAAACTCATATTTTCCACATTAAAACATTTGGCTGTGACAAATATGTTTTGTATGCTTGATTTACACCTATAAACGCAAAGTATGTATTTAAATTTAGGGCTGATGAACTGAGTCACCTGTTGATGAACTGCTCCAGGCCCGATCGCCGCTCCTCAATGAAGGACTCCTCAAAAAGGCCCTCATCTCCACGGAATGGCAACTGTCTCTTCAGGGCTTTGCCTGGCAGAGGTGGTACTACAATCTGAAGGTGCCAGGGGTCAACACAAATAACAGGAAAGATGAATGTAAGCTCTGAACTAATAAGGAGGACACCACAACACGTATATTTTCATTTGCTGTATCGACACGGAAGACAAAACCTACAGTGTGATCCTACAGTTTACGGGATAATCTATGTAGGGATTATATTTTTCCACGTGTAACACTGAAATTATCACTTATCACATCATTGTAACTATTAATTTGCACCAGCCAGCTTGCTCACTCACCTTACTGTCTCTTTCCAGCTCATTCTTTAACCACTCAAAGTCACTGTATCTTCTTCTCACACAGGAATCCTTCAGTTTGAAAATGGGGAGGTTTGTCTACACAGAGAGGAAGAAAAAACAAAACAGCCCTTGATTTATACTAAACTCAGTCATTTGCACATGGTCGCTGTTGGAAGGTGAGAACAAGACCTGCTGAACAATTGGAAACTATCATGGCTGAGCACTGAAGGTTTTATGGGAGTGCCTTAAGAGAGAAAAGTGTTATATTACTAAAACAAATATCTCTTACCAGGATAATATGACTAAATTGTTGGCATGAAAATCAACAATTACAGTAGCATGTTGGTTTGAGGTGAGAATACAGTTCCTTTTCTGTTTATACCTCTAGTCGTACCTGCTGGTGGTGGTGGATTATTTTATTGGCAATTAATTAATCGTTTAGAAACATTGTCAACAAATAGTGAGAAATAACAAATTCCCAGAGCCCTATGTGTCGCCTTCAAATCGCTTGTTATGTCCTACAAGCTGTTCAAAGCCCAAAGATATAAAATGTACAATGATTTAAAGGGGAAAGCCACAAATCCTCACATTGGAGCAGCAAATGGTTATCAAATTATCAAAATGGTATAAATTTTATGGATTGTTTTGCAGTAGTTTGATATGGCCAGAAATCCTGTAAGGAGATTCTAATCAGTGGAAAACGAAATGAATGTTCTGTGCATAAAAATATCGTGATTTTTAACCTTACGGTTTCATGTGTTCACGTGAAATACATTAAAAAGATGCCTGCCAAGAAAAAACGTTTCACAGAATGCTGAAAAGTTTGCAGTTTGATTAAAAAGGCAGATTATGTGTGCAATTAATATCAACTGATTTAAGTGAATCATTAATTTAAGTTATCTTTCAATGTGTCCAGGGGTTGTAGCATGGGTGATCCTTTTGCATGACTTCCCTGTGATTCACTGCTGTAGACAGTGAGTGGGATGCAAAGAAACAATGCTTTCCTGTGAAGACTGGCGCCTGTCAACTAGACCGATCCGGTCCGCCTGTCTTTGTGACACGGATTTGGACACACAAGTCAACACAAATGACCCCTTAAATTAGTTAAACACAAAAATACACCTGCATGAGTCTGTGAACGTTGCCCTGAAAAAGCCACTGAAGTGGTAATAACAGCAACTTTTTAAAATCTATGATGGCCAAACTCTCTTAGGAGACAGCAGCAAATTCCACAGAAATAAGGATTTCCAGTCAAGACAACCCAGTGGGTTGAATTACGCAATTACTGTTTTGGCATAAGCTTCCTGGATATGTTGTCTTTAAATTTAGCTGTGTCAGGGATTTCTGTATCTGACTCCTAACTGCTCTCCACCATAGGAGGAAGTTAAACTCACCATTCCTCTCACTACTACTTGTTTTATGAGTACGCTTACTAGTAAACCAATAACGCAGGACATGTTAAACTTAATTCAAGGAACACACTTAACTGGATGCCATTTTTTCCCCCCCACGTTTCCATAAAACCACCGACAGCGTTAGCCTTCCCCGTTTAGCTGCGTGGCTATTTCTTAAACCTTAAAGAAGAGTCACGTCTGTCTCATGTCTGTTGACGCTGTGGACGAACATGACACCTCCAGACACACGAAGACAACGTTAAATAAGTTCCTACTTCACGGACAGGGAAAGTGGAAGAGCAAGCGGCACTTAGCTTCCCGGTTTCTGACGGGACCTCCGTGATTTTTTTTTTTTTTTCCTGCCGTCGTAATGTTTTATTCCCTTATTGGATTCAACGCGGGCAACCGACACAACAGTTAGTTTAAAAACACATTTAAACTCCACCGTTAACTCCACTACATGAAACATGTCGTAAGATTAACACATACGTGTCGACCACGTATGGTGGTAAACGGCGATTTGTTCACAAAACTTAATAACTAAAGAAAAAGAAAAAAGAAAAAAAAAAAACACACACACACAGGCCACAGATAATCCCCGGTGCTTGATTTTTACCGGCCCCGCATCTGGAGCTCCTCCGGCCGCCTGACGTCAACGTCACACCCCCGTGTCCCCCCCCCCACCCCCGTGTTGACTCCAGATAGCTTAGCGAAACGAAAGCTAACGCCGCACCGATGGTGGAGGCTTCGGGCAGGAGCCACCGACACCTCACCTGCATGCGAACTTCGTAAGTTGTGAACCGGTTCCGTCCCACCCCGACGATCTGTGGATCATAAACGTCTATCTCCAGGAAATTGCTGGGGGGGCCGTAGGCGTCCGTCAGGTCCTGGGGCTTGGAATTCAACCGGCGAGTGTCGGCCACCGACGGCTCTGACATTTTGTCGGGCTGCGACGTTTGCGGACGACCGACGGCGAACGAGCGTCAAAGCGACTAAATGCACGGGGGGATCTCAACTCTCATCTGAAGGCATCGATTGATGGCGATAGCTGATCGGTTCAGCTAAGGAAGTAGCCGGCTTGTGTGTCGCGGTGTGTTCTTGCGGGGGCCAGCCGCCCTGCGCCCTACCCTTCTTGAATCTGAAAAATGCGTTGACTCAGTTCCGCGCTGTGCGGGACCCGGTGCGCTCCCTCTAACGGACGAGGGGATAACTGGACGGGGCAGGTTTTTGACTAAGTCATGTAACAGAGCTGTTGACGTTTTTGCACAAGTTTATTTATCAAGAAAGATTTAAAAAACAAACAAACAAACAAACAAACAAACAAAACAAAAAAAAACAGACAAAGCTGAGTCAGCCTGGGTAATGACAGGTTACACTGGCTGTTGGACACAAACACTAAAATACAAGTAGGTTACAAGAACAAAAACTACAACCACATTAAAAAAAAAAAAAAAAAAGTACATTCGAAGATATTAAGGTAGGTAACATTCAAAATTAGAGGAATATAATACATCAGGCTGGGATGAAACTATTGTGATAACAGTATTGATATCAGTGCATGAGATCATCTGGGTATTGTAATGTTGTGGTGTCAATTTATTACGGCTTTATTAATGCAAAATACTTATTTACTAATGCTTTTTAGAATGAAGACCTAAAACATTTTGGGGTTGCCAGGTTGTGAAAACTCCCTTTGCCTGGCGTTTATCCTTTTATCCTGTAGTTATAAATAAGATAACCCAATGATAGATGCTAATGGGTTTCTCACTTGTAAATAAGCCATTAGGTCTGCAGCTATAATTGTTAATACACTGTTAAAAAAATAGATTTTGGTCATGCTGTGTCATGTTGGAGGTGACTTGGCAACCCCAAAGTTGCAGATAAAGCATTAGTTTTTAAACCATTCATTATTTTCTAACTATAATAGTAAATTATTTTTAACCATTAATAAAGGCAAGATTTTATAAGTTACAACCTATAAACTTTTTATCAAACTCATGACTTCCACCCATCATATTTGATCTTCTCCAAAGGAAATATGTTTTTCCCAACAGAAGACAGGGTGAGCTTGTGTGATCCAACCAGAACAGAATTACTGGTGCGAACAGGACTGGGGGCCCCTGGACTGGTCACAACTGGTGTCTGGACAATTTCAGTGATGGCGAGAAATCTCTTTGGAGCTGACATACACAAATCATGGGTAGAAAGTTGTACCCTTTTGGTAATTTGATGGATTTATACTTTATCAATACAGCTCTGAAACTAACACTCAGTTTTAATATTAGTTAAAGGAATGTTACAAAACAAACCATAAAATGAATGAATTGGGCAGGTCCAGAGTTTGTAAAGCGGATATAACTTTCCTAGAGCAGTAGTACCAAATTGCAGGGCTCAATTTAGGCAGAAGAATAAAACTTCAAAGTTGCAGATAAATAAAAATTACCTGAATAAAGCAAAAATCAAGAATTCAATGATTCCACTTTTTTATCACAGTGTCCAGAAGAATGAAGTCCTGCTTTGCTGAAGTTACATTCCCTGTTATCAACATAGTTAGGCTGGGTTTTGGATTGATTGACAGTTTAGATATTATATTCCTCATGCACACTTGAGTCCAAACCTTAATGTACAATATATTCATATATATCCTGTGTAAATATATCATAAAAAGAACGAAAAAGAGTGGAGTTGAATTGAACACAATACAAACTCAATATTGTCTGTTAATACAAAACTAACACAATGATGAAGCTCAGTCGTGTGAAGTTCTTGTCTCTCATAATAAACTTTATGTTCAGGAATAACTGATAGGTGCTGACATTTTATGACTTTTATTGTTGTTGTTTAAACCAGGGATTGTAAGGGATTAGTGAAAGGGGAGGTTTTAGAGTCCCCTTTTTTCCTGATACGTTAGGGGAACTTCAATTGGTTCTCCTAGTGTAATGAAATGTACAGACCACTGATAAAATAAATGTTGGCACCCCAAAGTGGGGTGACAAGTCCTTGATATAGATAGATTCATAGATTTGAAATGAAAAAAAAAAAACAACCTGTCATTGTATGCTGCATCAGGTTGTTGGCAACCTTAAACATTAATAGCTTTAATTTAATCAATTGCTTTAAAGCCTTGAACATCTTGAACATATCTAATTTATTTTCATGAGGGGAGCCATGAGACCATACATCATTTATCAATTTTTTGATAATAGCAGTCATGCAGGAGACGTGTCGGTATAAGAAACACTGGATGGAAGTTTTGGGAAACCTAACCCTGACTAAGATGCCTCCTAAACAGAATCCTGTTCCGCCTCAGCTGTGGAGGTGGAAGAGGAGCAGGGTGTAGACAGGTCGGCCTCGTCCACAGGCATGAAGACGGAGCAGTCGGTTTGGTCGGTGCTGACAGATAAGGAGGAGCTGTCACAACTCTCGCTGTCGGATTGGGAGACGTGGGAGTACTCACGGACAGGACAGGCACGCTCATTGTAGTTGGGCTTAAAACTGTCTTTCAGGCCTTTAGAGAGTTGATCCTTTAAATCCTTTTAAAAAAATGAAAAGAAACATAGGCTATGACTTGTTTTGCTGTCATTCACTATTCCACAAAGTAGATTATTAGTTGAATATAAACATTGTGTATATTTATTTAGGGAAATGGCTCTTTCAGAGCCCTACACCTTAAATAATTTAAAGGTAACAGGCTTTGTTTTAAATCTACAGTGTTCACTTTTTTGCAATGGTAATGTTGTTCTGTCAGTTGGTCAGTCCACCACTTTGGTCCAGATTATGGGATGGATTGCCCTGAAGTTTTGCACAGAAGTTTCCCTGAGGACGAATTTTAACAACTTTGGTGAACCCTTAACTTTTCAAGCATCATCATCTTATCAAACGTTGAGCAGTGAAATTCCCCTCAGCCTCAGCTGTACTTTATGTTTAGAGCAAATGAGCAAATGTGAGTATGCTACACGCTAAGCTAAGATGCTGAACGTGGCATGTAATGCACCTGCTTAACATCCCCCTTTCAGGGAGACGGCACAGAGCTGTGAATGCTACTAACCTCGATGTTGTGAGGGATCAGGGATGGCTTGGGAACCACGGGGATGAGCACGATTCTGAGTCTGTATGGGAGACAGGCAGGTTTTCACTCTCAGATAATCAGATCAAGAACAGCTCATTTACATAACTTTTGTTCTGGGCATCTTGTGATGATATAATCTCTCCATATTCAATACTTTTTTTGGGCTGTGGTTAAAAAGAAACTATTCCATCAATACACAATATTGCCTCTTACATCGCAAATGATTGAAAGTGCATTAAAAAGTTTTAGTCCCATCATCACTGACATTTTACTGCTCTCTTAAACAATGAATTTGTACAGCACAATACTAACAACTGATAACAGTTTAAAAATATTGTTGATACTAACAAAATGAATGAAAACCTGAGGAAGTAAGAAGCCTACACAACACTCATACTCTGTGGTAGGGTTGGTTACCTTCACATTTGAACCGATACCAGTACCAGTACCTGGAATTTGGTACCAGTGCCCAACCCTACTCTGTGGATACACTATAGCCCTATAACTACCACCACTTACACATGACATAAGGGCCAACCCACCTTTCATGGTGCAGCAACATCATGGCCAGTAGGATGAGGGTGGTAGCACCCAGAACATACAGCACTAGTGTCCACACAGACATTGAACCATTCATTTGATTCGTGTCTGTCAGGGAGAGGGAGAGAGGTGGATTGTAATTATTTCATAATCTTGTCCCTTTACTATATTGTGCACATGCAGAGCATTAGATATAGCCTATAGTTAGAACTGCCTCTTATGTTTAATCACGTGTGCTTTAGTGAAAAAGTCATAGAAAATAAAGTTAATACTTCCATAACTAGGATAACTATTACTGGCTCCTTAATTACATTTTTGGCGATGAAAATGAATTTGCCAACCTGTATTGTACGATGTTTTGGAAAAACTGCCCACATATTGGTTCTGTGCCTGAGACTTGTTTAGTAGCTAATGTTGCAATTTCCATTGATTGCCAGTAGTCAGTGATTATTTCATTCTTTCAGTACAAGCTACTGTAAGTTGCTGTATACAGGCCTTTTCTTTTCTTTTTCTTTTTTTTACCTGTGCTGTTGTTGGATCCCCAAACCACAGGCTCACTCCAGTCACTCCAAAATATAGAGTCTCCACAGCCGTTTTCTATTTTGCTCCGCACTTGTAGCTCATATCGGGAACTGCTAGAGGGCAAGTTGATGCAGTAACTCTGCTTCCCAGGTGGGATTTTAGAAGTCTGTGGACAATAAGATGGAGTTGAAAAAAAAGAGAAAAGACAAAAAAAGATAATGAAAGAAAAAGAAGGGTAAGAGGTTGAAAGATCCCTTTTTTGTTCCTTCAAAATGCCTACCCCCCACTTGTTGTCGTTGACCCTGAAGCGAACTTCACTCTCCACACACTGTGAATAAGTCTGGTTCCAGTAGTACCACAGGTTATAGTCGGATCCATTCTTGACAGTCAGGTTGTCTGGTGGATATAACTTGACTGGAGACAACACAGACCATTCAGTTATGGAGAATATACAATGTGATGTAAAAATACTAGCATTGTAATATCCTTCCTGGAAAAAGATGATAGATTTAAGTTGTGCTGCACCAATAGGTGTAAAAAATCTCTACCACCAAATAAAACTGTCTCTCTTTCATTAATTGGTTTACTATTTTGAATAAGCATACCTTTCAGTTTAAGCTCATGAGTCTTCAGAGAACTGTAGTTGCCATGTACCAGTTTGGTGTGAAATGAATTGAAATGGAACGTCTTCAGTGAGGAGTCGTAGGGTTGGTCACATCCAATGTTCATGTTGTTCTCTGTCAGATAGGTGGTGCACTGTCTGATTTTTTGGTCAGTTTCAGACCTGTACGGAAATCACTATTTAGTCATTCACACTCAAAGCAAAGTATGCAGCCATGTCAATTGTAAATATGGTCTAAATATCTGAACATGGGGACAGGATTAGCTTTTTCCTTCCTTTATAATAAGTTGTACTTGTAAATGTTTTTCTATGTAATTTGTTACATTTAGATATAAAACTTCTAAGAGTTACACAAGAGTTAATGCTCTTTGCTCAGTGTGAAGAATAAGAAACATTTATCAAGCGACTTACAGTGAGGTCTCTCAACTCCTAAGTGATCACATGATTAATCACATCTGAGGAGGACTAACCAATCAGGGACATGGATTTACTCTACACCTGCCCCATTTACAAAAAAAAGTACATTTTACTTAGAGATGTGCTATTCTGCAAAAAACATATGTGATTTAAATGTTATTTGTGTGAATGTTGCCAGTTGCAATTAACATGTTGAATTAATAACAGAAATCTGTACAGAAATTATCAGTGATCTACTCTTAACCAACTTAAAACATAACTGGAGCTTATTTAAATTTAAGAGCATTTTAGGTCAAAAGAAATGTGATAAACAGCTTCCAATCTTAAATTTGTAAGTAAAAGGTAAAAATAAAGGATTTAAGCTACTTTTATCTTGTACTTAAGTGTAACATTTTACTCTTAGCAGTTAGTAATTTTCAGCAATTCTGAAAAAACATACGTAACATTGCAAATTTCATGTTTTGCTGTTGTTATGTTTATTACAGTCACCAATTACGAACCAGCTGGAGAAGGTGTAGTTGACCTCTGGAGTCCCCTGCTTATTCCAGGAACAGTGAACATATTTCAGATGCACCACCAAACAGTCCACATCTGTCAGAGACACACAAGGGTTGAGACCAACAGAATAGTTTCACAAAAGAACTAATCTAAAATAGGGTTACATGCGTATATCAATCCACACAAATGATAATAGACTGTAGCAGTCCACACACACACGCACTAACATTCAATGAGGAAATGGCAGAACAATGACGTCAAAGGGAATTTACACAAAATAAGCATAAACGAGGAAGTAAGTAACCGACAGTTTGAGTTAATTTTGATAATACAAGTGATTTATTATTGAAAATATTAAGGACTAATCATATTTCAAAGCAGTTGTGCCGCACCCCCATTCTAATCTTGGTTTTATTTTAAGGAAAGTTATCAAAAAATATTGTTAAAATCCCTCATACATGATGAAGATTTCTGTTTATTATGGATTATGAACTGATATTATAGATGAAAAATGAATCAACAAGAAAAGCCAAAAAAAACCCCACCAAATGTAAAACAATACAAGTAGCTCTACCAAAAGCCCTAAAGAATATAAAATAGCCACTCAGACACATTCAAATAGACTTAAAACAGTTATTATTAATATCATAATTTGCTTATAATTAAAACATTTGAATTGTTAGGCTTTAAATGTTCTTACCAGGAGGGTTTTTGGCAAACACATGCCCAATCAGACAGAGAAGCAGCAGCAGTCTGGTCGGCATCGTGGCACACAGAAACAGGATGCTGTCAGCAGCGCCGCTTGTCTACTTATGACACTGAGAATATATGAGTCGCATGTTTCATTTGTCTGTGCTGCTCCTGACTTCAGTATCGTAGATTTTGTTTCCTGTCAACGGAAACAGTCGAAATAGGTATTTAGCAATAGATCAAGGTGCACTGCATTTATCTGGTCAACGTTCCCAATAAATGTTTTCTTTTCAACAGTTGTATAACCAATCTCCTAACTTTCAAAAATAGCTTTTAGTTGTGAAAAAAGTGGATACCCATTGTAAGTTAACAGCAGCAGCAACAACTCAAGTTTTTGCCTATCTGCAAACAACTTGAAGCTTATCATGGTTTTAAAAACCATATGCACCTGGTAATCTTGCATCTCTTGCTGTTAAAATGCAAATGCATGCAGGGGCAGGCAATTTGCTAAAAGGGTTATAGAAAATGATGATTGCTTTGTGCAAGCACAGAACACAGACTTACACAATTTAGAATTATAGCAATTACTTGAAATTGGGCAGAATTACTGGTGTTGTATTACTCTAATGGAATTGTACATTGTAATATACAGATCCATAGTAGAGCATTTTAAGGAACATATAAAGATGATTCTTACGTTAATGCTGAAAAACCTTTGTTTTTTGTTTTCTCTTTTTTAATATATATATATATTTGGATAAGTTTGTTATGTGTAGCCTATGATGTTCATGACAGAATCAAATCAAAATGCGCACAAAAAAGTTTTAGAATTTCAATAAAATGGGTTACGAGGACAGTATATCTGTGTAGCATAAATACTCTTGCATGACAGAATGGTCATGAGATATCAGATATGAGCGTCAAAGTTGAGTTTTGTGGGTTGTGCTTCCTGTTAAAGGAAACTGTTTCAAAGATTAAGAAAGTTTACCTACATCGGAAGTGGGACGTTTTATACATGTACTGTGGCATGTCATACAACAACACACAGACAAATTGTTAAATCATCTTTATTGAATAATTAAAGACTATTACTATTTTAGTAAACTCTATTACACGCACTACAAGTCTGTGAATAACTAATCTTCCAATATTTGTGTAACTGTGCTGATGAATAAGACTCTAAACTCAAGAAACTTATTTGTGAGTAGGTTTTGCCATTCTTCATTCTGTCAAAATTCATGCAATGGCAAAATACACCATGCTAAAATATAACACAAAATCATAACTGCATTGTGAAATTTAGTTTGTAACATGTCCCAGATATGTGACTCAACCCACATATCTGCGACTACTTTTAACTTGCCAGTTGATCTCTGACGCCTCACTTGACGCATCAACTGATCTCAGCTAATTTCCAGATAATTGGACACGGGTTTTTTGTGTGTGTGAAAGTGTGTGCAAATTACTAGCTCTGATTGCTCTTTTTTTCTCTTTTTTAGATGAGAAATCCAAAGAATACTTATCTTTGACTAGTATAGTCACACGCGGTTTCCAAATGTTTCAGCTTAATATTCATCAGTTTTGAAAAATGACATGGTCAAATAATATATTTCAAATATATAGAAATATATATTTTAAATATTAAGAAATATAGACATGCTTGAATAATACTTTTGGAAAAACAAAGAAATTGAAGCTGAAACAATATGCAGATACTGATATTGCATCAAAGGTAATTAAAAAGCCTCATGGTGCTAAATACCTTCTAATGAATCCTGTATGATGGTGTATATACATCTGCGGCATATGAGACCACCACAGCTGCAAGTTATAAAATCAGGTTCAAAATCAACACAATGACCATGTGGGGTGAGCAAGTATGAGGGGGGAATTAGGTCAAGATTAAAATATTAGAATATGAGTAGGAAGTTGTTCAAAACAAAGCTACTGGGTTGTTTTTTCTCCTCAGGCATTATTTTACTTCAAATATCACAAATAATAGTATCAGATCATTTGTAAAATACATTTCAGGCCAAAACTGCAAGACTGATTTTTTCTTCTTTTATATAGTCCACTGAAAGCAAAGGAGTCGCTGGTCCTGAAATGTCTCCTCTGATTGCTGTCTAATAATTGACTTATTGACCAAGTAAAAACATCACAATCAAGCACCAAGATAATCAATAACAAAGCTCAAAATGAGACGTACAGTAGGAAGGCTACGTAAGCACTGCTAAGCAGCTTTGCAAATTGGCCTTTGCTGTGAATGTGGATCTGCATGTGTGACTGAAGGAGTGTCTGCGTGTGACGATTAGGTGATTAGGCCTATAAGCTAGCTCTCTCCTGGGGGATAGTTTAATTACTTTTTATTGCAAATATCACTTGCATGGCTACTTGAACGATCAACTGTGGAAGCATGGTAATGAACAAAGTCTGCACATGTGAAAAAGATAAAAAAAATATTAAATGGAATGAGAGAGTTGTCATGTCAAATCAAGACAGATTCTATTTATATAGCCCAAAATCACAAGTCACAATTTACTTCAGGGGGCTGTGCAACGTACAACACTGTCTATCCTTGGACCCTTGAGGAAAAAGTCCCCCAAAAAACCTTTTAACAGGAGAAAAATTTGAGGAAGACGGACAGACATACAATAGATGTCGCCTGTACCAAACAGACCAAAAAAATCACAGTTTATACAAATTACAATGACAAAATGTATGATACATGTGGTTTTTAAAACATGAAGAATGTGGATGCAGGAGGACATTGAGAAACTTCAGGTGTTGCCAGACAGGAAGGACCTGAGCCACACGACCTCTTCTCCACCATGGAGAACTGCAAGTGGAAAGGCCAAATAAAGACAGAAAGAGAAAAGACAGCTAGAAAAAGAGGGAAGAGAAACTCACACAGCCTGGAGGCTTTTGGGAACAGAAACAAAAACAGAAAGTTAGAGAAACACAGGCCCTTTGTACATAATGTATAAAAAGTTACACATAGATGTATTGTAATTATTTTCAGCAAAATCATTTATTCAAACTCTTCCTTGTCATTATCAAGGAAGACATTTATCATTATTATTGCTTTTTAATTTCTGTGCTGTACAGCAAAAATTGATTTTACTGGTAAACTCAAGTAAACCCAAATCTGTGTCTCCTAATGGGACACCAATTGAAAGAGTATCCTCTTGTAAATAACTTGGTTTCCGGCTTGATGACAAGCTGTGCTTCAAAAAACATTTGAATGAACTGACAAAGTCTGGCATTCTTTTATAGAAATAAGGCATGTATTACCCAGAACTGCAGAGAGCAAATTGTTCAGTCCATTAAGAACTATGGGGAAGTAATTTATATGCCTGCCTCTACTCTTAAACCTCTCTGTGCATATCATTTCGCCCTCAGATTCATAACTGGGGATAGCTTTAGAGCGCATCGTTGTATATTATATGAGACAGTTGGGTGGCAGTTGTTGGCAGTGAGAACAGCACTGCATTTTATTTTCTCTACAAAGCACCTCTTGGTAAACTTCTTGGGTATATCACATGTCTTCTTAACTATAGATCATTTTCACACTGCACTTGGTCCCAGGACTATTTGGTCCTCTAAAATCATCCTGCAAGTACTGAGATTGGCAAACTGTCTCTTCAATACTATTCTCCACACAAGTGGGACAATCTGCAGAAACCTTTGAATTCATTTTAATCTCTTTTAACTGACATGAAGTAATGTGAATGCATGTGTTTTCTTTGAATCGATGCTGTCCCTTATGTTGATGTCCTTGTCCTGTTTGTTGTATATTCTGTTGAGGAATACTGTAACTTTTCCACGCTTTGTATTGATTTTATATGTACTGTAATCAGGTCGTCCTCCTAAAAGAGAGCTTGCTCTTAATGGCCCTCCCTGTTAAAATAAATCTTATAATACTTATTGTGATGGAAATCTCTAACAAGAAGTTTCAGGAGACCGGGATGTCTTACACAGGAATATTTATTGAAGCTCGATCGAGGAGAAAAGGGAAACACCACGTGTGAATCACAGCGTACCGCTACCCAAATCTGAAGATGGTGTCCTGAAGCTCAGCATTTAATCCTCCCCAGAACTGCTAAATTCTGTTATATCCAAATCCTAACTCAGCCTGGCATGTGTGATGACTCTATTGGATATCAGATCCAAACAAAGATATCTAGCAGACCTTGGTCCACCAGAGGCCAGAGCCAACTCGGCCTTGTCAGGCACACAGAGTGAGACAGGCGAACACAGACAGACAGTTGACCTGACCTGTGAAGCCCTGTCTTAAGTCACCTTTAACCTACAAGAGGGAACTTCAACATACAAGAAGGAAAATTCCTTTCACACTTATAATAACGATCATGGTACTTACGTTTCTGATTCTATTTCTGTTTTAATTAACCTGTCTTTATTATATTGAGTTCTTAATTGTATTATTGCTTGTCAGTTTGTTTGTGTCACTACGTCCTTGTGGAGTTTCATGGTGCAATCCTATAGTGCAACGACACCAAGCATCACCCTTCAGACACCATGACGGGTCGCTGTCGGGATCAGGACCGCCACTGCTCACAGGGCGACCTTTATTTTGAAGAACCGGAAGTTCCCGTGTTTTGATAACGGCTGCGGAAGAAGCGGTCATCGGCTCCCTCGTCTCCTGCGATATTTCTCACCCAAATAATATATATTTTTTTTCCTTTTTCCTTTTCCTTTTCGACACGGACACTCGGCTTGAAGCGACAGATGTGACCGTGTCGCAGAGAGCCACGATGGGACTCGCCGTGAGACGCTTCCTTGGTGTTGCACCGTCGAAAGCGCCGCCGTCGCTGCCTCTCCTGTTGACGCTCCTGCTCGCCGGGAGCCGAGGCGAGAGCGGCGCGATGGACAACGTCGCCACGGAGAGGATGGCCGAGGAAAGCCACCGGCAGGACAGCGCCAATCTCCTCATATTCATCATGCTCCTGACGCTCACCATCTTGACCATATGGCTGTTCAAACACCGGCGGTTCAGGTTCCTGCACGAAACCGGACTCGCCATGATCTACGGTAAGACGTTAATGTCGGTCCGTCGACTGAACTCTGCTAGGCGGCTATAGCTCCTCAAACTTCACCAGTGAACATCATTTGGCAGCTTATTGTCAGGTGTCAAAGGCACACGGGGGAGTTTGAGCATACAGCATTCAATGTGAATATTATTTATTCAGTGTTATGTCTACTAGGTGGATAGTAAATAGAAACTGTCACAGTGATGCAGTTGTTATTTTGTTACAGTTTGCCTTCTGTCGTCTGTCAGTGTAACAGTTTAATAAAGGATAATACTGGTAACAGCTTAAATTGTTGGGAAAATATAAGATATTAAATGCATCGTCCCCGTTAACTAGTAGTCCGACGCCTGCAGCCTCATGTCAGCTGCTTTGATGGATGCGTCTGAATGAGTCTTTTCGCAGTGAAGCCCATCCCTTTCAGAATAATTAACTTGGCCCAATTAATATATATATATATATATATATATTTTTTTTTTTGTAAGACCCCAGTCTAATTAAAGTATTTAGCACACCCAAATTCAAAGCTGGTGTTTTAAATAGAACCTCACCCTGTTTCGTTGCATAATGTTTCAGACAAGTAAACCCTGTGATTCCCTTTAAAAGACACATTTTTATAATCTGGCTTTTAGTTTTTGTGATTATGTAATTTTTTTGGGGGGGGGGGTTTATGTCCGTGAAACACTTGAAAAGGGCTACATAAAGTATATTATCATTATTGTTTACCACAGATCCTTGGCTAACTGCCCAGCCTTCTCTCCCTCTCCCCTCTTCTCGCCCTCCCTGCAGGCCTGTTGGTGGGCGTGATCCTGCGGTTCGGCGTGCATGTGCCCCAGAGCACCAGCGACATGATCCTCAGCTGTGCCGTCAACGCCAGTCCCGCTACTCTGCTGGTCAATGTCAGCGGGCGATTCTACGAGTACACGCTGAAGGGGGAAGTCAGCCGGGGCAAAGGTCACCAAGTGCAGGACGATGAGATGCTGAGAAAGGCAATAAACAACCTCTGCAAACATATATCCAAACATAATATCTGCTTATAGAAATGTAAAATGTTAATTGTAAATAATGTTAATTTACTAGTTTTCATACACAAACAGACACTATGGGCTCTGAAGAATGTTGGAAAGATGTGTCAGGTTCGACACTACTTGATAATCGGTGTATAACCTCTTACTGTATATCTTACTACTGTCTGCAGGTGACCTTTGATCCAGAAGTGTTTTTCAACATTTTGCTGCCTCCCATCATTTTCCATGCTGGTTACAGTCTGAAAAGGGTAAGAGAGTTGAAAGAACGTATGATACACTAATTATGTAAACAATTCAGATTTGTAACAAATTAGGTGATGTTATTTATTAATAGGCCTTGTTATTCATGTAGCACATACAGTATACGATTGCAAACATATTGAGATCATTTTCTCTGATTATTGTGATATTGTCTTTATAGCCCCAGCCTAACTACTGGTACTAGACAGCCTCCATTTTAAGAAATCTGCGCTCTTGTCTGTTTCAGAGACATTTCTTCAGAAACATCGGCTCCATCCTGGCCTATGCCTTCATTGGAACAGTCATCTCCTGCTTTGTTATTGGGTGAGTAATTTGGTCATCTCTGAAATTATGGAGAAAGTGCTTTTTTTTTTTTTTATCACTGTGCCTGGCATTTAGACTCAAATACAGTAACAGATGCCTAATTTCATCTGATCAGTTTGTTGAATCGATGAGCAAGTGTCTTTTATGACTATGCACATCCTTCTTTTCTCCTAGGCTGATCATGTATGGCTTTGTGTCCTTCATGAAAGTTGTGGGCCAGCTTGGGGGAGATTTTTTCTTTACTGACTGCCTCTTCTTTGGGGCCATTGTTTCGGCAACAGACCCAGGTAGGTAGTGCCAAAAAAACATGGTTTCCAGAGTCAGATTTTTACAGAGCATGTCTGTATATATATTACAAAAGCTGTGTGGCACTTTATCATGCGTGTTATTGGACAGTCTTTCTGTTTTTTGGCTTTCAGCGCTCCCGTCCTACTGTATCAGAATTTGTGTGTCTTATACTCTGAAGTGTTTTTTTTCCCTCTGTGTCTCAGTGACAGTGCTAGCTATCTTCAATGAACTAAAGGTGGATGTGGACCTGTATGCTTTACTCTTTGGGGAGAGTGTCCTCAATGATGCCGTGGCCATCGTCCTCTCTTCGTAAGCATTAATTACGCAATATATAGATAACAACATAACATAAAGAAATATAAACACACAGTCAAAGGTTATTAGTTTCTTTCCCCTGGTCCTTACTTTCCATGAATAGATCTCTTCCTATCTTCCTGTCTCCAATAGAAGTGATGGGGGCCAAAAATCCACAGCCCCTCTTTTTGTGCAAAAATTAGTCCAAAGTTCAGCTGAGGCTCCGGCAGTCTGAGTTGGATAAATCAAGGGTGTTTTTGCAAAGTTACTTACTTTTTGGTGCAAAATTCAGCTTTTTGTCTTTCCTGTACAGGGTTTCTAAGCTAAGCTAAGCTAAGCTACTGAGGGATAGTAAAACAAAATGGTATAACTGTAACTTTTTAAAGATAACCTGCTTGTTTTGCCTGACTGATTGTTGAAGCCTCATATTAGCTTCAGTTGAACTTCAAAATAATTTTTTAACACAAAAGGAGGACTGTGGATTTCGTCCCCCATCACTTAAATTAGAATTGCATTAGGAAGGGATGTTTTCATGGCCAGTGCGGGCAGGAGAAATAAATTACAGTGACCAATAACTCTTGAAATGTACACATGAGCAAATGAGTATTGTTTTAGGACATAAGAAAATGTGAACCCACCCTTCAAATTCTAGTTCTTTGTCAATGACCTGCACTGTAATGATGGTAATTGTGGCAAATACATCTTTTTGTGTTATACATTGCACATGAATGGACACTAAATCATACTAACATCAGTCCCTGTCATTTCACTGCTTGCCTTCCTTCACCCATCCGTGTCATTCATCGCCTACCTCTACGTATGTATACAGTGTTCTCCTCCGCTTGGAGAAGCAGGGTAGGCAGGGGGATGGAGCTGTGTTCTCCCCAGGAGACGCTGGCCCAGTCTGGCCAGAGGGGGCGGAGGACTGGCTGGGAGAAAACCAGACAGTGACATTGACTCCCGGGTGGGTGGGTGGGCTGTTTGCGTGGTTGTGCTGGCAGAGTTATAGTGTTAGAACCTGATCATCTCAACTCCATCGATGTGATGCAGATCTTTTACTTAGACTGTAGCCTTCAACCACCACCCATTAAGATGATCACTGCCCTCCCCTCCTCCCTGCTGCCACTACAACCCTTTCATATCCATTCCTTATATAATTTTTCGTTTTCTGTATACTCTATAGACCTTGCAAATAATCAGAAAATACTACTTTTTAATCAAAGTTTTGGTTATCTATGTGTGTAAAAGGTTTATTACTGGTGACTATTAGTACTGGTGATTTGCTTTGTTGGTCTTTAGATAATTTAGGAACTACTCCTCATAAAGGTGTAGCACCTGAATTGGCTGTTTCTGTACTCAATAGTACTCTTATTGGATATCAACCAAATGGTGTTGAGAGATCCAAGATCCAATTGGAATTAAGCATGCAATACCCAAACTACCTTCCTTTTTTTATGACTGCAAAACCCAAGTCCAGTCCATGCGTGTGAAGTCTGTGTTGCTATTTTTAAGGGGTAACCAAATCTAAATGTATACAAAATCAGATAAACACCAGACTGGTAATATCAGCCATGATTCGATTTGGGTTGCTGCAGGTTTGATTTGATGCGTGACTTCATCTAGAAATTCTGTTCAGTCTGTTTGCGTCTTTATCTGAGCATGTGTTTACCGTTTGAGCAGTTCCCCTGCCTGGATTTTTGGTAAGTGTCCCCAACCTTTTTTTCATGTAAGCGTTTTGATTTCCCTGTACTTCCTGTCTATCTGCACTTCAGCTCCATTGTGGCATACCAGCCTGCAGGGGACAACAGCCACAGCTTCGAGGCCATGGCCTTGTTGAAATCCTTTGGCATCTTCCTGGGCGTCTTCAGTGGATCCTTTGCTCTTGGGGTGGCCACTGGAGTCATGACTGCTCTCATATCCTTTCATTTATGCTCACAGGTGTGCATAAGCAGCAATAGAATAACACTACAGGGTTTAGTTGCCTTCTAACTCATTCAAGTTGCTGCTGTTTAAATCATTATATGGGCAGCTTCGAGTTGTATTTGACTTAGAACCTGAAAAGCTATTGTCCCAATAGGTGTAGCTGGACTTGTGTCCTTGCACAGTAAGATAGAACAGTGTTTACTTGTCTTGTTTTACCAAGTGATCTCTGTGTTTCTGTTGTCACTCATGAGGGTTGCAGGGTGACTGTGGATGTGCCACCTCTTGTTTTTTCGCTCCTTGACTTTCAGTTTTCATCACGTGACCAAGTTCACCAAGCTGAGGGACTTCCCCTTGCTGGAGACGGCTCTCTTTTTCCTTATGTCTTGGAGCACATTTCTATTGGCTGAGGCTTGTGGGTTCACAGGTACACCTGCACACAGCACTCATGCATGAAATTTAAGCAGTGTGAATTTCTGGCACCCTTATTGTCAGACAAGAATATAGAAATTACTTTTAATGTAATTTTAGTAATTTGTTTATTCTTAGTTTGAATCTAGTTTTAGTAGACAATACAGTGACCTTTCATCAAGCACCCACACATTTTATCTGTCTTTGGTAGGTTTTGTTCTTAGGAAGTTCCAACTAACTTCCTACAGTAAAGGAAGGATGAGTCATTCACACATTGGCAAATTAAATCATCAAACCAACTGAAACAGATGTGCTATTCTTCAAAGCCATGCTATTAGCAAAGGACACCAGCTCTGTTGACCTGTTCATACAACAAACTGTCCATTCTTCACATTATTGTTTAGTTTTTATATTTTGGAGAAAATTGTAATAAATTTCTCCATAGTTTTTTTTTTTCTTCAACAGTTTAATTTCTTAATGAAAAAGACATGTCATCAGATATTTTTTGTCGTCAGTAGAATTTGTGAAATCCCCTCAACTAAAATATAATTTAATTTGTTTTTAATAATATTGACATGAGATTTTTGTTTTTATTCAGGCGTAGTGGCTGTGCTGTTCTGTGGGATTACTCAGGCTCACTACACCTACAACAATCTCTCCCCTGACTCTCAGGACAGGACCAAACAGGTGACATGCAATCACATATCTTTTTTACTTGATCCCATTGTGTCTACTTCTTTAAACAGCATTAATCATTACTCTGTAACAATGTAAAAATGTTGCCACTAATACTACTACTGCCACTAGTACTATTATATTGATGATAAAAAAACAAGGTTATTTGTATACGTTTCAAAAATGTAGTTCACAAAGTGAGCTGTTCTGAGAAATCCACCAGCCGATGACAATTATGTACTGAAGATAGCTGATCGACATGATGGCAGTGGGTCCTACAACTATCGTGTCTCTGGTCGGTTTGATATGATTTGAACTAGTGCAAGTCTGTGAGACTGAGGAGAACCAAGATAGACAAGTTTTTGTTATCTGCAATAACTCCAAGATAAAGGAGAGGAAGAGGGAGTGAGACAGCGCCTGGACCCTTTATCGGGTTATCACAGTTTCTAATAATGCAGCACAGTGAGGACACAAACATTTCATACAGGAGATGAGCGTATACATGGACAGCTGTCACTCTGTTTGCTGTTAACAGAGACTCCAGTCTGCAGTGTAGTTAATACACCGATAAACCTGAGAATTATCACATTAGAGGTCACATTAGGATTCATGATCAAATAATCAGCTTTTGTTTCGTGTCTCCACTTCTGTCCATGCATGCTCTTTCCATCTCTCCCCCTGGGGGAGTACAGTATGTTTAAACAGTATTAAATTAATACTCTGCCAAGCCTCAAACATTTAGGGCAAGCTCTAGTTACCAGACATATATCATAATCTAGAGCTGTAACCAAACCACACATCCTGTTGTACTAATGGCCTTTATGTGTCACTATACAGCGGCAGTAATTGCAGTTAAGTTTCCCACCATAAATACTAGTGCACTAAGCATATCTCAGTGAAAAAGTCATTGTAAGTGTTACTGATTGTTTTAATTATTATATAATTTTAATTAAAGGGGGTGCTGCAGCCCCCTCAGCATCCCTACTTCCCGCGCCCATGTATGGGAATAACTTTATTATTAAAGAATGCAAATAAGCTCAACACAATTTTCATTTGGGGAAGGTGTACTGTACTGTACGTGAGAGTTTGGGGGATCAACGTGTCTGTCAATAGGTGATAGTAGCAGTCAACAGTTTGGGCATACATGGGCTGCTCCCTACGCTTTTGGTTAGTTTCTCTCCCAACTTGACAAATGTTCAGCATGACAAATACCATTACCATTCATGTCAACATCCAGGCGTCATTTTTCTGAAAGCTATACACTTATATGACTAGGCAGTAAATATAGCTGAGGAATACAGTATATTGATATGTATTATTTACTAGTGCTGTCAACATAATTTTACTATATTGGAAACTAATTAAGAAAGAACTAGAAATCCTGCACACTGTTGGTCACTTGAACTCACTTAATTTAGATATAAATTTCTTGTTTGATTGTTTCTTGTTTTTTAGTCTTATCATTAAGTGTTTTTGTGGTGTGCAACAATATTTTTGAAGTACTAAATGTCTAAATTAAAAATGCATGCCAAGTTTATAAGAAATTTCCCCATCATACCTGCATCCAAAGTGACAGGTATGCAATGGGGATTTTTCAGTTTCAGTTTTCATGCAGTTTGTTTACATTATTTATTTTGTCTCTTCCCCCTCAGTTGTTTGAGCTGCTGAACTTCCTGGCAGAGAACTTCATCTTCTCCTATATGGGTCTGACTCTCTTCTCCTTCCAGTCACATGTCTTCAACCCTATGTTCATCGTTGGAGCCTTTGTATCCTTTACTCTGCTCTGTTAATGGGCCACACAAACAAATTAAAGCAAGATAATTCAGTTTATTCATGCAGTATATTTATTTTAAAGAATATTTTATTCAATACTTTGGGGAACCCAAGATAACAGTACAAAAAAACAGATTAGTCAACCATGAGATCTGAGATGAGATTTCCTGCCATCTACCCACGATTATTTTCCATTCCAGCTTGTCTGTACTGTGTTATTTTGCAGTATGTGTTGTCCTTGACCTTCCTGCGTTGTGTAGGTGGCCGTGTTTCTGGGCAGGGCAGCAAATATTTACCCTTTGTCCTTCCTGCTCAACCTGGGCCGCAAGAACAAGATCGGATCCAACTGTCAACACGTTATGATGTTTGCAGGTACGGAGCTGAGAAAGTGAAGTGTCTGTTGTCAACTCTGTGCTCTCAAATTTTGTACATGTTTAAAGACAAGGAGTCCTTAAAGTTTCTCAGGCTCGTACCAAATGATTAAACTACTTCTCAACTGGGACCTGGTTAATTTGAAATAAAATGTCATTGCAACAGACCAGATCCAAGCCTGTAATTTAAAAAACATTAGCCTAGATAATGGTGTTCTACTGTAAGTCTCCTTCTAGATAACACTCCCACTCAGATACGGTTTGGTTATGAATAACAGCCCCTACGTCAACTAGCCCGTTTCAACTTTACTGTTGAAACGGGCTAATAACCGAAAACCCCTAACATGTCTCTGCATCTTTTTTTGTGTCTGAACCTACAGGGTCATTTCCTTTTTGTCAACGCAGAAAATTTGAACTGCTTTCTCTCAAAATATTACCTAAATATGTTTAACAAGCTTTCGATTTTCCAATATAACTGATTAGCATTAGCAAAAGCACCTATATCAGCATAGTGTGCAGCATGAGTTGCAACATTAAGTTAAAGATATATTTTGTGGCTTTTCTCGTTCTCACACTGTCTACTTGTCTGACTCCTCCAGGTCTGCGTGGGGCGATGACCTTTGCTCTTTCTATCCGAGACACAGCGACTTACGCCCGTCAGATGATGTTTTCAACCACCCTCCTAATTGTCTTCTTCACTGTCTGGATCTGTGGAGGGGGCACCACGCCCATGCTGTCCTTCATGAGCATACCGTAAGGCTGGGGATCTGATTGTATGCGTTTGTCTCTCTGATTGTGTGTGTTTCATTCCATCTATTGAATGTTTTTCTAACAAAGTCACTGTTGCTACCTTTTCTCTCTTAGGGTGGGTGTGGACTCTGATCAAGATACCTCTGTAAGTAATTAGTACAGATTGACATCTCTTTTTTTTTTGAAAATTGAATTTTTTTTGTTTGCATTGTCAAGCTGCTATCCCTCAGTAAAAGTAATGAAATATGATCTGCTTAACAGAGTTCAGCGGTGTTGGATGGGTCACAGCGGAGGAACACCAAACATGAGAGCGCCTGGCCCTTCAGGATCTGGTATAACTTTGACCACAAGTATCCTTTGAGCCATGGATCACAAATTTAAGATTCCGTCTTCAGAAGTGTGGTTTGCTAGAGTCCTCTTTGGACACCAGAGGGTGCTCTTTACAAACTGTAAGAAATATACAACAGGAACTTCATCTTTCTGTATAAGAGGTTTACAGTTTGCACAGTATTTTCCAGCATCAAGCACATTATTTCAATTGTTGTAGCTTAAAACCTTGCCATATCAGAATCAGCATTAAGCATTAGATTGTTGACTAATTAAATTGTTTAATCGAAAGTAAGTGTAGTATAAACTGTTAATAGTCCTTGACAAAGCTTGTTCTCTAGCTACCTGAAGCCCCTCCTGACCCACAGCGGCCCTCCTCTCACTGCAACTATGCCTGCTTGTTGTGGTCCGCTGGCACGATGCCTCACCAGCCCACAGGCCTATGAGGTTTGGACACACAGTCAAATGTAATACAGTAACAGTAGCAGTCCATGTATTTAAAGACCGAATAAGAAGTGCTAGACGGTCAAAACCGTGCGTGTGGAAATTAAGTGGTGGAGCTCATTTGGATCTTCATCTCTTCATTCCCTTGCTTTTCTTTTTTTCTCCTCCCTACTCCCTCCTCCCTTACCACACACCAGAACGAAGGGCAGCTTTACGATGACGACTCTGACTTCATCCTGAATGACGCCAACGTGAGCTCCATGTACGCTGACGTCACCGTCAGCACAGACGCATCCGGATCCCGCACCATCAACCGCAAGCACTCCACGGGTGGCCCGTCGGACGAAGGTCTGGATCACGACCTCTCCTTGGCGGAACACGAAGTGGCGATCAGGGGGACCCGTCTGGTCCTGCCCATGGATGATCCAGTGGAGCACCCGACCACTGTCACCCTGCCCCCGCCGCCCTCCCCACCACGCTCCGACCCTCGCAGGCACAGACTGTAAGAACGCTCGCACTGTCAGGATGCAGTTTGTTGTTTTCAACTTAAAAAACCACTAATCATCTAACTTGATTTCACGAGAAAATAGCATCTGTTAGTTGATTTGTTTGGATTTTTTGACAGAAATGACAAACTGCTTGTACAGTACGAGTCATAATAAAGTCCCAAACCTTGACGGGACCGCCTCTCATGGTTTTAAAATAATCTTTTTAATCTTTGTGACAAACTTGAGGCGTGCTTGATTTAACTCTTGAATGTGAATGCACTACATGTAAGGTAAGGTACTGTAAATCAAGTGCACCTCAAATTTAAAGGTTACTTAAAATCATGCGAGATGCACATTTAGCCACCATTTGAGGAAGCTTAAAAATGGGGCTGTAGTATTTGCTCCTAAGTTTGTACTACTGTGGTGATATGCCAGTGCTGTTATCTATGCTCTCTAAAAGCCCCAACTCCCTCCGGCTGTATGGGGCGATCCCTAAACGTTTCATATGCAGTTGACTCTTTTCTCTGTGGTGAAGTTGCTCCTGACAACAGGACCTGTATTTGTCTAGCTTCCTTCAAGTATATGTAAGATGACCTGCAGTAACTAACATTTAGGGCAGTTAATTTTGACCGGTACCACTTAATAACATTCAGTGGTGTTAAAGAGCATTTACACTACAGTTACATTACTAATCTTACTTATATATCCACAGACTGGGAAGTGTCCGGTATGTTTTCCTCCTTCTAAAAGTTAATTGAGGGTTCATTGGGATTGGCCGAGGTGGGAGCCATTAGATAAGGACATTGACATCTGTGATGGGAGCAGTATAAGGAGTTTTAAATTTTAAAAGAAACAAACCTTTTCCACAACAAGATTGTAAGTAACGGCTTCCACAACAGTATCCAGGAGCATCTCCACTATCTTAAATTTCAACACTGCCTGCCTCTTCTCTTTTTGATCAGTCTTCACTTAATTTATTTATTGAACAAAAATGATTTATTTATATAATGATTTTTTTTTTTGGTTTATTTATTATTTATTTATTGTTTTGTTGTGTGACATTAATGATTATTTTGCCCTGTTCAAAAATAGGACTTCTCAGTCGTGAAAGGCTGTTACGCGACTTTTCCTAAAAAGAGCACTACGACTATTCCCACACAAGGTACGTTGTACTGTAGGGAAGTCACGATGGAGGTGGAAATTCTTTCTTTACCATGTGTGCATGTTAAAATATCTCATTCCTGTACTGTAGCAGATCCTTCTACTTTATACCTGGAAACTAGAGCTTCCCTGTGCGTGTATTTTACAAGTGTGTGTGTGGCTGATGTCAGAATGAAATTGTCCAAATCTACTGACGTGATTATTTGGGCTAATGTCTGTTTCTGGGTTTTCTGTCGTCATTTGATTTAATCTTCTTCCTAAAAATGGGAAAAAAAAAAAAAAAAAAAAGTAACTGCCATGTCTTTGTGATGTTGTATCATCAAAGATGACGCTGAGGGCTGGCTGAACTGTTTTGAATAAAGTGCCTATTCAGAAATCCAATTACTTAATGTAGATTTGTACATATTTTGATTTGCTAATGTGCAGTAAGATGATCTTTCTTGATTTTTATATGACACTAAACCCTTTGATTGCTGTTGATTACTGTGTTCCCAGTATAATTAGGCCGTTAGGTGACTGCCTGTAGTGTAACTTAGTTGTTTTTGGTGTATTCAAAAAGAGGGGAGCCCAAAAAATTCTCAAACTAAAACATTATACTTTAATTAATGGGAAATATCACTAATATTGTATTGGATATAATCATTTTGTGAACAGGGTACTTATTGAAAATTAATTTTAAAATTAAACAATTAGGAACCTCTTTTAGGCTTTTTATTTCCCAGTAAGGTCAAAGGAAAGATACTAGATCCCACCTCAGTGAGACATATTTTCACTGAGGCTCTCCTTAGTTAGCTGACATGACATGACATAGCTGTCATGACCGAGATAGAAATCAATTCCTGTTTGTTTTAATTGTGTCAACCAAAATTGTCTTTTTTTGATCTTCAAGCAGTATTCTTAAACTGAGGTTTGAGTTTTTGGCATAATGATCCAGAGACATGGACGTGAGTGAATTTGCTTTTTTTTTTATTTCTTTCATTAAGGTACCCTTTGGTTTTCATTTGTTGTTTCAATGTAATTAAACCATAAAAAAACACACTTTGTTTATATGGGAATTTTGAAGAAACAGCTCTAATCTTACAATAGCAACCACACCTAAAACAAAAAATCTGAACATGTTTATGTTTCTACTGTTTGTATAAACTGTTAATGACAGTTGTATTTGTGAAAACTACACCTGCAATAGGTCTATATGTGAATGTTTTTAAAATGTGAACCTTTGTTGAGGGGGAAATAATCTCAGATTGAATAGATTTTTCCCTGTGTAGTTCTGAAGTTATTAACACTATCTCCTCAGACATCTTACAAGTGTACAAGAAGAAAATAAAAACAATTCTTGAAAATGACACTTCTTTGCTCTTCAGTCTGTGCGGTCACATAATTACCCACCTGTACCTGTTTTGCTCATTATTTTCCATCTCTTCAATCATTCACTCTTCAAAATCTTTACTTTTTGCATTGATGCTTAATTCCAAGTACCCCATCCGCTGAAGAAGACAGTGAGATGCAACTGAAAGCTCTGAAAAAAGTTAGTAAGTGGACATGGAGATAATACAGTTTATTTTTGTGCTGTTTGCAAGGTCAAAGATGAACCTTCACGCTAAATTCTCTGACCGTGGTGAAGTTAGTTTTCAGGTGGATATTCGACCCGGCGGCTCTTCTTGCTCAGCCTCCCCCGGTGTTGGCAGCAGGAGGACGGTCAGCTCACCTCCCGGAGCCCCGCCCTTAACCACCGGAGGCTGATGTAGGGACCGTCAATAAATTACTGTTCATTTACACGTTAAATGTAATTTCAATAAGCTGTGCCGACTTGACAATAATAGGGAAAATTGTGATAAAACAATTAGACTAATTGGTCTCATATAGTACACTTCTTTTGACTGCTAATCTGTGATTCGTTTATTTTTACATAAATATTTCAATGAAAAAGAAAAGTTATTTTCTCCAATAGCTTCCATGTTACGTGACCCCGCTTTTATTTTGAAGGGAAGCTCACTCCGAACGTCCCGGCCACTTTTATTTTGAGGGCAAAGTAAAAACCCACTCTCATTTCCGGTCCCGGTCGCCTGCGTCTGGCTTGACGCAGCCGCGGATGGCCGTGCTTTAAAACGTGCGAGGGTCTCGTCGAAGCGGAGTCCCGCAGCCTCCGCACGGCTCAGAGATCACCGCCGCACCCACCCCCCCCCCCCCCCCGCAGCCCGGTAAGATGAGCACCGCTGATTATTACCGCAGCAACACTCAGTCCAACACAAACCCGTTTCTGTAAACTTGTTTTTTTTTTATTTATTTATTTATTTATTTTTTTTTGGGGCTGTTTTGTAGTTTGCGCTTGATCGTGCGGGTTAACACGACACCGCACTTGTATTAGTCCACCAGTGCGTGACCAGTGTACGGTTATTGATTTTAAGGGAGAGTCCGCTCAGGGCAGATCACATGGACACACTCACGGATGCACGGTCGCATGTAACTCTCTTCCTCTTTCACACATCTTGTGATTTCATACTTCTCACTTGCAAAGAGCAGCAGTTTGATATCCGGAGAGGAAACAAGGTCTTAAAGTTAAAGTCTGGGGCGTTGGCTGTCTGTCTGTCCGTCTCTGTAAAGTGTGTGTGTGTGTGTGTGTGTGTGTGTGTGTGTGAGCTACAGTTACATGCTGACTTGTGGAAGCCCAGGCTGAAATCTGTTTCCAGTTAAGAAGTCTCCTTTTTTTTTCACTCACTGGTGGAACTGCTGAGGCGAAAAAATGCATCACAGAGGTCAATTAAAATTCCTGTACTGCTATTTTTCAATGTCCTGTGTGTGTATATATATATATATATGTATGTGTGTGTGTGTGTGTGTGTGTGTCCATGTAAGTGTGATACATGTGGCTTCAGTGTTGGCTCTACCATGGTTATACTGTAAGTGGTTGTGAAGTAAATTCAAGATCCATATGTCCCTCAACTGACCTCTTTCTCCCTTCTGCACACACCCACACACACGCACACCCACACACACACCCAGACACACACACACACACACACACACACACATACACCCACACATACACCCACACACACACGTAAGGTGTAATAAATCGCACTGGGGAGTGTGTGACTGCGACCCTTTAATGGTTGGTAACACAGGTATAGGAACACTGATTAATCATAAATTGTTATAAAAAAAAAGATAATTTGTCCGTTAAATGACCCCAAAAGAAGACTGAAAGGGGAAGGAAATATTATTCAGTAAGATTACAGAAGGAAACGTGTTGGACATTGTGAAATAATGCCTTCGTGGATGTTGCAACTGGAGTAAAAGAATCATTTCAACATCAGATTTTTTGTATGCAGCCTAGTAAATGTTGCTGATTTTAAGTCATATGGAAGTACTTGAAGAAATTTCCAACATCACACATGCACAAACACACAGACAGTATGTAAACCAAGACCCATGTGTGTGACTGACCTTTCGCAGCCTGCCACACAACAGAAGGCCGTAGGGAGATTTAAGTTTGATTTGAAGCCGGCGCCTGCATGCTAAAGAAATTACCATGAGCTCATTCCCATAAAATACATCACAGGCTCATAAAACTTTATGCAATTTGTCTGCCTTCATGTCATGGTAACTCCCTGTTATGTTTTGCCTGTTGTGATTTTAACAGGATAGAATGTAAACGGGGTACAGGCTCTATGTTTTTCTTTTAACTGATCCCCCATCGTAAAATCCATATTTTTAGCACAGTTTTTTCAAATGGAGAGGTGAACAGAGTCCTGCAGTTCTGGCAACATGAAGGTGAAGTAGGTTTTGACTGAGAAACTATGTGTTATCTTTGACCTGCGGCCATTAAAGCCTGTTGTGATGTGTCTGGGTGCGCTGACATTAATCAGTTGTTGTGAAATCGACGTTGCTTTTTATTATGTGAAAGGAATTAAGCAAAGCTAGATAACTATCTACAAGAAAAGTGGGCCGCAACCCACTCTAGAGGATCAATATACGTATATCTCTCCGATAAATATAAAGACTTGTGGTGGCCCAACATCTTACTAAGACACTTGACTATGTTGGTTTTTCCTTTTTTTGGCACCCGTCTGTGAGCTCATTCAGCCTTGTGGTTTAACAGTTGAACTGATGGTAAATGATCCAATGTTTGGTCCCCTGAAAGGAAATGTGTACGCATTATTTTTAAACAGGAATTGTAACGTTTGGCGTTCGGGCAGTTCGGTTCAAGTGAAGGTTTGGTGTGGTCATCATTAGGTTAGGAATCTGGAAGAATGGTTAGAAACTGGGATTTGCGGGGATTTCGTTGGTCGGAGATTTATGAAGGTAGACGAGCCTTCGAGACAGCACCGAGGGCTCAAATGTCCCAGGAGATAATTTTTACATTAAATCTTACTGCCAGGACGCAGACATTCATGGGAAATGGGAAGTGGTCATACATCGGTGCTGCTGAAGGTTTCTGGTTTTGTCAGCTGCTCTGTTCTGAAAGACATCTCGGTTACTCAATACAAAACTGGGAGGGTGGGGGGGGAGAGAGAACACAGGATGAGTGCATAAACAGAAGGAGTGTGTAGAGAGGAGCAGAACAAAGTGGGGAAGGTTGAGGTTACAGCTAACCAGCGGCTTCTGGTAAAACCATCACGTCCGCCCCGCTGTAGCGGGACGCGCCGCGCTCCTTCGACCTCGCTCTACGCGACTCAGATCTGTTGTGCCGGCTTTGTTCCGCCGTCTGGAATGCGGCCCTGCCCGAGCCAAATAAAATAATTGTCCGTCTCTGTTGGCCGATGTGGAGCACAAATGTTTAGCCGAAGTCCCTGCTCAGTTTCGAACTCTGATGTGTGTTTATTTTTTAGATAGTGTGACTGGACTCGGGGGTGGGAATGTTTCCCGTGTGAAGTTGCTGCAGTTGGGCCAGTGATCTTTAAAGATGCTCTAATTAATATATATATTTTTTTTATTAAAAATGGATCAAATGACTGTGTGAAGCGAAAGGTGTTGCTCATTGTGACAAACCCACAGAGAATTATTACTCAACTGTACATTTCCCCCTTTTAGCATCTTTCAGCTCATTGTTTTGGATCTAAAGCCAACCCCAGCAGCCAGTGAAAAGGCTCTGAGACACATTGGAGCATTTGGCATCTAAAGAGGCGGATATTTCCCTCCGGAGTTGGTGAAGACCAAAACAGAGCTAAAAGAGCAGTGAATAATTATCAACACGACTCCCAAATAGACGTTAATGTTGTTCTGTCTCTCTTGACATAACAATGTCCAATTTGCACCCGGGACTCTGCAAACAGTTTTGGGGCATTTTTCACTATTTTCTAACATTTTGTGGAACAAAAGATGAATGCATTAATTGAGAAAATAATCAGCATATTAATCAATAATGAAAATAATTGTTAGTTGCAGCCCTAATTTAATTTTTAATGGAGCTTGCTCTTTGTGAAAGTAAAACAAACTAACCCTAACCCAACCATCACAACATCCTGTCATCACTTAAATCCAAGTAAAACAAATACAAACAAAGTTTATTTATTCCTAATTTAAAAACAATACAAGTACACTAGCAGGACATGTAGATAAAGAGGAGCAGGCAAGCTGAGGAGACAGAGTTCCAACCCTAATTTATTTTTAAACCACCAGGAAGTCACATTAAAAGACATTTTTCTACTGGCTGCCATACCAGGTCAGTGATGAAAGAGTCAGAGAGTTTTCAAAGGAAAGTCTGCATGGAAGTAGAGGCCTGCCGCACACACTGGATGTAACACAAGTTCAGCCAGGGTTTATGGTACGTGAATCTGTAGGCATGAGACAGTAATAGTAGCCAGTACAGTAGAGACTTCAGTGTGTGTGTGTGTGTGTGTGTGTGTGTGTGTGTGTGTGTGTGTGTGTGAGAGAGGCTGGACTGTGCCAACTTCACCGTTCTGATGGAGACTTCCTGTTTCTCAGTTTTCCACTACATTCTTCAGCGATAAGCTCATGCCAACACACACGGACATACACAGATGGTGGGTACGAGCAGACACTCACCATACACACTATTTTAGTTTGTCTGGTCATGTTTGTCTCTCCCTCTCTCTGTTTCTTTATTTTGCCGTCTCCGTCTCCTTCTCGTCCCCCATGTGTTTTACATGTGTGCGTGATTTTCCTCTCGTCCACATCATATGATGTCACCTCTCTGTGTTTTATTTTTACACCGCAGGGTTTAGGGTTTGGGCTTTGGATATGAAGCAGCAGTGGGCTCTAATTGTTAGTCAGGTGGCTGAAACTTTAACGGAGGTGGGAAATAATACATTCAGGGAGCAAAAAGTGCAAGAAATGAAGAATTAAGAAACTAAATCACCGGTACTTTTTAAATCTTTTAAATGGAGTGGCTGCAGACTGCATGACTCCATGCACACAAACACACACACACACACACACTTGTTTTTGTCTCTTAGGAGGACATTGCATTCATTCATTTACCAGACTAAACCCAAACTTAAAGGATAATTTTCTTTTTTTTTGGTCATAAAAAGACCAAAACTATGAATTGATCCTACTCGTAAGTATTGTCTGCATATCCAAAGCCTGATATAGCTTATTCCTCTGTGCCATAGAGCTGCATTTAAATAAAAAAACTATTAAAAAACATCAAAGAGGCACAACGCTGCACTGTGTGTGAGATGTTCCTGCATTACCATGAACACGGGCACTAAAGTCTATCTGTGACTGAAAATATTCTCCAACAAATGCACAATTTACTCCTGTTTGAGGTGATTTGCTGACAATAAGAGAAATGTAGAATGACACCAGTCCTATTGTTTAACCGTAACCACTACATGCCTTACCCTACAGTAAAATGTAATGCTTTTACCTCGTCGGACCTACGGTTTTGTGCCCAAATGAGACGTGACGTTTATGAACAGATTTACGCCCCCACCATGTAATAAATACAAGTGCGCACACACCGAGTCGTCCTTGGCTGCGGCGCTTCCTCCCAACGCCCTGCCTCAAGCTTCCACTGCCACATTTAACCGTTTCCATGGCGATCAAACAGAGTTTTGTATTGGCAGCTTGGCTACAAGAAAATGATGTATATGTGCTGTCGTGCCATGACACAGCGAGAGCATTTGTTGCACAAAAACAGAGTAGAGACATGCAGCAACACTGTCCTCAGAGCCCCCTGACGTCAGTGTAACCTGATTTATTTTCTTTCAACCCGTGTGGATACTGGCTCGCTTCCTGTCAGCCATTGTTTGCCTCCCATCAGATAACATTTTCAATGATGGTAGCCAAGCATTATTATTGCCTGCTTTTACAGCCTTAGACCTACACAGCTGTGGACTACACGTTATGTATCTCCACCAAGTTTGCCAGTGCAGTTCTGAGGGAAAAACAAGAAGAGAGAGGGACAGAAAGCAGTGATAAGTATATATTAATTCTTATTAGTTTAGGGAGAGGCAGGAAGTAAAATAGAAGATAATGGGTAAATACCAGACCTTGCCTTTGGCTGGCTTGACTTGCTGTCTTCCAGTGGAGATGGATGAGTAACCTCACCCAGTCAACAAATAAACCAGCTGCTGGTTTTTCCATTAATAAGTAATGAACGAGCAGGTCACTGAAAGGAAGATGTATGTCCACTCCACATGACGTCAGTGTCAGCTCGTAGCTTTATTGTCTGCTCAGAAGACAAGGCCACAAAATAAGTGATTTAATCCACTTTATTAACAGCAGCACCTTTAACCTCAGACACATAAGTCTTTTAGTCTTTAGCCAGATGCTTTTTTTTTTTTTTTTTTTTTAAATTTTAGAAATTTGTTTAGTTTCCAGAGGACACAGTTCAGAGCAATTTACAGCAAATAAGGTAATGGGGGGATGTTTAAGGGTCAGCATATGAGATTGTCAGCAGGTTTGATGTTTTGATCTGTTTATTTCAAAACTTAAACATTTCTAATATTTATTTTTGCATGAAACTACAGAACTGAAAAAAAAAAACAGCCCTTAGGACATTGAATATTGGCACGACATACAGTATGTTGTATAATAGCTGTTAGAGACCCAAAAAAGGAGAGACTAGTGGGACAAATATGAAGGTCATGACTCAGTGGAACAGCATCCTCCCAAATCTTTATTCAGACCTTAACCTCAAAAAACTAAACCTAAAACCTTTTGCATAAGGATTTCTAGATTTAAAAAAATATGTTTTAATTTTAAAATGAATAGAACTTTTAGTTAAAGTCCTTGACATATAGATCATGTTACAGGACATGATGGACTGCTTACAACTACCTCTGTCCACCTGTGATAAACTGATAAAGACAAACATGATGTGTCTCCCTTCCAAAAGCCTCAGAATGCGTTTCACCATGAACAAACCCATATGTCGGGACTTGCCTACAAAGAGGAATCCATGACCCATCTGTGAATTTTCCAGAGATTTTGAGGAAAGTCACCAGGAAAGGGAGGATCTGAATGTTTGTGAACGCAGCCCAGACTCGTGGTAACACTGGTTGTGTGCCAAAACCAGAACTTCCTCATGAATCTGTGCTGACATGCCGCTCCAACCAGGAGGCCAACGCTATAGTTTGTGGTTTTGGTGGTCTGCTAGGGAGTGGTCCAGTGTGTGTGTGTGTGTGTGTGTGTGTGTGTGTGTGTGTAGGTTCTGTCAAAGAGTTGTCAATCTTCCAGATCTCACCACATTAGTCATACCAGGCATTCCTTCATGTGTTCACCTCACTGTTCGGATGGACACACACACACACACTCACAGACACACACACACACTCACAGACACACACACACACACACACACACACACACACACACACACACACACACACCGATCTCTCACAGCAGTTTAGGAGAATTCCTCGCGGTCGGCCAGCGTGATCTTGATGTGGGAACTAACCGAGTGAACAGACTTCAGCCATCTCTTCCTCCACATTTCTGTGTGTTTGTGTAACCGTGATTTTGCCTTCTTGTTGTATATTATTTACCATCTGAGATCCCGACCCTGTAATCACAGTTCTGTGATCGGAGTTATGGTGATCAACCTGGTGATTTTGGTTCTATGTTTAGGAAGTTTATGCGTTATGTATTTTAGGGAGAGTGATTTTTGGACTATGTTGTGTGGGGAATCAGTTATGTAAGGATGCTCAAGACAGTCATAATTGAATATTCAGGCACACGTCTTCTATACAATTTTGGAACTTGATTTTACTTGAAGGTGGACTAATACTGTATCACAATACTCCATTACAAGTTAACATGCTGAATTTAAAATCTTACTTAGCTGCTGAAGTCATATAAGCAAAATGTACATGAAGTATTGAAAAGTAAAAGTGCTCATTATGCAGAAAAATGGCCCATGTGAGTGTTATTGTATTTTATATTATTGAAATGTTGATACTGAGACATTAATGTGTAGCTTATACATGTTATAAAAAAGGCTCATTACTTTTTAGGTTTTAGTGATTTTCACCAAAAAACACCACGATGTTTTGGGAAATTGCCTTTTTAAACAGATATTTACTGAATTTTTTTCAGTTTACTGTAAAAGTAAAAGGTTAAATCCCAGGAAGTATTTTATGTAAACTGTGATGTGTATATATATATTCACAAATAAAGTTAAATAATAAATCCCATTTTCAATTGTTAATATTTAAAATACATACAGATAAATTACCTCTCATAATTAGACATACAGACCTCAGGTTTGGTAATTCAACTATTGTCGCCCTTTAAGCAAGTCAATTTACAGAAGTGAGAGTCAACTAGTTACTTTGAAAGGGATGTGTATGAAAAAATGCCAGAATTTGTCTTAAAAACATGAAAAAAGGTTTTAAATCACATATTTAGATTACGGGATTCAAACTTGCGTTGTTGGTCATTTGTCTGCCTCTCAACTCAGCTTTACTGTCCAAGTTATCAGTCGTATGAGCTGTTTTATCAGGCAGAGATAAGATCTATGAGTGAAGCGGAACATATCACACAAAGTACATAAGCACTCTGACATGAATGCTATGCAAATATGCAAGCACACAGGTGGACACTCAGAAACACAGATATGTACACGTGGTTGCTATACTTTTACGCGAATCAAATATTTCAGTGGCACTGTTCTTATGCCGGAGTGGGGAATGAAAGGCATCAGCAAAGTGCTGCAGTAAAGATCAAGTATATCAGCATTGCCCCCATGTGGTGGTTTTAGGTAGGTTTCTTCAGCAGGATTTTAACTTTTTCTCTGTTCCTTGTCTATTCGTTGTAGTTCTGAGTCTCCACTGGAGTGACGATGGCAGACAGCTCGCACTGTTTCTACTGTCGGGAGGACCTCGGGGGGAAGAGGTTCGTCCGCAACGAAGGCAAGCCGGTGTGCGTCCGCTGCCACACCAAGTTCTGCGCCAACTCCTGCGCCGAGTGCCACCGACCCATCCCTGTGGAATCAAAGGCGCGTGCTATGAGCAACTGAGTTTTCTGTGCATGCATTTCTTGTCGGCCTTGTCCAGTTTGACAGCGTTGCCCCTTTGTTTTCCCCCGACGCACCTCCCATCAAACTCTCCCTGCTCCTTCCTCCCATCAGGAGCTCAGCCATAAGGGCCGGTACTGGCATGAAGAGTGCTTCCGCTGTGCCAAGTGTTACAAGCCTCTGGCCAAGGAGCCCTTCAGCACCAAGGACGACCGCATCATGTGTGGGAAGTGCTGCTCCAGAGAGGATGCTCCACGCTGCCATGGCTGCTATAAACCCATACTCGCTGGTAAGACGAATTAGAATCAGAATCAGAATTGGGTTTATTGCCAAGTAGGTTTTCACATACAAGGAATTTGCTGTGGTGTATTGGTGCGTAACAAGTACAGACAATTACAGACAAGTACAGACAAGACAAGTAGTGCAAGATGCAAGGGTATGCATAAGTGTCGTATTTTAAAGTACTTAAGTATGATTTATAGTACAGAATATGAACAGAAATTTACTAAATATGTGCTATGTCTCTTTTGTAGAGGATAATGAATAAAGAATAAAACTAAAACTGCGAGGAATGTGCAAAATATTGCAAAATATTGTTTGTGTACGGTTTAGTATAGACCGGTTTAGCACATATATAATTCTTTACTATGACATCAAAGGGAGAAAAGCTGTACCTTTTAATGTCACCAAAACCTTGTAAAAACCCAATTGTTTTATTTTGAAATTGAGCCACTGTCATGTTTGACTTACTTAAACCCGTGAAATATTAACAATTTATCATATTTAGCTTTACAGTTGAGTTAAGCATTACTGTTGAGAGGCAATTTGACTTCACTGCCAGTTTCTCTGACCTAATCTCCCCATCTCCCGTGTTCTGCAGGCACAGAGAGTGTGGAGTACAAAGGTAACTCGTGGCACGACGAGTGTTTCACCTGTTTCGGCTGTAAACGACCAATAGGATCGCAGAGTTTCCTCTCCAAAGGAACTGACATTTACTGCAACCCCTGCTACGACAAGAAGTTTGCCAAACACTGCGTCAGCTGCAAAAAGGTTTTTATTTGTTTTTTTTTATTAACAAGGACCAGACCCAACTTTCTCATTCTTCCTAAAAGCAAGAGCTGAACATGATCAACCATTTCAGGGTGATTTTTAACTACAAACTAGAATAGAATCAATGGAAAGGGATGATAAAATTGAAAAAGGCTGAAAGCAACATTATGAACCAACATTTCTATTTTACAGTCCCTAAATTCTTGTAGAAACCGTATTAATAAAACACTATAGTAATACTACCGTTCACACACTCTTCTTCTCTTCCATCGGTCTCCAGCCTATAACCTCCGGAGGAGTGAACTACCAGGACCAGCCGTGGCACGGCCACTGTTTCGTGTGCAGCTCCTGCTCAAAGCCCCTGGCAGGGACGAGCTTCACCAACCACCAGGACCAGGTCTTCTGCGTCGACTGCTACAAGAGCTCTGTGGCAAAGAAATGCAGCGGCTGCCAGAACCCCATCACAGGTTGCTTTAAATCACAACCGAAGATCATGCTGTTATAAAATATAAATGAAGAAGTCAGCCAACATACAGAGGCTGAAATCGGCACACAAAGATATTTTATGCCAGTCAGTTACCAAATAGCGTAGTAAATATTACAGGAAAAACATCCACATACTACCATATTGGCAATCTTGCATATCATGAAGCGTGTGCTTGTAGTATAAGTTGTGACTTTAAAATCAATACTGTACAAGTTAAAGGCATACATACACAGTTTATCTACATGTGTTCCATTCACCCATTTAACACATCTAAGCTTGTTAACAAAAAGAATATATTTACCAGTAACTGATAACCACCCGAATGCAAAAACCTGATCAATGTGGTCACATGATATTTAATGACTTGTTTTCCAGGTTGGATTGGAACTGCTACTACTGAGGCAGGAGACGACTAACTCTTATCTCCTCTCCTCTCAGGGTTTGGTAAAGGAGTGAACGTGGTGAACTATGAGGGCAGCTCCTGGCATGAATACTGCTTCAACTGTAAGAGATGCTCCCTCAGCCTGTCCAACAAGCGTTTTGTAGCCAAGGGGAAAGACATCCTCTGCGCAGACTGTGTCAACAAGTAGAGACGGAGCACCCGGTCACCGTCTAACAGCAGTTCAT
The DNA here is from genome assembly GCA_031216445.1 of Lateolabrax maculatus. Taxonomy (NCBI): domain Eukaryota; kingdom Metazoa; phylum Chordata; class Actinopteri; order Acropomatiformes; family Lateolabracidae; genus Lateolabrax; species Lateolabrax maculatus. Next base: position 9,898,871 of record CM062197.1, on the reverse strand, counting down.
TCAGTCACTATGTTTTTTGTTGCTTTTTCATTTTTACATAAAGGCCAGTCTCTCCGTTTCAATATTCTGTTTAATATTTGTTGTGTTTTCGAGAGATTACCCATGAAGTGATGGAAACATTGGGACCAAAAATGTAATTTGTGTCCACTGCTGATTGTTTGCCTTGATGTTGCATACTAACACTTAAACATACTCTGAGTGCAGCTACCGACCAGCTTAGTGACTAGTTAAAACACATATAACAACAATGTAACATAGTGGTTTGAACTACTAGGAACAACTTTTCCAGTTTACATGGGCAGTTAACAAGGTCAGCTACAATAAACGAGCAGCAGATGAATGCGTGACTTACCTGAAATACTAAAAGTAGAACGATACCGAGGGAAGGATGCTGTGTACGATTCTACAGGTCATGTAAAACATTTTCATTTAGAAATGGTCAGTTTACTGACACAGGACAATGCTGACAGATTTTTTATTTGCTGATGATTGAGAGTCGTCACTTTCATTCCACAAAGTGTAAAAGGTACCAGGTATTTTTAAGGTTGAGAAATCAATGCTTGTTAGTTACAGTTAGGTCACATCAATAAATAAAAAAAAAAGAAAATTGTAATTGTTTTTATTAAAAATGTTTCCATCTTTTTTTCAGCACAAAAACAACTGCTTACGTTAGTGGCTTTTAATGTCTTATATTTCAGTTTTTTAAAAGGTAATGTTTTCCTATGACCAAAAATAATCCAAAATTATATATATATTTGTAATTGCTAATTGCCAAGGGATTATTACTATTATGCTTATTGTATTTTTTAAGTAAATAAACTTTTATGCACTTTTCTTAACCATTTTCCCTCGCAGGAAAGAGGAAATTTAAATTGGAATATATGCAAACTGTATGCCTTCATGTGTTGCTAATATAAAATAAACTTTCTACAGAACTGAGCCTTACATTTGTTTTTACTGATTTAACATTGATTTTAAGGGTCCATGTTGACATACAGCAAACTGCACAACATTTGCACATTATCTGCCATAACTACCGTGTTATATGTACATAAAGATAAAGGAACAAGACCTCTCATATGAGTGGAAATGGGAACTGGGAACTCAAATGTATTTTAAAATGTATTTCCCTGCATAAAGGAGAAGTGTGTGTAGAAACAATCTTTTTCTAGACTGTTGACAGAAAAGAATTATGGTTTTACTACAAATTTTTACAATACATTTTGACTATAAATTTAAAATATATATATAAAAAGATTGCTCACTTTACATTGCACAGAGACACAGACAGGTACCTCCTACCAAAGGTCTGCTTTATTGAGTGATTTAGCTTTCCATGTGCATCAGAGTGTTTACAGAAAGCAGTGCATGGTTGATAATGACGTCTGTGTGGGAGGCAATTACTTTTTTTATTTAATTGATTGACTGGTAAGATGATATTCAACATGTCATCATGTTGAATACCCCCCCCACCACACACAGACACAGAGGTGCAGACACACATAATTACACAAATGGAGCAGGAATACACTGGTCTCTGCTCCACACACAGTCATACCGTCCTTGTTTGCAGAGACGGGTTGCTGGTTCATCTTATGCTGCGTCGCAGAGCTTGTTGTTTGAAGTCAGCAAAGCACTTTCAAGTCTCTGCAGTACTCAGTATTGCGAGCCGGGACCAGGATTTACCTTTAGATTTATCTCATTTATTTTGAGGATTGGTTTATTTATGCAGGTAAGTACTTTTTCAATGCTTGACCAGCATTTTAATAAAACTTTAAAAACAGCATTAGCAAATGTTTAGGTGATTAAAATTCAAAATCCAAATTTTTAAACAAATAATTTAATGGAATGAGAATATTGTGTTAAATGTCTCGACAGTTAAATTTTTTTCACATAAAGTTTACTGTAGAACTTGTTTTATTCAGTTAATACACAAAGGTTCTTCCAACAAAAACCCAAAGAATCAAAAATAATGAAAAGGAAACAAACTTGTTTTTTTTCAGATTTGTGATGATTCTCGACAGATTCCTGCAGGTGTTTGTCGCTCTGTCTCTGCTGAGCAGCTCTGCCTCCACTATGGGGCAAGGTAGGAAAATGTTTTCAATGGATATGGTTTGATAGCTTGACAGAATATTGAGTCAAAATATTTAAATATGGGTGATGGCTTTCAGAGATAGGAGCCTATTACTCTTCTAAACTAAGGCCGAACCCACAGTTCTGTGAGAAAGTCACTGTGCTGGTTGTAAATAAGTCAAAATTTCTAAAACAAACACAGTATGCAGTTGTTAAACACTATATGGCTACGCACTAACAATGGTCTCTCATTAAGTTAAGATGACAGGTCAAAAGCTTGAAGCTGGCAAGAGAAGTTAAGCAGAGTTGTAATATGTAAACCAATTTAACTGGCAACCCTCTGTTGTCTTCTATTACATTTTAATCTCCAGCTTCTGTAGACTCGAATTGTAATAACGGCAACTAACTCAATATTTTAACCAAATAAATAAATAAAACATCCAAATTAAGAATAAGAAAACAGTTTAGTTTATTTTTTAATTGGCTGTTTGAATTAGTGTTAAAATAATTTGTCAATTTATCCATCGAAAGAAGATGAATCATCAACAATGTTGAAAATGTATCAAACAAATGTCAAACATGTTGTTTCCCATTTCTATCTTTGATATCATTGCAAATTAAATATCTTTATATGGTATTCACAGTTCATATAGTCAGAGAAAACAAGCAATCGGAAGAGGTCAGTTCTGATATTTCATAAGCTAAATACGTAAGCCATTAATCATAGAAGTGTCCAAACAAATTAATCGTTTATTAAAATAATTGTTAGCTGCAGCCCTATTTTAAGTAGAGTTGTATAAATTGAGGTGTTCTCTACACTACTCTATATATTTTCTATCCAATCAAGTCAGCTTTGTAGATATCAACAGTAATGTGTCTTAAGGAGTACTGCACCAATTCAGCATTGCACTCCTACAACACGGTCAGACTCACGACTGACAGTTTTTAAATAAATGGTCAAAATAAATGCAGCAGAACCAGAGATATCGTACATATGCCGAACACCATCTGGTTCCATATCATGTTAACCTATATGACTTTGGATTCAGTCAAATTTTGTCTAAAATCTTTGAAAATAGACAAAAAGCAGCTTCAGAGAGATGTAACACTATTTGGCACAGCTGCTCTACAGATCTCCTATGTGCTGTGTGTTAATGATTTACTGTAGATTGTCTGTTTCTGTCAGACCCTCTGCTCAGTCTATGGGGAAAGGTGGCTGACTTCACCCTTGGGTGCAGCCACTGGACATTAAATCCTCAGGTCTCCATCCCCGCCCTGCAGGAGCTCACTGTCTGCTTCAACCTGAAGTTAGAGGTATTGATACCGGCACTGCACAAGTAACTCCCGAGTCTACATTATGCCGCTATGACTCTCAAGCGGACTGCATGGTCCAAGGCTTTATGAATCAGGTTTAATATTTCCTCATATCTAGATCTGGGCTTTCTCCCCATGGACGGCATTCATGTACCATCATCCTGGTGTTCAGTGTGCTGAGCTGGGCTTGGGGGGAAGGTCGGGCCGTTTAGTGGTCTGGCTGTTTGGAACGGAGTGGACGACCCCTCGGGTCAACCTCCGTCTGTCACAGTGGTACTCGCTGTGCCTGACCTGGACACAGACTAAAGACAGACCTGCCCTCTACGTCGATGGAAACCCGGTGGACATTATGGCAGGTGGGTTAAATAATGGACAACTGGGTTCGTTATGGTTTGTTTTGTACGTTATATGTTCTTATGCTGCTTTCTTGTTTTGGTAAAATAAAGACAAATCTTAGAAAGCAGCAGCATGGAAATCATAACTGGTACAATAGAGCTGATGAAACAGAAGAGAGTTTCTTTCCTTGAGTCTGAGGCAACTGACGACTGAAAGTTTTTGGTGTTTCAGGTTCAAACTGTGACATTTAACTGTGTATTTTGACCCTCATTTGTGCCATGCTACCCTGTTGTCGTCACAATCTAGATACTACTCACCCCATAAGCTCTTCATTCTGCAAACTGGCCCCCAATGGAACGCTTACTCTGGGTGCAACACACCGCCTGGTCAACGGGAGTCTCCACGTTATTCCATTTACCGGCCAGTTGTCTTTGTTTCGGCTATGGGGGCGAGAACGCAGCAGACAGGAAGTGACGTCACTGAAATGCACAGAGGGGGACCTGGTGAAGTGGGAGGGAGACAACTGGGACACTCAGAGATGTGCTCCCCTGTTTGATTCCAGCCTGCAGTGCGGTGAGCCAATGGAAAACGTTGTTCACGTTAACTGGAATAGGTTTTCTCCGATTGTTTCTACTGGATAAAAACGCTTTGTTTCATTTACTTCAGCAAGTTCTGCAAGTATCGACAAGTTGAATATTTTCTCCCGTCGCCGCCTCCCACAGTGGTTTTCTACAACAGTCAGTGATTCACTTTAATGCAGTAAATGGTCCGTCAGTTTTACAGCTTTTTCCTACCTTAGTGGTGGCCCCTGTAGCTGCCTTTGGTTTACTGCATGTCTTCAGCAGCCCTCAGATTAACCCCCTGCCGTTTTGTCAGTTAAATAAATATAGAAGCCATTCTGTGATCAATAACATTAAGATCAGAAGCATTAATCATACAGCTGTCACAGGCTGTTGTTTTCTCCCTGCAAAGATGGAACCTGCAGTCATTTTCACCCTTTCACCGCTTTAAGTAAAGCTAAGTGTCTTGATTATAACAAACCGTCAAGTCTGATTTCTTGGAGTTATAAATGCATGAATTAATGTCTGTAAGAGATTAATATTACAGTCACCTACATCACATTAAGTGTAAGAAACAAAATTTACTCACTGAAGATTTAAATCGAATCAGAAAGAAGGTGGCGAGCCAATCACAGCCGTTTATCTGATATGAGGTGGGGTTTAATACGATGACTGACAGAGAGGAGCGCTGTTGAGGCATCTTTGTAGACAACTAAGATGGCTGCCACTGACGCGGAACGTTCCCCGGCCGGCTACAGCGGCAGTATTAACCGGGTGGGCGGTAAATTTTCTCTAAAAGAAGAACAAACAACTGCACTTAAACTTTAAGTTATAAGAAATGTGTGTTTGCCGAACTGCTGACCGGACGTACGTCAGGACGGTGTTTCGTTGCTCTGATTGGTTGTCTGTGCCTGTTGATAACGCCCCTTGGAAACTGAAAATGAGAGGTTCCAGATTAAAACGCATTAGTGAATTACAGTGGTGATGCGAGGCTAAAGAATGAATGGAAGAAGTGGTTTTGCAACATAATTGTTCATTAATTCAAATTCTGTTTTTCCAATTGAACTTCAGTTTTGTTTTGAAGAACTAGAAGCTAAACACGGGAAAAATAGCACAAAAAACGTTTGTATGTTATCATATTTTACATTTCCTATGTTGTATATACCATAGTACATTTTTTTTTAAATCATAATGGAAGATCATTCAGAATCTTACAAAGATGAAATCAGTTTAACAAGAAATTAAAACACATCTAAGATTTACCGAAGAAAACAAACTACTAAAATAAACAGATCAATTTTATTGGTAATTGCGACTGTGTTTTAATGTACTTTTACTTTTTTTAATTACATTTACATGTATTTAATGGTGTTTAATATTGTCTTTGGCTGATTGGCAGAATGGTCCATTTACGAAGTGAGACTGATGTTTGACATCATCCGTTTCGATGGGAGCAGCATCGAGCTCTACACAGCCAGAGACATCGCACACCACTGGGTAAAAGAAATAACCAAACAAATATACAAAAACAACAACATTCATCATATTGTCAATTTAATTTTAATAAATGTGGTGGTGTTTTGAGCTAAACTTTTAGGTTTCATCACAGGGTCAGTTTTGACCTGTAACTGGCATGAATACATGTTAAACCTAGTATATTTAAACAAACATTATTTATAAAATGTCTGTACAAATGTCCGGGCTGTTGGGTTTAACTGGATTGTATAGGATATATTTTGACTTTGTTCACCTGCAGTAAATCTCTGGGGCTCTTACTGCTGTTTGTTGTTTCTGTAGCTCAGAGATGTGCTGCCGACCAGCATCTATTTACACAGAGTGTCTGTGTTTGAAGTAACCAGGTATGATTCGAGTTTACAACACCGGCATGACTTTATGTACTTTGTAATACAATACCTACAGCAGTAAATGACAGAGAGGAGGAACCAATGGGCCATAAGTACACTGACTTTCTCTAATCTCTTACGCATATCCAGTACAGAAGAAACATCACATGAAGACAGGCTGGTAAGCAAACACATTAGAGTCTGATCAATAGACTCAGCGAAACGATATATCAACAGCTTATTGCAGATATAGCTGTAGTGGAGTACATGTAAGTAAAAACAAATTGCATTAAAAAAAACGGTCAGTGCTCTCTGGTGCACATACAGTAGTTTGTCCACCAAGATAGAGCAATATATTGATACATTGATATTGGCCTCATAAATCCAGTATTGCTCGGGATTTATAGGGATAATCTCTGTGGCTGAAATCTATTTTAAGTGTAACTTTAAAATCTGTGTCCTTTATTCTTCAGGTGCGGTGGTCTCCCCCCGGTAAAAGGTAACATGACGATTTAGGTTTTCTAAATACAATATAATCTGATAGTGGCTGGGCATTAAAATGGGCAACTTTAGGAGGCAGGATCAATTTGTATCTCAAATTATATTTATTTTTATTAGAAAATATACCTATATGGAAAAGGTTTAATCATAAGTATGTAAAACATGTTTTTTTTTTTAGTTTATTTACACTGCCAAAGCTTCTTATGACTTTTAATAAAGATCAGATCAGTAGACTTTTAAACTGTACTGATCTGAATTCTGTAAACAAATCACATACAAACACAACTAAGGACATATCAAATTGACTTTGCTTCATTTTAAAGGGTCACAACAAGCCAAAAAAACGTGGGAGCCACTGCAGCAGAGGACACTAAAAACCCTCTATGTCTGCACCGTAGGTTTGACTGCCTGGTTCATGTAAGCGTTATCCCCAGCTTGGATGTGGCAGCTGTGCAAAATGAGATGTACCTGGACCTTCACACCCCCTACCATGACCCCAGTGGTCTGCTCCATCTGCTGGCTGATGAAGCCAGTATACACACCACAGCTGTCGGTAGGTAGTACTTTTCATTGTGCGTGTTTGTTCGTGTAAACATGGCAAAAAAAACCAAATTCTGGTTCACATCAATCTTTTTCTCGGTCTAGAAAGTTTCACCACGGTCACCGTCAGTCCTCCTGGTGTGGTGACGGAGCCCTCTCCAGTCACAACCCCCACGTTTAACACCACAACATCCATTACCACCACTAGCACCACCACAAGTACCTCTACCAGTGCGGCCTTTACAACAAGCCCTGCAGATATCTCTGGTCAGTCTGCTAATTTACGGTCACAGAAATGTTCTCCTTCACAGTTGGATTATTGGGTTTTTTTATTTGAGCTGTACCCTGCTGGATGCTTTATGGAAAGTTATTAATTGTTTGTTTTGCCTGGGTCTCCTCTGCAGATTTGTATTTTGAGGTTAGGGTGAATGTTTCCATAACAGGAGACTGTGACCCTGGACAGATTCTTTCCACCTGGGTATGTCTGATATAATAGCATAGCTCTTTTAGTTTTGGGAATATAACGCCGATTTGGCTTCAGCTGTTTTAAATGTGGTCTCTGCACAGCTCAACTCCAGTCTACCTGATGACATGATGATGGTGCTTGACCTCCAGCTGCTCCCAAAAACTCAAAGGTACAGTATGTGATGTAGCTGCCACACCATCAACTCACCATTTACCTCCAGAAATATAACACAATCTGATTTCAGCGTGCACAGTATGATTGAGTGACTAATTTCACTTTCAGAAATCAACCCAACATGCAGTCGAGCCTCTCTACCTCCAAGGGAGTAAGTAATCATTAAAAGCTCTCTTGTCACAAATAAAAAACACAATTTCCAAAAATGTCAAACTACTCTTTTAACATTTGTCATTTTCATGACAAAGACATTCAGTTTTGGCTGCATAATTTTAGACTTTTATTCTGGTTACACGTGGGAAACCCTTTCCACTGAAACTTACAATAATGAAATCCTTTTTAGGCGGTCAGCAGATCAATAGAAAATCTTAACAAAGGTGAAAGAATATATACTTACAGAAAATGTAACTGGACAGTGAAGTGAATGAAGACAATTTGGCAAGATGCATTCATTTCACGGGATTAACAGCCTGATTTTACATTTTTACATTTGTATTATTTAACTGAAATGCAAATCCTGAAATTGGTTTAACGCTTGCATGTTCTGTCTTGAATTGAAATACTTTTCCTTCCAGTTGTAAAGCTGTGTCAATATTGTTATTCTTTTCCAGGTGTTTGCATCCAGAGTCTCAAGGTATGGATCATGTAGCTAGATCAAGAACGACGAAACACAATAAGGCAAATAATGAAACAGTACCAGGCTGCTTAGCAGACGTGTTTACTTTTCCTCACTGCATCCTAATTTGAGTGGGACACTAGGGTCCAATTTGACTTTTTAATTCAAATATATCAGTTTTGGAAAACTTTTACTGCCTGAAAAGTAACCCATAAGGAGCTTTTTGCAACCCGTAATTAACTCTTTTACTGTCTGCAGGGAGAGCTGTATTTTCCAGGTTCAGGTCATGATGTCACTGTCAGACACACAGGAAATGGAAGCGTTAATAAGACACCAACTGCTGATGCCTTATAACAACGGATCCATCTCCCTAGTAACCAAGGACATACAGATAAGCCGTATATGTGAGTTCAGGTTCAGTAAAAGATTACACAGAACCTAACCTATATTTCTTCTAAAAACTGATATTAGATTTCATAAAGAGTAGATTAAAAAACGTTTTAAATAATAAGTTTCTTCTCTTTCTCCATCCGTGTCACTATCATCCCGTTTTAGTGAAATTCAAGTGCGATGCAGAAACCCACCAGACGAGGAAAGGCCTGTTCAAGTGGCCCGCCACTTCAGGAGGAAAAAACGCAACTCAGCCGTGCCCAAAAAACCCTCACCGCTACGCCAGCCGACAGTGGTGAGCACTCAGACAGTTAATACCTTCATTATTTGTCATCAACCATTACTAGTAATACCTGACAGGCAAGTCTTTGGTATGTGGGAGAAAACTAAATAAACCAACGATAGCCCAGTCCAGGGTGTGAAAACAACATTACTGAGTGCTGGAACTCAAATGTGAGGTTACGCTGCTTTTCTCTGTTTTTGATTTGATCATTAAAGTGATGGGAGGGTTTGAATTAAATCATTTTGAAAAGGAAAAAAAGAGAGTCATCACCAAATTAGGAGTTAGTTATGGCAGTGACATACTGGATTTTAAATGGGGTTGACCACACATTAAGCGCCAATGATTTTATCACTGATGTTTTGTACAAACGTGGTATTTTTCATTGTCGACTTAAGGTAGTAGCACTTGCACCAAGAGCACAAAACGTACCTAGGAAAGCTTACCACATTAATAAATAGACATTAAGTACTCTTGTGAATCTTTACAGCAGAAATCCAGGTGTGTATTTAGAGCTGGCAGCTTTTTGTTTTATATCAAGATCTATAGTATGTCAATACCTGAATGTTGATTGTATCTTACTACTTTCACTTATCAGTGAACTCATGACCTGCAGACAATTTATCATGCAGTCACGCTGAGAAAAGAGTACATGTATTTAGCTGGTTGTCAACATGAGTTTAACACATGAATAAATACAGGCCTATTTGGGTATTGATGACATCCGTTGGTATATATTTACACGGTTGTGTCACTGTGTTCACGTCTCTTTCTGTGTGTTGACTCAGCACGACAATAATTATTGATGGCTGCTCATGAGTTGTAGGAGGCTGTGCTGTAAAATCATCAATCAGGAGCTCGGTGTCACTAATGAGTGGAGTTAATTGATAGGTGTTTCCCAGGATCAATAGCCTCCCAGCTGTCGAAGCATTCTGTTGAAAAAGCAGGTTTTTTTAAGCCCTCTCACTACCTGTTTATCCGACAGTAAACTGTGCCTCTGTACCTACTGGATGGTCCCAGACCTTGAAGACTGTTCTCTAGTGGTGGAAACCATCCCTGATCTGGACAATGTCAGAGTCACAGCTGGTCTGTTACACATTTTTCACGTCATTTGTCTGTCTTGTGTTGACGTTGTCAACTTTTGATAAATGCATCGTAAGATCTCAGAAGTATGGTTCAAAATGTAATGTTTAAGATCCACAGAATTCATAATGACATTTCAAATTCCTAAAAACTGATTTATGCAAAGCCACTTTTGCATATGGGATAAATGAATGTCAAATTCTTTAATCAGATTATCTAAAATGGATTTAGCTTTTTACGTATGATTTTATCATCTAAAATCCTCTTAAGGCAGCTGCTCACCAGTGAATTGAAACTCGCTGCCTTAACAATGTTGACCAGTTGATTCTTGTGTTGCACATTTAAAACCCCATAACAACAAACCAGTGACAAGTTCAGAACTACGTCTATGATGGATCTGTAAAAAAAAACACCACCAGATATATTGTTTCACAAGATGTATCATTTATGTCCAGAGAATGCACTGGACGTGGTGGAGATGATTGAGGGTTTACTAAGCAACCAGTCCACACTCAACTATCAGGAGCTGGTCACAGTCCTCAACAAGCTGGAGGACGTCATCAACCTCAGTGTGGTCACACCACACCTGGGCCAGGCTCTAATCAACATCATCTCGGACATACTGGAATCTGACAGCGACCTGTTGCCTTTTACTAACACGTAACGATGGGAACACTGAATCAAAAATCCAAATGAAGGAATCTCCTTAACTTTTCTGTGTGACGTCGGCTGACCTCCTTCTCCGTCTTCCCCTCCAGTATCCTAAATATCACAGAGGCGGTGGGAGACAGGATGGTGGGCTACGAGGGCTCCTCCACCCTGGTTGCTCCGGCCATTGCTATCTCAGTGGTGGACGTAGTTCCTGGACAGTTTGGCAGTTTGACTTTCGGAGTATCATCTGACCGTGCAGGCACAAAACCTGAGGTTAGTAAAGTAACAATCAACAAATGTTCTCACTCTGTCTGATCAGTAGGTTTATTCTAAATGAATAAAGCAAGCAAATATATAACCATCACTTTTGACTGGTTAACATTATCCATTATGCTCTTAAACAAAAAAAATTTATCAGTTCTAACTCTATTTTGAGAAAACAGACTGAGAAGTAAAGGCATGTCATATCATATTGTTCATGATAAAACCTATATACACATATATATTCTGCATCATCATGTTTCAGTTGTGAATTGAATCATGTTTTCTATAGCTTTGAAATCTCCACAAAAAAATGCTATTTTATCTGTACTTATTAATGTAACTTCTCACAATCTACCATATAGTGAGCATCACCGTTGAAACTCCATCGCTCTGACTTTTAAACATTGATATTCTTGTCACACAGAGGCTGAATCTGAAAATCGCTTTGAGTGTTTCTGCTAATTGAAGTGGGTTGAATCTGAGCTTAAAAGAGAAAAATCTCTCTATGTTATAGATTTTCATCAATAGGTATCCCTTCAACAGCACAGTGGCTTTCATCTCCCTGCCTGCTGTCCTGCAGCACAACTTCCCACAGAACAGCTCCAACCAGAGCCCACCAAGGGTTACGTTTCAGTTCTACGGCATCCCGATGCTCTTCAGGGTACTCATTTTTATAAATCCTTTTCTCTTAAAGATAGAGGAAAAACTTCCAATCCTATCAGAAGACTTCTTGAAACATCAGTGTTTTATTTATACTTGCACATGCACTTTGTTATTATTTCCAGAGCAACCAAAATGGGCAGATCCTCAACACTTTTGTGGTGTCGGCCAGTGTGACCAATGCCAGCTCTCCAATCAAAGATCTAGAAGAAGATGTCAAAGTCACACTCCACCATCTTATACCCAATACGGTAGGATCAACTGTCCTTTAAAATAAAATATGGCAAATCGCTGAAGGACGTTAATCTGTTACATAGTTACCACTGCTTACACTGCTGCCAATATAATGAGTGAATGAGTTAGTGAGGCTTTTGATTAACAAAAGTATTTTATTTTAATCTCTGTTAAAGCTTTACAAGGACGTACAGTGTGTGTACTGGAACTTCAATAAAAACAGTAGGTCCTGATTTATACGATCACTACTCTTCCATTTTGTATGAATGCTGGATGAACTGTGTGATACTTTGTCATCATCTAGATGGACATGGAGGCTGGGATGATTACGGCTGCAGGAAATACAACAGCAGCTCTGAATACACGACGTGCCTGTGTGATCATCTCACACACTTTGGAGTTCTTCTGGTATGAGTTTCATATTTCTGTTTCACTGGAAAGCACGTTTTGGTCTCTGCAGCACATTTTAAATGTTTTGGTAATAGCAGAGGTAGTGATAGCAAAGAGGTTCTAGACAAGGGAATGTGGGTCAACTCAGACTGTACCAGCAGAGGGCGCTCAAAGAACAATATAGAAATACTACTTCCAAGCAAAGTATGACACAACTTATGCTTAACTTATGCTTTACAATATTCACATACAATATGTAATAATTACATTAGTATTGTGCAAGCCATACAATTTTGACACTTTGTCCATGGAAAATATTGCAAAACTGCAAAAATATCAGTGCTATAACTCCTATTGTTACTGAAATTGTTAGTGTTTGTTACAGTTGACTTGTCAGCTGTGTTGCCCAATTCTGGCACTAACTCACACACACTAGTGCTAGAGGGAGCTTATAATTTGAGTGTTTCACGGAGGGAATAGAAAGATGCAGGTCTTGATGTTAGTTTGTTTCTTGGTGTACATGACTTACAATCTGTGTCTGTGAGAGAGAGGCACATTGGGAAATAAATACAGAAACACTCTAACACCATGTGTGTGGTTGTGTGTGTGTGTTTGTGTCTAGGATGTCTCCAGGACTCAGGTGGACCCGGCTAATGAGCAGATCCTGACCATTATCACCTATGTTGGTTGTGGAGTCTCATCAGTGTTCTTGGGAATCACTGTTCTCACCTACACCGCGTTCGAGTGAGACTCTAACCACTGAGTTGTTATTTTATAAATGTTTTCTGCTTGTCATACACTGAATGTAACCTGTTGGTAGATCTCAAAGGCCATGTCAACACTAATGCAGATACATTTGAACACACTGAAAGGTGTGTTAGACCAATCGCTGCTGTGTCTGGAAAGCAGGACCACATTGCTTTTCACCTTTGTGATAACTTCGGTATCCGTTTGGTGGTTCTACTTTATTATTGACTGTGGCTCTGTGTATATACAGTGTTGTGCATGTTAAATTACATGCTCTCCGTGTCATACCTTTCATTTTCCTCGCCCATGTTTTATCTCTGTCTCCGTCTCAGGAAGCTCCGTCGAGACTACCCCTCTCAGATCCTCATCAATCTCTCCCTGGCGCTGCTGGGCTTGAACCTGGTGTTTCTGGTCAACTCCTGGCTGTCCTCCTTGGGTCTATATGGCCTCTGTGTGGCTGTAGCAGCCACGCTGCACTACTTCCTCCTGGCGTCATTCACCTGGATGGGACTAGAGGCCGTTAACATGTATTTTGCGCTCGTGAAAGTCTTCAACGTCTACGTGCCCTGTTATATCCTCAAGTTCTGTGCTCTGGGATGGGGTGAGTCATGTGTTCGGCTGACTGACTTTCAGTTCATTTCTGGCCAAAACCGTCACACTCAAACACTTCTCATAGGACAGTACTGTTGACTGAAACTTTGAGATGAGGCTTATAAAAACATTTAAACAAGTTAGTTGTCATAATTATTATTTTTGAGGCTATGTCACGTGCTGTAAAAGTATTTAAACTTCCTTTCAGGGATTCCTCTTGTGATCTGCATCCTGGTGCTCATCGTGAACAGAGAAGCTTACGGCAGTCACCTCTACGCAGATGCTCAGCCACTGGACAACTCTGACAACTTGTGAGTTTTGGCTCCATCTTACTTTATATTACTTTTCCAAGTCTTGATGCATATTTGAAACACATGGTTTTTAATCAGCATTGTGACTGACAGAATTTTAAATCTGATACCTTCACTTTCATCTATGTATGTTCAAATGTAATTTTAAGGATTTTTTAAAACTTTTTTGTGGAAAAACCGTATCAAACAGAAATAGTTATTCTAAGTAGTAATCTTAAAACATTAACATGGAATTAAAAACTACATTAGTTTATTATTTGAACTACCTGAAATATTGCAGAATATTTTTAATATATAAGTATATTTTTTTTACTTTTACTAGATTATATGATGTTAACCCACAAATGTAAGAAATACTAAACTTGGTTATTTCTTTCCCTTGCATAGAAATCACAATTTGCTACACATTATTGTTAATGTTTTCAGATAACAGATCAAGCTGCTTTTAGTAAAAATTTTGATTAGATGTTCGACTGCGTTTTGCAAAAAGTTTAAGTCATTCCTACTTTTTCATTAACTGCAGGGGGTGACAGTGCCAGTACAACCATGTTTCATTTAAATATTTCACCACTCAACAAATTTGTATGTGTAGGGACGACCACAATGACCAACGTACCTCCCCTCTCTTTGTGTGTCGCTCTCTCCCCCTGACTTGATCCCTCTTCTCTATCCCTTTTCCCACTCAATCCTTGTTCCCTCAGCTGTTGGCTCCAGGACGATGTGACATTTTACGTGTCTGTGGTTGCCTATGCCGTGCTGGTCTTTCTCCTCAACATTGCGGTAAATAATTTGAACAGTTCATACATGAAATCAAACTACTAAAACACTGGCCTATGACCACATTTTAATTGTTAATGTATCACAATATTCTATATAAATACCTTTCCAATTTTCACAGTTTTAGAAGGAATATCTACAGGACTTAACTATTAGACAACAGTTATTTCTGACAATACTTAAAAGCCACAATAGTATATTCTGTACATCTTAAAATGTGTTAACCTCAAAATAGACAGCACGTGTGTCCTTTTACTGTTTTCCTGTATTTTAACTACTCCAAACCTTCTTTTCAATTCCCTTTCAGGTTTTTGTGGTGGTTCTGATCCAGATTCGCCACATGCGAGTCAACAGCCCGGCTGGGACCCACAGCGGACTCATGCATGACCTGAAGGGAGTTGCCAGTATCACCTTGTTACTAGGACTAACATGGACTGTTGGCTTCTTCACCTGGGGACCAGCCAGAATAGTTCTGCTGTACCTTTTCTCTGTTCTCAACACCCTGCAAGGTTTTTTTTTCTTTTTAACAGAGATAATTACTGAAAGCCATGCTTGATAATATGTCTAAAAACTTAAGCATGGAGCAAATGTGCTTCATGTAAGATCCACTCGTACATACAGATTTGTTCTGAAGGGGTACGCTTTTTTCAAACAATTCTCTCTCTTTATTCCTGTCATGGTATGGCACTTTACTTTTTATCTGTTTTGGGACTATTGACACTGCTAAAATTCTTATGGTTTTTGCTGGCTGATTTAGACAGCAGGACTTGAAGCCCCGTGGTGTGAAGTTCTTCTCTTTACTTTACTGTAATCATTTTGTGAATGACATTTGCCAACAAATGGAGCAGAACAGGTTGCCTTATATAGCAATTTAGGGGCGTTGATTATGGTAATGATGAAATCTCTGGAGCGCACATGTCCTCAGCTGATAGTCATCAAATTGAAATTACAAATCTGTGGTGAATCCGACTTTGAATATTTAGATGAGCAAACCACACTGTTTCCATATTCTTGTCTCAAGCCTCAGAACTTTTTTCCTTCTTGCATGAGGCCCATTGTGTGTGTTGCTGTGTTTATTTATTGAGTGAAGGTTTGCTTACCACATATGCAGTTTTCCTCAACATCCCACTTCACATTCACAGTTCAAAAGACACCCACAAAACTCACAGATAAAAAAGAAGGGAATCAAACAGAGGCTGAATGACGCAAGTATTTCACAGCTGTCTTTACCTCGGCTGGCCTTTGTTATATTACTTTCTTTTTTGTCTGAGAGTGACGTAAGAAAAGCCCTCCACTATTTACTTCTAGGAGAGAAATGCCTTGCTCAAGTGCACGAGAGAACCAAGATCCAAGCCTATCCTCCAATGCTCATGACTTTATCTGACTTTTGTTTATATTCCAGGACTTTTCATTTTCCTCTTCCACTGTCTGATGAAGGAAAATGTCAGGAAACAGTGGAGGATTCACCTCTGCTTTGGACGTTTCCGACTGGAAGAGTATTCTGGTATTTATGGCAACTTAATATTAATACATAACTGCATGTGTGATCTGTGAACTGATACTATTCAAGAAGCTTGAGATCACTAGTCACGAACAGCTGCTTCCATATAAAGCATTTGGCTATCCATCAGTGTGTTTTGGTCACTGCGTTGTGAAAGCACAGTTCCCCTTTGTGAGGTTAACAATTGAAATAAAGGCAACTCTGGGCATGATTTTTTGTTACCTGTGTTTGTTGTCATCATCCAGAGTGGAGCAATTCGGCATCAGTTGGAGTCATGGCCAAACCCAGATCAAATCCTCCAAGATCATCAGTACCATCGGTCCACTCGGTCAAGTCCAGCTCCACAAACAGCACATCAGTTTCCTCTGACTCCAGCCAGAGAGACTCATCCTGCAAGAGACCAAACCTGGGTGAGGACATGAAGCATAGTCATTTAACGTCAGCACACATTCTTACTAAATTCATAACTATCAGTCTGTCAGCACTGCTATTATTTTTGTACACACCAAAAACGACAATAAACAGTGTAAAGATAAATTAAAAGTTTAATGGTGACAACAATTAATACAAAAATAAAATTTAATTTGTAAAAATGTGTTTGGAGAAATGAAAAAGCTGGTTTCGGCTTCAATTACATTCCCTAATGAAAATTTTTTTTTAGTGAGATATTCCTCATTTTGTCTTTATCTTCTTTTGACATTAAACTCTTAATGAATTCCTTAATCCTCATCTATTGTAAGACATCTAAGGTTGCAATTAAAAGTTATAATTCATTTTTTTAATTCAGCCTCCTTCATATGAAATGATGATCACACATCTAGTCAGACATCACAGTCCCTTTGCTGCCAGAATCATAGTGAAGGTCACTGCATACATTAATGAGAAGGCAGTGACATTAAATAATTACATGAAAGCCTTTATAATAAGACCAGTTTAAACACAACTAAAAGGACATAATTGTTATTTCTTAAAGGTTTCCACCATCAGACACCTCAATTAAAGTTTAACCCCCAACTCCCAGGCATAGTTCCTGAAACCACATATGAGAAAATGTCTGCTTTTCACACCTCTGAATTGTTCACAGATGTTTAATTATCTTGCAGGCTTTTTTGTGAATTCCCTGGCTCTCCCTCGAGCCCAGAGAGCCCCCTCAGGTGCAGGAGCTCTGCCTTCCCAGAGGGGGATGAACCCGACACCTGGCTGGAGGAATCACTTGCTCAGCCAGCAAGAACAAAGATAAAAACACACAGGACATACATACACACACAGACATGCACATTTCAGAAACTGTCATGAAAAACTGTACCGCAGCCTGAACACGTATTGTACTTCTATACAAGCCACAGAGATATTTACTCCATGCAGTGTAGTGCTGAAATTAACTGTGAAGCACCATTGTATTCCAGCTTCATTAGATTATCTTATCAGGCAATTCTACAGTTTTTTGTTTTTGCTAAATATTGTAAAAGAGCCTGTAATTATGAAGACATGAGTAGTTGCATCAGTTCCAAGGAGGAGTTGGTTGCCAAGCAACTGGTGAGTGGAGCCATGGTGACAATGAACCATGGTACCACACAGTTTGTATGAAAAAATAATAAAATTTTAAATTAAGATGATGCAAGTCTCCCTGTGTTCCTTCTTCACCTCCATTTCTGCCAGACAATGCGTACCTCAGGTTATACCAAATAATTATTCTACAATTATTCCTTAATAATTTTTATGAAATGATTACAAAACCATCTTTGAGTGTAGCTGCTATCTTTGTTATGATGGCCCAAAATAGTCGATTTAAGTTTCAAACAGACCACTGGCATCGATTGGGGTTGATCGGTAGCATCACTGAAATCCATGCTGCATAAATTTCTCTCCATAAAGTTTGACAGTATTTATATGGATTTTTTTTGCTGGTGTTTTTATATCGCCTATATCATCTCAACACCTGCACAATGTAATGCAAACCATCGCAAAAAAATAGTTCTGTAAAGTTTCACAGAGTGATGATTCAAGTTCCATTCGAACTTATATACAGTATACGAGGCAAAGTATGTAAAACCATAACTACCAAATACTGTGTACATTAAAATACAGCAAAAAAGATTTTAAATTTTAGCCTAAAGAAAAAACCATCACTGCGTATCATTTAACTGAATTTCAATTTTTATTCTACACCAGCCATGTCATGTTGAGGGCTGTCACCTAGTGTGTCGTGAGTTAAATCTGATGAAATGATACTGAGACATTACAGAAGGTGAAACTTTGAACTTCCTACCATATCTTTGGTTCTTCAGCTGCTGATTTGACCTCCTGACCCCGAACACACTGGATCTGCTGTGGTGTTCTGTGACATTCTGAATAAATATAAGACTTCAGAAAGCTTAATATCATATGACAGTGAATGACACTAAACACTAAATTGTAAAAAACAAAATAATTACCTGTTTATAACGCCCTCTCCATAACAGTGACCAGTTTGGTTGGTAATCAACGCAAAATGCTTTGTTGTTAAGTATGAAGTATTTTGGCTACAGAACGACAGGGTTATAAAGTACTTGAAAGGGCAAAAACAATGTTTGCCTTTAAGCAATGTTTTTCCAACCCCAACTCATTCAAACTGACTACTTCACAGTAGGGTCCTGTTTATTTTTCTCAAACACCTACACAAACTGAAAACTACAACAATATTAAACATAAAACAAAATCAGAATTACTGTTAAGGGTAATTAGTGAAGTGCAGAGAACAACAGTAAAAAAAGAAAAAAAAAATCTCAAGAGGAACTTGAATAAACTTCTACATGGCCCGTTACTGGGAGCGCAATCAAGTGCTAAAGCAGTCCACCAGCTTTTTTGAATTCCAGGGACCTGCATGGTTGCTCAGAAACTGTTGCTTCACCACATCTTTGACCGTCTGGTAGATGACGGCTTCCACCTGTAAAATACCAAAACCATTTACGACATCGTGCATCACATAAGTCAAAAACCTGCATTGAAGCCAAGTTACAAAACACACATTCAGCATAACCACATTTGCTAATTTTTCAGTAACAAAGTTTTGGGATTGAGATCTGAGCATTCATGTGTTCATCCATATCTGACACACACCTTAACGCTGTGGTAGGTGGGAAGATCCAGCAGATAGCTATGCCCACCCAGCTGTGCAACTCGGATGAAATAACTGTGGAGGGCTCTCTTGCAAAGTCTGCTTGAGAAGCCAGGCCCACTCACAGATGGAGAGCTGGGAAATAAGAAATTTACCACATTTAATATTCCAATTAAAGTGTCTAACCAAAACGCAATGCTTGTGTCCTTGTGTCTGACAAATTTCTTAAATGCATTTCAAAAGCCTGTTTTTTGAACGTTTTGAATCCTGCACTGGTTACTATGTGGTTTAATTTACATCGGTTTATTGCCTTCTTTCACAGTCTTACTGGAGATACAGGAAATATTGTATCCAGCTACAAAATACATCAAAAAAGCTGTTATGGTTATCTGTGCTACAGGCAAGTCAATTAGAGTTAGCAGCCCAGTGAAGTAATGGCACCTCCATGTCTATTGAAGACGTAGACTTGCTTTGTACTGCGTTTAACACACACACACGCACACACACACAAACTCACACTCACACACACACACACACAAACGCACCAATGAATCACAAAGAAGCTGGCCAGTTAATTGGCAGCAGTGAGGGGTGAATGATGTCCCTTCAAGAACGCACTCGTAAAACCAAAAATCGTAAATGTAAAATGTGTGGTTTTTTGCACTACATTTAGTGACTTGCTCTTAACAATGTTTCCACCTCCAACACTAATAGAAGTGGTCGGGCTGAGTGGGAGAAGGCCGGGGAGCAGACCAGTGGGGAGAAGGCCAGTGTTGTCAATAAAGACAAAGTTTGGGGGTGGTTTTGAGTATGACTGCATTGACATTTTGTTTTTTATTACTAATACATTCCGTGTATAATGAGTTCTTCTTGGAAGAATGCAAGAAATTTGGGTGTAAGCCAAGGTTTTTCAGGAAGCAATTAATTAAAACCATAGGTAAAAGAAGCTAGGAATAATTGGCATGCTACTTTTACATCACTAAATTAAAGAAGTCTCATGAGACACAAGCAGCATCTCCTTTTGTTTTCACACTGTAATTTGGGAGTTTTTTTCAGCAGGTGTTCTTGCCATCCTTTCACCTCCCCCTGCACACTTTATGTCTTGTATTATTTCCCTTAAATGTATTCTGTTCTTTTTCAGGAGCCTATCTTTCTTTGTCTATTTATAGTTTATTGTTTGGAGCATGCTACAGAGCTCATCCTGACACTTTAAACCATAGTTTCGCCTAAAACAAATATAGTTCAGGCTGCAGGACAGAAGCTGAAATACGCATCAACACTGCGAGTGCCAGGCAGGATCTCAAGTCTATTTTTGGCAGTAATCTCTGCTCAAGGACAACACAGCCTCCAGTGAAAGCCATGTCTGTGTCACACTTTAGCTACTGGACATCAGCAGTTGTCTGCAGCTCTAAAACTAAGATGTGGCAGGAGCCCCAGGCCTCACTGAGACTGTCAAACAAGCAAACTGCATCAGGCTCTGCCAGCAGTTCTACTCTATGCCTGGAACCAGCTGGAAGAGTGTAAATGAGGTAAGCTATAGTCAGGTCAACTCTCTCTGCAAAAGGAGTAAAGGACATCATACTGGTCCTGCATTTTTGATGCAGGGACAAGTTACTGCACATTTTCTATATATCTTGCAGTTTGCAAAAAGATTTCTAGTACAATGGATCTGCATCTTACCCATCAATGATGAAGCCCCTGCTACTGTCCAGAACTTCAATATCTTTGTCTCCGAGGCACCAGTTGACGCTGAGATCGTCATGCCGCGGGGACGCCACAGCAGGACCCACGTAGTCGCCGCAGAGAAAGAAGATGTTGTGTTTTTTGTAGGATGCCGGCAGAAAATCATCCAATCCATCACCCAGTCTCTTGTTGGTGATGTCAGACACTTCCTCATTAAAGAGCTTCTGGCCCCCTAAATAAACACGACAATCTCACTATTTGCTCATAAATCTTTCGGGAATTTGCAAACACAGGTGAAAGAAATTAGTCCATGTAGCACTACATATTGAAAAGAAATGTCGTTTTAAGGATGCAAGGTTTTATTAGTCATTATACAATACCAAGATTGCACAATGAAATGCAGTTGAAGCCCAATCCATGCTACAACCACGTTGTAAAAATAAATATACAAATATTTAAATTAGAATGGAATATAAACAGTAAAACAGGCAATAAAATAGAACTATATAAAACTAGCACTAAAGGAAGATAGTGTGTATTCTCATTACAGCTAGTACATAATGTTATATCAGCTCAACAGCTTCAGTTTACTAATTTCATAAACATCTCACTCACGGTTTATGACAGCACTGGAAATTATACCATCTGGGTGTAAAATACCAGTCTGTGTGAGGCGGTGTTAAAAAACCACCGTAAGCAAACTTTATTGTAACTTCCACCTGAAATTAAAGGAATAGTTTGAATCTGCCTGGCAGCACCTCTAAAGCTCATTAACTCACGTCATATCTCATTTGTTTAAAAAGCAAAGTGTAAAAAACAACACATGGTTTTACAGGGAGTTATTTACTGGACTAATTTCTTGGCTGACAGCAAGAAGCTGCTGGCTGTAGCTTAATATTTAGCGTACAGATATGAGAGTCAATCTTCTCATATGGCATGAAATCAAATCGTATTTCCTAAAATGACAAATTTATTGCTCTAAGGGGCTCTTTACCTAGCACCATGCTGGTGATGTAGAGTGGTTGGATGAAGTGGCTCAGTAATGCACCCTGAACCCCAGTGACAGTCCAGCGACACAATTTGTCACTACCAGACATGCAGCAGACTTTGGCACCCCAGACGCTCGGGTCAAGGTAGGCTACAGGGACCAGCAGGCCCTTGGCGTGATACTGCAGCTTCATAGCTGTCCAAGTGTTGTTCACAGGGCCCCTAAATAGGACGTAACGTTGTATTTTACTCATTTAGATACCAGTGTAACCCAGAGCACAAATTCTGATTTACCCACATTTAGGAGCACATCTCTAGAGAAAAACAAACCATAGACAATAAAACTACTGCAATCCAAAGGCTTAGTTACAAAATTATGTTATATATTATATTATGTGCATTACATTGAAATCAAAGTAAATAAAATACGAATTGAAGAGATTATCTTAAAGAGATAACTACATTTCCAGTTCTTTTCATTTTAAGCAAATTTATTGACCCCATCCCAAAGCATTTCATACACACCCTGAAAAATACAGCTTTACAACAAAGCACCCAGTACAAATATGGATATTAAAACACCCAAATGAACGGAATAACAGACTGCTGTACTTGAAGTAGAAGTTCTTCGCTGCTCCTTCAGGACACTGATTGGTGTAGAGATGCAGAGTGATCCTGGGTTTGAGGTGAAGCTGGTGGCTGTCTGCACTACTCTCGAAAATACAGTTCTCCTTGGCTTTTGGATCAGCATCGAAGAACAGCAAAAGCTGTTTGTACAGAAACCTGAACACAAGCCAGAAAATACTATTCTCACTTTGAGCCTTTCAATGCACGTGAGGCACCATAACAAGAGAGGAAAAGGCATGTAAATGCTTCATCCTGAATATTAATGAGGAAAAGGCTATGTTTATACATTTGTTAGTATTTAAAGTTTAGATTTTGTAAATTAGAACAGGGGGCATTTCCCATTCTAGCACTTCCAAAATTCAACATGTAACTTAAATATAAAGTGGTTCTTCATTCTTGCTGGAAGTCCTATAAGCAGTTTGTACCTTAGCAGAGCCCGTCTGGCGATGACAATGGCGTGGCAGTCATGGACCATAGTCCCATTGTAGCAAAGCCACTTGCTGCAGCTTGAACGGCCAGCTCCTAACGCCACCACCTTGTAATGCTCACATGGACGACCTGCTGTGTCCAACACTTCTATGGAGGAAATTAAACAATTCTTCTTTCCAATGTATTATTAACATGAGCTTTAGTTAAAAGCAACGGCTAGAGACAGGGTGACAGAGATATGATTGACATGGAGAAAGGGGAATTTAACTATGAGGAGAGCGATGACACATGTTCAACAATACTGTTCATTTTAAAAGGTCTGGATAGAATATAAAAGAAGTGAAGTGCCATTAATACGCCGTCCTTATCAGTCTCATTTTAAACCACAGCTTGTGACTGAAAGGACTCGTATGTCATAATCAATCAGACAGGCTTCCTTGAATAAATAAAAGAAAGAAATAACAGTTCTTCAGCATCAAAATGTCAAAATCATGGTTGGAACTGGAAAGCACAGTGATACATGCACTGATGTTACTATTCGGAGTACATAGATCTACGTAGATGGAGACCTTATTTTTTTTACAGCTACTCAAATCTTGTCTGAAGCCGTAATGGGAGTGTTCTCCAACAGGCGGAGCAGGCGGTTGCGCTGAGCCAGACAGCAACCTGCCACCCAACACAAGAGCCAACAACCACCTTCGCTTTCCTGCTAAAGTCTCCTTATAACTTACAAACACAAACACATTTTGTCCTGCACCTTAACGTCTTGAATGAGGGAACAAATAAACATTCAGCGGAGGAAAAGTGCACTGCTAATGTCAGTTTGCAGGATCGATAGCTAATCAGCACATTAAACAGCATGTAAAAGTACCTGCAAATGTCACTTCGGTACGGTTAGATGCTGGTGTGGTCTTTGTGTGGTACTCTTCAACAATAATAAAAACACTTTGACATTATTTTTGATTACAAAAAGGATGACTAAATTCGATTTCAGTTGGACTTTAAAATACTGTTTCTCTCAAATGTCTCCTGAAGTACAGGAGTCTGCATATGAAAAGTTCACGCTTGGAAACTTTCATGATCCAGACTAAAATTCAAAATGAAGCTGTTTCTGTCTGAAAAATATTCACCATTCTCTCTAGCAGTGTATATATACAGTGATATTGATTTACCAAAAAAAGAAGTAACAAATATAAAAATTAAATAAACTGGTAATTTAACATAACTGAAGTGCGTACCTCTCATCAAGACAAATGCTGCCATGTGGCTCTTACAGCCGTGGAAATCAGGACACATCTTCAGGAGGCTGTCAAACTTCTGGCTACTTATAACTGCCATGTGATTCTTGTGCCAGTCAGTTCTCCAAGCTAGAAGAAAGATAGAAATAAAACCATAAGACAGCAATAAAATCAGGGAATTGGTAGTGCTTCAATATGCATGTACTGTACATAACACTTCAATGAAATGACAGTGACAAAGAATAACTTTCCATTCAGCTCCATGTTACCACAACAAAAAAGTTTAACGACCAAAAATGCAATAACAGATTTCTTAAGAGATCAGCAGTTTCTGAAATTCTCAAACTAGCCCATCTGGCACCAACAACTATGCCACGATCAAAGTCAACTTTTTTTTCCCCCCACTCTGATGCTTGGTTTGAATTTCAGCAGATCTCGCTGAACCTGATTGGCTACATGATTCGCTGATTAGATATTAACTAGCAGTTGAACAGGTGTACCTAACTTAAGTGGCCGGTGAGATATACATCTCAAATACTTACACATGTACTTATTAAAATCAAGTTACAGAAACTGTAATTATAAAACCTTTTTCTTGTTGTATTAAAAAGAAAAGTCTGTGTGTCTGTAACTGTTGAGTAGAGTGAACAAAAGTGCTTGTGCAGCTTATCATTACATGCATACATTTCACAGACACTTAAGTCCAAAGTATCTTACAATAAGTGCTTTCAAACTCTACAGGAACACTTAAAAAATTATAAACAAGTGCTACCATGAAGTGTCGAGGTCTGTACAGATTTTAAGTCAGCCAGTCAGGAGTTTATTCCACGACTGTGCGATCAGGACAGAGAAGAGCCTTGACCGAAACAAGTGACCACAGGGTCCTTGGAGTGACTGAACTGCCAACAGTTAAGAGGACGAGACGTGTCAGACTGTAGGGTTTGACTATGGCTTTGAGGAAGCCGGGAGCAGTTCTTCAATGCCCTGTAGACTAAAGTGGCACCATAGATATGTACTCAGATGCAAGCTGCAACAGGGAGCTAGTGTGGTGAGCGGAGAAGCGGAAAACGTGGGAAGGTTGAACACCAGACAGGCCGCAGCACTCTGGACTAGCCCAAACCTGATTTTTGCATATCCAGACTAGAATTAGGTACTGAATGCCGACATCACACAGTGTGACTACTACTACTGCACCTTCAGTCTCTGTGCTCTTGACTGGATTCTTGAGGTCCGGGATCTTGCCTATGAGGGGCTCTTCATCTGAGAGTATGCTTTCAGCGGGTGACATACCGGGCAGAGAGAGGACGACTGAGTCATCATCTGAGTTTTCATCCTGAGAAAAACAAAATCATTCTGGTAAAAAAAAAGGGTGTCTGTGGTTTTCTCCTCTTAGGCCTCGTGTCCACCAAAGTGTTTTTTTCCTGAGGCCGGCATATTTTTTTAATTGTTTGCAATGGGAGCGCTGCGTATTTACACTATGCTACACTAACCCCTGCAGCATGATGAGGGGCTGAGAGTATATTTCTGCGCTTATCAGTGTCACTTTTTACCCAGCCATCCAATCACAATGGAGGAGGGGCGGAACAAATACTACAAAGACCAACGGCCGCATTCGACAGTGCTGAACGACGACAACGTTATGGAGGAGAAACTAATACAGCTGAGATGTTTCCTCACCCACCAAATCTTATAACCCACATAGACTGGCAAGTCCGTCCTCTCTCCCTACGTGCTTCAGCCTTTCCTTCGTCCAGAGCAAGGGCCAAAGCATGTACTCTACCGTATCATAGCAACCAAAGCATCTCAACTGAAAAACCAATGCTCCTCCAAAGCGCACTCAAACGCTCCCAGCTGCGCATATTTAGAAGAGCTCCTGGCGTTTTCAGCTGGGAAAAAAAAACGCTTTAGTGGACATGCGGCCTTATCAACCTTTTGATGAAGGAAGCTGAGAAATGAGGCAAGAAGGACCATTTAAATTGTGAGATGAACATTGAGAATGTGTTCCCCTTGTTCACAGCTTAAGTGACAAGGTGACTGCAGATGGTTTCGAACCCCTCCAGTTAGCTGGATAATGGTATGAAGCAATGCTATACATGCCAGTCAAGTAATCTGCTGTTTATTACCACAGATGCTGAGATTTCATTTTGATGTCAGATTTTCAAATATGGCTTAATACTGTCATTTATTACCACATCATTTCAGGTTGACTATGAAGCACGCCTTCCACATGAGAGCAGAGATTTGCAAAGAAGGTTTCCCCCCAGGAAAGGCTACTGCTGAGTCTGACAGATGCTGATAGCATCTCATCTTTTGCAATCAAATAACTAGGTGAAAGCCTAAACAATTAACTAACACATTTAACATATGACCTTTGCTATGCAACACCACCTAAGTAGTGGGAAACCCTGACATTACCTCTTTCCATTCATTTACCTCATCACCAAATAGGATGTTGCCAGACTCAAGTTTATCAGGTTTCTGGCTGGAAGCCCTCTCCACTCTGGGTCCTTCACCTCCTTCAGAAAGTAAAGCTTCTTCCACTTGGCCATGGCCTCTGGAAGGAGATATATTTTTCCTGAAACGATAACATAACCAGTGACCAGACTTAACATTGGAAATTGAGCAGCTGATTCCTTTTGGAACGATGTAAATGAACATTTGCATATCCCAAAATAACACAACAGTAGCTAAAAAGTTAAATAGCATGTCAAATTAAACATGGCTGCTAATCAGAATCAATAGCAGTTACAATGCTGAACACATTTTGGCTGTTTTCCTCTCACTGCAAAAACCCTCTGGATGACAAGTGCAGAGCAGGGCAGGAGGGTTAAGTTGGAGGGTTCACGATTCATGAGGAAAGCATCATTACAAGGCTCACCAGTGCCTAATAAACCATTTTCTCTACCTGCATGTTTAAATAGAAGTAGAAGGAATAAGCCTGTGGACTCACAAATGTGATCTCAGTACTTCATTTACATTTCAGGTATTCAGCTGAAAAGTTCTAAAGTTCATTTTGGGGGATATTTTGACCTTTAGTCAGTTGTACAGTTTTGATTTTTTTATAATAGTAGATAGAGAACAATAAAAAGAGGATGACTAAGGCAACAAAGGTTCAGAGCAGTTTCAAACACAGTACATGACATGTGTCACAACCAAATGAGCCAATGTGCTCTCCGCTGTCATAAAACTATGGGTGCACTCATTAATGAGCTCCACTAACTGACAGTGTGCGCCCAATTTAAACTGGACACACTCGCCAGCAGGCTTCTCACCTGTCTGATCTGAAACCTCAATAACAAGCGGCCACAAAAAAACAAAAAACAAAAGCCAAATTACTGTTGACAAAAGAAAGTTTCAAGTAAGGCCTGATGCAAGAGTGAAAACAGTGACATTCATTGCATCTGTCGTGTTTAAAGACAGGGTTGCTATGTGGCAGCCGTTGTCTGCTCAAAATGTAAGGAATGCTCTGAACCATTGCTGCCCATCATGAGTCCAGGAACTCATAAAAAAAGTCCCATCTCTTATCCAGACAAATGAGACAAATCTACATTTATCTGATAGCTGGTTGTACTTGTAGTGGCCTTTCCCCATCATATGTGTCAGACCTGCTAAAAAGCTGCAAACCAGTCAGACCTCTCGGGTCATCTGGCTCTAATATTCTTGCTGTACCGAAACTCAATTCAACGTGGAAAGAAGTTGCCTTTAGTTTTTATGGCCTCTGATGCCTGGCTAGCCTCCCTGAGGACCTGAGATGTGCTTAATCTCAAATTTCTTTTAGAAATGGCTACATGTCCTGTGGCCTTCCAGTACTGTGAAATACATCATTTCTAACTGACTGTGAGCCTTCTTGTATGCTTGTTGTGAATGGCTACTATCATTATTACTAGTATTATTCCTGTTAGTACTGTTATCATCATCATTATTAGTTTTCTTATAATAGATTTTCTCTCTTCTTGTTCTTTCTTATCTTCTTAATCTTCATGTAAATTGCATTGTGTTTCCCCCTGTGTATGCAATGTGCTATAAATAAAGCTTGCCTTGTCTAGTGTTACTGTAACCGCAATACAACACTGCCACCGTTTTCATTACCTCAGTCCAGCAGCTCCGCTATAATCGGCCACATCATCAGTCAGTTGGACCCGAGGACTGTGATCCACGTCTGGCAGAGACTGAAAACTAGCAGCACCTCTTCTCGGACTGTATTTAAATGCTTCCTGATGTGCCATGCTTCACAAGCAACCTGTAGGAAAATTTAATTAAAGTCAGTATGAGGGTTACAGCTTTTAACTGTGCCCGTATAATCAACAAAATTCCTCATTTTACAAGGGCACCAGTATTTCCTATTTTTGTAGTTATCAGAGCAACATTTTAATTGTGATTTGCACTTTTACTTTCAACAAATTCATTTTCATAACGCAATGTTACCGGTAAGATACCATAACCATTGGGATTAAACATAAATAACCACATACATCAAATAAACACACAATTAAAGTAATTTTAAATAAATCCTTCTTTAAAAAATGTATTTATTATTTTAACCAACTCTAAATTCTACAGTAGGCAAATAATTTGATCTTTGTTGGATTGACTGATTTCTTACATGAACTATTATAAACCGGATTTCTGTTTATATATTTTTATGAAATAGCTTAATTTATTAAACGTCAATGGACATCAGTGGGCTGATTTTATCCTGACAAGGCAGTTTGTTAATTTCATGAGATCATATTTATAGAGTTTGACCAACAGAAAACCATTAATGTCTTTAATTTCTGGCTGTTTTTACTTAGTGTTAGCTGTAATGTTATTTCATACTGACTGAGCAAACTCACCTGCAGTGCAGACATGGTTAGAGTCAAAAATTAAACAAATAATGTGACTTCAGATTAAACAATTTAGTCAATCCATAACAAATCTAATTAATCTACAATACTATTAAATATTTTTACTTTTGATTACAATCTCTTTTTATTCAGCAAATCATTGAATGGTTCCAGCTTCTCCATCGTGAGGATTTGCCGCTTTTGTCTGTTTTGTATAAAAATTGAACCTGTATTGATCCTAAATCGATCAATATTGGGTCAGTATCGATCAACGTTACACCCTGTGAGCTGGCTGTTACCAGGTGGCTGTCAACGACGAAATATACCACAACTAACAAAACTCTGTTAACGTTTCCCACAGATGAAGTTAAACTCTTTACAAAGTAAGTTTACCTGATGTTATTTGCTGTAACGCTGGTTAGCCATCTTGACGCTCGCGTGTTTTTGCTGCGACTGAAACGCCGAAACGTCGCCAAAAACAAAACAAAACGCGCAACGCCGAGCTTTAAACTTTTTTTTAACCGCCAAAAAAGTAAACTGCGGCCACATCTAACTTTATTAAAAGTTTACCTGCGGTCTTCTCCATGCGGCCCGAGACACTGACGCACACCAGGTGAGTTGCGTCCACGCGTCTGGACCCAGAGCCGTATGGAGACCGGGTTAGGCCACTTAGGAGGCGAGTGAAGGAGGGAAGAAAGAAGGATGCTTTGATTGATGTTGAGGTGCTGCAGTGAGTTTAACGTGCGCGTTTAAACACCAAGAGTGAATCTTGCAGCCTGATTTCGTTTTGACTCATGCGGACTATATTGCCAAAAGTATGTGGACACATGAGCATCACTGCTGTGTGATTGTGGAGCATCTCACTAAACCACTGGCATTTATATGCTGCTAGAACAGATTCTACACTCCTGGGAGGGCTTTTGACAAGATTTAGGAACCTGGTATGTGTCTCCATACTTGAACACGGGGTACAATGCTGTTTAGGTCTTGTGCAGCTATTTCAGTGGTGTCACATAACATGCTCCACATACATGATAGTTATAACGGGTTGCCAACTATTGGATGGGCGTATAAAATTGAGGCGTGAATTCAAAATACATAGGATGCAATCAGAACTGACCAGGGAGAAGTCCACTCATGTTTGTTACACAGCCGAGTAAATATCATAGTTCCAAACCCATATTTACACTGCGATATCTGAGTTGATGTCACCATTTCGGTTGAATTTATATGGAATGTGGGAAATAGGAGGAAATGAAAGAGCAGGTCAGTCATGTTTTATGTATAGATGCAGTAAATAAGCAAATAGGTACAGAATGGTTTGGTGATTTCTATGAATTTTAAATCGGGAGCGCCGCACGCACACATACACATTAATTCATACCAATATAAACACCAAACGCATGCAGTGAAAAGCTCCCACGATGAAATGAGTTTGCAGTTGTTAAAATTAAACCTCTCTCTCTCACACACACAAACACACAGACAGACACACACACACACACACACACACACACACTCACACTTCTCTAAGCTTCCTATAAGTGTGTGTCATTGTTTGCAATAGAGAAATGTTCCCCTGATCATTGGGAAACTCAAGACTGAACTCTATTTCCCTTCATTTCACCTCAAGAGAAATCCTTCATATCTGTCTCTCCTGAGCCCAATGAGGCGTTCTTATGTGCATGTGTGTGTGTGTGTGTGTGCGCATATGTCTGTGTGTGTGTGCGCATATGTCTGTGTGTCTGTGTTTCACTTGAGACTGTGAAATGTTAAGTCACTCCCATCTCAAGAGAGCCTGCTGAGGCGCAATGGAAACTATCCCGTGTGCCATCTTCATTTTAAATACCACCTATTCCCTCCCTGACTCCCCTCTCTTTGTCTCTTTCTATTCCCATTTCTCTCCCCTATCTTTGTCTTTCTTTCTCTCTCTCTCTGCTCTTTTTTGCCTTCACACCCACACACTCGCTCACAGGCTGAGCAATTTCCCTGTTTATTTCTTAATGGGGAAAAAATGAAACAGAGGTGGCGTACAGAACACAGTAGGGCTCGATGCATTTTTTTTTTCTTCTTCTTTCTGCTCAGGGACACTGTTTCCAAAATACATTGTCACAGCTTTTGTATTGGGCAGGCAAAACTGTGAAATATTGAGCCAGTTGACAATTTTTCTAAACATATGTCATTGTGTGCATGTGTGTGAAAGTGTGATTGTGTTGGTGTGCTTGCAGGTGTGTGTCTATGTGTGAAAAAAAAAAAAAAAAAAACACCACTAGGCACAGTTGATGAGCATCGATATTGATGCTCGACTGTCAGGAACAACACTGTGATGTATTAATTTAAGTTAATTAACACTGGAAATAAAAAAAAAACTAGATTTTCCCTCTGTGCTTCACAATGTCCAACATGTGTAGCTAATGCAGTATCTTCCATATTGTGTGTGTATGGGTGACAAGACTGCCACACTGTAATTACCCAACAAAATGCCTGATGCAACAGCCAATTTAGCAACATTAGCAGCATTTGCATATATTGATATATATATTGCAACTATAAGTTGAGCTTTATGTGTCAAATGTATAGCTTTACAAAGAAGTTTACTGTAACTAATTTTCCTCATTTGTTGGTGCAAGATAATCATTTATGGCACAAGCAACTGCACAGAGAGGTCACAAATTTCTGAAAATCAAGCTTGAACGTTTTTAAAAGCACATTAAAAAGCCTTTTAGTGATCTTTAATGTGTAGCTTTTCATAGGAAGTTAACATTTCTTGCTCCTTAACATCTGTGTAATGCAGCGTGAGCGGCTGCGTTTGATTCAGTCTGCTCATTTTATTCAGCTGGGAGTTGCAGGGTGGAAGAGTGACATTAGACTGGGTATCGTGCACTCCAAAAAAGAAATGTTACCATACTTTTAAAGCATAACCCTCTAATTCACACCCAACTGTATCAGACTTTTTGGTGAATAAAATATGAAATTTGAAATCTGAAACTGATTTCCAACTGGGTCACTGCTTCCATGCACAACTGAACAGGGATAATTGGACATTCGTATTTCTTTCCTAAATGAATTTGACAGGCCTTTCCCCAGGCTCACCACTAGAGGGTAAAAGTCCTTTGCTCACCCACTCTCTCAATTTATTTTTGATACTCAACACACATGACCTACAAATCAGCGGCATCAGACAGAAGAGAGGGAACGGGGAAAAAAGGGGTTCTGAGATACAGGACTGCTTTCCCAAAATGTTCTGAACCAAAGAATATAATTTTCTCCTTAAACTATCCTCCAGTTCTTCGTCTTCCTCTTCTTTGTGTTCGTTTTCGTCATAGAGAAGAGTTAGTAGCTGTATCAGTAATATTACTAATCCAACTCTATACTGAGCTGAGATATGCAATGAATGACCAGTTCTTTTTTATTTTTCTTTATTAATTAAATAGGACATTGCACTTTTAGCAGATATTGGAGGACAACAAGAGGAAACCATGACTGACGCAAACCCATACAGTCAATAGGCTACTCCACAAATTGAAATGCATTAGACAATGATAACAAGTGACACTATATGCAGGATACTATTTTAAATATGTAATTCGGCCACAATACTTTTCAGGTAGATTTCCAATTCATTCAGAATATGTGAAAATGAATTTTATGCCATGGTCCCCAGATCTATCCCGACTATCGTAACTTTAGTGTTAATCTGACTTTTCCTGGTTTTTAGTGAAATGTCTCGTCAACTGTTGGATGGTTTACCATTAAATGCGATGCACATGTTCGTGTCGCACCCCAGGATGAATTCTAAAACTTTGTCGATCCCTCAACTTTTCCAGCTGGCGCCATCATCAGGTCAACATTTGTCCAATACGTTGGTACTGACCTGAAAAAACTTGTGACATCAGCCTCAACTGTACTTTAGCTACAACACTACTAAACTGAAGATGACGATGTTGCACATTTTACCTGCAAAACTTCAGCATGAAAGCTTTGTCATTGTGAGCATTTTAGTATAATTACATTAGCATTTTGTTCAAAGCAACGCTGTGCGCAAGTAAAGCCTCACAGAGCCGCTGACGTGGCTGTAGACAATTTGTCAAAACACATTCCTATGGAACTGTCCACTGTCAGCTCTTTCTGTGTAACCTCACTTACATATTTGGTAATTCATAATATCCCACCCTCCTTCCATAGTGTTTTGTCACACTTTTTTAAATGTCAAATGTCTGTAAAGGCTGAAAGGTGAGCAAGGTGTTGGTTAGAGGTGTTTTGTGTCTGTCAGAGATCTCTTAGTAGTGGTAATAAAATATGCCCCACACTTGTATGACTGCTGCATTTTGGGTAAAGAGATTCAAACCATGTCAGATACGACTTGGTTATCAGTGGCCTAAAGTAATGCTGCACCTTTAACATTTTCAGCAGACAAGTTTTTTAGTACATTAGACAGCAACATGTACGATACAGACCTATCACGTGAAAGGAGGAGTGTGTGTGTGTGGATTTCAGAACGATGAATGGAAGCGGTTTGTGACTGTGTGTATACTTGGGTAGAGAACAGAGACAGGTCGTTGTGCGCACACAACACCTGTGTTGTCCTTTAATCTCAGGAAATGCGGTGGATTGCAGGGAGACAGAGATCAAGCTCTCTCACCAGTGCATGAAGAAGCAGACTGGTGTTGATATGTGCTGCCATGCAAGGCAGAATCGCAAAAAGGAAGTGGCTGGATGCACACAGCAGTCCTAATATCAGCTACACCTAATGCAGAAAGCGAGCACTGACACACACTGGCCTGGCCTCTAAATCTAATCAAGGAGGCGGTAGAAAATTGATTATGCACTTATTTCTGTTGTCCCTCCACTCATTTTTTTTTCTCTTTGCAGACAGAAACTGAAGGATTTATGAGGAGCTGGATGTGTTTTATAGAGTAGAAGACCAGTCCTGGTACCAGCGCTCCTTCTTTCTTTATCTCTTATACAGTCTCCCTCTTGACTCTCAGTAGCTGCTGCTTCATGCATCTTTAAAAGATGAGAGGGAGGCTCCACTTTCTCACGCCATGTATGACGAAGAGGGAGAAAACACGAGACAGATGAAGGAGAAACAGTAGGTACCGGCATGCCTAACCCACATACCATATAAATACACACACACACACACACACACACACACACACACACAGTATTTCAATATGTTTAGCCTATATACAACTTAATCACCCTTTGTCTCTCTCTTTTTTTTTTCTGTGTCGTGAGGTATTTCCCAAATTCCACCTCCTCTTCCTCTGCATTTCGTGCCGCTCTCGGTGAATCTCATCAGGATAATTATTCGCGCACAGGCATCCGAGGCACGAGCATCTGCCTCTCCTTCTGTTGACCTCCCCCTGCCTCCCCCTCATTTTTTTTTTTTATTTTCCATCCTCCTCCTTTCTCCTCTCCTCTCAAACACACCTTTCACTTCTTTTCCCATCCCCATCATTCTTCTCCAACTCCTCTGCTTATGGTCAAGCCCTGTCTTTGTTAACTAGAAGTTTTATTAGCTACTTCACAATCTTTGCAAATTGCAAACATATTCTTAATACATTCAGAAGGGATGGTGCAAGGGGGGAACAAAGCAGAGATGAAAGGTTGATAGGTTGAAAAGAACAGATTTGCAGAGAATGTCTAAGGAAATATGCCTTAAGAATTAGACAAAGGGTGAGAATATGCTCATATCTGATAGGTCATACCAAAAACGTTACAATCAAAGATTCATTCAAACCTTCCTTGGTTGTTTATAGTCTATGTCTCCTAAGTGTAACTTTGCGTTCAGCTGCAGTTTAAGCACAGACATGTGTTATGGGATATACAGTAGCCTGTGCAGTAAACTATATGATCTGTGCATTAGCAGAACATCCGGCTGCAAGTCATAGTTGTATCATTTTACATATAATCACTGCCAAATGTAACCTCCTATCTCCAAAATGTTATTTTCTACAAAGAACAGGCATGATTTTTTTCTTGATGGCAAAAAAATTCTCGGCATTAAAAAATATAGGTTTTGGAGGTTTTGAACGGATGCTGACCATATTATCACATTTAAAATGATAGATGCGTCTGTGTAGTTAGGACCAACACATTACTGACCAGAGGCACTGCCAGGACTCCAGGAATCATATTAAAGGGTGAAATGACTCTCACTTACGAAATCATACCATGTAGTCTTGGCCTGAGATAAAAACCAGCCCACTCTGTTGCCATCTAAACCCAATTAAGGTGAGTACAAAGGAGATCTGTCTACACTCCCCAAGAAACAGCAAATGATGTGACACATAAGACAACAGATACTTGGTTAATCACCTGCATCACTTATTCCCTGTTGCCAGTGCACATTTGTTCTTGCTGTTTTAAGATCTGTTGACAGTGCACAAAGCCAGATAAGTAAAAGTCAACATGGCGTCACGCTGGCAAGCTGGCAAAATTACAACGGAGATTTGCTGACGATTTAAAAGGCCTGTTTTGGACGTGAATCTGTGTGCTCGCTGAGTGTACCCTGAGAGTACTCCTTGCCAGTTTTTAGCCACGCACTAGCAGCATGGCTCTAGGGATGGCAATGCCGGTCTGTTGGTCAGTCCATCACTTGTTCCAGACTGAAATATTACAACAACTGCAGTATTTTATGGATTATTATAAAATGCTGTAAAAGTTTTTACTTTGGTTTTCCCCTGACTTTTCCTCTAATGCCTCAGTGAGGTTGACATCCCTCATTTTGACTGAAATATCTCAACACCTATTGGATGGAGTATCATCGAATTGGTACAGACATTCATGTTCCCCTCATGGTGAATGGTAATCATTTTGGTGATCATCTTATACTTTGGCTTATGAACAAATATATTCAAAACTAATGACATTTCCGTCACCCTCAGCTGTACTTTGTGTTCAGTGCTAAAAGCCAAATGCTACATTATGAATTAAACATTTAAATATGTTGATGTCTGAGCAGCTTCAAGGATCGAGGATACTGCACCATAGTAACACAGTATTGCTTCAAGGCCAGAAAACAGCCGTATATTTCAGGCCTGTCCTGAAGCATCACTGTCTTCACCTTCCCTACTTGCTATATGTCCTTGTTACACCCATTGCATCTGTTGGCACATTTCTCTGACACATTCTGTGCTATAAATAGCAAAAAAAGGCATCTCCAATTAATTTGCTCCGCTGTTATGGTGCTTTGAAACAACTGAAACATAATATATACCATACTAGAGTGTGTGTGAAGCACTTTTTTAGAAAAATGATAAAGTTTATTGTTATCAATTTTTATTATTTTTAACTAAAAGATTTAGTGCTAAAACGATTTCTGAATATTTCACAGAATATATACTGGTTCCAGCTTCTCAAAGGTGAGGATTTTCTCCTTTTCGCGGTTTGTGTCATTGTAAGTTTAATTTTTTTTTTGGTTGTGGACCATTGGTTAGACAAAACAAGCAATCTGGAGCTATTACTTGGGCTCTGGAAAACTGTAATGGGAATTTTTCACTTTTATTCTAAACAGATAAGCGATTTATTGTAGAAATATAATGAAAATAATCCATAGTTGCCAACCTAGATATCGAGCATAGATGCCTTTTTTTTTAACAGATACTTTACAGTATACATACATACATACATACATAGTGTATGCAGTATATCATGCGTGACAAGGCAGTACTCACATTGTACACAGTACAACATTGACTTAAGAGATTTTCTCATCAGTCAGACTCATCATTCTCTCAAACAAAGACATTACGGTCAGAAGGAAAGGGGGGGAAGGAAAGAGAGAAATATGAGACTTAGTTAATAGAAGGCACAGCTAATCAAACATCTAATTATATGCCCATAAAATGAATAGAATGGAAGATAACATTACAGAATGGGGGGAATCTTTCACGCGTATGCAGAACAGATTCACATTACACTCTGGGTAAAATGTGGGGGGAAGGGAACTCCTCCTCATAGCCACAGCAGGGGATATGCAGTATGCATATTCAGATGGCAAGGAATGCGTACAGTATGGCATACAGTATGGATATAGAGGCTGTTCAAGGGCAGGCACTGCACCGAGGTCTATCAAACTGAGGCATATTTTTAAAATTTCTACGACCTGAGATTAAAATTCTCCAATAGTGCAAATTTCAGTGTAGATAATAACCTATATGAAACAGAAGCTGGTTGATACAGGGCTTTTTCTGCATTTGTACGGTGCACAAAAGAGCAGTTGGTGGAAGCGAGACATGGAAAAAGGGGCATTTATAAGACATTGCCCTGGCTCAGACATATCAATTAAACATCAGTGGCTAGCGGGGCATCATTCAGACTGCATTGAACCTACTGTAGATGAATCCCAGCAAAATTCTCATATTAAACCAAAAATAGGGCTGTGTCGATTAAACATAAATGAATTCGTGATTGTTTGATGAGTTTTTGTGTGTGTGTAAGTGTGTGTGCGTGCGTGCTCACTGGGTCTTTCCCCAGAGCGGTTCTGTTCTGTTCCTCTCCAAGGTGACGCCGGTTACCATGGCAGCAACATCGGCTCTCTGAATCTCTCCCTCTTCCTCTTCCTCCCTCTGTCTTTCTCTCTCTTTCCCTCTCCCTCTTTCTCCCTTTTTTTGTCTTTCACCCTACCGTCACTCTTCCTCTTTTCTCTCTTTCTGCTGCCTTCATCCTCCACCTCAGTAAGCAGGCCACCAGCCTTCATTTACATGACACAGTTGGTCCATGGCCAAGCTTTTTTCATCTCTGGCAGGGAGATACAGTATATGGAAATTATGGCGATGTTACACTCTACATCACTGCAATGCTTTCCTGCAATTCATCCAAAAATACACGGGTACATTCCCTTATCACCAATCTTCACCCTACTTTTTTGTTGTTCTCACTTTGTGGGGATCATACTCATCTGGCCCTTCATGCCTTGGTGCCAGTAGCGACACCAGATTTTCTATGCAGCACCAAACCGAAAACTATTAATTCCCCATTTATTGGAACTCTATTTCTGTCAAGTGGGACCTTTGTTTCGCATCTTTTCTCAGTGATCTTCATCATTCCTCGTCTATTCATCTTCTCTTTCCCATTTAGTTTGAACAATGAAGCGACATGCGTCAGGGTGAAGACAAAAAGAACAGACGGGAGAGAGCAGATAGAGTGGTGTAATGTAGAGGAGTGATTTCCATTCCCAGTAGTAATCAATAGACTGAGATCTAACATCCTGGGAGTGTGTGTGTGTGTGTGTGGAAGAGTGTACTCTATGTGCGTGTACTGTATGTTCATGTGTGTAGTATGCATGTCAATATATGCGCCTGCATATCTATTCAAATATATGTACTTTTTATGTTTTGTGTGTGTGTGTGTGTGTGTGTGTGTGTGTGTGTGTGTGCGTGTGTGTGTGTGTGTGTGTGTGTGTGCCTAAAACAGAGAGCCACAGCCAGAGAGTAATCAATACTGCCTGTAAATGATGGCTATAATGGGACCATGCCTGTGGTGGGACATTGCAATAGTGATGTAGATGGAGTCTGTGTGAGTGTGTGTGGAGTGGATATAGTGCTGGTATTTGATCCTGTGTGTGTGTGTGTGTGTGTGTGTGTGTGTGTGTGTGTGTGTGTGTGTGTGTGTGTGTGTGTGTGTGTGTGAGTGAGTGTGTCCTCTAGTGCAGGGCAAACAGAGAGGGTGTGGTTGGTGGGCAGACAGGGTCCAGTCTCAGTCCTGGGTGTACGATAACAGTAATTCAATTGAGCTGGCGAGCCCTGGCCTGTGGGTGAGTTTGTGTGTGTGTGTGTGTGTGTGTTTAGTCATTAGGCAACTTGATCCTCCCAGCTCTCTCCTCAGGTCTGAATGAATAAGTGATCAAGGTCTGTACCACTGTGCATGTGTGTGTGCCTTTGTGTTTTTTGCTCGCATCCTACTTCCTTCCTTTTGTCCTTTCCTCTTTCCTTCCTTCTTTCCTCTCTTCCTTCTATTTCTGTGCTGTCTTTATGCCCACTCCTCCCCTCGCTGTCTAGTCTATTTGTTTTTTAAATCTCTGTATCCTCCTGTACATTAACATTTTCTTCCTCTCTTTTCTGTTTTTACTTTTTAAGTTTTTTTCTATGAAGGAAACAAGGACATTAGTGTGTGTCATTGTCCCTCTGCACATGACAATAGTCTAAAATCTGGAATCAGTTGTTTTTTATTTTCAAATAATTACAATAACAGGTAGCCACCTCTAGTTAAACCTCTAGATTATTAAGGGGCTATTACACCCCAATACAACAGAGATCAATAGAATTTAGTTTTTCTGTATCACACTTTAAACAGTTTTCATCGGGACTATTTCTTCAACATGAAACAAAAATATTTGTGTTGATTGACATCATCATTTTTTTTAGGTGAACTGATCCTTTAATTGTAGTTCACCTAAAAGACATGTCCTCTCATCCTTCTTATCCTCATTTTAATCCCCTCCTCAACTCCTCCATGCCTCTTTCCCCCACTCCGCTGAGCCAGTCCTTGGCAGCCGCTCGTCCTCTGTGGGCCAAGGGCAAACAAATGGCAGCCTCCCTCAGCAACAGCCCGATGCTCTGACACACACATGCATAAGCATGGCTGGACGTGGTCCGATCTCCCACCCACCCGAGCAAGCAGCTGCACATGCAGTTCTGTGGATGCAGTACGCCTGCATATATGTACCAGCATGGACAAAAGCTCATATGAGTAATCATCCATGCATGTGTGCAGCAGATTCGTGGCCACACATAGAGAGACGGAAATACTATATGGACACAAACATGCACTTTACTGCCCAACCCAGTGGCTTTATGTTAGTGTAATCCTTGGTTTTATATGAATCCAGACCCAAGCTCTGCCTATTTTCCCAAAGGAGATGCTGCCATGGCCTGGTTTTACTAGGACAAAGTTATTTAGCCTGCCCACACATACAATCATTGAGGGTGGGATCAGGCTGTATTCATGCCAACTAGTCCCAGATTGGCTGCTCATGGTGACAATGTAATGAGTGGAGACCAATATGTTGCCTGCCTTCCTGCCTCCCCGTTTTCTTTCTGCCTCCTTGAGTGCTAGGATCCCGTTTTCCTTCATTCCCTGCCCTGGAGCGTCTCACAAACTCCCGCTGTGCCCACTTATGTGTCTCCCTCTACTGTCATATAGCTTCTGTCTGACATGTCGCTAGTCTGTGAAGCCTACTTATCACAAAAATCTATTCCTACTGCAATACAACATGTCAAAACCAATGTGAAGGACTTTGAGAGTGTGTTTTATTCACCAACGAGTTTGTATAATGATCTGGCTTGGAAAACATTCTTCTCTGGGGTTAATTATGGTGCTGCACTGTATTTCACTGCCCTTGGCCCAATTTTCAAAGATGCATTTTGGTAAAGGGTGAAATTTACTCAAATTCGACTGTTCACTCATGTTCAATTTACTCAAATTAGTAATTGAATTGCCACAGAAAAATAACTGAATTATAATAAATGTTAAATAAATTGTCCGTGGAGCCTGATTCTTTATAGTATTGGAATTTGTGTGCAAGTTGCTGTGATGTTGCGATGCATAATAAAGCTTTGAATTTCAAAAGATGTTGCTGGAATGTAGATTTTGAGCATGACAACCAGTTAAATGAGGGCAATGAGATGATATTAGTGCGTCATTCAGTTATGAGTTTTAGTCTCTGAGACCAATTGTCCTGATGCCTATTTGCATATCTGGTTCCATCATATAAAATCCACTAAACTGGAATGTGAAACATCATCTCCTAATTACCTGACACTCATAACTGTACATCCTTTAGCTCCAATACAAACAAAATGACTCACTTTAAAATGTGAAACATGCACATGTGGTTTTGCTTTTGCACGGAAGACTGATTCAGTGCATTTATAGCTCCGCACAAGCAGAAAGCGAAACAACTCAAAAGTCCCCATGGCATCTTTTGGAAAAGGACTGCTAAATACACAGTTTGATTCACGTAGCACCACATTTCTTATGTCGACTAAACAAGAGTCTACAGCCATGCCAGCAGCTTTGTGAGGCAGTGCTGGCACAGCGGTGCTTTGAGCTAAACGCTGACTTCAGCATGCTCACAATGACAATGTTAACATGCTTGTTTAGCAGGTGTAATTCTGGTCATTTTACCTTAGTTTAGTGTGCTAAACACAAAGTACAACTGAGGCGGATAGGAATTGTATTAACTTTGCGGGTATTAGGTCATGGACAAAGTGACATTTCTACCCGATGATGGCGCTATAATGAAAAGTCAGGGGATCACCAAAGTCATATTGACCGATCGCCTGGAAACCATGAATGCGTTCACCAAATTTCATGGTAATTCATCCAGTAGTTGTAAAGATATTTCTGTTTTGGACCGACCGTCTGATTGACAGACAATGTCATCCCAAGAGCCACACTGCTAGCATTGCCAAAAATAGGAGGAACTCACAGGCCGTCTTGCAGCCCCACTTTCAGACTGCAGTTGGACAAAATCACCAAACACCCATTATATTATGTAAATTTCAGGTCCCTAATAAGAAATAAAGCTGTCCTTTGCCTTCAGAGTCACTTCAATTGAATTGCTCTCATACATTATTGAGAGAGATATTGTAACTCTGAAGAAGGTGGGAACTAATGTAACTCTTTGGTCCAATATTCATAATAAACGTGCAGCAATGAGCCAAGGTGAACAGGGAGCATCAAAGGTGTTCACATGGGATACTTTGAATATGCAAATATTGTCTGGAAACAGTATTTGCATGATAATAGTATCTGTTGCTCATGTCATAAGCCCTCATATTCCCTCTACACCCATACAGAGCAATCACTGGAGCTAATGACTCTCATGAGATGGCTGCCATTATGTTACAGATCCCACATCTTTTTGGCCTAAATATTGTGGGTTGATGGCATGATTTGGTAATCTCCAAATGTGATGTGTGAATGTAGAAATATGGTTGAAAGACCATATCAGACCGTATCTCTTTTTTGCTCAGTGGTCCAGATTGTGCACTCTGTACCTCAGGCTATGCATATTTGTATTTTGGCTTTGGATATTTGGATATAAGCAGTTTCCCAATGTTTCTAGTGCCAATAAATATTTGATTTGTGGAGTTCAACCTGCAGTTTTTGATTGTGATTGTTCCACAGATCTGTTCAGTCAATACTGAGTTGACTTTTTAGATGTGTAGCTGTATTCCTACTGCTACCTGTCTGTTTCTTTCCTGATGCACTTTTGCTGTCATGATTTTCAAGAATGTTCCCTTTACCACACTGATCACTTCTGTATCATATTTGGCCTTGTCTGATGTACTATTTATTTTAGTGGTGGTGATTCAGTGACCTCTTCCTTTGTATCTTCCCATGTAATTTTAATTTCCAGTTAGTCGTTTGTGCAGAC
The DNA here is from genome assembly GCA_031216445.1 of Lateolabrax maculatus. NCBI lineage: Eukaryota > Metazoa > Chordata > Actinopteri > Acropomatiformes > Lateolabracidae > Lateolabrax > Lateolabrax maculatus. The sequence continues at coordinate 9,856,291 of CM062197.1, read as the reverse complement.
TTTGTACCCTGTGAACCTGTGTGTAACAAAACATTACATACATTGCAGGTTAGAAGTTCTAAAGTGCATGCCCTGAACTTTTTTATTAATAAAGCCAATACTCCTGGATGAAAATTAATCTTCCACTCAATTTCCAAACTGTTCCCTTTCACCCACTATTTAATGGAGCTATTCTTCATTGTAATTACTGTGACACAATGGCCTTGTGGTGATCTCTTCTACTGTTTCATTACTTGAGTTCAATGGGGCTTGAGTGACAGATTTGGCCCCTGAGACTTCTTTGTCAGTTGTGTTTATAATTATTATATTAATTAATAACACATTTTAATCTAGAATGACGTATGTGGTATTAAATACAACCTCTTAATATGTCAAATCTACAAATGCTTTGGCTTATTGGGCACCAATTATTATTACTGTTAGACTGTCACATCGTTCCACTCCATTAAAAAATCAATGAGACAAAAAAAGTCTCAATAGAGGAGACATGTTTGGTAAGAAAAGGGTGATGACAGTGTGGCTAGTAATATAGATATAAAACATATACTTATTTATGGTGATAACACAGGTATAAATTGAGATGTTAATCAAGTTCATTGATCATTGTGGCACTGTTGCAACAAAGATTCAAGTTGTGTTACTGGTAATATAAACTGCTGATACTGTATGTTTCTACACATTATTACACAAGGCAAGAACAAGGTTAAAGCAGACACACCTTTCTCCAACCATCCCTGTATTACACCCCCTTTCTTTCTCTCCATCTCTCACTTTGTTTCACTTGTTCTATAAATCTGCTGTGGCTTTCACACAGAGGCAGATTATTGCTTTCCAACTAATACCAATGACATTTCATGTTCAAGTATGAAAAGGGATTTAAGGACAGAAATCTAATCTACTATAGTGTGCAATGATGAAATATCAGTGTAATATCTACCGTGAAGCTTGGGAAACCTCAATAGAAAGCCAATCTCAGATATGATGGAGCATTTCTAATCCTATTTTGTCCTCGCCACTACCCACCTCTTTTACACCCTCGTTTCTTTCCCTTCCTTTCCTTTCATTTCCTTTCTCTCATTCCCACTGCATAATCTAGGACATCGGAGCAGATTGTGGCTGCATGGGAGACTGCAGTAGCAGGTGTACTCTTAGGGTCGTGCCTCTCTCATCTGCAGATCTCCCTCTGCAGCCTCGCTGATGCTATTTATGGCACACATGCACATGCAGCAGAGTGACGCAGTGATTGGGAGAGCCTTGAGGGTGGGAGGGGAGGGGTGAGAAGTGCAGGGCTGCCTTCACTGGAAAGCACCGGTCTATAATCTGCCTGCACACTGCTGTCGATGCTCGAATTTGATCGGGTTGAACTGAGCTGATTTGAGTTGATGTTGGACACGTTATGCTGGATTTGCGCTGGCCGCACACCAGATCAGATCATTTGAATCAGGCTGAAAGAGCTCAAGCTGGGGCTAGTCTTAAAAAATGAAGCCCAAACAGGGTCAGACAACATTCCTCTGCGCCACCAGTAGGACTGTCTACTGCCTAGCATGCCACATTATCTTCACAGCTCCAGCCAGCCATGCATGTGCCTTCACCAACCCAGGAATGGGAACGGCACTATCAGCACTTTGTCTCCACCCGGTTGGTGTGCGTGTGTGTGTGTGTGTGTGTGTGTGTGTGTGTGTGTAGGGGGGTTGATTGTGGGCCGACATGTTAACAAAACACCCTGCATCCCCCTCTCTCCGCTCCTCTATCTTCGTCTCCGCTACTCTGCTGCCATGCTAGTGAGTTTGTTTGTGTCCAGCCAGCAGTCCTGAGAGCGAAAAGCTTCATCAGCTGAATTACTGGAAGTTAGCTGTCTCAATCAATTAGGTCTTGCCGGCCAGGACACATGGCTGGAGCTGTAGCGCTGTAGTTCCCTTACAGCTCCTCTTCTGCGCTGCCATTTTGTCATCCTTCATTTGGTCTCCTCTTCTCTCCTTCCTTCCAGCTCTTCTCTCTTCCTATACCTTCTCCCCTCTAGTAAGCGGCTTATCCACATACATATGCAGCAAATTACATTATCCATACAGAGCACACGCCAGCCTGAACTTGCTCCTCCTGCACTAAATGACAGTTGTTTCGAGGTCAGGCCCTAAGCAAATTTTCCTTTACTCATCCAAACAAGCTATAGCACACAATGGGAGAAGGGTGGAGAGAGGAAGGAGCAGAGGAGCAGAGGGAGAAAAGGAGTGTGTGTGTGTGTGTGTGTGTGTGTGTGTGTGTGTGTGTTGGGGGGGTACCCTGAGGTCCTGAGATAAGCAGTGATCCCTTTCTTTCGTTCTTCACATCCTCTATGAATGCTCAGAGGATCCTCACAAGGGCAGTGTCATCCACACTATCACACAGACACACACAGACACACAATCCTGCAGCTACACCCTGTCATGTGGTCAGCGTGATCCTATAGACTAACTGTGTGCGGCCTCCGGACTTCAGGGTTTTCCCATGCATAGTAAAAATGGCAACTATTTACACTGGGTTTCAACAAAACGGACAAAATAATTAGTAGAAGTAGTAGCTTGGAGATCTAAAGGTGTGGAAGTGAAACTGGAACTTCCAAGATCTGCTCCATAAGTAAAAAAAAAAATAAATAAATAGTTCAAAATCTGATTTACATTTGTAGTAATAATGCAAATAACCAAAATAAATGCTTGGTTACAGAAGCTTGTGACACAGAGGCTAGCCGGACTTGACGTCATGCCTCTATATAGATAATGCAGATACAGAATGTTCCAACAAATGTCAGAAATAAAAAACAAAAAAAATCACAAAAAGTGTGTTCATCAACATTATCCCTGATACAGAAGATCTTATTGAGACGAAGACACGACAGATATGTGATGACCTACATTTCTCTAAAATAAAAATAAACTGGGACTTTTTGTTCCTTTTCAAGAGTAACATTTAGTCATGTTGATTCAAATCATTATACTTTGCTAATCCACCGTTCTTCTTCATTATACCATAGGCTCCCTCCAAAAATGAGTTGGCACAACAGAATATAGCAGTATTTCAAGATGTCAACCTGCAGATGATAACTGTGTTACCGTTCCCAAATGATTTGCATTTTAGGCTTGTTTGTATTTTCATAAATACAATTTACTTCTGCAATATGCTGCAGTGCCTCGGTCCGGTGTTTTTACCATGGCTGTAACATTCCTCATCCCACCTGGCTGTTAGAACAGTTAAACATTATGACATTTAGCTTGTTTAGGAAGATGACAAATAGCTTATGAAATTGTGTTTGCAGATGGTCATTTGGCTTGTTTGCAAGAAAACGCTGCACTTATGATCAGCTGCCATTGCTGAGTTAACTCAGTTTATTATGCAATAAGAAGACTTTGACTTGAGAGCTTCACAGTGAAGTGAAAGTTGGTCATGTGATCAACGTCACATGAATCACCGGCCAGCAAAGAGTGGATGTGTGTGTGCAACTCATGTCAAAACTTAATCTTAGTCATCTCATGTTTCTGTGTGTTTGTGAGCCAAATTTGCTACGTTTACATCACTGTACAGCATATATGTGCCGCATGTTTGTGTCAGATGTTCTGTATCCTCAAGCCTGTAGCTATGCAGATGTGCCCCTGAGAGGGGGGGGGGGTTGTCACATGGATGAGGTCACATGGGCTCACCATGTGCTGCTGCTTGAGGCCTTCTATACTGGCTTCACACAACAAGATCACTGTGTTTGTGTCAGTGTGTGATTGTGCTGAAAAGAACAGCACTGTAAGGGTGCTTCAGTGTGTCTTGTTTAGTGTGACTGGTGTCCGTCTCTTTGCTGTTTGTCTGGCAGTGAGGGTTGACTGCGAAAGGGGCATTATGTCATGTCCACATGTCAGTCATTTTGTCTGAAATTAGACTTCATGTATCATGGGAAAGTTCTTGAGCTCTTTCTGTTGATCAGAAAAATACATTTCATAATAATGATTTAAATAGAAAGAGACCTATAGATTCTAGTGAAAACCTGGGTTTATTAATGCTGGGATCAGACTACATAATATCAGCCAATCTGACGGACGTGGGGCGCCTGGAATGAAAATTAGCATTGGGCACAACAATTCAAAATACAAGAGACACTCTGTGTCATAGTCTTTGACAATAAAAGTGTAGTTGGGGCTGATGTTATGAAAAGGATGTCCAAAAAGCAAGTCATCAGACCTGCTCAAGACATCACTGAGACACATGATGTGATCACACCAAAACAAAGCATAAATGTCTTGCTATATCAAGTGATCTTAGGCTGTTGATAAAGATGAGTGGAAGACCTCGGAGCCGCTGCGTCTGTGGCACATCACACGCTGTGTGTCATAGTGGATGACAACCGATTCTGCGTCTTGGACAACTCACAAGGCCCAGACGAAAAGATAATAAGACTTTTTTGCCTTCTCGCACCAAATTTGACAATGTCTGAGACAAGAAAAAAGGATGCCATGGTTTTTTAAATTCCTGACGCTGGAAGACTGTCTCTGGCCCCTCCTGCCCACAGTCACTGCTGCACATCATGCAGGTGGTGCAACTGCATGCAAATATTGTTTGGGGTTAAGTGTGCAGGACCATGATCACATAATCTGACATGGGAACCATCTCAAAAGGCATAAACGTTGGGTTGTCTGATCCTGGCATTAAAGCGAAAAGGCTGAAAGTGCATTTGGTAATGAATGCAAGTGAAAAAAATGTCAGTGTAGAGTGTAGAGCTGATTTGTATATAGTTGTGTTCTCCTGTAAAATTAGAACAATGGCAGCTATGTCCCTTTTGCACTCAGTACTTGTAAATCTGTGTCTGTCTGCCACTACATGATGTTACAATGAGTTTGAAAAAGCTTCAGATAATGATTTTTCTTTGGACAAAATTGATGTAACTTGAACTCTTCACACCTCTTTATGTGTCTCAGGAGCAGAATGCCCTTCTGCCCATTTTCTGTCCATCTATCTGCCTCTGTATCTCTTTGCTCTTATCTCTCTCCAACTCCGATGTCCGGAGAGAAGAGGGGGAGGAAAAAATGACTGCAGAGAGATGCGAGAGGTGGGCAGACAGTCAGAGGCCAAGAGGGACAGAGGAGAAGAGGAGGAGGCAAGTGAAAGGAGAGGAGTGAAGGTCACAGGTGTCTCAGAAGGATGCTGCTGTGAACAATATCTCTGAGTCACAGTATACAGTCTGTGGTAGGAGCTGAGAGAGAGACAGAAAGAGGTCAATCGATAGAATAACACACAAGGCTTGCACTTGTAAAAGGTGGATTGTAAACCATTAGTCCAGAGTTACTATATCGTTTTTTTTCAGCAAATGTTCCTCTTTTATCATCAAGAAGGATGAAAATAAAAAATCACATGTTGCTAAGAAGCCATGTTCAGGAGCTATTTGTAAGAATTTTTAAGAGATTTGTCACTGATAATAACTTAATTTGCATTAGCCCAAAAGTGAATCTTTCAACTGCAGTCGACATACTGGCTTGACTTCAGCTGGCCTTGACTTGTTCGGACAGCAGGCAAAACAAACGTTTTGGCCTACTGAGAGTTTCTGTTATTCAGCCTGCCGTCATTGATATAAATGGGGTGGACAAAATAATAGAAACACCTGTCAGTATGATGCAATGCAGTTCAACAGCACCACAACTATAGCCTCAAAAATGACAATGAAGCGGAATCAACTGCAGTTTCAACAAAACCTGAACGTTATAACCTTCAAGAACCTTTTTGCGAGACTGTTGTCTTAGACTGCATTAGTTTTAGCTAGGTGTAATAAACCGGCAACTGAGTGTATATTATTAGGCTTTTTAAACATAACACATACAGCTTTGCCCCTCTAGACAATTGGTGTAACAGGTGCTGTGTGGGCCTAGTTGCCAGGTTTAGTGCACCGGCGATGTGTATGCATATTTGTGCTTGTGTGTGTATGCCTTTGTTGTTTCCCTCAGCTGCTCTGTGGTGTCCTAATGGGGCAGGAATAACAACAGGAGATCATAAACAGCAGCTGTGCCCGGTCAGACCACACAGTGCAGTCTACCAGCAAGCTGCTCTTATGAAACCCACTCTAAGGTGACAGAGTGCAGCAGGGAAAGACACAGAAAGTGATGAAAGCTACGGGAGTGTGTTTTATACATGCATTTTACAGGTATTCACTATTCACTCTTGCTCCATAGGGGTGGCGATGACTTTTGGTTGGTGGGTTGGTCCAAACTGGAATATCTCTGCAACCGCCCCCAGAGGATGAATCCCAATGATTTTGGTGATCTCTGGACTTCTCCTGTTCCACCACCAGCATGTCAAGTTTTCACATATCCTGTAAAATATCTAAACATATAATCACCAATACTTTTGGTGATTTGCTGACTTACAGTAGCATCAGCATGAGCACATTATCATGTAGCACATAGCACTGCTGTGCTGAAGTACAGCCCGAGAGAGTTGCTTTTAAAACTGAGTTTTGTTATAATACAGTAGATTTCATGTTTTCAAACTAGACCGTAGGCATTTTATAAAGGAACCTTTTTGCCCTCCTTTTGTCCTCAGTGTTGTTAGTGCTGCTGTAATTGGTGAAGTCTGGGAGCGGACAGATTTCAAAGGACCGTCAATATATTTTTCTTATTGTCAACAAATCCCAAAAGACCAAAAGCAACTGTCTGTGGCACTCAAACACATTGGTTTCTATTGAAGATGTAAGTCACGAAAAACATACTTGTTCATGTGTAAATAATTAACAGCAGGACACTGGAGTTTTTAGAAAATGTGATTTAACTATTCAAACTTGAGCAAATAGTGTAGTGCACTCGTTGAGGACTATTTTCAGCCACAGATTTGGATATACGTGGATCGACTCAAAATAAACTACAGTGGTCATGTTCATGGTAATGAACAATAGATGTCACCTAGTGCGACATTGTAGCTCATTGAAGAGTTTTTAAAGGTTTGCGGACAAAAGTGAAACTTAACACACTATGGCACTAGGGAGTTTAGGCTTGAAAGAAAATACTTAGTAGTGGGATCAATTTATTGTTTTATTGTCTTTATATATGTACCATATTTTCTACCTATTCTGGTCAGTGATCTTACTTGGCAAAGGCTAAACAAAGATCTCAGGAAGTGGGAGCGAAACATTGATATATATTGGGAACTACTGGTGCACATTCTCAGTGGCATGTCTGACTTACTGTTCTGCAGTTTGACAGAATCCAAATGTATTGTGTTCCCTTAATTTCTTTCCTAATCTGCCTTTAAAAAAAGGCAAATTCTTTACACAGCCCATGGGAGGAATCAGAAGAGATGATAAAAAAAACTGTCCTTATCACCCTGCTGGTACTGGCAATAAAAATGCTGGCACAGGCAGCAAAAATATGTTCAGTATTTGTTTTGTTTAATCTTCTAGCATATTTTAATAAGCCTGGCTGGAAAAGATAATATCACTGAGGAGTGCTTTACCCTTTCACAAAGAGAATGACGGAATACAACAGGGATAAAGGGTTAAAATATATAAAGAGAGGAGGATGAGAGTTTGGGAGAGTTAATGGAAAGCAAAAAAGGAAAGATTCTGCTGATAGGATGGGATTAACTGTCCAAACCAGGCTGTCATCATCAACACAGATCAGGACATGCAGCATTAGTGTTCGTTGCTACGACAACGGTAACCAGAGATACCGGTGTTGGTGTTCAATCACACGGTGAGGTCACCCATTGTCCTGGGGAATCAGATCACCCATTACAGCCAGCCCTCTGTGATCTGGTACATGTATCAAACTGGGCAACCAAAACCAGTCCACAGTTTTCTCAATGGTTTAATAATATAGAGCCACAAGTCTCAGACTTTCAAAATGTTTCATCAAGACTAATAAAGTGGAAACATGAACAGCTGATTCCGGCACTCCCAAGAAGTGAGCTAATTAGCGTTGCTATGTAAATATTGGTTGATGTTTGTCAGATGTTTGTTTTGTTATATTATATAGGAAGTCACATCTTTGCTAAAATGAAGCCACAATGGGATCACAAGCAGCAGATGTCATTTAACACAACAACACACCTTCCCAGTTCTGGTGTAGACAGAAAGTTAAACGATAAATAACAGAGTCAGAGGACTTCCATCTTGCTGGAACGCAACAAATAAAGGACAAAGTGATGTTCACCATTGATACTGAGGTTACGAGGACAACAGCACTATTATTCCATAATACAAGGCATGATTACAGTGATTTAAAAGAGCGCAGCAGAAACACCCAAGTGTTCCAGGAGACAACCTATATATTCAGTTACATTACCTACATACACATGCCGATCTACAAGTCCCCTGAGATCTCAGCGCTGGTGTGAATGGGGTTGACAAAATGACTGAGCCACTGCAAGGTGAGATTAGGAAACTAAAGCCTATTGCCAGTAGGGGAGGTGTTGGCAGTCTTTGTTCAGTTTGTCTCTTTCAGCTCAAAGGGAAATGAAAGGTGGCTTTATGGTACCCTATTAGGGCAAAGGAAAATAGATCCAATCAGTTGAGGCTGATAATGACAAAGAAGCGTGTCAGGCTGCACAGGGTGTCCCAGATATCAGTGCGGGGTTAAGTATAGGTGTTGTTCCTTAGAGAAAGATGTATGTTATGGAACCAGGTTATTAAAGGAAACTGTGCGTTGACACCAGGGTGAGGACAAGTGCCTGGGAAAAAAAATACCTTGAAAGTTCTTGAAAGGTTATGACATCAACTGGGATAATGGGCGGATAACTACGTTTTTGCATTTCACCGTGAGCACATTTGTTTTGTTTCATATGTGTCCTCTTTGAGCCACTGTAGGTGGTTTGTGGAGTCTGTGAGACTGTATGTGTTCATTGGGATGTCTAAACAAGATAAATACAAAAGTTTTTTTGATTAGAAACTGACACAGAAAATGCCTTTAAGCAGAAGAAATTGTTGGCACCGTGTAGGGATAGAAGATGGACTCCTTTGGGGCACAGAATGGGAGAAATTGCACAGTCCTCCACTCTTAAGCCTGGTTACACTGGTTTCCCAGTTGCAGGAGAGAAGTGTAGGAGATTGTATATTATTATTTAAAGGAATAGTTCATTTTATTCTGGTTTATTGATTAAATTCATTATTGTTTTAAAATATCATTCTAATGCTTTTCTTTGTCTATAGAAAGCTCTTTGAATTGCCTCTGTGTTTGAAATGTGCTATATAAATAAGGCCTTGCTTTGACTCGCCTAAATAATTCAGCTTCACAGGTGCTGGTAGGTTTATTTTTTACTTTTGGACAGCACCAGGCAAGCTGCCTCCAGTCCTAATGCTAAACTAACCTAAATAAATCCTAACTACAGCTCTTTATCTCTCACTTTTTAAAATAAAGCAAATAAGCATAGTTCCCAAAAATGTTGAACTATTCCTTTAAAAAAAAATAAAATTAAATGAACATTTCTCTATATAGTTTCCCTCCTAAAAGGTACAGAATTATCCCTAAAAATCAGAAGCCAAAGAAACTGTCCTTTGTTTTGTTGTTTTCTCTCCTCTCCTCTACTATACTCTCCACCCATTACCAGATGTGACCCATCACATGCCCCATCTGTCTAATGCACCTCATATCTCCAACAGTGCCATCTCGCCAACAAAGTCCAGGCTTTCTCTCTCTCATACACACACACACCACGCACTCAAATTGTCACTGATTACCTCGTCACTATCTACTGTAACTTAGCTGTCTTACACTCAGCTTCTTCACGCTTTACACAACATCTGCCTCTATCACTACTGTAAATTCATCACCATGATGCTTTACAGTGATAGTGAACCAATGTTGTTATATGTGAAGGTTAGAGGACATTACCTGTGTATACAGTATGTTGTAGTGCAGTACAGTGGGATCTTATATTAGGAGGATTTTCCACCTAAATTGTGTTTTTCACTGTGAAGCTGACTTCATTATTTATTTATATGCTAAACTCAACCCCAGATTAGGACTGACCTACTTATCTTTTCGGATACCAAAGCTTGGCTTTTCCCCTCACTATCTTTCCTCCAGCAGACGACTGTTTCTGCAACCCCTCCCTCCATCTCTCAGCCCTCTGTCTCCTTTCTTGCCTGCTTTCTCATCCCCCTGTTTTGCCTTCTCCTCTCCTCTACTCTCCTCCTCTTTTCCCTTCCTTGATATGCAGCCTGTCATGCAGTCACTTCTGTTGCTATGGCGAGGCTGTGGGTGCGAAAATGGAGGACTGCGTTTGCAAAACCACCGCAGAAGACAGAACGGCGAAGGCTGGGATAATGGTGATGATAATGATGAACTGGAGGGGGGAATACAAAAGAAAAATTGGATGGGGCAAGTTTGAGACAGCAGGAGGCGGAGAAAACAACAGGAAGAGGAAGAAAGGGGAAAGAAAAGTCAGGTATGAGGTGCAAAAAATTAGGAAGGTGTGCAAGACAAATCTGCGATTTTGAAGGTTAAAGAAGAGAATGCAGTCTACCTCTCCAATAAAATCTGTGTGACGAAACTGAAAGACTGGAAAGGTGCCCTTGAGCAAAGCGTTCAACCCGAGTGTGATGGTCTTTTAGCATTAACGTGAATGAGGACGACGCTGAAAAAGAATGAATGAATACTGAATACTCAACAAACCATCCTTATATGGAAAATAATTGTAATAACATAATAGATTTCAAGCAGCATACAGAACACATGTATAAATGCATTCTGGATAATCATCTTAAACAGGAGGATGAGGAGGAAAAGGAGAAGGAGTGTCTCACATACTGGTCCTGTTCCTCTTCATGATTCACCAGTGCATACAGTTCGTTTCCACAGACTGCGTGCGGCCTCAGAAATAACCCCCACGTCACTCCCTGAAGTTGTCATGGTAATCTCATCATCTTATTTTTGCTACCCGTGGCAATCAGAGGCATCTCAGGGCATCAAAAAAGACTGAGAAAGAGAGAGAGTGAGGCGAAAGATAAGAGCAGGTGTGACTGAAAAATGCATGTTTGAGTCAAAGATATAAAGAGCATACATACAGTGACATACAATGCTCCACGGCAGGAAAAACTGCCTCTGAAACAAAATGGCATCTCTGTTAGGAGTGACGATGCAGTTTCTCTTTCATTGAGGTTTTTGTGAAGAGCTTCCTGGAGCACTACGGCTGGTGCAGTTCTCTCTCTCTGATACTGTCCTGCTCTCCTTCCCTTTGTTTCTGCCTTCAGGTGTGTGTATATTCATTTTGTGCAAGTGGGAAAGTGTGTGTTGAGTCTGTGGTCTAGTTCTTAAGGGCCTTCTGAGACATTTCTGTCAGGTGCCTATGTGGGACAAAAACCTCCAATGGGGCCTTTTTAGATGACCACACACACATATGCACACACAGTCATATTCACACGCACACATGCACACACACACACACACACACACACACACACACACACACACAAATGGATATGGATTGGAGTGGAACAGCAAGGTCACAGTTTTTTCTGCATGCCATGACACCCTCCCCAGAAGATGATAAAACGGAGAGAAAGAGGGAGAGGGAGCTAAAGGGATGAGAAGGGGGATATTTCCTCATAAGTGATGAGTTCTCCTTGACCCCAATTATAACTGCAGGATCAGGTGATTATCATTTTTCTTAAAAATAAAAAAAAAAAGAGTTACACATCTACTCTGCTGTGAGGATTGCAGGCAAAGATGAATATTAACTGACTGAATAGTAATGGACACTGAAAAAAAAGGGCAAATTCTTTCAAACTGATGCAACAAAGCCTCGTCCTTGTCCTTGTGCAGGACACTTGACAGCAGATGTACTGTCTTTTATTGGCTGAAAATATGAGGCCCAAAATTAAGCTGTAAATATAGGGTTTAAGTTGGGTTTGTAATACAGAATACATTCTCATAAATATACGTCACAGTTTCCAGATAATAGCTTAAAATATTATAAATATAGGGCCCTGCTAGAGGCTGCAATGACCATTACAGTCCACAATATGTAGACAAAATGTTAGATTAAACAAACAACATACTGACTGTTTTGGTACTTTCAGAGCCTTACAAGTAGGGGATGATGGTAGAAGAAAGGTCATAGGGTCATGCAAATGAAAAGGGCTTTTCCCAGCATAGCAAGAGTAAAAGTAAATTATTGGCTGACACCAGAACAAAGGTCAGGGGGGTCATCATCCAGGGACCATGAATATCTGCAGCAGATTTATTGGAAATCTGGCCCCTATTTTATTGCTTTAAAAAAGTGTTGGCCAAGGGTAAAATGTGACCTGATGATGGACGCTATATGAAGAGTCAAAAAATCCCCATCAGAATTGAAATCCATCTTTTGGGGACCGTACATATCCCACTGAATTTCATGTTAGTGGTTTTTGCGACATCATTCATCGGAGCAAGTGGTGGATCAACTGACTGCATGACAGTTTGACTAACAACATCAATCATTGTACTGAAATGTATATTTACAGTTGGCTATTGCTCCCCCTTTAATACTTCCTCCGACATGTAATTACCTCTACAACTGCAACATCAAACTGATAATCAGAGAGGAGAAGTTCAAATGCGATCAAAAGATTGCTGATGGAGTCGAGATGAACATGAACATATCCTGCTGGCTGGCTGATCTTCTCTTCATGGTTCTTACCCTACCCCCTACATGCATGCAGATAAACTGCTGCCTTATGACCTTTGTTCCACTAAACACTCCTTGCAGATTACAGATCAGGGTGTTGCTTTGTGCTTTCTTTTTCAGAATGCATCTGACTGCAAGCTAAATATGTGTTTAGTTCTTTATGGCACCAAAGTATGTGCCACATCTGACTGGACTTTAATGGTTGTGTTTCGCTGAGTTCTACAACAGCTTTAACATCTGAGGTGTGATAACAACCTAATTGACTAACTGCACAGCTGGTGATTAGAGGGCAGGGATGATATTAATTAAATGAAAATAAATAGATTAATGCTACATTTTATGAAGGTTTTCATTGTTAAATTCTTTTGAGCAATATTTGTACTGTTTTAAGTAAAGAAATGGCCGTACAAGTGTAATTTCTGGATAGGGTGACTCTGTGACTACAACTGCTTTCAAAATGTACTTTCCAGACAGGCAGCTCAAATGTCTATTAGAATCGCAATAAAACAAGACTAATATGGCGTCCACAGCAATGATCGCAGCTCTTTGAGACCGGGCTTTGCCACACTTATCACAAAGTACAGCTGAGGTGGATGAAGACGTCAAGTTTTCTAATTTAAATACTGGGCCACAAACCAATGCATTCAAGTTATCATCAATGTCATGTTATCATCAAAGTTATCATACCACGAATGGCTGAATCTCATGCCCCGGCACAACATGTACTTTAAAGAAGTGTATTGAACTGTTTCTGCATTGTTTCGTCATCCCCAGCAGGAAGGTTGAGTGATGCTCTTCTTGTAGGAGCAGTGCCATTTATCTTTTCAAAGGAGTAGCAGAGGAAAACGGTTCCAAGTATTGCTTTGTAGTGCTAATATTTATTTATTTATTTACTGTGGCAGAGAGGTGGCAGGATAAACAAACACAAGCCAGCAGGTATTGTTTGACTGTATTCTTTGCTCCAACAAAGGATGCCTCTTAAGCAAGAATTCAGTCCGTAAATTGCATTTAGTGGTGTTACGAAGAGAATAAAAGCAAACTGTGTTTGGCTTGAGCTTTTCAAAAGTTTTGAAAGTATTACCCCTTTGGTCCACACTAAAATATCTCAACAACTATTTGATGGATTGCTTTCAAATTTCAGACATTCATGGTCCCCAGAAGATAAATCCTACCGATTCTTGCGATCCCCTGACTCTTACTATAGCACCACCAGGTTGACATTTGTGGTTTTTAATGAAATATGTCCACAACTATTGGATGGCTTACCATGAAATTTGGTACAGACATTCATGCTTCCACCAGGATAAACTGTAATATCTTTGATGATCCCCTGACTTTCCATATAGCGCCATAATAACATCAAGGTTTTGATTTGTTGATTTGGTCCATGACCAAATGCCTAAAAAACTATTGACATTCCCATCGGTCTCGGAGCATGCTGACATGCTCGATTAAGATGCTGAACATTATACCCTCTTAAACAGGCTCGCATTGTCACTGTAAGCATGCAAGTGGCAACCTCCGGGTCTGAAAAGTGAAGCCAGTGCGGAAGTGCCTTAAACCATGCATTCTCTGTGACGGCCAGCAACTGGCTGCAAAAACAAGTCCGATTGTATAGAAGTCCATGAGAAAATGACCCTACTTCTCATTTAATTTATTACCTCGATAAACGTTTTCCTAATGAGTTTATGGTCTCAGTCACTAGTTTCAAGTCTTTTTCAGCATGATGTTCCTTTTATAAATGACGGTCACATTAGGAATAAGGGGGTAATGTTTTTCCGCCTTTAAGCTGGCAGCGGTGTTAGTGACAAAGCCGAATCAACGTCACGTGTAAAAAGGGCGGACTGGCAGGACAGGACAGGGGTGTGACGTTTTCATGACGTGTTACATGTGCAACCCACCACGAGGGATGAAGTTAGCAGCTAGCTCAAAGAAGAAGAAGAACAGCAACAAATAAAGACCGCAAATTAGGAGGACGACTAGGACCCTCTGAGCAAAGGACGAGCTCAACCCCCATATAACGGGGGTGATAAAGGACGGCACGTTTCACTGCATGACGCATGGACGCCACACTGGACGCAGAAGCTGCTTTGTTACACGTCACGCCTCTTTTGCTTCCGGAACGCCGGAAATCTTTGTAAAATCTCAACTGGGGCAACATTATGCCTGCGTTGATTGGTTCAGTGTAATAAAGAAATGATGACGGGCCTTCTCTACGGCGTTATTCACAATCTCTGTGTAAAAAGGGCTCAAGTCTCTCCTTCCCCGTGCATCTGTGTCTGCATGCATGTGTGTGTGTGTGTTGGTGGTGATTAAATGGCTGCCTACAACTTGGCAGAACTCTGTTTAGACCTCGCTATGCATCTCAATGATGGCAGGCACACTGAGAATGAGTCAAACACTGTCAACACTGGGAGAGCATTCAGACTCGTCACTGGCTCTGGGTTTGAGTGTCTGTAATGCTAAGGTGTGTGTGTGTGTGTGTGTGTGTGTGTGTGTGTGTGTGTGAGTTGAGGAGATAAATACATATTATCTTTCTAAATCACCTCAAATGAAAGATGGACTTTTAATGTGCATTGTGTCTGATCAGGTCAGAGGACACTGGAACCTTCTGTGTTTTGTAAACGACAGACTGACATGAAGGCGAAGACACCATGTTACTGTGACCTCTGTGTTATTGTGCGTCTGTGCTGTCCTGGTCACCTGCAGTCCCAATGTCATTATGGGTAATTACCTGTCTGAAAAAATGGCATGATGACTCACACGGCTTATAATAGGCCACGGTGTGACAATAGGCAGCGTGAACAGCGATAGTGTGTGTCTGTTGGAGGGTGAACGAGTGAGTGAATCCATGCTCGTGTGAGCAGGCGTAAGTTTTCTCTGTAGTTTATTCATGACGTGGGTATGTTCATTTTCAAATGCTTACAGCCTGTACACACAGAATAATGTATAACCCTTTTATGCATTCACAACTGCGAGCCGTGTCTGTTATCCCCAGTGGAAAACCTTTTATGACTTTTATAGTAAACTTTTGAAGACTCTAAGGCAATCAATTTTCTTTTCATGAAACTTTAAAGCTACAGTAGACAAGATTTTAGTGTAAACACACCCTTTTCTTAACAGCCTAAATCATAAAGTGGGGCTGCTGTACAATAAAAGTGTGTCTATAATAATAATAGATTTGCCTTGTTTACCAAAATGAAAACTGATGTGTTGGTTACATACACTCGTTCATCAAACGTATGTAACATATCAAAAGTTAGAAATGAAATAAAAACTGTCAGTTGACACATGAGGATGCTGTGTCCCATTTTAACTGATGTCATTATCTTTATGAGGTTTTGTACTAAAATCTCCACTCGTACTGCTGCACACAAAATATCCCCATTCATTCAGTTTTAGATAATTTTCAGGCCATCCGCATTTTGTAGTAGGTGTTGTGATCCCACAACAAGCTCCACCAGGCATTGCTCCAGTATGGCTGAATTCGCAAGGCAGATTTTCTCAGTTGAGGTTACTCAGCAGAAACTCCCAGAATATCACTGCCTCGTTTTCATCCACCATCATTTCTGTGCCTCTATGTATACTAGCTCACTGTTATTGTATTCCAACTGTGAGTTAGACACAAGAATGTATCATAAAAAGTGGTGTTCCACGATGGTGCCAATTCATTCCAGCGAAGGTTGCTCAGCCTGTGCACACGCCAAAAATGTTACTTCCTTGTTCCTGCACAAGCAGATTAGTGTCTCTTTCCATGAACCCGCCGGCCATCACGTAACCTTTGGATTGAGATGACATTAAATTCATTCTAGACCTGAGAAAGTTTGGCCACAAGTAGACAGTAAGGCTGAGTCACCACACCTTATCCAGTTCTCTTAAAGGAGCACTCCACCAATTTTACACATGGAGTTCAATTTACTCATCATGAGTAGTACCACACAGCCTCTCTTCTTTTATTGATCTGTTTCTAACAAGAGAGAACCAGATCCATTAAATTGAGATGAGATGAAAGACATTAAAAGTAGAGTTGAGGGTCACTACTAGTGTGATCCATTGTAAGTATACAAATATTGATTATAGCCACTATGCCAAATCAGTGCACCATTCAGTGCTGTTTTGGGTGCGTGGTTAGACCAGTATGTTACAGAAATTTGTACCCTGTAATTATGGCTTGCCAGGTTCTTAAAAATTCCTGAGCAAATCAAGCCAAACCGAGAGCGGGGGATTTGACTCACTGTCACAGAGGGTACAATATAGACGTAACATACAGTGAAATCTTATTATCAAAACCAGTGAGCTAAACATGCTGACCTGTAACGATCCCCAAATCATGTGCTACACTCTAAGAGAAGAGAATCAAAATACAAATTCATGATGAGAAAAGCAGCGAGCATGATTCACTTGAATATAGAATAGAGGTGAGGACACGCTGACTACTGCATGGTTGTCAACCGAGGTGGCCATGGTTGACTTGGCAACCAAATCTCTGTGGGGTTGTTGGGATAGAAACAGACTGATCATTATTAAGATTTTGTGTTTAACCCGTGCGTCTTTTTTTCTCCATGTAAGTATGCATTATGTTTGTGTGTGATTTATGATTGAATGTGTTTATTTACGCAAACGATTGGAGTCGCCGCATACAAATGTAATAAACAGCAGCTCGGCGTATAGGAAATGACATTGATGTTGTTGGACTTGTGGGTTCCTTTCCTGAACATACACTATGGTTCTGCAAGTCATGTCGTATTTTTTTCTGTGTAAAAGAGCTGGCTGTATATTATCGTCAGCATTCAGTGGGTGCTTGTTGTTTCAGTGAAAGTCTGAAGGACATTGTAGCATGACAGCAATGCAGCTATCCATTTTAGTTCCTGTGCCTCCTCCTCCTCCTCCTCCTCCACCTCTCTTCCTCCTCCTCTTTCTCCCCCGCCTGCTAATCATCTGTGTTTCTCTCTTCCCATCCTCCTCAACACTGTCATCCTCCTCCTCCTCATCTCGCTGTCTTTCTCTCTCTCTCCCTTGACTCATCATCCTTGTCCTCCCTTCCTCTCCATCGTCCTTCTCCTTTTGTTTGAGATACAGGACCCTGGGGACTCAAGGCTGCAGTAAAACAAGTCTGATGGATTCAATATGTCCTGATGAATGTCCTTGACCAAAATTTCAACAATATAACGGAAACACGCCGTTAAGCAATATAGAGCATATAGGATTGTTTTTGCCTAAAAATTGAATTGGTTAGAGTTGATGAGCACTGAGAGGAAAAGCTACTGTGCTTTTCAGACTTCTGTCAAAGCTCCCTTGAACTCTTAATTTGACAAATTCTGATCTTGCGGCTAGGGTAGGTGTGTGCATGTGTGTGTATGTACTTGTGGGGGTGGTATAGATGGACCTCTCTGATGTCAGGGAGTGAGTGTGATGAGGCTGTGTCTGCATGGTTGTAAATGTTTGATGGGGTTTGATCCTACCATCTGTCCACTACTGCTGGCTAAGAGGAAGAGAGAACCAGAGAGACTGAGTTAAAGTAGACGAACACTAACGCTGCACGGACACTGACAATGACACAAAAGAGGAAACAAAAATGTGAGCATGTCATCGTGTAAACAGCATTACAGTGGACTGACCACTCATCTTTGAATGTATGATTAAATGAGGACTTACAATTGTAGGCCTACAAATGGAATGTTTGCATGATATATGAGAAATACGTTATATAATCAACTATATAATCTAGTATTGTATCTACTGTATCATGAAGAAAGCCCTTTAGGCTGATGTTTAGCAGGTTCTAATGTTTACCATTTTAGTTTAGCATGTGAGCATGCTAACATATGCAAATTATCTTAACACAAAGTATAGCGGAGGCTGATGGGACTGGCATTAGTTTGGCAGGTATTTATTTGGTCATTAACCAAAGTACTGGACACATTTTTGACCTGATGGTGGCGCTATATGGAAAGTCAGGAAGATCACCGAAGTGATTACAATTATTGCCATCCCCAGGGCCATAAAAATTAAAATTTGGTGTGAGATTTTCTATCCATTTATCTGTTTTAAAAGGTTCTTCTGAGGGCAGCGTTGCAGATGATCAAAGAAAATGCTAAACAGTTTTCTATGGATTTTGTGAGGTATTGATTCTTGGGTGCCATGACGTTTGTGTGCATAGAGAATGAATATGGCCTGTTCATGATTAACATATGTTTACACATTGCAGAACCCATACGTTTCTGTGTGTGATGAATATGATGAACATATATGCATGAATTTACATAAAATTCTCTTTTGATTGCACGCATGCAGAGTGTTCAGATAAGCCCCCCCCCAGCAGTCACGTTGCTGGGTGCCTCCCATGACCCCAGAGGCTGGTGACTGGCTGAGTTTCCAGCCAGTGCGATTTTAACAGATTGATCATCTATGTGTTATACTCCAATCAATAGCTCTAACTACCAATGGGCCAGATTGTGAACTTTGCAAACTGAGGTCAATAAACACAACAGATTCTGGGGGGCCCTGAGGGGTTGGGGTGGGGTCGGGATCAATCTCTTTACTAAAGGCCTCCGCCTCGCACTGTCGCTCACTGGAAAGGTCACAAAGTCTTTCTGCTTCATAATAATGCCAACGCAGCTTGTACAGCAATCATAACCTCAGCAGACATCAAATAGGATGGAAGAAATCCTGTAAACTCCCGTGACCTCCTGTGCATCTGTGACCTTCCGTTTACGGTAGACCTTCCTCACATCTGTTTAAAACCTCTAAGTCTTGAGAAATTGTCTAAAATCAGCATTTTGATTGCAGATCAAGAAATCATGTTATGTAACTTTGCCCTTTAATGCAGCAACCAGCAAATTACAAGCAAGTGCTGCCCTTTTGGTGCAAGCTTAGGCTACAATGATATATCAGCGATTGTCCTCTCATCTAATGAAAAACCAGGCCATAGTACTGAGAGGCTCAAAGCTGTACAAAATTAAAACCACAGCTTGAATTGTGGTTTAAAGAGTTTGATTTTCCGAAACAAGTTAACCCTCGTTAGCTTTTGGCTGGCAGAGCTATATGGTCTAAATGGACCACACTGAGGACAGAAACATCTGCAGGAGTAATTAGGATAGAACAATCTGGCTCTCAGAATATAAATCTTTGACAGAGAGGAATCACTTATTCCTTCCAAGGCTCCCAACTCCCACTGATTCCTACGATATAAAAGTCTATGCCAAATGAACCTGATGAAACCCATCACATTCTCAGTGGGTTTTCAATAACTACTAATGTGTTTGTGAATTTTCAGCTTTGATGTTACGGATGATAAGGTGAAATCAATCAATCATTCTTCAAAAATGCTCTTTAATACATTGAAAAAATATTTTGTTGAGGTGTGAGGAGTTTTAAAGGAATAATCCAACAATAAGGGACACAAACTTATTCACTGAAAGTTATATAAGAAGATTGATACCACTCTCATGTCTCTATGGTAAATATAAGGGACCAGTAACTTCCTGGAGTCCCCACCAATTGCCTGGCAACTGGTCCCATTCAAGAAATAGTCTAGCACATAACCTTCCATAAAACTGTGCTTTAAAAAAATAATATTTGATTTGTTTTTTCCAAATGTAACAGAAAAAAAAAAATGCAAAACAGTCTTGATGCACTGGAACATTTTCTTAATACCATACCAGTGAGAACTGCCTGTACCACCTTCCTAGTTAATTTGGCCTCCTTTGCTTTTAAAAGAAACTACTTCTTTTTAAATTACATAAAATACTTCCAGATCTCTGCCACTGCAATGGGCACTGAAATGGCCTCTAGTTTTTCCTGCCTTTTTGTTGGTCATCTGGAGGAACAAATGCTGTTTGTTGTATGTGTTTTTAAATTGTAACTTTGCACACATGCACTTTCACACCTAACTATATGGCCACAAAGAAATATATTTTCTTCATACATGCACCAAAGAAAGATGTTGTCCTCTCTTCCTCTCTTTACACCAAACCTACAGATGAGAATACACCACTTCATGCTCAAAGCTTTCATCCCAGCCAACTCACCGGACTGAAAAAAACACGTGAACATCAAGAAGAATACGAAAAAGGGATGCTATCTAAATTTAGGGAAAGAAATTACAAAGAAGATTGGCTTGTATGTGGAGAAAACAAAGTGGATTCAAAGAGCCGAGAGGCCTATCTGGAAGTTCAAACCCTCTAAATCTAAGCTGCATCTTATTTACTGCACTACATTTCCCCCCCAAGACTAAGAACATCAAGGACATAATTCGAAAACATTTGCATATTCTCCAAAACAATCCATCCTTGAAAGAAACCTATAAAGACCTACTTATGGTACGGTTTAAAAGATGAAGAAGGCAAAAAAAAAGTGTTAAATGATGCCCATATGGTCAAATATTTATAGTTGAGACATCCTATTCCCTTAAAGAGTGTATCACTGAACATAGGAGCTCCATTACGAGCAACGATGTAACCAGTCCTGTTCCAAGACTGTTGTTTAATGGGCATAGAAGTGATAAAGTCCAGCCAAAGAGATAGTAATGTGAACAGTCTACTTCCAGTGGCCATTAATGAGCACTTGAGGTTTTATAAAATATGTCATTGCTCTCCCTTACAAACACATTTTAGGTAAAGACCTACTCTATATGAGCTTGGGCACTGCCCCTTAGACACACTGCTCCCTTATCAGTTATTGGGCACTCTTCCAATGTGATTAACCTTAAAAAATGTTTGGCTTTACACGCCTCTTATTTAAATGTTCTTTGTAATGTGTTTTATGGTGACCCGATGAAGGCCACAAGCCAAAACACATTGGTCCGACAATGAAGTTCTTCTTTATGCAAGTTTGCTTGCATTGACCCCTTCAAAATAGCAAAAGTTTTTACACTTAATGGATTTACAAGTGAGCTTTAAAAGGTTTTTGTTACATTTGGACCCGAGCCAGTCTAGCTGTTTCCCTGTTTCCAGCCTTTATGCTAGGCTAAACTACTGTGCTGCTCAGCTTCTCTTCATATTTACTGTACAGATACAAGTAACACAAATGTGTGAGTAAGAGACAAACTGATGGCTTACTTGCTTGTTAAACTTCGTCTAGGTCTAATTTCTGTCCTCGCTGTGGACAGTTTCACTCATTTTTACGTTTGATAGAAAAAAGCTTTTTTTCAAAGTGTTGACAGTGGCTTATCCTGACAATTTTTTTTAGATATTGTTTTTGGAAAGACGTGTTGATGAACTTCCTTTTCAATGCTTTGTATAAAACAAACAAGTTTAATTTCCATTCACAGGCAGATAACTCAAAATCAGGCACTGAAACTCTCTGCATCTGCAAGGGGTACAGTGAGTGGGAGAATATATAACAATTATACAGTTCATGTTATATAAATGGCTGTCCCAGTCAACAGAAACATCTATTCAAGATGTGATATCAACTTTACTTTTGTACTGTTTTGTACTGACCTCTTAGACGACTCAAATGCTAGAGAATATCAATATTTGAATTTCCATATTATTCGTATGCTTTTGAATTATGTTTGGGCACATTAAAATGCAGAAAATATTACAATACATTTGTTTCCCATTAAACACACAATGCTTAATACACTCAGAAGTGGCCCAGATACTTGGTGTGTGCAAAACATACCCAATTAATGTCCACAACTAATGACTTTGACGGATCAAAGCGATGCAAAGTGATGTGGTATGAGGTTCAGCCTTTAGGAACTTTTACCAGAAATTCCTTAATTCTCAGTTCACAGCTGTAGAGACTAAGATTTGGGGGATTACAGAGTTGCTTGAGGGAGAAACATGTAGTCATGTCGAGAAACCTCCGGCTGGTAGTCACAGTGTGCACATCATTCAGACTGGCTTTCACTACATCTGCTGCCTGACACGCACCTCGGTACATCACAGAATCCTCGGAGGTACAGCTGTGTCGACTGATAAGACGCACTTGGAGCTCCACCTCACAGTTAAAGTGATGTGGAAATACTATAATCCTAACCATCTCTTCATCCAGACACACACACACACACACACACACACACACACACACACATGCAACCCTGAGAAGACTACCCTGATGTTTTAATAAACAAAGTAACTTAACACAAACACGCATTTCTTTTCTTTTTTTTCACTGACACACACACACAGACACACGTTCATCAGTGACTTTCAGGGCTTTAAGGAGGACTTTCCATTATTGATGGGGCCACATGCTCTGTACCTTTATTGGGGCAGGGGGTGGCTCAGGTCTGCTTGACTCAGCATTCCTCTGTCCATTGCTCTTTCTTTTAGCCTCTGTCAGCACTGTGAGTGTGTGTGTACGTGTGTGTGTGTCTGTACGGACATGCAGGGAAGAGAAAACAAGAGAAGGACAAATACAGACAATGAACCCCATGCAGACAGACCTTACAAGAGACACAGCCCGAGTCGGTGTACAACTTGCAAGTCAACGGACGACAAACAAGACCTTTTGATCCTGTTTTGTACGTTGACTACAATTTCCGGGGGCTTGAATGGAAGTGAAATGTTATCGGTGGCAAACATCAGGTTTTGGTTTAAGCCGCTCAGAACTGAAGGGCAGAACTCACAGCAGAGACAGAGCAATTAGTCCACCAACCGCAGCCTCAACAAAAGATATGCATTGTGTGAAAAGTGTCAAAGAACTGCGGCAAAATGGATGCAAATCAACCATAGCTGGCAGTTAGATTTAAATCAAATTCAATATTAACACTTTGAGTGAGCTAAATAAAAATGAGCTATACACTTGTTTGTTCGCTTCTTAAAGAACAGCTACAGATATGTAACTTTAAAAAACATCTAATCCAGGCATTTATCTGGACTACAAGTCACAATGCACCACCCATGACTGGGCTATGAACTAACTGCTAACATCAGCATGTTAACATTTACGAAACACAAAGCTGATGGGAATGTCATTACTTAGCGCTTGGTTATAAAGCAAAGTCGGTTCCCTAAGTGCTTGGCTGAATGACATTGCCATCCATAGAGCCATGCTGGTATCATGGCTGAAAATCACTCTGGGAAACAAAGGAAGTGAGTAAATGAAACAGAACTGGATGGGGCACATTGAAGAAATGTAAAATGGCATTTTTTGGATTGTTTCATAATACATATTACAACACTTCCTGAGAAAAAAGCTAACTAACTAACTGATTGAGACTTGAGTTAAACTGTGACTTGAACATCATATGATTACACACACACCCACACACAAACATGATCGTAAAATGAAAAATGATCAAAATAGTGCATTTTTACTTGAAGCTGGCCACCATGCACATCCAGCTGCTGTTGTCCTGGCTCCTTTCAGCCTGTCAACCAGCCAGATCCATCAGCCATGGAGAGCTGCCCAGAAGGTAAATGAATCCACTCCTGCTTTAGAGGCACAGTTTCTCAATTGATTTCACACACACATCTGTGCACATTCTTTAATTATATATACGCACACACACGCATACACACACACACACACACACACACACACACACACAAAATAAAGATAAATAAATGAAAATAAGCAGAATCAGAATCCCTTTTCTATGTCACCAATAGTGAATGAATGAACAAGTAGCCCAAATTTGACATTGCCATGGCAACAACACATTCACACAATGCAGACTGCATATACCAGAATCACTCAAGATACAGGGATGTAGTGAAAGATATGGGGACCCTCTTGAAAACGAACTGGTACATCTCAAGGGGTTATTCCTAATAAATAATTTCTATATATATATAGACAAACACAATCATTCTGTACATCCTTGACCACATTCCCTAATAGGGAGGGATCAATAACATTTTGGCTAAACCAAGACACTGTGTTCAGTGCCTGTTTGAGTAGAAGGTAAAGTCTCCTTTCACATACTTCTCTGTGAAACTTTTTGGCATCAATGTGCACATTTCACGTCTGATTATAGTGACTACCACCAGGGCAAAAATGGGTTCTACCAGTACAAATTTTCTATGCCAGTTATAGTAATTATGCAAATTTTGCCACTTTTCTCCCTGAAGTTGGTGCCTCTCCAAATAAAGTTAATTAGATTTTTTGTGGTTCATAAATTGTTAAGCACATTTTTAAAAGACTGACCATTTCTTTTAAACAACTGTCATATTTTTCTTTATTTATATTGGAAGTTACGCCATGATCAGATAGAACTGAGAAAAATAAGTTAAAATAATCAGTTTCTGCTACAGTGCAGAATGAATTTTTAAATATGTGTTAACTCACTTAACTCAGACACACACATACAAACACAAGCGCACACGCACACATTGACACTCACATTACAGACCCCCAGCTGCTGCTCTGTTGTAATTTATTATCCCTTCTGTACCCAGTGGAGTCATGAAATCAGCCTGGCCTTTGTGATACCCCACCCCCCCACACACACACGCACACAAACTCAGTCCATGTGTCTTTTTCAAATAGTCAGCTCGGCCCGCTACCCGGCATAGCCCTCTTTGGCTTAATTAGTACAGAGTCCCTGGGGAGAGCACAACAGGGCAAAATACACTGGACGGATGAAGGATGTGAGAGGTCTCTGGCTGTCAGAAAAAAAAAAACACAGAGGAGAGGAGTTGCTCTCTTATATAAAAAGTGAAGGAACCTGGTGGTTTTTATTTATATTTCAAATGAGTTTTCTTTGTGTGTGAACATTATAAATAATAGTGTTGAAAACGAATACAATGCAACCAAAATCCTTGTCTAAGGCATTTAAAACACTATGAACATCTATGTTTTTGTGTTTCTGAATAAGACCTTTAGGACAGGAGGATTTAGACACATTTAGTTATTTGTTTTTGCATCCATCTTTGCTTTTTGTATCATCTAATTCACCGCACCTCCCATTCCACCCTGTACCCAGAGGTCCTGGTTGTGTCCCGAAGCCATCCAGGAGCATGTCCACACTGTTTTGTTAGCAACATGTACACTCTGTGAATATTTTATAGACTGCAAACATGACCCTCTACAGCACGCCGTGAGGCTTTGTTACATTGTTCAAACCCGTCCATCTTTCTCTCACAAACCATACATGCAAACATCTACATAATTTACACAAATACAATTGCTGTCAGGCCAAAACCTTGTATTTCCCAAATGTCAACTTGGAAAACAGCCATGTTGATTGATGGGTGACAATGCACTTTTGAGTTTGTCCAATCAAAAAAGTGGGCTTCATAAGCCCAAGCCGAGGGGCTACAAGAATTTTAGTAACAGGAAATTGTTCAAATTGAAATTTTAAGACATAAATCATCAACATTGGAGTTATGAGCTTAGCATGTGCACATTTGCACTTAGGAAACCTCTGTGCACACATACAAATGCACACTTGCTCTCACAAACACACACACACACACATACACACACACACTGGGAGTAATTGCACCATAATTATGCCTAAGGTAAAAAGGCGATTAATTTTTTAATGGATTCAATGTTTTATTCATAGCACCTATCCAGTTTTGGATATGGCAGAGCACACACAAACCCATTGCCAGAAAGAGAACACATGGTAAAACGGGCTATTAGCTATTTCATACAGTAGACAATTTACACATCTCAGTAGCTTTGAAAATAGTAACATTTTGGGCTGAAACTGACAGACATGTAGAGGCCATAAATAATTGAATAAATAAGTATGCCATTTCCTCTCTGCTTTGTGCTTTGCACTTAGGGAATTTGATTAAAACTATGTGTGTGTGTGAGTGTGACAGAGAGTGAAAGACAGACAGAGAAAGGGACAGAAGTAGAAAAGGGTGTTGTCTCCTGAGTGAGGCCAGTAAGACCGGTTATTCTGTCCTAGAAATCCATTTAGTGTACCGAGCACTTTGCCTAATCTACCCCACTGTGAGAAGAATACTCTGCCCTACACAAGTAAATGTAAAACTGATCAAACACTACTCCTTCCTCCTACTGATTCTCGCCCTCGAGTGTATTATTGAGATTCCACTTAAACACTTTTGTTTGCGGAACAGAACGGATATTGGAAAATGAAAAAAAGGAAGTGGAGGTCACAAGTAGAAATAACAATATATAACAGAAATGCATGATACAAGCTTGAGCCGCTGTATTGTATATGTAGTGCTGGATCTATTACACTGATTAAAAAGCAATGCAGGGAAACGTATTGTTTCTGGAAGATAACGGCTGCATTATTATATCATGATCATTACACAATTAAAAGGCTAATTATATTATCAGATAGAGTAGAGAGTAGATAAAAGGGACAGAAAATGTTGCACTCTAAATTCACACGGAGGAATATTTTCCGATGGAGAACATTAATGACAAGTGCCTCATATTACATTTAAAGGGACCCGACAAATTTCCTTTTTCAGAAGTTTGAATTTCTTAAAGTCACCAGTGCTATGGTTAACAGAAAGGACTGAGCAGTAAAAGTAACGAACGAGAGACATTTGTTTTCTCTTTATTTGTCTTTTTTGTCTTCAGGATAAATAACCCAAATTCACTTTTCAGGCTATTTGCCTCCATTCTATATCACATGTGAGGGTATTTGCACAGCTCGCACCAATTTGCAAGCTAAATGTGAATAGTGTTACTATCAGACATCTGTAATCTATGTTTTTAATCGGATTACTTAAAGCCGGTCACTCCCTAACCCTGCCAATACCTGCCATCCACCACGCATCGCCTGCTCATCCTTTCTGTACACTTTTAATAATGCAGAACACCCCAGATTCCCTAATTTATCACTCTGTCCCAGCTGGACATGAAGTGACAGATTTATTAGATAGCCATTTGCGGCTGCACGTAACACTGCCAGTTGATGGTCGGTGAGACTGACAGAGTCAAAGCTGTTTGATGACCTCGAGGTGATAATGACCGTACAGGAGAGAAGGACACAGAGGAGGACAGGAAGGGAGATAAAGAGACATGGGGAATAGTGGGGGCGGGTGAAGGCTGTAGGGGTTGGATGGTCAGACATCTGGCGAAGTAGAGAGTAGAGAGAATCAGACACTATAAATAGTATGACATACTGTATACCGTACATATGATAGAATACTGTGTGTGCAGGTAATAGCTGCAATGCTTAAGAGGAGGATTAATTAAAGGAATAGTTTGACATTTTAGTAAATACGTTTTCTGGTCTTGCAGAGAGTTAAATGAGAGGATCAGTACCACT
The DNA here is from genome assembly GCA_031216445.1 of Lateolabrax maculatus. Classification (NCBI taxonomy): domain Eukaryota; kingdom Metazoa; phylum Chordata; class Actinopteri; order Acropomatiformes; family Lateolabracidae; genus Lateolabrax; species Lateolabrax maculatus. Next base: position 9,828,528 of record CM062197.1, on the reverse strand, counting down.
CTTATATCGATCAGTTTAAATATTAAGCTGCAGGCAGATAGCTTAGTTTAGCATGACGAAGCAGAGGGAACCTGCTGGCCTAATTCTGTCCGTAAGGTAAAAAGGTAAAATAAAAAAAACATCTCTAAAGCTTAATAATTAAAACGTTATACCACCTTATATCTGTTTATGCAGATTTCTTTCTTACCTTTGGAGAGAACAAGGCTAGCTGATTCATATTTAACAGTATGAGAGTGGCGTCGATCTTTCAAATGAAAAAGCATAATTCACATGTAGGCATGTTTGACAGTGTTTACATGTGATAAATTCACAAGAAATAATGTCATTTTCACATATTTCACATGTTAAATATGAGACACTACTGTACAGGTGACACATTCATAAGCAAATATGGTTTTCCAGGAGATGTAATGTCATTAGCATAAATAAAATTGTGCTTTTTTTTGTAAGGGAACACAATATGGTGTGTACAATTATGCACATACATACGTATGTACATATATTTGTGTAGGCCATATATATATATCCATCTATCTTCTATTTATCCATCTATATCTATTTATCTCTCTCTCTCTCTCTCCCTCTCTCTCTCTCTCTCTCTCTCTCTATATATATATACACACACACATCTAGTGGACACTTTATTAGGTACACATTAGGTATAGTCTTGCCATAATATCCATCTTTAAGAAGTTCATATGTTCAGTGTTTGTAAACGCAATTGGAAATGTGTACATTTGAATATATGTTTATTATGGAAGATATAGTTTATATAGTAGCCTACAAAAGGGGGGCATAATATTACATAATTACACCACCAGTAACTATGACCTAAATGCTAACAATTATAATTTAATGAACATGACAGTGTCAACAAAAAATATTTTACTATAGGCATCACAGGTACATATACACATATGTGTGTGTGTGTGTGTGTGTGTGTTTATAGGGTTAACCTAGATAAGGGGACACAAAACCAGCTACTGAATCGACACCATACCTTCCTGTTTGATTTGCACATTTACACCGAGGGAGCATGAGATCAGAAAGCTTGGGCCAAGGATGCTCTTTTTACTGATGAGCTGCCATCCTTTCGAAAGGAGAGGGGGGGGGGGGGTTGGGTATCTCAGTTTTCTCACGACCCGATACCAGCTGCGTCGTGCAAGAACAGCACCGTGCTGGGAGGAATTTTCTTCTTCTTTCCTTCTCCCAATCATTTGTGACCTCAGTGGGCAGTCCCGGCGCACCGCTGGCGCACGGCCCGCTCAGTGTTGCAGAGATGGGGCGAGGCCGCCGGCTCGTCCGACCAATCACACGCCGAGGTGTGGCCCTCGGGGGGCGGGGCCGCGGCGGAGGGGGCGGCGCCAGAAGCGGAAGTGGCTCTCGGCCCGATCTCTCGCTGTCATTCGGCCACGGTCGGTTCCAGGAGAGAAAAGGGGGCAGCCAAGAAGCACAACAAGGAATCGGCTGGCTCTGTTAGGACAGACATTTTTTAGCGAGAGAGAGAGGAAAAAAAAAAAAAAAAAAAAAAAAGAAATAATATCGTGAAATCAAACGAACAATGACACCGCTCGCGCAAGGCTTGTGAACGAACCCGCGGCCGAGTTTATTTCCCCACAGTGCCACGTTCACAGGGCTCAGTGATCCCGACGGTGCAGATCAGAGGCAGCAGATAGAGAGCTGTGTCATTGAGCAGGCAGGACACGTCAGGAGAAGGGAGAAGAGAAGAAGAAGAAGAAGAAGAAGCAGAAGAAAAAGAAGCTGACCGACTGAACGAGTCAGCTATCAAACCGCCTCGGAAAAGCTCTGCTTGACGTACTCGGTTTTTTTTCTTTTTTTTTTCTTTCCCCCAAGGACACCACCTCGCTCTCAGCCGTGAAGGGACGGATCTCGACACAAAGACGTCGCCGAGGTCGAAGGTGGTGATCAGAAGGTGAAAAAAAAAGACATTTTGATCGATCCTGTCCCGATAGCTAGCGTCCGTGCTAACGGTTAACAGCTAGCCGGCTAACGTTAGCCGGCCGGCTAACGTGTCGAGGCTGATCGTCCGTCGGTCCGTCCGCTTCCTCGAGAGTAAAAAAAAAAAAAAACGTAATAAATGAACCACACTGCGTGGCACTGGTCGCTCGGGCGCATTTGCCCCGAAAGCAAGCGAGTGTGAGACTCAGGCTGACGTTACTTCTGATAGGTTTGGAGGTCGGAGCCCTGACAGCTGTCAAACAAGGTCGAGCGTTTCTCTGCCGAGCGGTGTGTCGCTTTATTGTCGGTGTTTTTTCACACTCGTTGACGTTTTTTTTTTTGGTGAGGTTTATACTGCGGGGCCGGTGTCAGCCGGTGTGCGTGAGGGAAACGTCTCCAGAAACGGAGATTGTGTCGGCTCGACACAGCAGTGTTTCCAGCTCCACCGGCGGCTGCCAGCAGCTCAGCTGTAGACTTACAGGCTGCCAACGTCACGGGGTTATAATTAGCTGGAGATGTAACGTTGACTGGTTGGCTTTTTTCAGCTGCCCAGAGTAATAAGGGTTGATTGTTTCGTGCAATAATGAACTCATTCATGACAACGTTGTGTGATTATCATATGTCTAGGAATTCTCTGAGGGAGTAACGTGGACCGAATGGGGAAAAAAAAAAAGATCTATTATGTCACTAGAAAAATGTCACCTTGCCTTTTTGTAAATCCCCTGATCTATAGTGGAATGAGATGGGCTGACTGCTAACTCGGTGCATGCCATCCTGTGTGCTCTTTTTCTCAACAGGACCAAACGATCACGGGATAGCATTTGTGTGTGGGGGGAGAAAACAAATGGGGGATTACGGGTTCGGAGTCCTAGTTCAAAACAACACTGGCAACAAGTCTGCATTCCCGGTCCGAATCCACCCGCATCTGCAGCCCCCACACCACCACCAGAATGTGTCGCAGAGCCCTGCTGCGTTCATAAACAGCACCACAGCCGCAGGGAATGGCACCACGGGAGGCTCTCCCTGGCTCTTCCCTGCCTCTGCCACCCACAGCAGCGTGCAAGACGAAATCCTGGGGGGCTCAGAGAAGCCCAAAGCACAGCAGCAACAGGAAATGCAAGAAACGCAAGAAAAGCAGCAGCAGCAGTTGTCCCCCGGGAGTCACCAGGAGGGTGGAAGTGGTGGGATCATTTCAGAACTGGAAAAGGCCCGGTCAGAGGACGTCAAGGCAGACAGCGGCGTGTCTGAAGGAAGTAACGGAAAGGAGAAGCAGCTACGTCTCGAGTCTCCCGTCCTGACAGGCTTTGATTACCAGGAGACGTCCGGTCTCGGGGGAACCGGCCCGGTCCAGTCCAGTACAACCTCGTCATCGCTCACTGGCTTCAACAACTGGTCAACTGCCATCCCGCCGGCGCCGTCAACCATCATCAATGAGGACGTCAGCTTCTTCAACCCGGCCTCTGCCAACAACGGGCCCCTGCTGTTCCAGAACTTCTCGCACCATGTCAGTCCAGGGTTTGGTGGGAATTTCTCCCCCCAGATTGGACCGGCGGCGGCCTTGTCCCAGCACCACCCGGCTCCCCCACCACACCCCCACTTCCAACACCCCCACAACCAACACCAGCAGCATCGCCGCTCCCCAGCCTCTCCACACCCTCCACCGCCCTTTCCGCACAGGAATCCGGCTTTCAGCCAGTTGCCGCATTTGTCCAACAGCCTGAACAAGCCCCCGTCCCCCTGGGGTCCAGCCAGCTACCAGAGCCCCTCTCCTTCCCCTGGCTCCTCCACCTCCTGGAGTCCCGGAGGAGGCTATGGTAGTGGCGGTGGCGGCTGGGGAGGGTCTCAGGGCAGAGATTATCGCCGAGGGCTGAACGGCGGGATGACCCCCATCAACTCTATCTCTCCACTGAAGAAGACCTTCCCTAACAACCATGTGGCATCCCAGAAGTACCCTCGAAACAGTCCCGCAGGCTTCAACCCCAAGTCCTGGATGGATGACGGAGTCGGCCGCAGTGATAACATCTTCCCCTTTCAGGTCAGTTTGGCTCATTGTATGATGTAGCAATAATTCTGGCATACTGTCCCTTTCATTAACTCTCACATTGTGCTGTTAAAGCGTTTGTGTGGTAATATTTTTTCAGTAGTGGCCGCTTGCTGCCTGAATGATTAAGCATCAGTGGGTCATTTGTGTTAGCCGTAAATTTTATTACAGTATGTGGTATAGCTGCTATTTTTAGACGTGGGGGAAGGGCATGGATTTACATGATGCATCTGTTACCGTGTTAGCTTAGAAATCATTTTTTTTTAAGCCCGGTACTTCCACAGCTGTATGTCCCTGATGATGACTAATGTGGCTCTGTCACTGCAGTGGTGTGTGCCACATATACGAGCTGGGGGGTTGGAAGGGGGGAGTTAGGGTGTGGGGAGTGGGGGAGGCATCATGGACAGAGAGAAAAGGACGGGCACGGGGATATGGAAATGGGAGAGGGAGGTTACGAATGGTGAAAGCGAGCGAGGGTGTGAGGAGAACGATCGCGGGGAATGGGCAGCCAAGATTGACAGAGACTGAGATGTAAAGCAAAATCTATATACTCCAGTGAACAAGAGGACATCATGGGAATTATTTTATTCCAGCCAGAAACCCCCCAAAAAACAGAGGTAACACTGTAGATTGATAGCCCGAGCCTAATGCTTCCTGATTTTTACGGGATTGCTGCTTTATTAATCACCCGGGTCACGGGTGCCATAGCCTAGCAACTCCTTTTCAAAATGCCAGCCTATTCATAGTGTAATTTTGATAGCCGGGTCCACACAAAACGAAGATGGCTTGAATAATTGCATTATCACATGTAGAAAAGAGCCGATAGGATTGATGGGAAGAGGTAAAGGGAGCATGGAGATAAATTCATTTTATTGATCCAGCTCATGATTGATTGTGTCAGTCGGTGCAAGGAGGCGGGGGTGAAGAGAGGAAGGCTGCTATAGGCCCAGCTAGGCCTGATGGCTGGATGAAAGGTTTCTTTAAGTGCTGTGCATATCCTTTGCCTCCTTACCTTTGCACAATGTTTCGTTTGCCCTGTCAAATTAACTTGTAGGTGCTTGGTTGCCATCGGTTCCCAAGGTTACCTTGGAGAAGGTAGTATTAAATTGTCCGAATGATTGCTTCCCTTTGTTGTTTCAGCTGTTTGTCAATAGCCTAACGGCATTACTAATGAGCCTTAGAGACCACCAGTGAGGGGCCACTTCACTTCCTGGCCATGTCCAATTGATGGGGCAAGTCTAAGTAATCTTTTATTAGGACCTTTTTTTTTTTCAGGACTTAAATAAAATCCTCCAAACAAGCAAATGAAAAATAAAGTAAAAAACATGTCAAATGTAGAAAGTGATGCTTGCTGTGACCTCTCCAGATATTTCCTTATCTCCATGTGCAATTAATGACTCACAGTGCACCAGAGGCCAAACAGTGAGGACGTTGTTCTGACATGTCTTGACATGTCTTGGGTATTTTTTGCTGAATAAGTAGCAAAGCTTATTCTGAGCAGCTCTTTGCCATTAGCCAACAGCCTAATTGCTATAGGTAGTAATGAGGTCAGGTTCATATCTGACCTGTTCCAAACCATTAGGGCTTAATCCTTGTTAATAGTTGGACTCATATTGTGGTAAATCTTCTCATATAAGCAACATATTTCAATGAAAATGCACAACGTACTTTGCATTAGTAAGTGGTTGTATTTAAAAGTAGCAATAAAGGCAACTAGCACCTAGGTCTGTTAACAGATTATCTTCCATTAGAATTGTGATACTGCTTTGCTGTAGCTGCAGTATGTTGCTCTTCCCTGTGGTTGAACCGGCTCAGCCAAAGTAGCATTGTCCTCGTGACCTCTTGATACTGCAAGGGCAGATGGAGGATGGGCATAGAATTGCCTTACTGTGTGTGTGGGACTGCTTTTTGTTGCAATTTTAGCCCATTTACAAAGAACAAGGAATTGATAATATGGGTTTAGATTAGTAAAACTATTAAGATGGCTGTTAAGATTTGAAGATGCATGTTGACATTCAACCCTTAAACTATTGGACTTATAATTGATAGGTGTGAGGTGATATAAAAAAACAGGATATTTTCAGAACCAATGAACAAGTTCCCCTAATCACAGTAGGGTAAGAGTTAAGGGTATTTGCTGTGACAACAAGCATTGTCTCAGTCAGACTGATTTCAAGACAACTCCTCTTTACCTCCAGGACCCCTCCTCTCTGCTCCTGTATCTATGCTGGGAGTAGTACAGCTTGGCATAATTGGTTTAAGTGTTTGCTCAAGTCGAACAAATTTAACTGGAGCAAATTCCTTTTTGCCTCACTTCGAGCTGCTAAATGCAGATCTGCATTGTTTTGCCTACGTTCACATCTTCCACTGACGTCTGGATTAATGCCTCATATTGTTTATTCATACACGTACCGCTAGGAAGCATTCACCAAATGCTTTGGAAATAAGGATTTGGTCTAACTAAGGTGTTTATTTTCTGCTTATGAACCATATATCATGTGTCGTTCTGAACTGAAAGCTGACGGTATTGTTCCACAACCCTGTAATTGATTCGGAAAATGTGTCATTTTGGTGTGAGCATATAGATCAAGTTGCAGGATTGAAGCTGTCACTATAGAAACCTCTGTTGAATTATTACACAGGCGACCAAGTGTCAAGTTTATTCAGCAGAGGCCTCCTCAGTGTAGTTCAATCTGTAGACCATTAGGCTATTGTCTTTTCATTCACTCCCATTTTATTGCCTTTGCTGAAGAATTACTCTAAACAAAACCAATAGCTTTGTTTTACTTTTTAAAAACTCTACTCAAAATGGTGCTTGTTGAGATCATGCACTGCTCTGATGTGATGACACATGTTGTCTTTCACAAGGGCGCTCCCAGGTTTGGCAATTGAAATACCATGGCTCCTGTAACTCTGAACCAAACAGACCCCATGAGGAACTGTTGTCACAATGTTTCACTATAAGCCTTCTCCAACGGCCTCACATAGTTTCCTTCTTAGCACTGACACAGATGAAGGATCAGTGGCTTTTGCTTTACAATTCCCTTTGTTCTGCCCGTGTACAATCAAAGTTAGTTCGTCACGGTGTTTTTTTTGTACCCTTTCAGATTAAATGTGATTGTAACACACAACTCTAGAGAGACAAAGCAGATACTTGACTCCCATTAAGTAGCACTTCTGTAACATTTACATTTAGGTGCTATTCAGTTGATACACATTAAAACAGGAGGGTGCCACTGGCCAGTTATGTTACAACGGCTGGCTGCTAAAGCAAAGATCCCTTGCTCTGCCTGCTTTCTTGGAGTTTATCATTATCTTGTTGTTGCCTTGGGCCATGGGACATTCATTTGTGTGTGTGTTTGTATATGAGCAATTTGAGAGCAAGGTCGTATGCCATTTGGAGGATATTTTATCCAAAGCGGTGGACAGCACCATGGCACAAAGAGGAGGAGAAAATGTTCGAGTACTGTGGCTGTTACTGCAGCAGGCCACTGCTGTATTGGAGCAGCTTTAGTATTTGGGGTGGGCTCCAGGCCAGGCACACTGCTGCTAACTACTAATACAATGGTCAGCTAGTTAGTATCCTCAGACCAGAAATATGTACTTCTTAAATGCCAGGAAAGCCATCCTTTTCTTTCTCTCTTGCTCTTCTTTCTTCACGTCCATCCATTAGCTTTACGCGCTTCTCCTTAAGTATTGCGGGGTGACTGGGGCCAATCCCAGCTGACGTTGGGTGAGAGGCAGGGTACGTCCTGGATAGGCCGCCAGTCAATCACAGGGCTCGCACGTACAGTAGAGATCGACAACCATTCACATTCACACCTACGGCCAATTTAAAGTCGCCAATTAACCTAACCCGCATGTCTTTGGACCGTGGGAGGAAACCGGCGCACCCTGAAAAACCGCACACACAAATTTCCTTTCTTTCCTTCTTCCTTAATTCCTCACCTGTGAAGAGGCCTGCTGCTGTGTCAGGTGTACCGGACTGAGTTGGATTGGCGAATTTGGCGCGTGACCTGCAGGACCCGCAGGGCCTGAAGGAGAGTAAGCCAGGACAGGATATTGTCTCAGTAAGCTACCTGGGTAACTGTTGGTTACAGCGCTCTCCTCACTGTTTGTGTAGCTTAGATATACTGCAGCCTTTTATAGTGCTGTTATATGAAGGTACGTTATTAAACTACTTCTTCAGGCCCGCGGTGGAAACAAATGTTGAGCACCCCTTGTCTGACGTGAGCATTCCCATTTAAGAAATCGTGCAGCGATTGTCAGTGTCCGTGTTTTGCATGAGACTTGCAGGATGAGGACAGGATCGTGTTGAGGCTGAAGAAGGACGCTTCAGTCCTCTCAGGTAGCCTTCCGCCCCGTATTCATGACGCGTGCATGCAAATTCTCTAGCATGCATGTGCGTCTACAAACAAACACTCTGAGCCATTAAGCTGTCGAAGCCCGAGGTTTCAGCCATTACCTCGGGTCCTTGTGACATTGGTGTTAAATGAGAGAAGTGTTTTTTAGACTAATGAGTGGCCTGAGCTGTGCTGGCAAGCACATAACTCTGCTGCTCATACAGCCTCATTGTGCCCTTCTCACACCCTTGACAGACGCTCTGAAACAGGAAGAAAGAGCGCTTGTGTGTATGTGCACATGCCCATGTGTGCATGAGCCCTAATTAGTCCCTGGCCTGTGTCTTTTGCACATGTGTCTTAACAAAGGAAGAAGACAAAGCAGAGTCTATGTTGAAATGTCATATTGTATTTAGCCGAGCTCTTTGCATACAATAAAGGAGTAAATTCAGTCTAATCCCCCAAAAATGCAAATACTGCCGGAACCCCTGCCTCTGCCGCCCCTGTTACCCCCCAAATGCACGCATACACACACACCACTCAGCCATTCAGCTTGCGCTAGGTAATAGGTTGTTTTTGACAGTTGGGGGTATTTAATGTCATAGCAGGCCTTTGAATTACTTTGACCAGGAAGACACATAATCGCAAGCTTCAAAAGCTCAACCTGCTTCCCTTTCCTGCCCTCCTTTCTTCTCTTTTTACTTTGCCTTGCCTCACCTCTCGCTTTCCCTCTCTCCATCATCCCCTTTCTTTCATCTGCCATTTTCCCCTTCCCTTCTTTGCTTTGAGCTTCCTTTCTCTTGTTTTGTTGTTGGGAGTAGAAGCACAAAAAATAAGGGGCAAAAAAAACTACAACTTCACCAGCAATGAATGTGAGGTGGATGTTAAAATGATCTCTAACCTATAAAAACTTGAAACTCATACTGCACCCATATATTCCTATGTCCCTTACCCTTGTTAGTCCTTACCTCTACTTTAACTTCCATTTTTCATTAACAGGCGGGTGACATGAAAGATTAATGTTTGAATTATTCACCCACAGCATGCTGTATTTAATTATTCTTTACTTCCCTACGTGTCATCAACATTTGAAGGCAGTTGCCCTATCTGTTTTATGGTGCTTAAAACGAAAACCTATTTAGAGTTGAGAAGGCCATGGCTGTGTGCATGTGTTATTTCAACCTTACAGTTAATCAGATGTGGCTTTAAAATATTTCATTTTGTTAATGTTTAGGTAGGGTTGTACAGGTGTCCAATACCATTGTCTAATGCTGGTGTGTCACACTACTGTGGGTGATGACTACGTAAGGTACAGTATGTGAAATAAGAAAGCTGGGTTGTGGCTAAGTCTCGCCCTGGTTTAACACTAGCTAGGACATTCGAACTGACGCTCATTTCTCTGAAATTCTTGTGATACTAAAGCAACAAAGTTCTTCTGGTTGTTCACAGTAGTCTCTGGTCAGGATGCAACTGATGTGTGGCATAATAGGCTAGTATTAAGGGCAACACATACCAGCGGCATATGATCCATCAAAATCACTGGACCCATTGTTTTCTGTTTAAACCTGCACATTGGTGGCGACAGCTCGTACAAAAAGCCGCTATTTTATCATAGTCTCCACCCGGATTGGCACATCCTGGGCACTGCGCATTGATATGTATGTATGCTGATTAAATGCATGTACTTTAGATTTACCAGAATGTTTGGTTGAAAAACAACACCAAAATAACCAACAGGCCATTGTAATTCAATCTAATAATCCCAGTTTTGAGTTCCAGGCCTCTCACAATGCCAACACAGGATGATTCTGTCATCTGTTTTTTTTTTCCTTTTTTTATGTGTGCACAGTCTCTGATCCACTGAGCACACGCTGCCTTTTTTTGAAGTGATGATTTCATTTGATGATACATTCAGTAATAGCTTAATCCTGGTACATGTAGATCAGTTCAGTACACATTTGTTGATTCAGGGTCAAACATTCAGAAATAGCGACAAGGCTCGGACCCCATGCTGCTTAATGCATATCAATCCATCATGCTGGCTTTTTATATTGACAGTCATGGTAGAAATGGGTGTGTCTTGCCTTTTTAAACCCTTTTAGCTTTAACCAGACTGCATCGTGCTTATTATATTTTTTTTCTGTGTATCCAGGTAACCAGCCTGCAAATAATATAGTATGTCATGTCATGTCTTCTATGTTTATAGTTATGGCCTTGTGTTAGTGTGGGCAAGCTTTCAAAGATAGACATGCACTATAAATTTTGTGTTTGTGTGTTTTTGGATGTGACAGGTGACCATGACTGTGTGTGTGTGTGTGTGTGTGTGTGTGTGTGTGTGTGTGTGTTTATCTGTGCCCGCCCTGCAATCTGTCAGGGATGAGTACTTTGCTGGTCAGCTGACCAGTTGTTGAGAGAGGAAGATGCACGAATCTGATGATTAATCACCGTCTGCACCTCTCCAGGCCTAATGCTTAGCAACTGCAGAGCACCAACCAGACCTTATGTCCGCCATACTCAGCCAGTCCATCTCAGCCACCAAATGAATTCCTGTTCTCCTGAAACAATATAATAGGATTACCCTGTGATAGTACATCAGCCAAAATATAACTGTACCAAGGCGATGGCACAGAATAATGACACAGAATGAAAGCGTTCAATTTTTGAAGCTGTAAAAGCACAACAACAGAAAGAGCTTCTGCTTACTGCTGCTGCTCAATTATCAAAGGATAGTACAGAAATGCAGTGAACTCTAGAAATACAGCAGATCCCAGACATATTGCACTTTGCTGCTACCCATCTGTGTTTGTCTTGGGTGACGTGTTCGTGTGCTTGCATATGCTAGGATATACTCACTAGTGGAGCCGTCCCTTTTTCCAAAAATGGTGTTCAAACGAATTCGATATGACACGCAGTTACATTTGTTTTGACAGCTGTATTAACGCATCATTAACACACAGTTATATCAATATCAATAATAATAATAATACATTTAATTTGTACTGCTTTTGTACAACACTTTTCATTCACTCATTCAGTAGAAGGCAGTGCTGTGTACAAAGTCGACAAGCAGCCTCATCTTTGTAAGTGGATTTGCCATCCACGGCGTAGAAACCATAACACTTCCACACTGCTTCTCAGATGCTTGGTGCCGTCGTTGTCCGCTCACGGTGGCTTTGCCCGCAAGTGTCCTCCATCTTTGTAGCGAACAAAATAACCTTACTAGCCTGGTTTACTGATAGGGCATGCAATAGGTCGCTTATAGACTGTACATTTTGAATTCTAACTCGTCATTACAGTTTGTGTTGTATACTTCCCACAGTAACCAGTCCTCCACTTGTTTCTGCTTCTCCCGTCTTTGAATGTTTGGTTTATTTGACCTAAAGCAATAGCCTAAGTCCACATAAGATACTGAGGCGGATATGAGAAAATAGTAGACATAGTCTGGCCTATATCCCTGTGTTGATATTTGTTTTGAGGGAGAGATTGTGCACTGGGTGTGTTCTTCTATCATGTCATCTCTGTTTAAGTATGTTCCCTCAGTCAGTGTGGGAAATCTACACCGGCCAGAATGTTGGTAAAATTTTGGCTACAGCTGGGAAGTTTGGCTGTTTCACCAGCCAGTGTGGCAGACATCCAACCACGCTCCTTGGCTGATCAGATAGTAAAAGTAGCTATTGAATTTCGGGAGCCTCTGCAGACACCAGACAGCAGATGAAAAAGCGAGTTGCCTGCCGGCCCCTGAACCTTGGTCATATGGTTCACTGACGCAGGTTTGTTTTTCTGAACCCTTTAGCATTTGACCCCTGTGGAGTTCATGGTGTAACGTAGTATGCTCTGAGCTTTTCTTCCCAAGGTGGTTTTGCTTTCAAACTATTCTCCACAGACATTGGCCTACAGTTTTTATTTGCGCTGGTGTGACCTGGTTACCAGATAAATGAGTACGTACTAGAAAGGTTGGGCCTAGATGCATTTGTTGGAAAGACAAACTGGCGACTAACTATATACAGATACAGGTTGACAGACACGTTGGGTAATTCTTGTTGTGCAAGCAAGGCCTGTCCATTATCAGTCAAGTTGAGGGTAGAGCTGATCACGCAGTGTTTGATGTCACAAAGTTTTTCAGGCTTGTCAGGAGAGGTGACATAACGGGGGCGCTTTCAGTTGTGTATTTTTTTTTTTTTTGTCAGGATTGTAGATTTTCTTTCGACTTCTTACAGCTTAATAAGCAGGCTATCACACATGTCATTTATCCTTATTGTTTAATGTTAATGTGTAATTGTTAACCTGGCAACATCGGCCCAAAATTAACACTTTTCACTGGGATTTCAAGTTGGCTGTACATTAGACAAATGACAACTCTCTGTTTCAATCAGAAATGAATGTAAACTGTTGCTACACCTGTCTAGATGAACGCACCACTTGCTGGGCTGTCCCCGATCTTTGCTTCTGATTTTTAAACTTGAAAAACATAGCGGTGGTTCACATGCACCAAATTAAGTTGCTGAGTGAAGTTTAGAAAAAAAAAATGAAATAGACCATGCTGTTGCGGAGTGAACCTTTCATTATCTAGCGGTTGATACAATAGATAAATGGATGCAGAAAGTTGGAAAGCATTTTATTTCAGTCATGACCAGACAGTTAAAATTAAAATAACCAGACTAAACATTTTAGTCACATTGTGCAGCTTATATGACAACAACTTGTTGCCAGAAGAGTCAATGGCTCTGTACTGCTTGAGTTTTCTTACGCATAAGTTCACACAAAGAATAGAAATCTTTTTTAAGGTATTTCTGCTTTTAAGGTGGCATGCATTGGAGAATGACTGGAAAAATGGGGAAGAGACAGAGGAAGGAATGAGACAAGGAGTCGCGTGATGTTGTGTGGGCACATGAGACCTTTGGCACTAACTGTAAATGTGAACAAAAAGGATAAGAATTTTATATTGTGGTTTTCAGCACCATCGTCTGCCTAAATTGTAGTTGAAAGAGTATCAGTTTCACAAGTTGTTGCCAGACGCTGCATATTTAGTTTGGTTGAGGTGGAGTCAAAACAGAAGCCTTATCAGCATTGCACTTGGGGTGTGTGTTTATGCATGTTTTTGACGTGTGCACGTATTTTGCGTGTACACACACATTGTATGGGTGTGTGTGCATACAAACATTTCCAGCATGGTTGGTATGCCAAGGATGCCCTGGTTGGCTTGTTGTAGGTGACAAAGCTGTCGCTTATGAATTGGCTCAGCTCTTGTTTGTTTCAACTGTGTGTTTTACTGTTAACTTCGATTATGCGGCCTCATTGACTGAGTGTGTTTACAGCTTAGTTAGTCAGTAATAGGATGAAGAGAAATGAAATGCTGACAAGGGTTCACACACACCTGGGCCATAGAGATGTCTCTCTCATAGAGATGTTTTTTTTGAGCTCCTCAAACACAGACCTCAAAATAAAATCTCACTTCTTTTTATCTGAAGTTCTTTGGTTTGCAGAATATATTAGTGAATCATTTGCAAATTTAGTGACGCTTCTGTAAAACTAGGGCCCACTCCATTAGTTTTGTTTGTCACTGCTGATATTTAGGTGAATGCCAAAAGTCTCAGAACCTTAAATTTAGAGACACACTTTTAAATCCTCACAATACCTTGTTTTTGCCTTTTTCAAAGCAAGGTAGAAAGAAATATGTATTTACACAAATGAAGCATTCTCTCATGGCTTTTGTATTTTTCTCAGAAATAAGCTCAAGCTAAAGCCAGATTGAAGTGAAAACCCTTCATAAATAACTGTGAAAGCGTCTGGCTGCCCCTTTTTTATTAATAGCTTACCCTGGTCACGAATGATCAGGCTATGGTTAGAGTGTGAAGCAGTCAGAATTACAAAATGGTACATTTGCTTGTGTAAATTAAGATGAATGCTTGGGTTAATTAAGGAAATGTAAAACATTAGAATATGTAAATAAATCTAACTGCTCCAGTTGCTCCCACGGACCTGCTCCATGATCAACTGTAACGACGAAGCAGGCAAATAAAAGTAAATGGTGTTTCTCCTCTTTCTCTCCTCTCTGTAGGAACGTACCAGGTCTTTTGACAGCTTCAACATGAACACGCTGGAGAGCTCCCTGATCGACATCATGAGGGCTGAGCAGGACACTCTGAAAGGTGAAGATGTTGTCAATCGAAAACATAAAACACTAAGCAGACATTTTAAACTACAGTATGTTAACAGCAGAGATTTTCTATGTGTATTTTTAGCACACGTGTGATGCACAGGTAATAGTAATAGTCACCTCTTGCATACTTAAAGATGTCACACATTCCCCTACATAATTATTACATAAATACTCAAACATAATTAGTTTCAAAATATAAATTCAAAGCTCCATAACAATGATCAGCCTCTAAAAATCATCTATGTTATGACAATTCTACTATAAGAAAATTAAATATAAATCACCCCTACTCTTTCATAAATCAACATCAAACACGTGTAGTAAAGATATGTGTGTGTCATGATTGTATCTCATTGGCCAAGCAATCCCGTAGGAGGGTTACATTTGAAGATAGAGCAGATACCGTCACACGCACTCACACTTATTCACAATTTAATGCCTCAATTCTTAGCGTAGAGGTTTCACTTCCTCCACAGGTCAGACAACTAGCCACTGTGTCTTCTTTTGGTGTTATGATGAACAAAAATGAGAAACGTTAGCCGGGATAGCCGTCAAGTCACACCTCTGTCTCCCTCTTCCTTCTCCTTTCTTCCTACTTTGAATTAAAAAAAAAAAAGGGTTTCTCACTTATGATAAAAATTCATTTGGTAAGTTGTGTGCCTGCTGCAATGAGTATGACCTCTTTTTCTCGTGCATTTTAAGAAGGAGACGCAGGGAGAATATAGGGCTGATGGAAGCTTAGGCTTTGTATTTAAGAGGGGATTTGCGAGAGATGGAAGAACTCCTACTGATCTGAACTGAAGTTGTTGGCCGTCATTGGTTTCTAATGATCACAGCTGCAGAGCCTGCCATTTTGCAATTTGCAGAACAGAATGAGGACGCACAGTTGTCTAGCACATTAGTGATGCAAACAAATGCACGTTGCTCTTACCTGTAGCGTGAGATTGTGGTTGTCTATCTATACGTCAAGTCAAATCAGAATTAAAGTATTTTTTTTATTGCCGTTAAAAGGTAAGAAGGAAACATTTGGCTTGTTAGCAGACTGTACTTACAAGCTGATGTAGGCAATAGGTGCACTGTTGCACCTTTTCAAGAGATATAAGTCTTTTTAATTTCTGGGTCTTTGGAAATCCCTGTATTCCTGGACTTTAAAGCGCTCTACTGTTGATGGATTTAATGAATACTGTTGTGCATTTTTACACATATGTATACACGCACTTGCCAGTTTATTAGGTGCACCTAAATAAATCTAATGCAGTCTTATCATGTTATTTTGTTGAAATTCTTTTAGAGATTGATCTTTACGATAATTTTGGAGGATGTAGTTTGGGGTGCTGTTAGACTTGCGTTATTCTGACAGGTGTTTATGTTGAACCCATCCTCGTTGATACGAATGGGGTGGACAAAATAATAGAGAACTAGTTAATATTCTGTACAATCACCCAATGGAAATTGGACTCTAACTGACTTCTGTTATTGATTAACAGAGACTAGCCAGTGTCCGTTATTGGCTGAATGGTGTTAGGCAACATTGGTCAATGGTAACCCAGAAATGGGTAATTGAATACAACAGGTAGCTGGTGTTGTTTATTGTTATACAGGGTGTAACCGACAGTAATAATAGATAGGGAGTGCTTAGCTAACACAAAAGACTGTGGCCAATATGGCTTGTAGAAGTAGTTCTGGTAAATGACCATTGTTTGGAAAAAAAAAAAAAAAAAAAACACCTTTGGAAGGAGACACACGTCACACTATTTTATCTCACTACAAGGCTTAATCCTTTATAACGCCTACTGCACCACCATCTTTTTTTTTTATTTTTTTTTTTAGGTCATGGCAGTCTAATGGGCTGAGTCCCCCGAAATTGATTAACTTGAGCTTAAACGTCAGTAGAAAAGATCTCAAAATGGCAGAGACAACATTGTCGTTTTCCTTTTCTAGTCTTCATGTACAGCATGTCTAATGACAAAATGTAAACCCTTTCCGTTTTGAACATTTAAATGTTATTGTGCAGAAAGTGAAAATCCATCACAGCACATGCATGACTCCCTGCCCTGGTCTTATCATGTATTGAATGAACAGCATACATTGCCATATGTTCTGCAAAAAAAAAGGCGCAGCCATGTAAAACACACAGAAACATACTGTACCTGTTTCACTACCAGAATAACAAGATGAGTGAAAACGCCGCGCTCCAGACACTTCACCATCACCTCGTATTTATTTCAGCCTCACACCCACTGGGCTCAGCCACAACCTGCTGTGATCTAATGTTCTGCTGTCAAACCTTAGTAAATCTTTCCTCAATATTAAGGGAGGAAGACTGAAAGGTTACCTCATTAGCCACGTTTTGGTGTCTTAGCTCCAGCCACGCTGGCACAGATTCCTGTGACTATCAGATCCAAGAGCTTGGCACCAGCAGACAAAACAAGTTTTCTTCTAAATTGAAGAGCTTCATTAGAAATCAAACCATGTAGGGTTTTTAAATTATGATGAAATTACATATAATTTAGAGAAGCAATGTTAACCCCAACTTCCTATAATAGTTGAATATGAATGCTGTGTCCTTTTGTGTTACAGCTCTGTTTATCGTTGTTGGGGAAAATTAGATCTCTCTGAAAGTGTTTATATATAATACAGCAAATTCCAAAGTCCAATATATTGTATCACATTTCATCTCCTCCCAGTTGACCTGATTTTTCTCAATCTTTCTTCAGCCATTCTCTTCAGATTTATTCTTAAACAGTACCCCATTCTTTATTGCTTTCACGTGATGCATCACACCATATCTCATCCCATATTTCTTATCTTTTTTTTTGTCTTGTAGCCCTTGGCCTGCTACAAAATATAATTCTATTTATTACTTGTTAACATAATTATAGTCCAGGCTTGTACAGTGTCATGCCAAGTGTAGGAGTGACTTAAGTGAGTCCTTTCCTTTTCCCTGACAACAAAGTTAAAATATAAACATAATTACAGCACATTCTCTTTTTAAGCTTTGACTCTTCTCCAGGCCAACTGTCTCGTGCTCTCTCCTGCTCTCTGTCACACACGTACATGCATGTACATATAAATATGATAAACACAGACAGCGAGCATACACAGGCACATTTAGATACACAGAAGCAGAGCACAAATTTCCCATTCCAGCAGAACATATTGAACAAAGTGAGAGCGATGAAGCCAGGGAACAGGCAAGGCAAAATGTCTACAGTAGAAGTGGCTTTGAATCGCTTCCAGCATTGTCCTGACTGACAGAAAGGATCCCTGTGTTCAGCCACCACACATACACACACACACACACACACACACACACACACACACACACACACACACACTGCCTTGTGCATGCATGTGCATTAACTGTAGATGCATGTCACTGTGCTGTACATGTACGCAGCCAGCAGCATGCAAATAAGGTTCACAGAGCGGGCACACAGAACCCTGCAGACACAGGGATGTGGTGTGTTTAGGTGCCTGCACACATGCCCCTCAGAGGCTATTAAAGGCTCTAAAAATCAAATATGACGTGTTGTGCTCAGATGTACTTTGAGTTTGGGCGGTGCACCTAGAAACACATATAATACTAAGCTAAATTACAGAGGGAGATAAACTGTTGAATTCTGCAATGCCGTTTAGAGGAATTGAGCTTGTCTGTGTAATCTGGTTTAGGTTGGCACCTATTTTGATTAAACTGAGCGTTTTACTGAGTGAACTTGTATTTTGCTGCAAATAATGTCCAGACTGTGACGAATGTGCTTGAATGTATTGAAATCTATAGTGTAGTGTAGTGTAGTATAGTATAATATAGTAACTCCCAAAGCCACGGGTGGTCTGTCCTGGTTTCTGTAGTCTGAGAGTCCTAGTTCTGTTTTATGCACCATATCTACTCAGTACTGTGGGGCTCAATAGGCGAGGTGTGGGGGAGGGGCCAGCAGATTTCCATGTGACCGAGGCATTGGAATGCACCAATCACAGGGCGGTCCGTACCCATACAACAATGGTTGTACTATTTCAGCTCTTTCATCTCATTATCCCTCTACAGCAAGCGGGCCTTGCATAACTTTGAAGCTTGTTTGGCATCATAACATGTATTTGTGTGGGTGCGGGTGTGTGCGTGCGTGCGAGACGAGCCTGGCAAATGGCTCAATGTAAAATGTATGATATGAGGCTCAGAGAAAGAGAGCGAGGCACACATAGGGAAATGGAGGTCGATGAGAGGGAGAGAGATGGTTGGTGTCCAACAGATGTAGTCTCTAATGAGATTGATGTGGAAACAACACTCAGTGTGCTGTATCTTGTTATAACCACATCCTATTCTGTATGTACACTCTTAATGTCTAAAACACCCAATGTTTAATATGTATATCAATACGTCCTACATTGTGTCGATCAACAGCATTATTATAGTCTCACCATCTTTTGCCAAATTACAAACTGCTTAACTGATAGTTGGGTTATCTTTCCTCAAAATGTTCAAATTGTCTATCATTTCTGTGGTTGTTATTTCACACGTTACTGTTAAATCTCACAATGAAGATTAAACCGCGAACACCACGTTCATTCAAAAAGCCATGGGGGAGGGATATTTTCTGGAAAAAGAAACTCCTGTAGTGTTTTTCTGTTCTAGAATAATGACTCCAAGACTGACATAGGAGTAACGTGAAAAACCTCTGTGTTTCTTTTAATGATTCTAAAACTCTTTATCCTTCCGTGTGTCACATTAAGTAATATGTAGGCCCCATCATGTTAAATGTTTCTGTTCTGTGTATCCCTGTGCAGGTCGTCTGGGATTCCCCCATCCAGGAGGGGACAATCCTCTGCCCCTCAATGGTACGTATGGCAACCTACTCGTGATTTGAATCCCTAATTTGTAATTTTAGTGGGCACTTGAAAAAATGTTGTCAAAATGTAATAGATAATTATTTTGACAGGTGAAATGGAAATGATCAGATATCCTTTAAAACATAATTTGATTAAGTGTCAATCTGCCATTCATCTTATAATAGGATACCGTATCTCTTTTTGAGTGGTGTTGTCCGTGAATCTAAATTAAAACTGCTCATTAATCTGAAAGTATGCACCCATCTGGCAGGCTAAATAAAGCTAGTGGCTGTACTAAAAACATGCTCCCTCAGGTAAATCAAGTCAGTTTTTTCCCAGCTAAGTGGACATATATTAAGTATGAGTCACCCAATTTTAGTGACTTTTGTGATTTGTTTGTTTTTCTTTGCTAAATGTCTAGCTAGGTGACACTAAGTACTTCAGGTGAAGATAGTTGGACGGTGTGAGATAACCTTGAGTGTAACTTTAAAGCCTTGTGTGGCCTTGTTGGATTGAACCCAACCAAAAAATGTTCTGTCCCTCTTTGGTGCCCCTCTGCTTTGTAAATGTCAACATGAAGTAAAATTGGCATTTCCCTGCTGACCCTCTTAAAAGTAGTTTTAACCACAAGCTTCTCTGTGGAAATTTCATCTAGTCCCTCAAATAAATAAATGGATGAAGAGGGGAATTAAAGAGGATAGAGTGGACAGAGAGAACGTAGTGGTTTTTGACACCAATAAATAAGTGGATAGAAATGTGTATCAGCTTAATTCCTTGTACCATAACTGTCCTGTAAATAACTTTTCTGTTTCTGAGTATAGGGTTTTATTTTTGTGGTTTTGATTTTGGGCGTGGTTTAGGTTTATTTGTTAAGGCATTTCGCCTTTATTTGATTAATACAGTAGAGAAACAGACAAGAAATAGTGAACGGATGACATGCAGCAAAGGATTCAAATCAGGGATGTTGTGATTATGTGGTATGTGTGTTAGACGCCTAGACTGCCATGACATACCATATTTCTGAAAAATACTACAGTATGAAGATATATAGTTCATTTAATTTGTATCTACTGTAGTGTCCTTATATGGTCATGTTGCACAGACGAAAATAATGCCTTTAAACTGTATATAAATAACTAATCGTCTCTTCAGTGGTTGAATAAAATCCGGCAAATCCCCTTTGACATGCTGCAGTTTCCACAACAACAGTTTAATATTCAGCTACCTCTCCTTTGCCCTTGCACACTCTCATCCCCTTTATCATTGTGTTATTGTGTTGTTGTAGCTTTTACCTATTGGTCTTGGGCCAGGATGTAAAACAGGAGAGCCCAGTAGTTTCTTCACAAGATTGCTGGGTCACATGTTGAGATCACATGGTCAGGAGCTGTCATCAAGCCCTGAGACAGATGGTGCCAGTGAATAGGCAGGATTCAGAGGTTGCACACTATCTCTCTCTCTCTCTCTCTCTCTCTCTCTCTCTCTCTCTCTCTCTCTCTCTCTCTCTCTCTCTCTCTCTCTTTTTTTTTGTCTCATAAGCGTACACAGATTACGTTCCTCATTCTCTCTCACTCTCTCACTCTCTCATTTTCTCTCACCCCCACACAACGCTTTTTATCAGCTGGTTTCTCCATCTCTTTCCAATCTATTTTTCTCTTGCTCACACACATCTTTTTATAGCTCTCTCCGCACTCTTTCAATCTTCTTTCCTGTTTGTCTCTCTTCTCTCTTTCTAACTCTCTTCGACCTTCCCCCCAGAGTTAATGTCCATCTGGGTTGGAAAGTCCACTGAGGGAGTTGAGGATTATTGCTTGTGTGTTCTGGCCACTTCTTTATCCCCTCCATGTTCTTACAGTTTTAGATGGGTCGATGCTTCAATCTCTCCAGTGTCGACATTTTCATTTGTTTCACTTCAGCTCTGTGCAAAGAAACATTATTTCCCAGTGAGCGTATTAAATGGAATGAGTAAAACGAGCATTGTCTTGTGTACACATATGACAGTGAACCACATGGTTGGCTGATGGACCTGTTTGATGGGTAACCGACATGTTTTAAGTCAGTTTGCTTTGAGCATTACTCATTGGGGTAATTTTACATTTTTCAAAATCTGTAAGAAGGTGTACCATCTACAAAGAACAGGTCATCAGTCCCATCCTACCACCAGCCAATGTGCCTTTGGGATATATTCATACCTTTTCAACAGAATTATTTAAAATGTTGAAACATTATTGAAAGCAGCATCCAGTTGTCACAGCCATACATTGATCTAATTTGTGCTTTTAGATTGAATGCTTCTCTTGTTTTAGAAGGTGCTATGGTGACGTTTCCCTCAATGCGTTTCCTGCGGTTGTCGCGGTCACACGTCAAGCGGCTACCTGGAAAAGTTCAGCCGTGCAGTCGTCCTGTCTCTCCTCGGTGTCACTGCTGCCCTCCTTGGCCGCTGCTATCGTGTTTACATTAGAAACAATTGGGGTTGCAATGTGAACCGCTTGCTGTCATAGAAGCATTTTGTTTAAAAGTCTAAAGCATGACTGTTGGACAACAAATCATATATTGTGAAATGGCTGACCATATCCAGAGACACTTGCCAGTAACTGCCCTGTTATTAGTTCTGGTAGTTTCATTTGGTTTATTGTGGAACAAAGTTTCACTCCCTGCATTGTTAGCCGCACTAGTTCTTCCTCTGCACTGGTATTAACAACAGGAACAAACAAAACCGCTGCCACTGGGAAGGCTCGGATTATAGTGAAGTAGCCTACTGGATGAATTTCAGTCTTGTTTCTGTCAGTTAGACTACACTGAAAGAACTGTTGTTATTAGGGTTGTACATGTACAAGATCATGTTCAATTCCAATTCAGATGTTAGTGGTGCTTGATCTTATTGAAGCATCTGATGGTGTGAGGACTCAGATCTTGGTTCATTGACTGAAGCAGTGGGTTTTACAAGACTATCTTACTTTCTTAACACTGTCCTGATTACCTGTGGTGTGCCCCAGAGTTCAGTCCTTGGACAATTTCTTCTTTCCATTTTTATATGATGATTCATAGTTAGGAGGCAGGGCATCTCCTTCCACTGTTATTAACAGACAAATGTTTAGCAAGTGTTATGTACACATACGTTCAAAATATAGACTCTCTACTATATATATTTTTTAAACTTCAATTCTGTAGCCTAGTGTTGATAAAGTAGTTTGGTGATCCACAGGCTGATTAATAAAATAGATGGCAGGCAGGCACACAATGGAACATCCCTCCATTGTCATGAACCACCTGGCACTTTTATTGGTACAGTGTATTATGCATCTTTTATAATCACCCTCTTCTTTGATTTGTCCTTATTCCACATGCAGCCAGGAATTATAGCAGGAGACGAGGTAAAATATAATCATGGATAATATTATGTTACTTTTCCAGCATAAATTCAACTCTATAGGTGTCAATATTTTAACAGATTTTGCGATGTTAAGCTGTGCTGTTATGATTTTATTGGTTGTGGGCGTTGACTGTCAAATAAATGCTCATTAAAGTTTCAAATTACTCTGCGCTTTGTATCCGTGCAGTGAAGTGACATGTTTGCCTGCATGATTGTCTTAAGTGTTGAGCATCGCTATAAGCTTGTGAAGTGATCTTGTGCATCTTTCATCCTTTAGTGTGTGTTTCTCTCGTCGTGCTTCACTCTGCTTGCTTTTTTTTCCATTTTCACACACATTGTTCAAGATTGCTAAGTCAGACAATAGTTGTTAGTGTCACATTTAGCTGAAAGTTAATGCGGCAGAGAGCCACAAAAAGTCTAGTATGTGATTTACACATACTGCAACAGAAGCACAGACACATGGCCAGGCACATGGCCGGACACACACACACACACACACACACACATACTCCCTCACACAGCCCATACTGTAAGCTCAGGCTAACTCCCTTGCATAAATCTTTATAAAGCAGCTCAGGGCAGGTTGTATGGGAGCAGGAATAGGATAGGGAGGGCTTAACCTCTACAACACACGCACACAAACATGCACAGTCCACTGGGAAACTATTTAGAGATGCTCACTGAGAGGACTACTGTGTATGTTCAGTCCTCCATAGACATTACTGCATCCGGCTGTATGCAGGCAACTTATTAGGAATAAAGAAATATAGTCAGAAAAGACACATTTAATTCTGTACATTTCTTACTTTGTTTTGCGTTCAGCCCATATCGTTTGCATTTTCTCCGTGCTACATGACTGAAATGAACTCATAACTGCTTGACTTTCTTGATTATGTTTATATTTGTTTCTCCTAATTTGATTTAACAGTTATAAAATGTTTTTTAGCTTAACACGATCCCCTACTAACCTTTGTGCACTGTATGTTACCCATCCCTCCTACCTGTGTTTATTTTCACAGTAGTCTAGGTTTTGAACATATTTGCAGATTAAAGGTTAAAGGATGCCCAAGGAAATAGAAGTATGTTTTAATGGATCCCTAGTAATGCACATTACGTTATTACATGATTACATTAATGTGGTAAGTGATGTCAGATCAAGGCAAAACTCCCCTTCAGCCCAGCTATATTATTTAATGCAGTGAAAATTGAATGAAAGTAAAATAAAAGTGCTAATGTACTGTTATCCATCATTACTGTGGTGGTGTTGTAACCATGACAACTGTGACTGCTCCTCAACCTTTACTCGTAGTTCTCTCCTCAGGAAATAAGCCTTTCCTTCTCTCCTCTTTTTCTTCACTCTCTCAGGCCACTCCTCTCTCTTCCCCATGGAGGATGGTTTCCCTGACGATGAGCGTGGGGATCAGGGTCTCGCAGGCCTGGGGTCTCCACACTGCTTTCCACACCAGAATGGAGAGCGCGTCGAACGCTACTCTCGCAAGGTCTTTGTGGGAGGACTGCCCCCGGATATAGATGAAGGTAAAGTAGTGACATTAACACCAAAAAGATTTAAATTCTGGGCCATTTTTGGTTATGATTAGAACTTAGAAGACGGCAACTGAAGGGAAAGGTTCAGACAGGATCAGAACACCAACATAACCTGCAACACAAGCACCTCACTGTACATTGAGGATACTTTACAGTGAAATTTGAGGCAGGACTTTTCCTGTACTGTAAATCTTCTTCAGTGCTGTCTTTTAAAAAACCTGCGGACTGCCAATGAGTATGCATGCTGTCTGTTTAATTTCAGACGAGATAACTGCCAGTTTCCGGCGTTTTGGACACCTGTTTGTGGACTGGCCTCACAAAGCGGAGAGCAAATCCTATTTTCCTCCCAAAGGTATGTCAAATCATCGTCTTGGCTTCTTCAGTCTGTGCTGCATTCTTTACTGTTTTACCAGGGCCTGATCCAATTTATTACCACAAAAGATTGGTTTCAGTTATTACTTTGCTGTCTCTGTCTTTGTGCGTGTGAAAAAGGCAGATATGTTTTTTTTAGAGCTGTCTATCTTAATCTAATTAATTACATGGTATGCTGATCAATTGATCAAATTAATCACATATATCGATATGTGCTGTGAAAAGCCCCCAAATAAGGATATTTCAACTCAAAAACATGACATTATTATGGCACATGACTAAACATAGAATAAAAAATATTGAAAAAAGGGAGTTTTAGAAACTGTTTTAGTGAACCATTTTGCCTCCGTGTCCGGACTCTTTGTCTGTTTCTCTGTCTGTTTGTAAAAGCTTATGCCCTCCTGCTGCGAATGCAGAATGTCGTGATCAGACATACAGTCACAGCAATCATTGCACTAAATTCCAACATGACTCTTTGTCAATACTTTGTGTCCCCAGCAGCATGAATAATTGCTGTATTTTGTGTAGGCTATGCCTTCCTGCTGTTCCAGGATGAGAGCTCAGTGCAGGCTTTGATTGATGCCTGCATCGAAGAAGACGGCAAGCTGTACCTCTGTGTGTCCAGCCCCACCATCAAAGACAAGCCGGTCAGTGGGAACACACACAAACGCACTCATCTGCTCAAGTCTCCTTCCGTCTCTTGACTTTACAAGAAGCTTGTATTAAACTGTGCATAGTGCAATTTATTTCTAGAGATGAAACGTGTTGGTTTTGTGTATGACAGGTCCAGATCCGCCCGTGGAACCTGAACGACAGCGATTTTGTGATGGATGGATCTCAGCCTCTGGACCCGAGGAAAACCATCTTTGTGGGAGGCGTCCCTCGTCCACTCCGTGCAGGTATCCTTCATTTTCACATATGCCTCTTTGATCTCTGCATTTCATCCTTTTGCATATGTTAATACTGCAAGACACAAATAAGCAGCACTAAGTAGCCATCCTTCACTTCTCATGCCTAATTTCTTCTCAATCTTTGAAATGCCAACTGTAAACAAAATTCTCCTTCCTTTTAAGAGACCGCAATGTGATCAGCTTGTGTTCATAATAAACATTAGACTTGCTGGAGGTTAGAGCTAAAAGAGGCACTGTGCCAGTGAAATCGGCTTTGACCTACACTAGTCCTATCAGGAAGTACTCTCTGTGGCATGCTGTGCCGTGTAGAATATTAAGTTCGTCTTTATCCTGATATCAGTGTTATGTGTGCTGTTTGTTCATGTTTTCTTCACCGCTGGTAGCTGTGTTTTAGACTTCTGTGCTGTAGTTGTGGTAATGACCAAGGTCATAAGGCCCTGCGGCGCGTTAGATGTTTTATGACCCTTTGGAATATTTGAGTTTAATTTACATGTATAAAATATACATATTCAAAAACTGCCATTTTACTTTATTTTTTTAATGTTTTAAGTTGCATAGTGGTGTGTTTGTGTTCACTGGCTACATGGACATGAGTTCATGTATTAAGCCTGTGTGTGTGTGTGTGTGTGTGTGTGTGTGTGTGTGTGTGTGTGTGCGCGCACTTATGCATGTGCACTCGCTGGATTTTGCCAGAATGTTTGTTATTGAGTTCATAATTTTTGCTTCTGTGCGTCAAACTTGTTTCTGTGAATACTTTGTTCAGCTGTTCCTATTTTCCCCCCTCTGCAGTGGAGCTGGCCATGATCATGGACCGCCTGTATGGCGGGGTTTGCTACGCCGGCATCGACACAGACCCTGAGCTGAAGTACCCCAAGGGAGCGGGGCGGGTCGCCTTCTCTAATCAGCAGAGCTACATTGCTGCTATCAGTGCTCGCTTTGTACAGCTGCAGCATGGAGAAATCGATAAACGGGTGAGTGGAAAGAAAAGAGAGCTCAGTGTTTTTTGGTCCCCCTCCTCAGTCCCTTTTTTTTTCTTCATTTGTCTCCCTGCAACTCACTTCCTGTTCTGTTTCTCTCAAACCCTCCTCACCTTTGCCCTATTTCTGAAAGAGTCTTAGAGAAACTCTTACTGGATTTTGTTTAGGAGTGAAAAATCCAACATTATGCATAGCATTTGTTTAACTATTAGTATAGAATGTGTGGTAGGGAAGCACATTTTACACAATTGTTAATTCATTATAAAAGATCAGAGCAAGTATCAATACTTGTCCTGATTCCAAGATTCAAGAAGAGGTTTTTCTCAAATTCTCAATTCAAATTGTATTCACCCAAAATGTGAATTTTTATTCAACTTTTATTTCTACAGTACAGGGCAGGTTGGATGAGCACACATGCTTATATATAACAATGCCCTGTTAACAGTTACAGTGAGAAGTAAATTGTCGTTAGTAGAACAGAATAATAAAGTGCATATTCAATTAAAACAGTTGTAGGCAGGTTAGGAGGGCGGTTATGGAGTACAGTGTTGAAATTACAGAGAGGTTAAGTGTTTTAATTTTTAGGTGTCATGGCAGGTTATTCCATTAGACTGCTACAGTAACATTAAAAGCTGTCCACTGCCTGTTTTGTTCTAGTCAACTACTGTTACTTCTACACTTTAGAGCTAAGGCTATTGTCAACAGCCAAGAAATTACAGTAACACAGCTTTTCGGGGGCCAGTAATTGACTCAAATATTATTTACATTTGCACAATAGAGGAGAGTGAACACAATAACGAGAGCTGTAATCCAACAGAAATATCTAGTGAAGAGGTAACATCATAATATAAAATACTGGAATAATAGTAGGCTGCTTTTCTCATTTGCATAATTGGTGTGCAATTTTTGTCGACGGAGTGCTTTAATGACATTCACCTGCTAATAGCACAATCGCTCATAACTTCGACAGTTGGAAAAGCAAGTGCAAAGTGTCCAGTATGGTCTGGAAAGGAGTTTGAAACTACAAATCTCAACATTTGGAGCTCACTGTGGCTGGTCCTTCTTGTTCCATTACTCCGTGCAATATTTAAAACTAAAAAACATCGTATTGTTGTGTAAATGTTTTCAGTGAATGGTCACGGTCAGCATAACTCTGTGCCATCCTTTTAATGTGAACTATCGGCAGAAACTCAGAAGCTCTGGTACAGCGCGAGGAGAGTGAACAGTAAACAGTGAGACTGATATCAGTAAGATAAGAATATACACAGTATCAGTAAGCTGGATTACAGACCAGCATCACTGCCTGTGAATCCCTTGTGCGTAGGTATGTAATTTGAATCCCAGGTGGGAATGATGAACTCCGCCAATAACAATGAAAACTATTATTTAGAGAGGTTATTACGTAAGATAAAAACAACATTGGCTATTGCTGGAATAAAAAAACACAGACCATAAATGGTATCAAAGAAGGTCTGATTGAAAATCTTAAGGATCATAACTTTAAAGAACAATACCGGTAGTACACTAACAGTTACAGTACCATTACATTTCCAAACACACCAGTTTTCAGAGTAATTTTTAACCTTTCAGGCAGCCAAATGTTTTATTTCCTGCAAGTTTAGTGCAAGTTTAAAGGAAATTTAAATTATTCCCACCTCTGACTGCAGGTGGAAGTGAAGCCATACGTGCTGGATGACCAGCTGTGCGATGAGTGCCAGGGAACTCGCTGCGGCGGGAAGTTTGCACCGTTCTTCTGCGCCAACGTCACCTGTCTGCAGTACTACTGCGAGTACTGCTGGGCGGCTATCCACTCACGCGCCGGACGGGAGTTTCACAAACCCCTGGTGAAGGAGGGAGGTGACCGACCCCGTCATATCTCCTTCCGCTGGAACTGAGCGGACGACGGAGAGGGAGAAGCAACAGGGGAGCAGGAGGGCAGGTAGTGCAGGAGTCGCAAATCATTGTACAAATAAATGCACTTTTCTGTTGCTGGTTCCTTTTTGCTCTAATTTCACTGAACCTTTTTCTCATTTTTTTTTAAGTTAATATATATCTATATTTTGAAGATAGAAAAGAAAAACTGGAATTATATCCAAATATGTCCAGCAAGGAAAAAGATGTGTAACATAATTTTATTTATGCGTTTGATTTTTGAAATATTTTTATGAGTTCTCAAAAAAATACATATATAGGAAAGTTTGAGGTGTGATATGGTACTCTGCTATTCGATTGGCATATTTTTCTAAACAATGTTTTTGATTTTGATAAAAAAGACCCCAAACAACTACACGTCATTTGAAATTGGATTGGCTTCTTTTGTAGCAGAGCTATTGCTTTTTATTTTGTAATGAGTCTCCAGAGCAAATGCTGTTGAAAGTATATCATTGGCTATTTATTTCTGAGAGGTGTGATTTAAGTTTTCTATTGATACAAGAGGCTCCAGAGCAAATGTGAATTGAAAAAGGTGTTGCTAAAGAAGAGTGCACTTATTTCCAATTTAAAGAGTGCAGATCCAGTATACAGTATGAGACCCTTAGTAGTTAACCAAAGCTGAATCTTAATTAACTTTGAAGAACAGAGAGGGCCCACTGCAGAACGAAATGGATTATTTTCCCTCCCAGATCAAAATGTTTGAGCCTCTCTTTTTATAATTTCCAAGATCATACAAATATTTTGATGTTACTTGAAAATCACCACAAAATTTTAGCAACACATATTTGGGTTTTGATCTCCATTTTGACATGCAAAAACTAATACCTCAAACTCAGCTGCTAATGTGCCGAATAGTTTAAAAAAAAAAGAAAGAAAGAAAGCAAGAAAGAAAACATTATCACCCGCTGGTGTTCTCCTTTCCTTAGAACTATAATCAAAGGGAAGTGATGCAACAGGCAGAGTGTGATGTGACAGGCACAGTTTTGTACTCACTTGCTTCATCACCTCCTTATTTTTGTAATCAAACCCAGGGTTGTACTAGGGACAGAGCAGAGCATCGTACAGTATACAGCGTATAAGGGGAATGTATGGCGTAGGGAGGCTACAGGAGAGACCGACAGGCTTACTGGTAAAGAGATAAGTCCAGCCCCACTCCCCCCCCCCACCCCCCCCCCCCTCCTCTAGTCGGCCTGCGGCCTCTGTTCGCTGCTCAGCTCGCAGCGAACAGAGTGTAGGGGCCTCATTCATGGATCAAAACCTGCTTTCTGTGTCTGTACACGGGGGGGTGGGGGCTTGGATCCAGATCTTTCAGGACTGAGGTTAAGGTAACCCCTCGAGAGAAGGCTGGTCAAGTGGCTACCTTTTTATTGCAGTTTTTACGGGACTACCACCAAATGGGAAATGCCTGTCTTTGTTAGTTTTTTTTTTTTCTTTTTTTCTTTTTTTAAAATGCATTTGTGCAATTCTCCCAAGTCTTTAATGAAAAAAGTTCTACGTTGCATCCGAGAGTCAGCTACATTTAATGAAAGAAGCAATTAAAGTTTATCTGATTACCGAATCGTCAGCACACATTTGAGTCATGGAGGGATCTGCCCTTTCGGCGAACCCTCTATCCTTTCTCCTGCCAAGCTAATCCAACTCAGCATCCAGTGTTTTTGAAGCATAAATGAAGATAGTCTCTGCAGTGTGCTCTACTACTACACACTAGTTACCCACATGCAGTTTGCTCTTGATAACAGTCGGTTGTACCCAGTGGCTTTTGGGAACCAAAGATGGCTGTGCAGTAGTGGGACATACTGTAGCTCATTTCTTGTTTAGTTTTTTTATTCTTATTTTCTTTCTCATTTTTTCAAGGACGTTTTTCATATATATTTTTTACAATCGGTCACTTCTACCCAGTTTTGCATAACTGTCAAGCCCAGCAAACCAAAGATTGGCCTTGAACATAATATATTTATATATATATATTTGACAGTGCAGTCAGAACCCATTAGAACACCAGTGGAAAAACAACAGGGCTTGCACACACACATATAAACACACACACACACACACACACACACACACACAAGGCCTCACACTATCCATAGCTCAAAATGGAGGTGCACTCTGGTAGGCACTAGTTGTTTTTATCTCAAATAAGGTCTGCGTTTTTGGGAAAATTTAACATAAAGTGCACATTCACACAGCGAAAGTAAAACTAATCCTCACATTTGTTTGACGTTTTAAGTCACTCAGTGGTAACCTACTAGCCGAGCATTTAAATATGTCAGGGAGTTAGTACAAAAACTTGATTATACACACTAGTGAGAAACGTATCCTCATATCGGCGTGGTGTCGTTGCACCAGTTTTGCACCCTGGACATTAGTTTTGTGGGTGTGGTGGGTGAGCATTTTAGAAGTTAAAACACTTTGTGAAGAATTTGCTGTTAAATGAGATGAAAAAAAAAGATTATTTTATACATGGCCTGCTGATTTTTGGTACAGTGTTTTCTAGCTAAATTATTTTGTCATGCACATATAAACATTTATTATGCACTACTTTTCTAAATATTTTTTCTTTTTCCAACAGTCATTTTAGGCACATTTTTCACAAATGGGGAAACTCCTTTTTGCAATACCTCAATTTTTCACATTGTGAAAGGTAGCTTTTGTACTTTTGTTACTGAGAGATCTGCATATATGGAAATGTTCATTTTAAGAAAAAAAGTTGAGTGATTTCAATATATATTATTTTCAATTATGCTTTTTATACATTTCAGTGCTGAGGAAACTTTACAACTAAGTGCGCACTTGTGTTGATGCGACTTCAGATCTGCAGAGGAGAGACCAAAGTGTATTGCTCTCTTGGTCTTAGCTTTTCGTACACTTGATGTTTCCAGTCAATCTGGTCAATAACAGCATGGCGAGAATTAAAAAAACAAAAAAAAAAAACAAGTTGTAATTTGAAATTGATGTTAATGTCTCTAAACATGGCTATACTAGTTGGAAAATGGTAACTTCTGTCTTGGTTTCCTCTCCATAGATGGAGCATAACTTATTATAAGGAGAATGCAAAATTTGGTTCACGCTTTACGCTGAATCTCGTATCACAAGAATGGATGTTTGGTGTTTAGATATTTTAATATTTGAAAAAAAAAGTATATATATATTCTTGAACTTGCCAACTAGCACCTATTGTAATCCTTAGCATGCATGACAAAAAAAAAGAGAAAATGACAAGTACATGAATTAGCTATTAAAATTAATTGTTGTGGTGTGCACCAAATGTTTCTCAACTATTAAGTTGTTAAGGACACCCCAAAACCCACCCTCACCTCACCTCACCTCACCCCCCTCTCCCCTCCCCACGTGTTGATCTCCTTGCTTCCCCATTCGCAGACCTCTGCAGGATGCACATGACAGATAAGACGAGAAACAAGACAGAACTTTAACTTTAAACCGATTTGGCAGTGCAGGACTTTGAGCATCCTTTATAGAACACTGTTTAAAAGACTTGAGAACTCATCCCCGCTGTCTGTTGAGGTGATCTTATATAGACCTATCTGGAGGAAGGGGAGCTTAAAGACTTGAATGTGGTAAATGTTGCAAGTTAACTTCAAGTTGTTATGTGCAATACTTCTTTTGAACCTTTTTCCAGATAAAGACTCTTTGCAATGTAATTCTTTAATGCCATTTTTAATTGCAGACATTTAATTAAAGAAGATGTTAATATGTTTTTCACAGTCATTTTCTACTGTTATTGTAATCCTTTTCATGCTGGTGTTTGTAAAAAAGAAAAGAAATCAAACTATTTGTACTAATATAAATAATTGAAGTTATTTTTAAAACATTAAAGGTTTTGTGCTCATTTGCTTATTTTGTTTATTTTAAGCTACTGTGATTGATTGCATTGTAATTATTAGGTCAACAATGTATTTAGCTGTTTATTGGTATATTTTTAATTGGAATGTATAATTGATTTTTATAATTTTGATCAGATTTTTGTTATATTTTTGAGGTGAAGCTTTTAATATGTTAAAGTGTCTAGTTTTTACTAATTGCTATATTGTGCTCCACAATATATGGTTCACATTTTCTGAAGGAAAATAAATATTTAAATATTTGTCTGTTAATGATGTTACTTAATGGCAAGATTTCAATAGTTTTTAACTGTGTATGGGAAGGTTGTTGTATTTATTAATAGCATTTTTTACTTAAGATATCACCTTAATTTTTATTGTCATTTCACTTTATAAGTTCCTATTTTTGTATTTTCCTTTCTAATTAAGTTATGTAATACGGATATGTCCATATTTCTAGGAGTTGGTCTGTAGAAGTGCTAGTGAAACGAAAAAGAAAAATCTAATGTTATTTAATTGTTTGCAGCCAACTATTTATAACAGTATGCATAATTTTTAAATATTTGTAATGTGAAATGTTGAATGAAATAAATCTTAACTGTGATGAAAATATGTACTTGGTGTGCTTATTTATGTAAAATCTTGCCATTCAGCTGTTATGGGAAAGTCCTACTAACTACTAGACGACTCTGTCACATTTTGTCACATCTTTCTGTGTTGTAATCACAGTTTGGCTCTCATGTAGTGTAATATTACCACGTGAATGAGCGGAGACCCGACACATTTATTGCGGTCATCCTTTGAAGTTAGAGAGTCAAATATATACCAAACCACACCACCGTTGGCTCTGAAAAGCAGAAGTAGAGCAGGTTACCATTAGAGCCTCTAACCGCTTGTTTAAAACTGGCTTTGACGCAGGTGTTCAGTAACTAATTAAAGGGTTACTTAAGAACAGGCTGAAGGGGGGTGTTTCACTGCCTCGTACCTCTGACCACACCCAGCAGTGATGTCACGGTGTACTGACCACGCCCTTTAGTCCACTTCCACATCACTGCAGCGATATGAGAATTTAAACCACTGATGCTCAACAAAAACAAGCTTTTCAGCTGGTGAAGTTGCTTCTTAACACTAAATCCACTATATTGAGTTAATAGATTAAATGTACAGACGCTTGATTATACTATTAATTGATTCTAGTCAAATTCTGTAGTGTTAAATGTAGCAAACATTTTGGGCCTTTTTTTTTTCTGAGGAAATCCAGTAAATGTGACTTCTGGACTAAAATAAATCTTTGAAAAAACTGTGGCAGCCCCCAATGTAAAAGGAAGCAACATTAAGTAAAAGGAAGTTTGCATGTAAAAGGAGTTAAATAAAGCACATGGGACTTCCTAGTCCTGTGACGAATCAACACAACTACTCCTGATAAACCATCAGTTTAAGTCTCGTGCCCATCATTCACTTTGTGGATCCATAAAAGCGACACATGCCAATTACCAATCACAGCAAGAGTGCTGACCGGGTCATGTGTTGTTTTCTCAGATTCCATGAAAAATTGAACAAACGCTGATGGCGCTGTAACACTACCAGCTGGTTGTATCTGTTAAGTGTGACTTGTGAAGAAAATGTGCTCATTACTCATGAAACGTCAGTTTGCTGGCAAGGTTATATCTTCTCCATGCATACTAATATGAATGCAACCATGACACTGCTTATACAAATTACCACATGATAGAACATCTTGCTAATATCTCTTCAAAGGTTAAAAATCAGCAAGGCATAAGTGTAATTTCCATAAGCAAACAACAGGAGCTTGTCAGATTATGTCATGAAATTAATTTAAGGGAATCAGCTGCATTACCATATGGCAAAAAACACCCAAAGGAGGCTGTTTCTCCAGTGCAGACTCAAGATTTGAGTGTCTCTGCTATCGGCAGATAGCGTGATGGTTGAAATGTGATGGCTGTTTCAGTGCACATACAGTGTAGGGAGGCCGTTATATGTTTGAACTGGCTCCTCTACAGTCGATTCCTAGTCTTGTTACTGTAGAATGAAATATGATAGTCCCCCCTGATGTCAGATATGGGATACCAATTGTCTCAAACACAATGTAATTTAAGGGGAATTATACAGAGCTATCACAATTAATTTGACAGTGATATATTGATTCTACACCCAGCACCTTTAATGTCCTGTAATTGATCATGTAGTATCTGATCATATCATTCAGATAAATTACAGGACGGCAGAGGAGAATGTGAGGTGTGAAATGACACAGATCCTGAAGGACTGTGTCATGAGACAGAGTATATCATTCTTTCTCCTACTATTATCTTGTTTTAATTTCTTTCTGACATATACTTTTGAATTATTTTCTTTTGTTGTCGTGATGGTGCATTTACGTGCATTTTTTGATTCACAGGTATACTATTTGAGCCCGTCTATTAGGCACATTTGCTTAACCACTAAGTACTTCAGAAAAACAACTCATATCAAATAATCTTGTGTCTGTTTCCCACATAAACATCTCAGCACACCGTCAGTTTCTCTCTATCTGACGGTGTGTCACTCGTTGGACCAGCAGATGGCGCTGCAGGACCAAAAGAACCAATGTGAGTTTCCATTTATGCTGCTTTCAAGAACTGTGGGGAATGTTGAATGTAAAATATGTATTTTTTATTTTAGTTTTTTTTTTTTGTTTGTTTTAGCTTTACAGCTTGGAAAGTGTGAATTTAGTATGATTGCTTGCCATTGGGATGTGACGTTCAAGGTGACACGGATCATTTGTCTTGAATCATCAATCTTACTGTTTGTTACCTTTAAGATGTCAACTTTGAGCCGTCACATGCTACCTGCACATATTCATCAACGCACGTAAAAGTGCTCTAATTCATTTACCAAAATAAAACAGAAATAAAAATGCTTACGCGACTGTGACAAAACCATACCCCTTTATGTGAATATGTTTTTTTTTTTTTTTTTTTTTAAGTATTATTCAGAAACAACATGCTCTCAGCTCGGGTGCAAGACTTTACCAGGGGTCCTGAAAGGCAACATTAAGTCGCCTTCCACTTCGGCCAAACAAACGAGACTCCCGACAGGACAAAAAAAAAAACATATATATATATATAAATAAAGATCCCCCTAGTGGCAGCTCCAGCGGCTGGCAGCAGCGGCAGCAGCAGCGGGTGAAGGCGAGGCAGGGTTTGGATTAGGGGGTTGGGCTGCCTGCTGGTAGGAAACCCGCCGCCAGACGTCCAGTTGGTCTCCGGCGGTGCAGCGTCGCTTCCCCCCCCCCCACCAGCAGCATCAGCAGCAGCGACACCGCAGCGCAGCCTCCAGCCTCACCTGCTCCTCATCCTGCTCCTCATCCTGCTCCTCATCCTGCGCTCCACCTCCGCCTCTGCACACACACACACACACACACACACACACGCGCTGCCGCAGCACAGAGGCAACGGACGGACAAGGACGGTCGGCTGTGAGTAACTGCTTTTTACTGCCTTTTTTTTTTCTTCTACATTTTGCATTTTTGTTGTTTTGGTGGTGGAGAAAGGTGGTGGGGGGGGGGTGATGCTGTTGGCGGAGGTTTGTCCGTTTGTCTCTTTGCTTTCCTGCAAATACAGTCCGAGATTCGTCTACACTGCAAACAAAATAAGCTTTTTCCCGAGTGTTTTGCTCCTCTGATCATTCACTAATTAATCACATGCTCCCAATTTCGCGTGCTCCCAACAAAAAAAAAACTGCCACCTGACAACATTTGCTCATATTTATTGTTTACTTTAAGGCTACAATCAAGTTACAATCTCATCGATATGTAATATCCTGTTACACTGGAAGCCCGTGTCTGTGCCAGGTTTCGTTGCCCTGAGAGGCTGTGAGGTAAAACCATCCTTTTCCATCAACTCCTCTTCACAGGAGCAGTCTTCAGGGAAATAAGGGAATATATATAAGGGCGGTGAAAGATGGTGAAACTGGGGAGTAATCTTCAAGACAAAGGGGCCAAACCTGTGAGCGTGGAGGACGGCTTTCAGAATGTGCCCCTCATCACTCCCCTTGATGTCGGCAGCCTCCAGAGCCAAGCACCTGACAAGGTGAGAGACTACAGCCCGAAATGTGTGTCTGTGTGAGTGTGTGAGTGTGTGAGTGTGTGAGTGTGCCACCGAGAGAGAGTTTTTTTCCCTGTTTGTTTCTATCTGTCTGTTTCTCTACCTTCTGTTTCTGTTAACTCAGTGTTGTTGACCTACCTCGTCCTTAAACCCTCTTATGCTGAATAAACCCCCCCACTCCCAACACACACATTTATACACCCACCCACCCACCCACCCACCCACACACACACACACACACACTCTCACACACACGCACGCACGCACACACACGCACGCACACAGTTTCATTCATTCACACGTTCATTCATCTCAGCCGTCTCCCAGCCATGTCCTTTGTTTTCCAGCTGAGATTAGGAGACAGATTTGACGCCAGACAGACTGTAATTTATCATCTCGACATCCCCCAGTAACTGCTCTGCCGCTCGTTAATCCAGTTACCATGGTGGAAGTGCAACGTGGAGAGCCGATTGGTGTTTCTATGGGGTCGGGACAGAGAACTGCACTAATTGCACGTTACGAAAATGAATGGAATTAGACAACAGCCAAGCTCATTGACACTCCTTGAACATATCGAAGCTATATTATGCCATTATGTCCATTATGTGACAGAGTTTGGCTAGATTCAAGGTTACAGTTACAGTGTGATGACTTCATTTTGCAGCTATTTGAATCCATATTTCTACCTTGAGCTACTGATTTATTACTTATTGTAGAACTCCAAGATGAAATGACAGACTCTATAATAAAATAATTGCACGAGTTAGTAAACTCTCATCTTATTTAGTACCAGAAAGATTACAACATTATTCAGACCTATATTGTCAGACGGCATTCTAATAGTACAATCAATTCAGTTTTATAGAGTCAGCATTTCTGCAGTTTCATTTCATCATTCATTTCAACAGTGCAGAGTGATTACCTGAGATTTGACTTCGATATGTATAACATGAAATGGAGACTCTCTGGAAAACATGACATATTTAATGGGGACATCATCCTACACAGGATATAACAATGGTGCTGAAATAATTAGTGGATGAATTGATTAGTGGACCAAACAAACAGTTACAATATGTAAATTTGTTATATTTCGAGATGCTTGTGGGTTGATTTTGTAACCTTCAGCAGAGCCAGCCTAGCTGTTTCCCTTTGTTTATAGACTTTACGCTAAGTTAAGATAGCTGCTGCAGCTACATATTTACCATACAAACATCAGTGGTATCGATTTTTTCATCTATCTCTCAGCAAGAAAGCAAATAAGAATATTTCCAAACATGTCAAACTATTCTTTTGCACTGATGGTCGGACAAAACAAGCTGTTTAAAGATGCCTACTCAGGCTCTACAAATTTGTGATTGGCATTTTTTTTTCATTACACTTTATAGGCAATGTTCAATTGACTGGAAAAATATATATATTTACAGATGAATCAATAGCGATAAATTTAAGAGTTCAAATGCCTTTCTGTCAATGTGTCCAACGTCCAAGACCTATGGACCCAAGTTACCTGCTGCCTGGCCTTTAAAAAGCACG
This sequence comes from Lateolabrax maculatus, assembly GCA_031216445.1. Lineage (NCBI taxonomy): Eukaryota > Metazoa > Chordata > Actinopteri > Acropomatiformes > Lateolabracidae > Lateolabrax > Lateolabrax maculatus. The sequence continues at coordinate 9,790,613 of CM062197.1, read as the reverse complement.
ACATGCCATTTATCAAGAGCAGGTGTCACATGGTTCATATGATGGATATAAATATATGTAATTATGGGATGAATCCCCTCAAGTGGTTTTATTGTCAGTGGTTTACAGAAAAAACAAAACAAACCCAAAAACGGACGTCCATTTACGCTGCTGCAGAGAACAACTGTGTATTCTGCTGAGGGTGGCACAATCTCTTTCCATTTCATATACCTGTTAAATGGGGGAACTTGTTATTCACTGCACTCACTCACTCACACACACACACACACACACACACATACACACACACACACACAGCAGGAAGGCATTCTTGCACTTTCATTCACAGTGGAGCTTGCGTGCATTATGGAGGAGTGTGTTTGTGTGTGTGTGTGTGTGTACAATACAGGCATGTGAGCACATTTGCGTGTGAGTGACAAGTCGTTTCTGTCAGCAGCCACCAGTTCGTAACATGACATTCATAGAGCTGTCAGTCATTTCACGCTGATCAAATCAGTCCCACTACACTCGAGAACATCGCTACATACTGTGGTCAAAGCTGCCACTGTGTTAAGATTATATCGCACACACACACCCACCCACCCACAAACACACACACACACACACACATATACATTGCCATGTCACTGTACTGTGTGATTGTTCAAGTGTTTCGGTTTTACTGATTACCTGAAGTAGAGTGACAGAGAAAATAACCTCGGTGGAGTATGAGCTTCTGCGATATACCAGCGAGTTATTGTCGTTGACATTTGAAAGGAAAAGAGGTCAGAGAAGAAGAGGGGTTGTTGTTTTGTTGACTATCAGTGAATTTTTACATGCCTCGGGAGACGCAGGCACAAAGATTGCTGTTGCTTGTTGCTTTTGGATACACTGGCTGACAGCTGATGCAGATTTTGTATGCTGCTCACTTGCTCACAGGACTGAAAAAATTGTTAGTTCAGCCGCTGCATAAGCTGGTTTGAGTTGTCCGTACTTAAAGGCATTGAGCAAAAATTTATTTTTTAAATCATTATGCAAATGCAGATGGGTCCATTTGTTTTTACATGCAGCAGTGTGGGAGTTATAAAGGTCAGTTTGCTGCTAAATCTCTGAATGTGTCTCCAGCTGTAAGTGTGAGAATTTGTCTTCCTGGCTGTAATTAGACGTCAGAGCGTGGGACGTGTTGATGATGGCTATCACAGTTCATTTAATTGAAATCCTGCACACTGTTCTTTATGCTGTATTATATATGTGTATAATCACACTCGTCTGTCTTTTAAAATGCCATGTAGCGGTATTGTAGCAGAAAAGTTTTTACACATCGCATTGACCTAAATAAGCATTTTTATAATGTTCCCTTAAATTTGTCTTACAGTTGCCACCAAGAAATGTAATAGGCTGGACATTTAACAATTGAAAAATATACTTGATATACAAATTTCTGGTGGACAAACTGTAGAATGTGACACTATTATTAAAACATATATTTGGCATTTCTGTATTTATTATAGTTGCATTAATTAAAGGCAACAGGAGCGTTGTAGGACTAGGAAGCCATACCTCTGTGTCGATTTCTGTCTCTAAATCTAAAAATATGCTACACCAATAATATCGTTGTGAGGAAAGTCTCTATAATCTCGCTGATTTTAAGGTTGTTGTTTTTGCCACCCGTCCCGCCCAGAAAAAGTTAATTGTTAATCAGCTTTAATCTGCCTTTCACAATCTGATCTGAGACCAGTTTTGCTCTCCCTGTCCTGTAAAGCTAAACTGAGGTTTATTTGGTCATGTGACCTGACTAGTACCCCAGACCAGCAGTGCGGTTCTGAGCAGCTTTACAAATAAAACCCCAGCTGTTTTCACTCTGATCCCGCCTGATGACTGTGTGACCTCCCCGACCACAGGGTTACGCAGGGATATTTGCAGGGGGCGGGGCGCAGTCCCAGTTCATACTCGTACGGACGCACGCACACCCACACATAACAATGCTGCGTTGGCCTACAGAGGTTGAGGCATTAGAGAGGTATTAGATTTGATTCCATCTGGGCTGGGACGCATCACAGCCTCCGCTGGGTCACCAATATCTTGATTGGATTGCTGGTAGTTTGAACAAAACAACAACCAGAGGAGGGTTGAGGGACATAGCGTGCCGATAGTTTGACTCACAGACAGAAAGACAGACGTCTTTTCTTTCTGTTTGTCATTTCTCTGAGAACAAAGCTCAGGAACAAAGACCTGCTTCAAAGGCTACGACATTTCCTGTCCAACATGTCTCCTTACACAACCTCATCCTTTTCTTGATTTCTCTCCTCGGTCCTTTGGAGTAGCTATTAAGTCTCTTTCAATCTTTATGGCCGTGTGTTCTTATCCTCATAAATTAGGGAGGAATTCCTTGGAGCAGGAATCCTCAGTCATCATGTTAAATCAATAATTGATTGATTAATGAGTTCTTACGTGTTGTGACGATGTAAGGCCGGACGAACCATCATTCAAGTTTAATTTGACAAATGATCACAAATTATAGATAAGCTATTTTCAAATGTATCTGGCTGGCTGTGCACAGTGGCTGTTAAAGTAGCTGTGACTTCTAAAGGCAACCAAATGTATTACAGTAATGACTCAACAGCATTTTGTTTATGAAAAGCAAAGCCAGTTAGCTCCCAAAGTGTCAGTTGTCAAAGGTCAGGCTTTGTCAACAGGTAATGTAAAGATATTCTTAAAAACATTTAATAATTTTACATTTTCTATTTAATCATTAAATTTACAGTATATACAATACCGTAATGCAGTTAAAACCACAGTTCACTATATGAATTAGCGTCACAACTAACAACTGTTTTCGATTGGCTGCCAATTGTTTGGTCTATGAAATGTCAGAAAGTAATGACAAAAGTACACATAAAAATAACCCAGATCCAAATGTGACGTCTTCAGATTGCTTCCTTTGTCCGACCAACAGTCGTAAACTCCCAAAATATTCAGACCCTTATCACATAAAGGAGAGAAATGCAGCAAATCCTCACAACAGAGTGAATAGCTGGAACCACAGAAGCTTTGCCGTTTGGGCTTGAATAATGACTCATACAATTTAGCGATTATCAAAATAGTTGCTGAATATTTTTTTGTCAACTAATCAACTAATCATTTCAGCTCTAATATCAATTAAAGTAATTTTCAGAGGCAGCAGACGTTGCTTTCAGCAAAAAAAGCTCGGACAGACACAGTTAGTGACTAAGTGGTGAACATAGTGGACTGTTTAGTCCAGATGAATGATAATGTTGCTCTGTATCTGCTAGATGTGTAAATAGGCAACTGTTTCATATTGAGTTCGCCATATCAAATAAAAAAGGTGATAATATCAATGTTTGTGTTTACAGCTTGTTTCTGCTGTCCCCAAGTGGTAAAACAATCTGTTTTTTCAGGTTTAAATCAAAGATATAATGTGTATGATCAAGAATTTATGAATATGATTTACTCAATATGATTGGAAATAGAGAAAATTCCATCCTCTGAAATTATATTATTTTGTAAGTAAAGGTCTTTGAAAACCTATCTAAGAAATTTTACGTTTCCATCTAAACCCATGTAAGAACATGATTCAGATTTCCAAATAGCAGCCGCCTTCCCAACTGAAACCAAAGACCCAGTCTTCTGGAGCTCAGTCTTTGGGGATGAAAAATGAAACAGCAATCATAGTGATAACAGGCCTGAGGAATAACATACGGTGGAAGGCGGGGGTAAAAGAAAGCTTTTGACAGCTTTTCCACAGGGAATATCAAATCTAAAGGAATACTGTGATTGGAGACAGAAGGATGGAGAGACAGAGCTAGGGAAAGAGTGGCTGGCTGAGTTTGACAAGGTAAAACTGTATTTTCTGAAATGTACTTTTTTGTACTCCTTCATGTGCCATTCATACTTATTCATTCACTCAGGTATACAAATGACAACTTAAAAAGCTTTACAATGTTAAAAGATCCAAAAAAATACAAACATATAAAACATATATCAAGTCCTGTTTACTTCTGAAACATCCAGCATCACATTGTGTGGCGGCAGTCATTTCACCACACAGAAATTAATTTTGTAGCTCTATTACAGATCTAAAAGTGACTTTATGTCAGTCATGGAAATATTAAAAGGTCACAGGGAATCAAAACATTTGAATAAAATATACATGACTAATTGAATATCTGTAAATGGATTTGCACAGGAAATTGCAGCAGAGGCTGTGCTTGTGTACGTGCTGGAATAATTTACCTTCCTGTTACTGATGTAGAAGTCCCTGTCAGTCTTATTGACATATTAAAGGTCACAGTAAGTGAGGAGGTTGAAATTAAAACAAATCTACAGCCAGGATGTGAGGCTGGTATGCTTGTGTGTATGCCTGTGAAAACCAAATTGCAAGATGGATAAAAGATTAAATGAAAAGTTGGGGTCACCAAAGTTATTACAATTCAGGTACGAATAAAATGCTTTCCAGTTCCTATTGGTACTGAAAGGTAGGTATAGTGGAAGAAAACAAAACTATGGGGAACAAGTTAGTTAATATTGTATATTTTAGAGGAAAGGTGAAATAAGTTAAAAGTAGTAGTACATACTGGGTACGCATGTGGTACAGTACTGGGAAACAAAACAGAAATTTTGGTAAAATGATTAAACGTAACGTATTTCAAAGTTAGAATATGCTACTAAAACTGCACAGACTCAGTAAGTTTACGAAAGGGGCTTTGGGAAAATCTTGGCGATACAGGCGCACAGCAATCACCAAAGTCAAAGTCAAAACATGACCACTGGAGTACACATGGATAGATTCTGAAAAGAAATCACAAATGAAAAATTTGTAAGCTGTAATTATATTTTTATCCTTCCTGTCACGACTGTTTTCATGGCTGCTTCATATCATGTTTTTTTTTTTTTACTTCAAGCTTTGTTGGATAAGATTTAATTGTTCATAAATGAATGATTTCCCAGAGAGTTTGGCACATTGTTCAGTAGATTTCTATGAGGGCTGTGTAAATGAGGCAATGTTGATTGATGGCCTCTTCATTAGGTAATATGAAATAAAGGAGTGTGAGGTACAGGAGGGGAGAGAGTAATGAAGCAACATAAAGCACTGCTGTGTTTTAACCTAAAGGCCCATGAGCACATTATTGTGAAATAATTCAGAGAATGAGAAACTTGAGGCAAAATTGAGACATAAGTTAGGACTATGACAAGCCTGGCGTCTGGTGTGGCTGCGCTGAAAGCCACGAGGCTTCTGAAGCCTCAGGGGTCCAATCAAATGCACTATGTGCACCTACAGCGGCCTTCGACTCTTAGATAAGAGCTTTCTAGAGCCAACTGACAGCGTTGTTATTCAGATAGTGGAGCCAGTTTGTGTGCACAGCAGTTTCTGGCTTTGTCTCAAAGTGACGGTGAGTCGTTCAGAAGCAGCGCAATTAGCCACAAGGACACTGAGACATTGTTCTCTTTCTCTCCGTCCGCCTTTCCTCCGCCCCGTCATTTGTTCACCGTTCGCTGTATCTGCCCCCTCCTCTGGTGCCCATTAATATACAGCGAATGCACAAAACAGTGGGGACACTTTCTCTTTTTAGTAAGTGCAGTGAGGAGGTGAAACCTGGTAAAAGTGATTGTTTTGTTCAGTTGAGTAAGTGCCATGTAAGAGACGATAACGCTAAAGCTCAGTAGACAAGTTAATTAAGGTTTCAGGATTTTAAAGTGTGGATTGCGCAAATGCAGCCACAAGTCAACGTTGAGAGGGTAACCCAGATTTTTAATGGTATTACAAATTTTATTTACAGACTGATCAGTTGCACCAGAATTAGGAGTGTATGTGTCCACCTGATGCCTTTGACCCGTGGCCAATGAGCAGAATTAAAAGATAATTCCAGTTTATCAAAACTTGGGTCTTATTTTTGTTGTTCTGACCATTATTCCCATTGGTCATGACATTGTACTGATCAAGTTAATTGCTAAGAAAGAGAAAATAAAGGTGAATCAAAACCTAAATGACTTCGTCCTTTGCGTCTGACTGACACGAGTCATAATTCCTTCGGCTGCTAGAGGGCTTTGTCACCTGAACATAAACAAATGTTGTTTTGGGGTTCTTGCTGAAACAAAATAAGAATTATCCTTTAATGGACGACTGCAGGTAGACCACTTTCCCCACCCATAGTTTTTAAACCAGAACCCTCTATAACACAACAGGAAGTTTAAAAGTAGTAAAAGAGTTTGGGAGTTTCACTCTTTTCCCTGTGTTCCTCTCAACCCTCTAAACCTGTTTGCTTGAGGAGTGTTAGACTGACAGTACTGGGGCAGAGCTGTACTGCCCTGGCCTTTTTTTTTTTCCCATCTAGCTGGCGGCACAAAGCACAGTGTTTCCCCTTTGGGTTGGGGGTCTTGGAATCTGGGCACCAGACCTTATTAACATTAAGCAGAGCTCTAACAGATGCCCGGCACCAGTGTTTCCTGTAGGATGGTTTCTAGCTGTGTTGGGTGTTGGGTGTGATTTATGTTCTAAAGCCAAGGATTGGTCCTATGCCAAAATAAAAAAGGAAGTCCATGAATTCACTGCTATTACAAGGTACTGCACTGATTCTGGATATTTACAATTATGCTATTATATATGTTATCTGTGTATTGTTTTTATTTTTTTCTTATAGCAACCTATGCTTTCATCTATCCCCTGTCCTTACTTACAACTTTGTGTATGAAACTGTGAACTCATCTCATCTCTCTTTTAAAATTACCTTTTTTATGGCATTTCTGCTTTATCAGAATATATACTGTGGGAAGATGTCTGACCTCAATGTGTTTTCAGAGTCATATTGATTCTTTTGTTCCCATATGGTTCAGGATCTGTAGTTTTTATTCCATATTCAAACAGTGCACAATGGAATATCTGTAAATATAAACACTAAGATAATACCTCAGAAGATCACGGATCTCCTAAACTTTGCTTTTTAAATCCTATACGTGTAGTAAACTTTACTGGACAAGTTACAAGACAGAAGAAGGAAAAGGTCTCATTTTGTAGGAGATACAAGAAAACAAGGACAATGTCAAGTATCAAAAGTTGTGATTTGGATTTGGACCACTGGACCCGTGTGCCCAGCTTTCTTTTCTTCATATTTGATTTTTTTTCTGCCTTGGCAGTGTGTGCAGGGATCTTTTCAAATTTGTTTTATCATTTATGTGCTTCTACATTTTGTTTTCTACGTCCTTAAAATGGTTGTCTGTTCATTTTAACTGAACCATTCCCTCCTACAATAACATCCATCCACCCTTCATGGCCTTTAGCATCCCTGAGTGTTTAATTGCTGTTTAACAATTTCTCTCTCGTCCAGGTGGTGGTGAAAACTCGCACGGAGTACCAGACAGAGAAGAAGAGACTGAAGGTTCCCAAGGTGGAGGAGTTCACCATCAGCTTTACTGACGGGGTGTCTGAGAGACTTAAGGTAATAATTAATGAATTTATAAACTGGCAATGAACGAAAGCTAAGGATTTACTGATCTGATACGCTGGATCAGGATCCGCACTGATGCTAAGGGGATCAGGGATTGGCCATGACGTAAATACAGTTTGTTTGTCAATGTCATTATAAAAATGCTGTGTTTCTGCTGTCAGTTGCATTTATTCAACATTGGTATCGGCACTTGCTATTGGCTGATAACCTGAGTTCAGTATCGGCAGAGAAAAAGTTAGATCTGTGCTTTCCTAAAGAAAAGATACTGTACTCGATCTGTGATTCATAAGTAAAATTAATGTCCAAGTAGGGCATTTCCTGTGTGTGGGTTGAGGTAATATTTGTCATCATGGCTTTAATTAGAAGCAGGATATTTATTCATCTGACATTTCCCCCTTGGCTTACCAAAATTAAATCAGTGTGACCAGGCTGAACTGGCAGTTTGGTTTGGAAATACACCTGCAATTGACTTAGACAAATTTCTGTGTAAAAACCCAGGAGGTAGAGATGTGAGCAGAGCCGCTGACAACCAAATGGTTGGTTCTGATCATCTCATTCAGACATCAGGAGGCTCTGTCACATACACATACACATACAGAGACACATGCATGCAAGCAGGTTTACTGTAAATCTGTTAATTAAGTGTAACTGTACTGTAAGGTCTGTACTTAAGTAACATTTTGAGGTATTTGTACTTTACTCCATGTTATGTTACTTGATACTTCTACCCCACTACATTTCAGAGGGAGTATTACTACTAGTATAGTACACTGCTACATTTATTTGACAGATATAGTCCCCGGTCACTTTACAGATTAACATAACAAAATGATGATAAATTTATAAAATATAACACATTGTTCAGATTAAACCAGCGGTTCCCCTTTATTTTGGCTTGTGTCCCCTTAGAAAAAATTGGTGCCTTTGGCCACATTTAAGATTTCTATGAGTTGTTGGCAGTTCCACCAAAGAGAGATTTCCCCTCTAAACTTCTCAGATGGCTGGATGGATTTAAATAACTGTATCGGGCCCAAAGAGGTAAAATTATTCATTATTACACAAAAAAGAGTTTTGTGTAGCAGAGCTCGTTTATTCTTCTTTCCCCACCCATTAATCATCTCACAACCCCTTAAATTTATCAAGTAACCCATAAGAGTGGCCTCTCGCTGGATTTGCGAATCAAGTCGTTACTGATTGTTCGGTGTGTTTGTTGTGTGAGTAGTGTATTTACTCTGTCGGTTTATGCTCTTTGCTGACTCACAAGGACTAAAATAATCAGTGCAAGTTGGTGGAAAACGATCTTTGTATGTGGTTTGTCCAGTGTTTTTCAGGTTTTCACTGGTCTCTGGGTTTATCCCAAGCTTAACCAGCTCCACCTCAAACAGCTACAGTACAACAGTAAAATGCTGCTTACACACTGTTGCATCAGCGTTAAAAATACATTGTTGAGTAGAATTTTGAGTATTTTTACTTGGTTGTGTTGCTACTTTTACTGAAGGAAAGGAGCTGACTACTTCTTCCACCACTACTCTTCTCTGGCAAAGAATAGGACAGGTGACTTCAGCTGTGTGTGTGAATCACCGAGTTACCTTTCCAAAAACATCTACATCAGCCAGGCGCTGTCTGTTCCATTCTTCTGTCGTTAGGGGAGACCAAAGAGAACTCATGTTGTCATGGCAGCAAAGAAAACTTCCCTCCATGGCAACCCTGACGGAGAGCGAGAGAGAGAGAGAGAGAGAGAGAGGAGAGAGAAAGTGGGCAAGCAGAGGTGTGCAAATGTCTAAGTGTGAGTGTGTGAGTGTGAGAGTGTGTGTGTGTGTGTAAATGAGAGGTGTAACACGGGCCTGAAAGGTCCTTCAAAGCGGAGGAGAACAGAATTAGATATCAGACACCAGAGGAGGCTGTGAAATGTGTCTGGATGAGACAGTGTGTTTACATGCACACACACACACACACACTGTATTCACACTCCGCTGCACTGAAGCCGTGTCAGAGCAGGCGGCCAAGGTTAAGTAGAAAACTGCATCACTTGGGCCTCCACAGCACTCCAAAGCGATGCAATGAGCTCGGGTGTCTTGGAAATGGCAGCATCAGTGGAAAAGCATGGTAGGATCCTTTTTGTAGAGAGAATACCTGTTTTGCCCACAAAGTCAACTGAGTCCCGCGCAGCCCTTGAGTCCCTGATTGATTTCATATAATAGGGAGGAATTCCTCCAGCCTGTCATGACATAATACTGGTTAAGCAGGGATTATATTGGGTGATATGGATATGCTGCCCCAGTACATCCATACTGTGTATATTGATATATACAGTATCATGGAATTTCAACTGAGAAACATAAATGTGAAAACTAGATGAAATGTCTGTTTCTGACTGTCTAATGAATGTTACACCTGAAGAGTCGTGGTACTTCATCATATTAATTTGCAATATTGTCCACAAAGAAGAGATATTAAAGGGCTAGCTATGTTAGTCTAAATTGTATAGTAAAATCTGTCATTTCTATCATCTCATGGAATATATTGTGATTTTGCACAACCTTGTAGAGAGCACTTTGAAACGAATACTAAGAGGACAGAGGAAGGAGGTGTTCAGTGCTTACATTGTATTGATTTTAATAAGCGACATAGTTAAGGCTACATTAGCCATTTCCAGCATAACCAACCCAAACCTCTGAAGTGTCAGCGATTGAGTTGCATTGTGGGTAATGAAAGTGCCAGATTTTAACAAGAAAGAAGAATTCAGGGAATAAAAACGAAGATATCTCTGGTTCTGGTCCATCCATTTAGATTTTTTTTTTTTAAACAGGCCATAAAGAGTCTGACAATATTATACAGTAGAATTGCAATGCTGAATTGGTGTAATATTCTTTTAGGAGTTGCCCAAAATGTTGCGGCAGCCTTTACTGTCATCTCTGGCTTGCCACACCACATCAGCTTTGTTAGGCAGAAATGCATTTCAGTTTATGTGATTTTGTGTGATGTCAGTTGGTTTTGGGCCCTCAACTGAACCGCTTGCTTTGCTTGACTGACATAGCTGATTCTGCGGGCACACAGGCACGCACACACACACACACACACACACACACACAGTGTGTATGCAGTACAGAGCAAACATTTCTGGATGAAAAGCTTGCACATCTCTTCTCTCTTCAAAGCTTTGCAGATTGTGTTGATGGATGAAAAGCTCAGAGTGTAAAATGCTCTCTAATCTGCCCTCCCTCACTGCCTTGCTGCTGCTTACCACTCTCCATCCTTTTCTCCACTTGTCTCTCCTTTCCTGCCGCTCCTTTCTTTCCTCTCTTTGCATGTTTTTGCCTGCTACGTTGATTTTCCCCTTTTGATAGAAAACTACTCTATTTTGAAATGCAGTTTGGGTTGTTTTTTAAAAAAAAAACAAAAAAAAAACATGCCTTTTTTGAATCTTTTAATCCACAGTGACACACATGTCCATGAAAGTGTGAACACAGAATGATACTACTGCAGGGAAAGCAGACAAAAATAGGGGCAAGTGGAGATTCTTTTGGATTTAAAAAGAAATATCCATTATGCATTATGACCTAAAAAATAAAGCATCAAGAATGTGAAATACAGCTATGATTTGGTGGAAGTAGGGCATAAGAGCAGATACACAATGATGGTTTCTCATGAGAGCCCCCTCCTCCATGCCTCTCTTTTTCCCAAAGACTCCTCCCTTCAGACCAGGTTCATGTGCCATTCTCCTCCCTCTTCCCTCCCTCCTACTCCTGTTCTGTCCCTCGCTCCCTGCCTTTTACCCTCCTCCCTCCCTCTCTTTTTCTCTCTTTCTGATTTGTCCCAGCAGACCTGAGATGCAGCGTGTTCCCCTTTAGTTTTTTTGTTCCATGAACGAACCGAGGAGAGCACGTTTCATCAAAGATGTATTATGCAAAACTATATAGTGTGATTTACTGTAAAGGCAGTTTTTTAGAGGTTTCCTTGTAAAAACGTTTCATGTTTTGGGTTCTGTCAGAAAACCCAGATATCAGCCAATATCTCTTTATTAGATTCAAGTATCAGGTTGGCCTCAAAACCTTAATATTGGTCAGGATCTAATGTAAGGATGAAGGATAGAGTAAAAAGTGTTGCATTATGGTATTTGCAGTGTTATTCATTTAAATTCAGCTTATGACCTTTGCAGCATATTATCTGTTCTCTTTCACTTCTATTTTGCCACCGTGCTCAACTGCAGACTTTGTACTAAAAAGAGAATGCAATGAAGAGCATCTCTAAAATGAAAATTTGGAAGAGAGAAAGGTTTAGCCTGGCCCAGTAGGGCATGGATTGAGAGATGCAGGTGTAGAGATTGATGAAAGGGAGATTTAATTTGTGTTGTCCTGCTTGGTTTCTGGCTGGCTGGCTGGCTCTCCAGAAAACATGGTGTACTTGGCTGGCTCTCGCCGCGCACACACACACACACTTCAAACCCACGTGCACATACACCCACTCCTACAGGACTGACACTCTCGCACTCACAGACAAATGCCAACACAAACCTCATCATGGGAACGCGTGCGCACACACACACACAAACACACACACACACACACACACCGACATGTGCACACATAGACTGCTGTTACTGCCAAGCCGAACCCCATTGGTGCCAGCAGAAGTTAGCAGGCCTGTGCAGGTAGCGACGGGAGAGGAGATGCAGCCATCGTCCAAAACAATTATCCCATTATTACCTCCAATTCGCCTTCTGATAAAAGCTTTGATGCAATCTGCCGCCTCCACAGAAGGCCTGCACTGTTTGTCAGGTTGGAGGTAATTACTGCTGTGGTTCAAAACCTCGCGCAGCCTCCTGTTCCACGTATTGTTCTTCCTTGTTTTGTATGGATGACTAATAGTACGCTGATTGTTGGGAATGTTCATAGCCGTCGTCTGCTCTCAGTTAAACACCCACACAGATGTACACACACACATGCATTCAAGTGAGCAATGGGAGAACAATTGATTTACCTTCAGCACTTGTATTATACTCTGAACTTTGTGTGCTGTTGAAGGCGGGAGAACATCAGAAGGAGGGGAAGAAGAGGGAGGTTGCTTTTTTTGCTGTTGTGGGAGCAACAGCATCTAAACTCTTCTACTGCACTTGGAGTACAGCAGGTGTTATGAAAACAGAGATGATAATGTGTAATGTGGACATCTGTTTTTCAAAAATCTATACATTTAAAACTGCTGTATGTTTAAGTTTCTGATTGTTTTTGTTTTAACAGATTTTCACTTTTCTGAATTTCATGTCCCAATGCATTGAAAGTTGTTTTGTTTCCTGCCACAAGAAGACACTGATGACCACAGTTCACTGGAAATGGTTCCAGTTATAGAAAGTGGAGAGGAAAATGGGGGGAAATTGTCAATAAGCTGCTGATTATGTACCAGGGGGTCCTCTAAGGAAGAACAGAAACTATCAACAGTTCAGCTACCAGGATTTGGTGCTGGAAATGGTATTTTTAAAACCTGATTTTCACTCAGATTCTTATTTTTCAGCATCTAACAATGTTAACATGCTGATTAATAGCAGGTACTGTAATGGTGACCATACTCACCATTTTAGTAAGTGATTTGATAAATTAGCGCTAAAACCAGTTCAGCTGAGGCTGATGGGAACGTCAATGGGAATTAGTTTTGTAGGTAGTCATATACCAAAGTATTGGACAAACTGAAATTTTAACCTAATACGTTATGGGATCACCAAAGTTATTACATTTCTCCAGAGGAGGACATGTCTGTACCAAATTTCATGGCAATCCATCCAATAGTTATCCAATCACGTCTTTCCTCCTTTAGCTTCTTTCCCTCTTATCATCTGTCCAGCTCACATGTAGTTTTTTTTTTTTTTTTTCCATTTTGCCATTTTGCTTCCTTTCACCCTCTTCCCCCTATTTTTCTAATTCCTACTTCATCGTGTCATAACAAGCCAACAGTTGGTGGCAGCATGCTCACACTCGCTCATCAAACTCAGTTCTGGGAAGCATTTTACAACACTTCTAACACAAACACACACACTCACAGTTCCTGTTATAACTGTGCCAGCTCCTATTGGCAGATAGTCACAGACATCTTATTGTTCAAAATTGGCTTCTGATAAAATGAACTAGCCAGATGTGATCCCTAGATCCTAAAGCCTTGGCACACACACTTGAAGTACACACACTTTGAGTCGCTGACTGTCATTGTTAAATTATGAATGGGTTCAGGCTGTGATGTTCAGTTTAGGCCTCAGCTGAATATGATGGTTGTATTGGCTTCATGTGAGCAAGAAAATTAGTTATCAGCGAAAAACAGAAAGGAAGAGGATGCTGTTAACAGGCTGTAAAACTTTCAAAATTAAAACCAGCATACAGCTGGATGGTGCCGCACATGTCTTCACGCTCCACTGAACCACAAACACAGTCCTGGTTAGGTCAGGCCGTCGTCCTGGAGGCCTCAAAGCAGACTTAAGTCTGAGTCATTTGCCACCGCAAAGAGTTCCCCTGTGTGAGCTGCCGTACGAGAAAAAAAGACAGACACTTGGACAGCTGGACAGACACACCACTTGCAATCTTCAGGGCCATCTAGAAAACAGACAGACAGATAACAACAGAGACAGACTTCGCTGCTGTGTAAGTGATATTTGGGATGATTTCGAAGTCCAGATGGCTTCCGTTCTGCTCTATTTCTTTCAGATCCCATATCAGGCAGCACCTCAAAGGACAGCAGACTTCAGTCACTGTCTGCATGTCAATATCAGCAGATGTGAATACATATACATAAATCATCTCTTACCCATTCAATACATGAAGAACACTTGAGTAAAATTTTAACTGCACGTCGTATTTTATCTCAAAGGTCAAGACAAAGAGAAAATCCAATTTGTGATTACAGAAAAAGAATCCTGAATCCATCTCAGACTGACCATCTAAGTCTTGTTTTTTATTCAAGGACACGGTGGCGGCTGCATCCAAACTGTATTGTTGGACTTATGAACTCAGTTGTCATGGTTTGCCAAGACTAAAAAGGATTTCTGGCCTGATCGATGGCCAACAAGTCCATGCAGTCTGACAGCAGTAAATCTCTTGGCACACATATTCATATGCAGCCTGACTGGTTTAAATGTTCTGTATCAGTCCGTTTTCATGATTTTGTTTTCTAATCCACCACAGCTCAGGACAGGAATTGTGACAGTCCATGATTGTTTTGCAAATACCTGTGTTTTTCTTTATCATATCATCGTCTATTTTACCAGTTACTTAGTGAGGGGGTTGAATCAAATCACAGTGTTTGCAGGTCTTAATTGGTTGGTTGGAAACTGCCTGCAAACCTAATTATTGTCTATGTCTTTTGTTTTAATAGTTAGCAGGATATATCTAAAACGTTAAGCATATTTCAATAACATTTGGTAGAAAATTAGGCCATTGCCTGAGGAAAAGTAATTAGAGTGTGGTGCTGATCTAGCAATATTCAAAGGATTTCTTAATATTGCAAGATAGGGCTTTTTTTAAAAATGCTTCAATGTCTTATTAAAATAATGAATTCTTAAGACGTATGCAGACTGTTGCTTAGCTGAGTTGTGTGCCCTCTGAGTGCTTTCCAGTTTTTCAAAACACCACTTAAAGTGTAGGGAGCCAATAACGTTTTTGATAGTTTCCAAAGGTATGTAAGACACAGAAACAAGGTTACAATGAAAATAAATAAAAGGGCAGATACAAACATAGGTATAGACCTTTAGTCTCTTCCATGATATGTGGGATTAAAATGTCATATTTTAATTGAAGCCCTGTGCAGATATGATGTATTAGGGCAGATAAGTAAAAAAAAAAGAAGAAAAAAAATGAGCATGTTCGATTCATGGCCATTCAATACTTGTTCATTCTGCCACACCAGAAATGGAGACATAAGCCCAACAAAAAGCCAGGCTTTGTTGTTCCATGTTCAAAATGATAAAGTGAAGAAAAGAAAGTGAGCGGCCATTGTGCTTGCTGTCCTGAGCCAGAGTCCTTCACTTTGCTGCTGTTGTTCTGACAAGCTGAGCCGTGGGAGCAATTAGGAGACAGCAGACTGCGGATGACTAGTCTGACCCGTTCTCGCTTCTCTGCTGTTTCCTCTCACTTTAACATCTGTCCTTGCGATCGATCCACCTATCTCAGCCATATGTATTACTCATGCTGTGTTCGCAGTCCATCATTACTATTATTCATGTTCCTTTGGTTTCCTGTCTATGATTTAATGATCTAATTAGTCGGAATACTTTTTTATAAACTGCATATTCTGAACGTAATTTTTTACTATTAAGTATGTTCACTGACATACATGACTCTCCTTGATTTTAACCGATTTTGAAATTGTAAAAATGGTGCAGTGACCTTCCAACTATGATTAGGGCAGCAGACAGCTTAGAGTCTTTTCCCATCATCTGTTTTACTCGGAAAGCTCCTCACACTCTCCTCTCCCCACTGAATCATATCCCTCTACAAAATCTACTTACTCTAAGTACAAAAGTCCTTTCTGTCTGTCTCCCACACTTATATTTCTCTTGTGATTGTTCTGTTGTTACAGTCAGGCCCTGTGGTTCACATATTTCCATTTTGGTTTTGCACTCACTGTAAATCGCTCTGGATAAGAAAATCACAAAAATACCTAAAATATTATTTTAAACAAACAAATGAAAGTTCTGTAAGTAAGCCATTAAGAAAGACCACAAATAAAGCATTTGATAAATAGAATAATACTACAGTTAAAACGAGTACTACATTTTTATATTGCAACTGAGAAACAAAATAATTGTAAGTGCTTTAAGTGGCAATAACAAAACAGGCATATACTAAAAATAAAATCCAAGAATTGAAATTAAATTACTAAAAATTTCAGGTGATTTGTCAACATGACTTGCGAACTAACACATTAAGAGTGACGAAGTAGCAACCCAGCACTGGCAAACACACAACATACACACATGCACACACACACACACACACACACACACACACAGCTGACTAAATGGTGAACATACACAGGAACATAAAGAATACCCAGGAGACTGAGAGCTGGGGATACATTAGAGTAATGAACCTTGTCTAGTGATGTAAACAACTGTTTAGAGGTGTGCTAAGTGTGCTGTGTGTGTGCGTTAGTGTGTGCGTTAGTGTGTGTGTGTTGAGAGGTGGGTCCCATCATTAATAATATCTCCTGTCTTGCAACGTCTTCATCTAGCAGAGTAGGAGCTGATTAGCAAATGGTATCCAGATGTTTGGTGTCTTCTCAGAGACTTATTACTGATTCATAGAGTGTCTGTTTGAGGGTGTGTGTGTGTTTGCGCTCGTGTGTCCACATCACTGAAGATGCTTTCGGATTTGTTGTCACTATCGATTATTATTGTCTATTTCCTCAGAGTACATGTTTTTATAAGTGTGAGGTACAGTAGGCTTCGGGTCATATTTGTGGAATAGAGGTTTTGCAGGGTTGCAGCACATGTTGTATGGAAGGATGTTTATTCATTGTGCTCTTGGTTTTTGCATTTCCTGACCCTTTCTGTCACTTTCTGTTTCTTGTCTCTGTCTTTTTAAGCCCACCTGCTCTTTGACTGGGAGTCTACGCCCCAAGAGCGCGTTTTCCTCTGAGCAGCGTCTCTAACCAATGTGACAGTGTGCTCCGACAAAAGCTTTGAAGTTTTGTCTCCATAGAGACCTTGCTTAATTGGGATACATTAGCATAATTAGCATCTATCTCCTGCTGAACATGCACTGTCTCACTCGGTACTGAACTGGCGGAGTCTGTGTGCATGTGAGAGAAAGGCTTTTGATGTTCTTTAATGACACAATTTACTACAAAACAGCGGAGGAAGTGAAAAATCACAATAAGGCTATCTGTACGCACACAAACACAGAAAACACCTTTAGTATTCCAACCCAGTCAGACCCTCTCATTGTACATTTAGCCTCATGTAGCCCCCAGACAATTCTAAAAGCATTATTCCTGAGAAAAGGCCTGATCTTCTCTAAAGCTGGAAACACGATACATGATATGATGGCAGATTATAATCCTAATTTTCCCATGAAAACTATTTTTGAGATTGTAAAGAGCCTGTGCTGGTCTCTGAAAAATAGGCCAAGCCACCATGGACAGTCAGCGTGTTATCTTTTAGTGTGCAGGATTTAAATCTCTCATCTCCCAGCTAAGCATCAGAGTAGTTGGATCCATTGTGATTACATCATAAATGTTGGATTTTTCTGAGTCAGACTGACTAATATGGATGTGATCCTGTGGTTTAAGATGATTAAAAACTGAAACTTTTGAACTGAGATGACTAATTTGCACAAATCAGTTGTACTTTTCATGTGTGGTTAGGATTGTCCTCTAGTTTGGTTCTGGCTGGTATATCTCCCTTTAAACTTGAACACACAATCTGTAGTAAGCAGAGGCCTCCCTTTGTTCCTGCCAGTCTGTGCAATAGCCAACCTGGTCTTGTTAAAAAGAAAATTCAGCAACTCTTACTGCGCTTTTATGGAGGAGGCTGCAGAGGACGTTTTCAAGTACAAAGTGTTTGTAACTCCTCTGGATGTGCACAGTCACAGAGAGGGAGATTATATTTGTCCATGCCAGACAGAATTCAGTTTTCAATTACAG
Source organism: Lateolabrax maculatus (assembly GCA_031216445.1). Taxonomy (NCBI): domain Eukaryota; kingdom Metazoa; phylum Chordata; class Actinopteri; order Acropomatiformes; family Lateolabracidae; genus Lateolabrax; species Lateolabrax maculatus. The sequence goes on along the minus strand of CM062197.1, from coordinate 9,772,548 downwards.
AAGTTTTTTACCTTTTTGTATTTTTTATGTATATGTGGGAAATAAACTTTAACATGATCAAATCTATTGATATTCTGTGATCCAAGACTGCTGTCCTCAACACACTCTGATGTAGCTTTACTGAATGAGTTGTTTTCTTCATGGCTTCCGAATGACCTTTATATGAAATGTTAAATCTATAATAAAATCCCCTCACATACAAAGGAAAAACAGCATGGGCACTGCATATGTATCCACTGAGCCCATGTTCTATTCATTGTTTTGGGAAAATATTGAATGATGTTGCTTGTTGACCTCACTAGACTATACCTCACGAAACCTCCTGCAAAGCTCTGAGGTAGACGAGCTCTTGCGCGCAGACCTCAGCTGACCTGAGATCATAGGAAAATCTTGTGTTTTGTCAGGTTGGTATTTTAACAGTTTGTATTTCCATCCGAGACGCGATGCATCCCGACAACGGAGTGTTTGTACTTTGTTGCCGCACTACTGTAGCTGTGCTTGTCTCAACCGGATAGTCGGTCCTCGAGAGCCCAAATCCCCGTACACAGTCTCCTTGACATCCCTCTGCCCCGTCTCAGATACTCTGCTCTGAGGTAGCTGGCTCCCCAAAGATCCCTGCTTTGAGAGTTGTCTTTATTCCACTAAAAACAAAGAGAGCTTTGCACTGAGATGCTTTGGGAGGAAAGACACAGGGCACAAGATTAGCAGTCACCGCTGCAAAAGGTATCCAGGAAGAAAGACAATGAAAGAAGCGTCATCTTACACAAACAGCAGGAATGGCTCTAGAAATATCAATTCAGAAAAAGGTGTTTTTCTGTTGAACTGTCGCATCATGCCAATATCTGAACACAAGATTAAAACCACAGTGACGGAAAGTCACTAAGTACACGTACTCAACTGTACTGTACTACTTTCAGGTACTGAAATATGTTACTTTATACTGCATTTCAGAGGGGAATATTGTACTTTTTACTTCACTTCATTTATGTAACAGCTACAGTTACTTGTTACTTTCCATATTAAGATTTTACATAAACAAAACATAATAAGTTTATAAAATGCAATACGTTGCTCAAGATTAAACCAGTTTCCAACCTTTTTGGTTTGTGCCCCTTTATAAAAAAGCAAGGTTTATTTGAGACCCCTTGTGACCTTTCAGATGTCTGTGAGTTTTTGGCTGTTCCCCTTTACTTCTCATGATGGTTTTATTTAAATAATTGTATAAGAGTCAAAGCAAATATTAGAGAAACATCAACGATATGAATATGAAGTTGTGCAGCAGAACTTTTTTTTTTTCTTCTTTCCGATCCTCCTCAGATCTAATTTGTGACCTTTTGAAGGGCGACCAACCCTTACAGTATGATGGACTAAACTACAGAACTGTATAAAAAGTAAAACTAGCTCCACCTCAAGCAGTTACAACGGTAAAATGCTTATTTAAGCGTCAATATTAATCTAATAATCATTCACAAGGCTCATTTTTCTGAAGAATGAGCTCTTTGGCTTTTAATACTTCAAGCACATTTTATACTCATACTCATACTTCTGTAAGTAGGATTTTTAATGCAGGACTTTCAGTCATAGTGGAATGTTTTTATACTTTTGTTTTGGTACTTTTACTTCATCTACTCCTTCCATCACTGAGAAACCACACGTTTTAAATATATCGTCTGGAACTGCTTCAGTCAAAATTTAAAAATTTCATGGAATATTGTATGATTACTTCAACATTTTTTTGGCACCGTTTACCCAGTGCCCTTATCCACAAACTGCACATCTATATTCCATGTACAGTGACAGATTAAAACCTGTGACCTTTCAGTTATCAGTTGTAGTTTTCAACCACTTGCACTAACAGGCATGCTGTCAGCCACTTCATTAATTTCGTCATTACAAAACTGCCTTAGGAGGATAAGAGAATATTTCATTGACATTTTTATGTAGCTATCTGATCCCTGACTCATAGATGTGATGAATAGGTGAGGGGTTGGTGTCTCAATTAAACACCCAGCTGTATTAGTTGGTCTGCTTCTAGAGGAAATGAAGGAGGAATTTATTGCACTCTTTTTGAATTTTAATGTTTTGAACTGAGTTTTATGGCTGACATCTGACATCATAGTTAAGATTATGGCAGCAACAATTATTTTCATTATCTGCTGTTTACTTTCAGAAAATATTAATAATTTGCCATTTTTACGACATTTTGGCATGTCACAGTATCAAAAGCAACAGTTAACATCGCTAAAAATAAGTAATTTGGAGAAAGACAGTCGCTGAGGTGATCAGACAGGTTGTAAACATGATCCTTTAAGGGGGTATTCCCCACTTATCCTATTCTTTACTGTTGGACGTCGAGTCTGGTGGACATACTGTACGCTGGCTTTTGCTGCGATCTGACCAGTGACCTTTAAGCTTTGTTTTTCATTTAGTTTTTATGGGAGGCTTTCTCTCGGCACTAGCTCACCCTGCCATGAAGTACATTAATTTCATTAATTAACAAACTCCCCTAAAGGCATAAGAGATCATTACAGCCAAGATAAAATGTATTTAATATGAGAACTTTTCCCATTTGTTATTAATAGCTCTTTTAATGCACGTAGCTCGACATGTCAGCGCACTGTAGAGTACTGGAGCAGAAAAGAATCCATAAAACCTGGGGGACTGAGCTTCCTTTGTGCTACTATTGAGAAGATGTCAGAGGGGGTAATAGTAAGATGAATGAAAAATAGTTGTTTACGCTTCCTTCAGTGGTGTATTGATTGATGCATCAACCGATATCCTATTGTGTTTGCTGCCCACCTGCCTCTCTGTCTGTCCGTCTGTCTGTCTGTCTGTCTCTGCCACCTGCTACCAAGAGAGGCAACGAGATTCTCCATCTGCCCCTTGATCTCCGTCATTCGCTCTCTGTCTGCCTTTTTGTTCGTTGCTTTATTGTCTCTGTCATCTACCCCTTCATTTCTCACTCTGCTCCCTCTGTCACTCTGTTATCAGTTTTTATTAGCGTCATTTTTCTCTTGCATCCCTCTCCTGTCACACACCCACCTTCCATTTCTCTCGCTCAGACACACACTTACATATTCTCCTCTTTTCCTCGAGTGAATGTGAGGAGGTGTCTGCTCCCCCATATGGGTTGTCAAGTTCCAGCAGTGAGAGTGTAGGTGGTGTGCTGCATTCTAACATAGCATGGCGTTAAAAAAAAAAAACGGATAAATCATATGTCGAATGGTAGTGAAATGGGCTGCGAAGAAGCATATCCATTTATGACACTGTCTTTGAACCTATGATGCACTCTATATCCATAAATAATTAAAGGGAAGTGTTTTTTTATGGAAAAAAGCAGACTTATAAATCAATTATTTTCTACCATCCAGACAGAGTCAGTGAGAAAATAAGCAGGTGGTGTGTGTTATAAATGATGCAAGTAAACATGAACAATTCTCCTGCTTAATCTGCAGTTAGGGATGAGAAAGCTGGAGAACAGAGGAACAATCCTACTCGATCTTTTATAATCTGGTTTGATTGTTTGTCTTTCTCCATAATACACAACTGTCTACAGCTGCAGCCGTCTGTTGTTTCACTGATAGGAACTAAGGACAGGAAAAATATGTGCACCAAAATATGCAGTATATTAAAGTTCATCAACTGAAAAATATTCTGCAACAATTTTGATAGTGTTTCAGGCTAAAATGAAGTAAGCAAAAATGACAAACGTTTGCCAGTTTCAGCTTCTCAGTTGTAAAAATTAGCAGCTTTTCATTTCAGTGAATGAAAACTATATTCATACCAAGTTCACCTTTGACTTTAAATGAAATCAGGCTTAAAATGTTTAAATTACATATGTCTTTTGTAAAACTGAACAACTGAAGAGGTTTTCAACTGTGACAGGCATTTTTCACTATTACAAATTTGAAGTTATCTTTAAGGTGCCACTTAAGGTTGATTCTCAGACATGATCTTATTATTTGTGTTTTTTTTGTTTCATTAAAATATTGTGATTTTGAGGAATGTTATCTTTGAGGATGTCAGTCTGTAACACATTGTTATTGCTCTTGACCGTCACTGTTTTGAAAATGTAGATTTTTTTTAACTACATTTGGTTTTCCTGGTTGAATAAATTTTCAATAAAATGAACGTAAATACCTAAAAATCATCAAATGCAATTCTGCACAAAGAAGAGTGAACCTGTATCTGATCAGTTTACAGTATTTCACAGGGTGACAGTGTTTAGCTTTTATTTGTCAGTTCCAGTTCTGGTGCTCGTAAAATGCATTCGTGCCTAGCTCATCGCAGCTGTAAATATAATCAGAATGTTTTTTTTATCCACGTGAAAAGAAACATGGGGTTCCCATCAGCCCTGGGTGAATTCGGTGAAATTATTAAAGCCTGTACAGTCAATCCCATCTATACTAATGGAGCCAATCCTTGTTAAGGACACGTTGCTCTTTGTCCAAATTGTAGCAGCATGCTGTGCTTCTACCTGCTTCCAAGAAACACAAACGTCTGTCTGTTATCTGTATGGAACAGCGAATAGGATGATGGTTGTGTTGGTGGTGTAGGCCGGCACATACTGGAGCGCTAATGACAAAACAGCAATATCAACTGTATTCCACAGAAAAATAGGATAATGTTGATGTAGGTGGGACAGGCTGCTGGGAGGGAGATATCATAGCCTTGTAGAGCCAAAAAACATTATTCTATTCTATTGTGTTCTACTGTTTTCTATCCTTTTCTATTTATTTGCTTATTCTTAATGTGACCGCATCCTTGGCACAGATTCAGCTGATATCGGATAAATAAGTATAAGAGTATTATCTTGTCAAAGAGGAGTATTACGTCAGGACACTAGATACTGGCAGATAAAAGTATGAATCCACTTCATGCACGGAGGGAGTCTTCATCTGTGAGCTGTAGCGTTACCCTGACGACCTCCTATGGTTTACTGCTAAATTCCGCCAGATTATGAATAATGGAGAAAGGTCAGGATATATTTTTAATGGATTTATACACCACATGGCCTTGGCTGCATCAACAGGGATTTTAAAGCGATCGTTTCTATCACAGAGGGCGGGGTATGTTCTTCCCTGAACTGTTGCTCCGACTGCTGCTGCCGTCTTGAATGTCACTGAACGTTAACATAGGCCATACTCTCCATGCCAGGGATAATACCACTAATCTCTTTCATGGATATTCCATGTCATGACCTTATTTATACATCATTAAAGAGTGGTCGGATGATGTATTTTGTAGGACAAAGTTTTATTTAGAATTCCAGGTATTATCTTTATCTTTGTATTCAGTTTATTATCACAAGGGGAATTTAAAAGGTGTGACCCACCTGTTTTGGACTAAATATTTAATTAAATTATTACATTTATATCTTGTGGTTTTGCATTTCCCTGTGTTGCTCATATTGTGATCTATAATAGTAATTGATGGGCTGTAGTTGTTGCTAAGGTAATGCAAGGGACTTTTAAGCTCACATCAACAGCATAGCTATTATGTAAGCTTACTTGACCTCTCAGCACCCTAGCCAGAGTTATATGCTCTATTTAATATTATTGTTGACCCCTCATCAGTTCACCTCCCATTAAAAGTATATCTCCAGTTAATTTTATGAGGTATGCCACAAGATACTGTCAAATGAAAATTGAGTGAGTGGGCTACACAGACAAATAATTCAAATGCATGCAGTTTAAATTTTCTCCATTTTAGTTGCGCAAAAGAGAAAATCTCTTCAGTCATTAGCGACTTAAGTCTTCGTTTCATGTATCAAAGTGTCTAAGCAAAGTTGGGCCTCCACATGCATAAAACACTCATTGCTCACTCCATGATATGAGGAGCTTTATAGTAATCCCTCTTCTTAATAAGCTGTTTCATGTGCATCACTATTCAGAAAGAGGGTCAGGGCGGGTCTTAATCAGTCATTCTACGTCTGTTGCCGCTCCAAGAGGCGGGTCACCATGACTTTAAATGTGTCCTTTTCATATATCTCAGTGTGTGATGTGGGAGATGTTATTTACAAAGAGTGTCAGCAGCAACCAAGGCTGAGAGTCGTGTCCCCCAGTTGACACCGAGTAAACAGTCACTTAGCTTGCGTGTCCCTGTCCACCCCCACAACGCTGATGGAGACTAATGATCACACCCATGTCTAATTGCTCTGACATCTCGCTGTGACGGATCATATAGAGAGCAGTAAATCGGGAATGGCTTTAATGCCAGTCTAGAAATGGAAACAGGAAATTAGAAAATTTCACCCATTATGGAAGATTCTATTTTGTTCAACTCACTCTATAAATCTGACTTTTTAATGGCAGCTTTTTTATTTTTGAGCATGCTGGGAAAACAGACACATGCACACACGCAGAACCAGACATATGCATGCACCACACACACCTAGTAGCATTTATGACTTGGCAGACCATACCATTTTTAAACACAGCTATAATTTGCACTAGATTTGCATAATTCTAATTTAATGCTTGCTCAGAAGCACCCAATCAGGGTGTCAAGTAGAAAGTAGGAGGAAACAAATCCTTTTATATGTTAATCTGCTTTACTACGATATTGTCTAGCCTGCCAGGGAAATTAATATTTCACACTTCAAACTACACAGAGACATTCTTATTTGCATCAGTATGCGGTAATAAATGTGTTATTTCCATCATTTTAGATTAGCTCTGCTTTTGGCTGCTGTTAAGCATTTTTCACACCACAGACACCACAGCATTTTGATTCGGTCCAAGCAAATACTGACTAACATTTCATAGTTCCTTGTTGTGAAAACAGACCAGAACATTTTAGTTCAGTTTTTTTAATAATGTATTTTGTTTAGACCAGCAATTGAAAGGCTTAATTTGCACCCTTGAACACCTGAGGGCTGCTTGAGGTTTCACAAAATACAATTCATAAATCTGTTCGCCACCTCCGTTATTTACAATGAGAAAAGGAAGAGCTTTTTTCTTTTTTCTGCTTCTAGCAGTAAACAGCCGGAAACATTCAGAAAGTAGATGAAGGGCTAATTGATTTCTCTCGCCGACTTGAGTGCACTGACAATCGGCACAGGTTTAGTGCCAGGAAAGATGCTGATTGATTCATGAGGCTGATTCAAAAACAAGATACCGAACAATTAAAATGCTTTACATTTTCACCAACACAATCTTTAACACCAAAGTCAGTTTGGATTGTCATTGACAGCTATGCTGAATCAAAATATTATATATACTGTGTGTAATAATATGGAAAAATGAATGCAAATCATAGATAAAAAAAATCTAATTGGTGTTCAATAAAATTGCATTGTTGTGCATTTAACTAAACAAAACACCCACATGTTCAAAACAAAAACTTCAATTACTTATTTTGGTAGTTTTTATTTACAAGTACTTTTGAATAGTTAATTTGGACATCCAGATTTGTAAAATGTTAACATTGCTCTTGATAAAACTGTACGCGTATTCCAAATTAATGTAATGTCGTAATATGAGTCCAGTGAAAGTTGATACACAAATGAATTATGGCCCAGACTTAGTTTGCTAGGTCTTTATGGAACACAGCTTGTTATAATAGTCCTGTATATTAAGCTCACATCACATGAAAAAACATCACTGTCGGCATTACAGGAGGTGATATATTTGAGTATTACAAGAAGATTTTGGGTAGCTGAAGTGGTCTTTGATCTTTCACAAAAGGACATTTGTAATTTAATGAGGAGGGAACCTACGGAAAGTTTTTATGCATATTAATTTCACCATTATTTATTTAAGAAACCTAATTAGAAAATAGGCCTTTTTCACGGAAGACATTTTGACAAGTTTGACACTTGTCACAGTAGGAAAAGCACAGGTGTAAATAATGGAATGAATAATGGCTGAATTCCATTTAGCTGCCTCTGTTTCAGGGTGCTGGTATTGTGCCTACTGGTTCACTGTCACGGCTTACTGGGACACTTGAACAGCATGGAGCCATTGCTAATGTTATAAGTATTGCCAGTGCTTTTCCTACTATGACAAGTCTGCTGTCAAAAGAGTCTTTTATGCTGAAAGGCAAAGGGTTTCGTACAGTATATACACATAGAGGGGAATCCTGTAGTTTGCCTGAATACAGAACAAAGACAGAAAACAAGAACACAGTGAAGCACAATGGTTAACCAGCAGAGAAATCATCCTCATGTGCTAAATGTCACTAACGCAGCGTGTTATATTTATCCATACATGGTGTCACAACCTGGGCCATTCATCTTGTAACCCAACAGGAACACCTTGCCTTGAGGAGCCATTGACCTCAGTCAGCAGCATCTTACTGGACCATTTATTATGACTACACACACACACACACACACACTCACTAGCACACACACTCTATCTTTCTCGCTGTCTGACCCGAACCTCATCTCACATATATAAACCACATATTCACCACCCTCCTTTATTGCTCTGGCACACACACACACACACTGACCAATGTTTGTCCTCCCTGCAGGTGACAATTCTGATCATCCTGGCCCTGGCCTTCCTCGCCTGCATCGTGTTCCTGGTGGTTTATAAAGCCTTCACCTATGACCACGCCTGCCCAGATGGATTCATTTATAAGGTAAGACCCATAAGTGGCCTGTATTTCATTTTACAACACTGCCAGATGGTTAACAGGACAGCTGGAATGTGAAAGGAGGTAGGTTAAGCCTCCACAAGATGAGTAAAGTAGGGCTGCAAGTTATGGTTATTTTCATTATTGATATTTTTTATCATATGTTTAATTTGATCAGTCTATGAAATATAGGTAAATATGTCCATCACAATTTCCAAAACCCAAAGGTTACATTGTCGGCGTCTCCAGGGAGTTACTGGTTTCAGCGAAGAAATTGTTTGGCATAGGAATAGGCGATCTGACAATTTTAGATCATGATCAAGCTTTGACCACAATTTGTCCACAATTTATTTTTCTGGCACATTGTAGAGATCGCGGTATTTAATGTCCTTTTCAAAACTTCACATAACCTCATTGACTAGCGAACCGCGCAACATCAACAAACCAATAGTGTGAAGTAGCCAACCAGATGGATTCAGAGGCTATTTTAAGTCCAGCTATAGACTACAGGACATTTCAAAATTGATAAAAAAAAAAGGTTGCAATTGAAATTGAAATAAATCGTGATATTACTTTTTGGCCAGATTGCCCGATCCACTAGTTTGGCACATAACACCTTGCTATCTCCCTCTCGACTTTCCCTCCTATCTAAATAAAGAATGAAAGGTGAATGCACTGCCCAGTCTCCTATGGGAGAAGAAAAAAATAAAATACTCCTGCCCTACTTTTACTAATTTCTGAGGTCATGTTACAGGAAGAGGCTAACGAGGCTTATCAGTCCGGCAAAGATATCAGTGATTTTGTTATGACCACTGTAATCAAGTGTCATTTTATGACATAACTATTAGATTAAAATTAGACTTACTGCTTTTTTTTTACAATAATTACCACATTATGATGACTAATTCCAAATTAATATGGCTGAGGTCATAAAAGAAAATGGCTCATACAGCCATCCTTATCCAACCATCTGCTTTCCAGATACGTACAGTATAAGTGTTGAATCTTTGCAGTAGGTGCATCCAGACATCCTCTCCTCTCCTCTCCTCCCCTCTCCTCCCTGGCACTTATAGATTTCTACTACACTGCACTTATAACATAACTTTCACAGTAGTTTGTGACAGGTCACCTTGGAAGTCTGTGTCTCTGGACAAATCTGGTCCTTTAGGTGGAATAAATCTAGTTTCAGGGCCCACAGCCTCTGCAGGGGCTCTGACTGCAGTCTGCAGAGGTATTATTAGCAGTGTCGAATGCACGTTCACCAGGTGCAAAAGGGTCCATAGAAAAATGTGCACACACGCACGCATGCTCGCTCACATAAGATGGCACATATACTACACAACTGCGCTAAAGGTTGTGAATGTATACCCACTCTAAAAATATACTAATATATAAGATATATTATTCTATTTCTACACTAAATTTCTCTATTTTTCCCCTATTCCCTCTAATTAAAACAGAAATGTATAAAATTACAGATTATAGGTTTTGTTTTGTTATTTTATCGGGGAACCAAATTTATATTATTAATTAGTAATGTCAAGTATACCACTGATGTAATATCTTCATTTTATTTTCTACAGTTTCATGTACAGTTTGACTTTTCTCTGACTGACTGGTTTGAGCCCTGACAGGACCTCGAAAACAAGCAAGATTATTTCATTGCAGTAGCAATATTGGTCAGGAAAAAAAATACTTCAATGGATTTGATTTTGTCCTACCTTGATGACTTGGATGCTACAGGTAATGCAATGAACTGATGAACGTTCTGAACCTCACTGTTCTCTTTCTCCCACACAGCACAAGCGGTGTATCCCAGCCTCTCTGGAGGCCTACTACGCTGCTCAGGATGCCAACTCGAGGGGCCGTTTCTACACAGTGATCAGCCACTACAGCATGGCCAAGCAGACCACCTCGCACTCCGTCTCCCCCTGGCTGCCAGGAGGGGCGGGGGGGCAGCAGCACGACGCTAAACCCCCGAGCGACGAGGGCCACTGAGTTGTAAAAACGTACAAAAAACACATGCAGACATGAAGAAATACAGACACAGGCAGATTTAGGCGCAGACACACACAAACATGTAGGTAAACACTTAGAAATATAGACAAAACAGATGCACTTAAACACAACAGCTACATATATAATGCCAATATAGAGTGAAAAAATGCATGCAGACATAAAGCCACACAAGCACATGCTAGGTCATATTCTGATTTACCTTGACTGCCCATTTATGTGCTCATTCTTTAATCGAGGGGCATTTCCCATTGAACCTTTGCTCTCTTGGGATTATCATCGTCTGCTGATACACACTCACATACACAAACACACACACACACAGTCTGCTCTCTCGTTACCATGTTTACTCCCTTCCTCTAATTTATTATTTATTGACTGTCATGATATATTTATTTTTTACTGTAATGTATGGATGATTTGTATGTGATTATTAAACAACTCTTTGTACAAAGGCACGAGTCAGTGCTGAATTTCAAGCTTCCTCTTTGTGAGATTCTCCGGAGTTTGGAGTTTTTTCTTTTTCAGGTGTGTACACTGTAGTTACTGTATATTCGGCCCCTTTTCTTTCTTGCCTTTCTTGTCCGAACTGCGTAACCTCAGGCACGTCCATTAAACACCACACACACACACACACACAGATCACTTCATTTTTCCAGTCCAGAAAATGTCAGTATGGTCTTGTATTGCTGTAACGCATTTTTAAACACACAATTTCAGATGTACTGTCTGAGGAAGGTTTGACACCAATGTCCACATCCACAACACAAGCTGATTGAATGAATTTTTCCATCATGGCTGTTTGATAGCTCATATACAGTGACATTTCAATGTGCTGTGCTGTACATTTTAAATCCTGAAATCCCCCAGTGACCCACGCTGTACATACAACTATGTGTTCAGGCTAGTTTTTATGTGTGTATGCATTGTAGTAGCTTTTATTAGGAGTTTTTTTCTTTTGTTTTTGTTTTTTTAATTCCAATTCCTTCATGCAAGTTACTTACATATTGCTTCAGCGGCCAGTCTTGTAGCTCCATTCAACACAATGTTGCAAATGGGAGAGGAAATACCGTGCATATCACCGTCTCTTGCCAAAACGTATATTTTCCGCTGTGTTTTGTTATGTTTATCGATGAGCTTCAACCGCAGCCAAGTTGTGTTCCTCTACTGTTATTTTTCATTTTGTAATGTTGGACCCGTTGTCAAGAGCGCTTTTATGAGATATTGTGATGTTGTTAGTTGATATGTAGCGATACTTGATGTAATTTATCAGTGTGCATCCTTGTCCCTCTTCTCTTGGTTTGAATTCAAAATAAAACAAGCTGTGACCTGTGCTGAGTGTGTCTGTCAGTCCCGCTTACTGCTGTGTCCCTTTAGTGCTCACACAGCGCCTAATGCAGCCCTGAGGCAGTGTGGTGTGAATGACAGCGATGGCTTTTCATACAGAACTTTATATTATTCAGATGTTCATACTCTTACTCAAATTCATACCACAATAGATATGTATTTTTCTGTCCATGTATAGAGCCTTCCAGAGCTGCAGAGAGCAGATCTGTTGGCTGTAATGATGAGCACCTGTGATTGACAGCGAAAAAATGACCAGAAGAATACCTGTTTCTGTAATGGATACTGGATATTTTATTCATCTACAGTCCTCTGTGAATGGCAGATAAGGCCTGTGTTTTTCTTATATGCAGCACTAACAATGGTGTCTTCAGTGAGTGACAAGAATAGCCGGCTTTCCTAATTAGAGGCTTGTATTCTGATAAATCCGTCAGCTGTCTGTGTTTTTCACTACTGAGGAGTGAAACACCCACTGAATGCAACAGCGTTCAGAGAGAAGAAAACCCAACAAGGAGAAAAAGACAAAAATAATTTTTTTTTATGGACAATATAAACACGTGCAGTAAATTCAGCATGCAGGAATTTGGCTTTAAATAGCAGGCACCTCACAAGTAGACACACACCATCCCGACATGTTAAGCAGAATCAAACAGATACTGTAACAGTTATACTAAAGTATGAATGTTTTGAAGCATTGCAGTCAGTCCTGTCTGTGTTACTAAAATTCCAGAAAATAAAAATGCGTCATCATTGCTGTCTGCGATGTAAAAATTTAAATAAAAGGCAAATCAGTGTAATTTATATCTCCAATATAAAGTAGCAGCAATGACATAAAGATTTTTTTTATTGTCGTACTATTATTGTAGTCCTCCTCTAATAGATAATAATAAATAGTACTTTATTGCTCTGGGGTTCAATAAGCCAACCATTGCAGACAATCAGTAATAGTTTGTTGTCACTTGGTGTAAAATGATACAAATGACACATTATGTTCTACTTGTAAAACTAAATGTTTTCACATTTAGGCTCAGGAAACAGACTTACTCTACAACAATTCTTTGTTCATGACCGTGTTTCTCCATAATAAGCTCGTAATAGCTTCATAAAAGGTTTCTCTTCATAAAAGGTTTCTCAGAATGACCTGCTTTTCTATCTGAACATAAACCTTATGGTGATGTGGTGCTTGCTGCTAGGGGTGGGTGATATATAAATGAGAATTTGTCTGTTTTGGGCAAAAAATACTTCATAACATTGACGCAAACATCCTGAAAATCAAATTGTACCATAAAAACAGTCCTGGTCGTTGATTTACAGCATTTTACATAATTAACTGCTACTCCTATTGACGTTTCTGAGATATGTCTCTTATGGTAGACAAATGTGTATTGTTTATATTATCTTATCATTCAACACTACTTGTTAGTTATTCAAAGATATTCAAAAAGAATATCTCACTGGGGCTTTGAGGGGAATTGAAAGTGGTATAACATACAGGGAAGTATTAAAATAGGACTAGCCAGTCAATGCACGTGTGTTCCTTCAAACAAACCAACAAAGCAATGGGACATCTCACAAATTGGCAGGTTTCGTTTTGGTGTGTGATCTTTTGCACATGTTGCTATTCACTCCAAGCATATGGTTTGCATGACAGCCCAACAAGACTTAGAGTCTGCAGCCACAGAAGTTGAGCATAACATGATAACATTTGCCAATTAGCACTACAGTAAACACAAGGTACAGCTAAGGCTGACTTAAATTTCATCCTGGACTAAAGTGATGGACCAACTGACAGTCATTGCCACATCACTAGCATGGAAGATTTTCATTAAAATCAAACACACACAATGTCATTGTCAGAAACAGCCCTATATTCACATTCAAACCTTTAGGGGAGATGGGCAGGGATATTGGGCTGCCAACATAATTTCTACTAAACAGTTGCTGAATTGTTGCAAAAAAGGAGAAAACCCCTCAAACTCATTAGGCTACAGTGCAGTTGTTCAGCTGCAACAGATTAAATGTGGACAACTGATCATAAAAGACGGTTTTCCTTATGTTTGCCGTTTTCTTTACTCCCACGTGAATACACAACCGAACTGACTCTAAGTCTGTACAATTTAGACAGATGGTTGCTTACGCAGTGCCTACACAATGCCAACACAACGCTGACATGTTGTAAATTGAAGGGTCAAGGGAAGACAAGCATCTGGTGATTTCATGTGGGCAAGAGAAGGTACATAGTTGTCTATTTCCTTCAAAGGCCAACAAAGGTCGACATCATGAAGAGAAAGCCATTGAAATAAGCAATGACTAAACTGAAAGGAATTTAAATGTTTATGTAAAGATATAGAAATAAGACAGAAAACCTCATTTGCAAATGCTTATCCCATTTTGACACTTACAAGACGATGTACCATGTATCATTTTTGAAGTTCAATGATTTTAGCAGAACTGCTTAATGTAAGATCCACTACTTCTTTTCACACTGTGGAAGCATTCAATCCTCACCAAGCTTATTAGACCATTCATTTAAAAGACCTTATGGCCCTGATTACGTACTAGGGACAATTGGCAATCAGATATGGGATGAACTGTGGCTTAATCCTCTCTCTGGCTCTCTAATTATAATGGCAAATAGCTTCCAGTGGTATAATTCATGCTAAATTCCTGCCAGTGCCGGATATTAGATATTGATGTGAAGAAGGACTGATTGTCGCAGACAGGTCATTGGTGTTTTCTCAAAGTAGAGAGGGATGCTGGAGGAAGGTGCATGTCTAAGAAGAGTGGGGGACAGAAGAAAGGCTCTGTGTTGATTGGCGCAGAGGGAAATTAAACCTGACATCTGGAAATGAACAGCCATACATGTCCATCCTGTTGTCTCCCAACACAGGAAAAGATACGATGGGCTTGAAACTTAACTGATGATTTGGAGGTGCTGTGTTTGTATCCACCACAGAATTAGAACAGCTGCCTTTCTGTTTGGCTCATTTTTTTTCTGTTTTGTATTCAAAGTATCTCTCTCTCCCTGTATTCATGTAAGTTGTCTTCTTTGTTTCATAGTCATGCTCTCTGTCTCTGCCTGTCTGTCTGTTTCTTTCTTCCACATATTTCAACACACACTTCATTGCTGTCACTTCTCACCTCCCTCAGCATTCAGCTACTAAATATGGGAAGCACTGTTTTGGTTTTTGAATTTGTGTAAACAAGTATTAACCAAGGCTTGCATCGGCTACTGTCATTGTACACATTTTAAGGAACAACTGTAGGCTGTAGACTTGCTCTCATTTGTAACAACTGAAACCACAGTAGTGAAATATTTGTTATGATTGACTTCATACTCCTTTTTAGGCTTTGTCTTTTTTCTTTACATGCAAGATAACAATGTCCAGCAATTCCAAAAGGTCTGGTGTAATGCTCACTGATGGTTACTTCTCCTGGTTGGAGACACAAGTTAACAATCATAGCCTTGTAGGCAGGATTAAGAATGTGTACATAATATCTACTTGTAGCTAACTTCCTTGCTACATCTATAAAAAAAAAGTGACTGAGAAATGGCCACAAAAATGGCAGTGCGTGGATGAGATCAACACCTCTTTACATGTTGTTGTAAGTTTACTTGCAGAAATTACGGCTCTTAAATTGAAACGGACTGATGCAACACTTGTTTCTGATAGCTTAGGGCACAATACAACACCATACCCCTTGCATCCACACAGAAAGCATCTAACATGAACACAATGTGAGGCTGAATTAATGAAGGTGTCTTGTGGCGTACCCCATGGTTCCATTTTAGGTCCCATTTTATTTGCAGTATGTGTGCAATGGGATCTTTTTTTGCGAAAATTACAACATCCCTTATCATTACTATGCTGATAACATGCAGCTGTATTTTTCTTTAAAACTGAGTGCAGCTGTCCCTCAGGCCAGGAGGTGGGCAAAAACACCCCAGTTTCAAGCTTATTTGCTGAGCTTCACTGTTGCTGTCTTTACCTACAGTATAATACTTATTTGAATGAAATTGCATTTAAACAATGGCAAACAAAATAGATGTCATAGGTGTCCGGTTATACTGTCCGGTTACTATAAATTAATCCACACCTTACAATCAATAACAACTGAGAATTCTCAGTGGCAATGGGCTAATTGTTTTTATAAACACTGCATGGACTGGCAACAACTTACAGTAATTCACCAATAATTCCTTATTCCCTATTCCACACGCAGACCTTTTAGATCTTCTGATTAATAATGCTTGCAATTCTACATTCCCAGTCAAAGTCTAATAAAACTGTCCCACGCCACCAGACTGTAGAGCAATTTGATCCTCCCCATTTATTGCTGTCTTTTAAATCCCTGTTGAAGACCTATCTTTTGACAACTGATCGGAGTCTCCTCAGTTATTAATATGACTTCTTGATTGCTTTATAAATGATTGTATTTTAAATGTGCTGCACAGAAAACAAACAACTAAAAAAACTGAACTGAAAAGTAAATTACTCAATTTTAAGGCCAAACGAACAGCGTGGCCTTCTGTTTTTCCTCTGACTCCCTGCTCTCCATTCTGTCTCTCTTTTCCTACCCACACACAGACTCGCACGCACATATCAAAACTCGCGTACACACATGGCCATCTGTGTAGTTTTGTGCTCTATACCTCCATCTCTACCCTCAGCCATCTCCCCTTCTGTCAGAGAAAGGCTGCTTCTCAGCAGTTGGCCCCTGGAGGTGTGGAAGTGGAAAACAGAAGGAATAAAAGGAGAGAAATAGCAGAGGAGGGGGACTGACCCGGGGGAATTACAAGAGGAGAAGAAAGTCAGATAAACTGTAGGGGAGCAGCGATCAGGACTGTCATCAGAGTGACACTGATTTGTCATTATTTGTGTTCAGTTTTCAGTGTACATACATGATGAAATAATTTGTTGTGAGTGGAAAGGGCAAATGTTTCACTCCTATCAAAATCATTGAAATGTGATAAACTTTGACACAGAAGTTGTGCAGTTGACCAATAGCAGGCCGTCTTGAGTGCTGACCTTTGAGGGAAAGGAGTCCAAAATGGAGGAAGAAACTGCACCACAAGAGAGGAATAGTTTGGTTTATGAGGCAGCAGATACAAATACATCTTTTGAATAAACTGTAAACTTATCGCCCTTAGACCAGACTAACAAGCTCACTATTCTTTATTGAATTAAAGGATGTACAATCCTGAGAACAAAATGCCATCCCAATAAAGCCCCTTTTACACTGAACAAAAACCCAGTACCATCTGGCTTTTGTCTTCAGTGGTAAAGGGTACAATTGGCATTCATTCCCGGGACAAATGACTGTGCAGTAGTCAAGGTTATTTATTGGCTCCAGCTCTGATCGGCAGTGATGGAAACATGACACCCTTGAACAAGATTAATAATAGGAAGGTATTTACCTCACTTTATAGTTATCTCGTTGTCAAGGTCACTTTGGTTATGGACTGACTGGCTATTGATAACAACTAATTATAACTATATCAGCTACAGATGGTCTCTCACACCACGCTTCACCTCACATTCCACCTGCGTGCTGGTCGACCTCCTGGACTACTGATGATGTTAGTGAGCGGTATGTAACAGCCAGCCACAATATACTCAAGAAAATATACAGTACTTAAGAAGAGCATAAAATATTTAACACCATCCACACTTTGGATTAAAAATGTAAGGTTTCTCTACACTAACATTACAGGTGATGTGGTAGTGTAGGTGTGTTAATAATGCCTTGTAAAACGGTGTCTCATTTCACTTCATTACTAGACTAACTGGGCTTTTCAAATAGTCTCTCTGTGTGTTTGTATGTGTGTGTCAAACCAAAAGATAAATTCAAATAATCTACAGTACAACAACAAACTAAAAAAGTGGCCCTGATGATAGTTAGGGTATATCTATTATGTTTAAATGTACTCTGGCATAGTGACAGTGTAGTTTTTGATAAATAAAATCATCTTGTAAATGATCAAATGTTAATGCATCTAAGTGTGTGTTCCTGCGAGTGTGTGTTAGTACTTTGTCTGGCCTAGTTTCTCCCACCCATTTAGGAGGATGTCAGTTAAGTCCATGAACCCTTACTGCTGCTGGGGTGCTCCCGCTGAGTCTGGTACATGTAATATTAAAAAATACTGAACACAGTTCCATTATTTAGAAAAAAACGTCTGGGTTAGGGGATCTAAGTCTTGTCTCTCTCTCAGGGAGCAGCTACAGCATAATAATTTGGCTGTCTGCAGTATTTGTTATTGTACAAAACAGAAACTATGTGTGCTGGCCGTGGGTTTTTATTATTTATATTATTTCAGGAAAGAAAACTTATTAGGTCATAGGTCTGCAATTAAATGTGGCATGCCTACTTTGTTTTTCTTATCTACCATAAATGTGTAGACACACACCTACTGACTGAAAGCACACATTTGGTTATGCTCCGAAGCAGATAAACATAGTATGCTCAAACAGACTGAAGTGAATGTGTGTGGACGTTCATGCTTGATCACACGCAAAAAGGCCAGCACACACACACACACACACACACACAGAACCCTCTGATCTTTGTGTAGTCTATGTAGCTTATTTGCAACACAGCGCTTTCTTCTCGCCAGTCCCAGTGAAACTAGGGCAATGGGATAATCCCTGGTCAGATGTCAGTCATATTTAGGAATGGATGCCAAGACACTGTGTGCTGCAGACAGCAAACTGTGCTCTGTGAGAGCAGGGATTACCAAGTGATGATGTTAAATACCAGCCTGGACGCATTTCATGTGCACTTGCTGGCTACAAGAGTGTTAATTTTGTGACTTGTGTGATTCAGTTTCTACTAAGAAGGATGGACCTGCCAACGTGGGCAGGATACTGTATAATTGTGGTCATAACACCAGCATTTGCTCCAGTGATTGGTCCACAGCACTCAAATTATGAATTTTGGAAACTAGCTCCGATGGTAGCCGTGTCCCTCCAGTGGATCCAATTAGCAACTTAAACCAAGTCACAAGTCAAACCAAACCTCAGCCTTAAAAGTTAGGATACGGTTATTTCAATCAACACCAGACACGGTCTCAATTACAAAATTCAGAGAGGTAATTTCTATTGCATGGCTATTGGTATGGACTGCATTACATTATAATATGTTAACAGTTGTGTTGAATAGAGTGAGCAGGTGTTTTTGAAAACATGAAAGGATGATAGAAGTTGTGCAGGAATCTAAGGTTAGATCTTCACATTAGAGCACTTTTAAAAGTACATAGAACAAGAACATAATAACTTACAATTCAATGAATAGCAGTTGCAATCCTCAGGAAGCTGGCAACTCCATTTATGAACGAAGGACACACAAAACTAAAACGGAGGTATTTAGTTTTCAATGATATAACCAGCAAATGTGTGGCAATTGTGCTTGATGGATGACTTAAAAAAAATAATCAATTATCAAAATTGTTATTTAATTTTTCTGTCAATTGACTAATTGATTAATCAACTAAGCCCTTCACTAAATGGAATATTTTTACATGAATTATACCATTGGTATTTTGGGCTGACTCACTGGATTTATTATGACGTGATTTACGGTTCACCTAATAACCATAATAAATCAAAATCACAATCAGTCATTATTAGGTAAAGCATGAATGTTGTAATTTTCCTCAACAAAGCTGTTTTCTTGAGATTTTAATAATGTCACATCATCAAGTGACTAAATCATGAATCTTGGCCTGGTGCTCATTAAAAGTCAGATAGAGCAGTGTTCATTCTGAGTTAATATTCACAACTTTCCTCACCTACCCTCTGTCCTTTTTTTTTTCTTTTTTAACCTTCACTTCTCTCTCTAATTATCCTGTAATTGGGCCTTCATTCATCAGCATATCTGTCTCATCACACCATCACCTGGCAATGAAACCTAATCAGAGAGAAAGAAAGAGAGAACTAGCCAGGTGTGTTATCTCTTCCATGCTGATTTGCTGTTGAACTTTAATAACCACCTTACGCATTCTACTAGTCTGTTTAAAAAGGAACGGTCTTCCTTTGTACCATGGATTTTGCATTAGAAACAAAGGTGACCACAATTTCCACTCCTACTATTTCAGCAAACAGGGATTATTTCAGTGGAAAAAAGATGCCAGAGGGAATATGGGTGAGTGAGGGTGAGTCATACTGTAGAAATTCAAAGAGCTACCACAGAGGAAGAGAGATAATTACAGAGTGAGAAGGCGCTCTAGTTTTAGACAAAGAAAAGGAGAAAGGAGAAGGCAATTTGATCACTTGATGATGAGGGAAAATCTTCTCCTGCACATGAAGCTGATGGATGAGGACAAAAAAAAAAAGAATGCAGAGGAGGTAGAGTGAAAGTGGACATAGAGTTGTAGATATGTGTGTGTTTTCATATATGTGTGTCTGTATGTATGTGTGCAGGTAATTGAGTGTCCTTAAAAGAGTACTCATTGTCAAAACCTGGTGGCTACGTTAGCCACAATGCAACTGGACCACCAACAGTTCAGTTGGAGATTCAGGTATGTTAGTAGCAGCTAATGTAGCCTCCAGCTGGATCGCTCGAGCAGAGATGAGGAGCTGGCTACAGAGGACTATTTCTTGCAGATACTCTTTAATTAATAATTTTATATAAATAGTCTAAAATCACAAATTTGCCTCAAAGGGCTTTCCATTCTCTACTGCCTACGGCACCCATTATCCCTAGACCTCCGTCAATAAATTGCAATTAATAACAGAATGGATTTAGAGCGGTGGCTGCATAATAAAGACAATGACATCAAAGAGTTGAAATTGCCACTTGACCTCCTTCTTTGTGTGTGTGTCACAAGCTTATAAGTACAGTGGCCTCTTATAAGATATCTCCCTTTAGGCTGATACATGAATCTGACATCTATGCAAAGAAATGGAAAAACTTTCTTGACTGGTTCTTAAATGTAAGTAGCTCAGACATTGACTCTGATTATAAGCTATATTTCCCCTTTATTTGTTTGTTCAACATTTTCAGAGTTTTTCATTGTTTATTATTGTTTGTTTGTTTTTTATTGTTGTTTGTTGGTGTCAATTTTTTTGTTTTCAGGAGAAAATCAAGATGTTTTCATTGTGTAAAAACCCCACTGAAGCTATTTCATTAAAGCTCAGCAGGCTTTGATGTGGCACAGTAGAAGTATCTGACATGTATGTCATGAAGTTTAAAGCCCCTGCTACTGTCGAGGACATCACCAGAGAAGTTAACAATGCCGATCACTGCGTAAAACCCGGTTGTCTTCGTCTCTGTAGTACTCTGCGTCCACCTAAAAGAGAGAAATCATTTACATATACCGAACAATAATAAAAAGTATAGTACAACACAAATACTCCGAGCATTTTTCACCACTTTCTAGGCCCCGTGTGGTGAACTAAACTCAAATTAGCCACTTGGAAGTTTACAGTGTTTTTCTCTTGGTGAAAAATGTTCATATTGTATACATTCAGACTGAAACTCTCAGATATAAAACAACAGGTTGAATACAGCATTACAAGCTTAACTGCACTTTCAACAGAGCTGACATTTCTAGTTCTGCTGTACTAAATATATCAAATAATGTGTGGCATTTAATCACATCTGCCTTGACGAACACAGCGCTCTCTTCTCTTTTTTGGTCCATTTGCTTAATTTATTTAGTAAGCCTGAATTTACCGAGCTGAAAAGACCTACACAACAGGAGAGATGGCACATGAGATATACATCCCGGGAAGAGCGTTTTCTCTCTCTATCCATCTGATTTTAAACTCACTGCATGACGGGTTTGCTTTTTCGAATCAAGATCTTACTCTGACAGCCATAGTATAATGCAGTGGATACAGATATGTTCTGATTTGCACACAAAACTCAGACACACACACAGGGAGCACAGGAACCTCTCTGTCTGGCTGCCTCCATCTCTATCTCACACACACACTCTCAGATAAACACACATGAAGTACTGTTGTCTGTCTCACAGTCCCGAGGCTGACGTGACTGGCTGGATGGGTGCATCCAAGGGAAAACTTATACAAATGTAATCCTCAGCTGAAGCGTCTGATGCCTCAGGAAGGAGACAAGAAAAATCTAAGTCTATCCTCTCTTCATTCTCCAAATTATTATTTTCTTACCATTTTTCAATCAATTAAACAGCTATGTGGAATTATTTTACTAAACGTTACCAAATGAGCTCATTGTCTGGATTTTCTATGTTGGGATAAAACAAACACGGAGAGAAGAAGATGGAAGATAGAAGGTTGCATTTGCGCTGCACACCAGACAGCAGTCCACTAATGTTCTCAATCCCTGCAAAACCTGATGTGAGCGGCCACACATGCCTGGAGTGCTCTGTACAATCAGACTTTGATGCAGAAGTTCACCGTGATAACTCCTTCACAAATGCTAGGTCTTGTCACATTACTTTGAAATGTCACAAAATCGAGGGCAGACAATCTCGCAGAGATCAAGACATTTTTAGAAACTAATACTTCATATCACTTCTCCTAACACAAGAGTAAATCTCTACTTGTTCCTCTGAAAATGTCAAGAAACTAGAGGATATGCTTGCCCACATCTCCTCACACACAAACCAACCACTGAGGCTCATAGTGCAGCACATCTTAATTGAAGTGCTTACACTTCTCTAATAAAGGAGCATGAAGGTATTTTGAAGGAGTGTGTTATTTGGACATATTTGTGTCTTTGCATCCACCCTACAGTATCTGTGTCCTGTATGTGCTCACCTTGTGGCATTCCCTGACTGCAAACATGCATCCATAAACTCAGGTACTCCGGCTATATCCTGATTCAACACACGCAGAGACACACACAGAGGACTCCGGTGTCTGCCTGACATCCTGAGGCTGACATAGTTGGCAGATTCTGAACTGGATGGGTGCATCCAAGGAGAAACTGCTCAGCAAACAGTCCTCCGCTGACATGTCCGATGCCGAGGGAGGGATACTAGAAGAATCACTGTCCATACATTAATTTGTTGAATTATTTATTCTGTCGACATTTTCTATTTCTCTCTCGGAGTACATTCATCATTTCCATACAACCATTACACCTCTTTATGCTGCAATTTATAGCGCACAGCATATATCTGGTGTTGACGGCACAATTAGCCTCATATGCACAACACAGTTAGTTTACATGTTAGAAATGTTCTGTCCTTATACTTGTCTTGGCACAGAATTGCCAGAGAGGTCAGAAATATACCAGCAAAACTAATAACAAAGTGGTCAATCCCTGCCAAACTTCTGTTATTCCTCAGAAATATCAAGAAAACCGTGACTTACCTCCCCAAGTATTCTCCAATATTGATCCACGGATAATTAAACCAGTGTGTGGAGTTTGCAATTTATCCTAAACTTGATTGTTAGCATTTTATTCATGTTATTTATACAACATTGTGCTTACTTAATGACCTGCCACTGACTCAAATACCAATTTAAAATATACGGTAAATTACATATCTCCAGGGTTGTCAGCTTGTGTTTGAAGAAAAAGATAAAACATCCTTCAACCTTCATGTGTATCAGAGTAAAAAGGTCTTTGCTACTAAAGACCTGCCAATGTTTGTCTATTTGCGTAGTTTTTTTTAATCCAGTTGTGCTTTTACCCAGGAATTCTTTTTTCTTTTTTTCTCCGTGTCTTCAGGATAAAAGTCTAGACAGGCCCTTGAAGTGCAAAATTCTAAACCACAGGTGTTCAAGATGAAGGAATACAAATAAATTGAACCTGAAAGTTCTATTAAAGTAAAAAAAAACAAAAAACACAAGGGGTAAGAAGAAAGGAGGTAATATTACAACATCTGTCTTGCAAGTAAGGACCAGGCCACAGATATAGCCCACACATATCTTAACTTTGCTGTATGGCGTGAACAGATGGGGGAATTGAATGTATTGCATATCACTTTCAGTTAAAAGAAGTTAAGGTACATTTGTCCTGAAATGCTGAAGGCTTTAGACACTTAAGATTACATGGTGAACCACTCTTGAGTACTTCATAGTTGTCAAAAACAACAGTGCTCCTTAGACTGAGAAGCAGTGGTGTTATTGTGTTTAAAGGGGATCAGAAGTTATGGACAGTAGGACTAAGCTTCATTGACCTGTTATATTTGATGCGAGGTGCTGGAGGGGTATGGGGCATGGTGGGTCACATGTGTTCCCTGTACTGTACACCCGAACTGAGACCTGCTTTCGCATTCTCTGCATTAAACCACATTCAGAGTGGGCTTTGGTCTCAAACAAAGGTACCAATTGTTACTACCTTCTTTTTATTATATTCATGTACAGGATATACAAGCTTCATTTTCTATCCTAATCTACAATCCCAATATTTGGCTGATGATCCAAACATTGAGATCACAGATAGTAGTCGCTGAGATTAGGTTTCTCTGCAGGGGTGTTGTTTCCAATCTATGTGATGGAGGGAAGATCAGTATCAAGCTTCAGCTCGTTCGCATTAGAAAAAGTCTGTTGATATGGCTCAGGAATGTAGTATGGATGCCCCCCCCCCCCACCCCCCCTTTGCTCTGTGTATGGATTCATGCCCAGGGTGTAAAGTTTGCGGTTGAAATGTTGTGCTACTGGATATAGTTTAAGAAGAATTTATAAGTAGATCTTTTTCATAACATGTAACCTACCTTTGAACCAAAACTCACTGATCCATTTTAGTTGGCATATTTTCTTGTAAAAGATTTCTACATTGACATAGAAAAAAACTTTTTACGTCGTTATATAGATTACATAGGCTGACTTTTTTGACCTTTTTCTTTTTTATATCTAATGCTCACTCATTATTCCCTACCATTCAACACCCACTATAGCTGCAGCACTGCGCTCACAGTGAGCCTTTC
Organism: Lateolabrax maculatus; assembly: GCA_031216445.1. NCBI lineage: Eukaryota > Metazoa > Chordata > Actinopteri > Acropomatiformes > Lateolabracidae > Lateolabrax > Lateolabrax maculatus. Next base: position 9,747,743 of record CM062197.1, on the reverse strand, counting down.
AGGAATTCATAGTTAATCACCACAAAAATGAATGACACATCCCGGCACATTTCCAGACAATACATTAGAGTATGATTATTATGTCAGTCTGTGCATGTGCACCGGGGAGCGAAGGAGAGCTTTTTAAAATCCCCCTAATCTGTTTACCGCTCTGTTGGAGTAAAATTCAGAGAAGGAAATATCAGAAGAATTCTCTCTCACATCATCCTTATGTTTAAAGACGACCACAGGCTCCTTTTGGAAATGGTAATTGCTTTGCTGATAAACCTAATCTCACTTAAACAACCACAATGAATGTGGGAATGCAGTGAAAATACATTCTCTATTATTGTGGCTATGAGACACATTTAAGTCTTGGTTTGGCACTTGTGATACCTTTCTTACCTTATTTAAAATTTTACATCTTCATACATTGAAAGTGTAATGTAATGTAAACCCGCATAACATCCATACCTGGATTAACTTGAACTAGAAGGTGAGGGTAATATTTTCACTACTTTTACATGAAATAGAATTCTCATAATATTGCGTTATTTTAATTACATATTGCATTATATCTGTGTCTAACATAAGTGGAAGAAAATAATTTAAAAATACTAGAAAAAAAGGTACTTTGCCTTTTGAAAATCTGAAAATGTCAATGTGAAAAATAAGTAATTTTCTTCATTTATTTGTAAGACTACATTAAAAACATTGCATGTTGTATTAGTAGGTGTTGTTATAAGATATATTACCTACACTAAATCCCACAGGATGCAGCACTATGCAGACCTCAACATTAGCTATGAAATTCAAAGTGTAAATAGTGTAGAACAGCCAGTTCAAGAGACATATGTCTGTGATGTAGTGAAATGCATTTTGCCTATTTCCATATATGTGCCTATTATTCAGATTTTCTGTCACTGCATTTTTAGTTCCTCTCCTGTTCATGTTTCATCCTCACCATCATATATGCTATGCATGCCTCTTTCCACACATCAAAACACTTTGAACAACAGTACTGAATGACGCCTTCTGAATTATCATATGAAAGCCAGTTTCTGAAAGATGAGTGGTATCAGAAAAACTGTACTGAAAACCTATACAGAGGATAATACAAAGGCACAGTAAAAAACACGTATACTCACACGCAGAAGGAGAGGTAATAGACTCTCTGGAGAAAGAGGGTTAATGACAGACAGAGAAGTGTTTTGAGGAATGTTCGATTAGCACTAGAAGAGTAGGTAACAAGACTGGTGGAAGAGATGGGAAAAAGATAAATGAAATGTGAAGAGCCATTCAATAAAACCACTAGGCTGCAGGATCTCTTCTCTGGTGTCTGTGAAGTGTCTGACTCATCTGCAACAGTGCCAGAAAACCTCTGGGAGTAGCCCACATAAACTGATAAGGAAGCGTAATTTAGACTGGACTCTAAGAGAGAAGAATCATTGCACTGCATCACTCACTTCCTGCATAGAGAAAATTGCGCATGTGGGAACCATGACTCCGGTCTGAAGCTTAACATTTCAAGTTATATTATGAAACATTTTGCCTTTGGCCAGCTCAGCTGAACAATTTTCATTCCAACTTGTGTCATTAATCTGGATAAGCAGTCCACCTTGTGTAGCTTGAAGCTTGAGGCAGAGCAGGCTGGCACCCTGTTTTGCTGTTGCTATGAACTGCCTGAAATCTGCTGCTGATATAATTGTGATGGCCATGACTGAGCTCACAGCTGATCACTCCCACAGCAAAACATGTGCACCAAAAACATAATAAATATCACCATTTGCGTACCACATGGCCAAACATAGGCCTTAAATGGTAATGTAGTACAAATTTATGGCTTATCTTTTTCAGTCTTTCACAGATTTTTACTTGGATTTTATATCAATATACATGAACAAACACAGCAAATACTTTTGGTAACAGAAAGTGAAGAAAATCAAGGTGACTGCACTGATTGGTGTTTTCGAGGCTGCAGTTACAGATCTGGACGAGCTCACCGACACTGTGACATCATCATGTGAGTGCCCACTAAAAATCTTCTGCACATACAACAACAATAAACCCTGGTTTACTGCAAAACTCAGGCAGCTTCATCAGGCCAAGGAGGAGATGTACAGAAATGGGGACAGGATCTTGTACAACCAGGCCAGAAACACACTGACAAAAGGAGATCAGGGTAGCAAAGAGGAGCTACACTGAAAAGTTGGAAAACAACCCCGCGTCAATTTGGAGAGGCCTGCGGGACCTGTGGTCGTCTTTAAGCATAAGGATGATGTGAGAGAGAATTCTTCTGATATTTCCTTCTCTGAATTTTGTCAGAAACAATCCGTGTGCAATAATCCCCTACATGTATATTCTAAATGTTAAAGCTGATTCTGATTCTGAAAATACAAGTCAACCAATGATTAAGCACCAGAGTTCCCTAAAGTTATTAAAACAAAAAATAAAGAGAATGAGCCCTAAATATTTGTGATGGTTATTTCACTGTAAAAATGAATAGTACAGACTCACATAACCATTTGATGGGAACATTTACAACAGTATCATTTATTCAAAAGGCGTTATTTGCATTACAAGCACAGAGAGAGCTATAGTATTATAAATGTCTAAGAGTCAATCTTAACAACACTGGAATTTTTAACATTTTGATTGACAGAAAATAGTGTAAAGATGCTTGAAATGAATGTTACTACTACTACTGCTAAAGAGTTGACTATTCATGAACCAGCCCTACAAGTTATTACCAAAACTGTATTACCAAAAATATTGGAATTTATGCCTGAGGCTACAATGAGATACCAGTCAATCTAACAGCAATAGACCCTTTTTATCAGTTCACTCCACACTCACATGCAGATGGTCACACATACATATTTGTGTGAATGAGTGGAAATATGCATGCAAGTATGTAGCAAAAATATGTCCCTCCATGGACACACTGGAACTTATATCACTGATGCCATGTCTTGTATGAGGCAACTGGACTGCTCAAGGGCACTGAATCACTGATCAGGTAGTTTTTTGGAAAGTGAGATTCTTATAGACAGAAAATATATTTTATCAAAACCAAAGAACAAGTGGGATTTTATTTTACTACTCACTGGGTGTGAATATCAGATTGGGGTTTTAATGGACTTTATCATAGAGTGTGCTGTGAGATGTAAACGATAAGGCGATCTGCCATTAATGTTACTATACTGTACGTTGCCATGTAGGCCTACCTGATGCCATGCGTGATTGCATTTGTATGGAAATGGAGAGAGTGTTGGTATGTTTTTTTTAATGTAATGTATGTATCACATTTCAGGCCAGGAATTAAAATAAATTAATTTACCCCCCTTAAAGAACTGTTTGACATCGCTAACCTCATTTTGATTTTGGTTCTCTTAAACTTCGACATAAAGATAGTCAAGGAGGTTACAACTTCAATGATGTATCTAAAGTACTCGCTACATAAATATGTATAAAGTAATGCATTAAAACCAGCACCAGACCGGCACTGACCAGCATCATGCTGGTTTTTCCAGCAGGGTATTTAAAGAACACCACTTATTCTTTCTCATTATCAAATGTAGCTGTTGGTGTGGTAATGGCATACAAACATAATGCTATTTATATATTTTTCAATGACAACTGAGGGGCTAAAATTAAACTGTGGCTACCTCATAAACTCAAAATGCGTAAATGGGAGGGCAGGTAGCCTTTTATAACAGCACATTTTTATTAATGTGCACTTTCTCTGGTTAATAAACCAATAAATACACTTAAAAAAACTACAGATTACCAGAGTGCAGTAACTGTTGTTTGGTGCATAACTCCCCTGTTATTACTGTTGTTATTCTGCCATATGGGCTGCGCTACAGATTTATCTGTAGCTACAGATTTATCTGTAGCTCAGCCCATATGGCAGAAACATATTTATGTTAAACATATCCATAAAATATATTTAGACTGCAGTATAAAACAGCAATGGAGACAACAGAAAGACAGATTAGGCAACTGACAGGCTCTTAATGTATCTCATTTGAACTTTCTTAAATTCCATGTGTATAACAAGCAGAGAATGCAGCAAAACAGACAGAGGCAGCTGGCTTTAAAATCTGTCACTCAAAACCTACCCCACTGTTCCCACTGAACATCGAGACTATAGTGACTAGAAGAGTCTGCTTCCATGCCAGTGAAGAGTGTTACAGGCACGTAGAGAACTTTCGTGAATTGAGCCTCACAGCATTTCTTCAGCGAGCCACTGATCACAGTAGCCTAGACTTTTCATCTAGCCATCCAAAACCAAATACATGCAAGACTAATAATATTCCAATCAGCCTTAGCTCTACCAGTACAGTTGTAGTAATTGTTAGTAATTGTTCAACGCACTGCTGTGCCTATAAGTACAGTACAGTCTTGTTTTCTATTTATTACATTTTACCACATAGCTCAGAGTTACACTCCAAAACTTAATTGTTCCTTTATCTGTAATGTGATGACTGATGCTAATGCTTTTTGTAACATAACTGCCTACTTGCAGCTGGTCATCTGAATAATTTGGTTGTTTTGCTAAATTCATTTGTTCAAATTTAATTAGACAAACATAAACCAGGTAAACATGGGTATGTTTAGTTAATGCAAAGTTTAGCTGTTCATACCATTAAGATTTGTGGAGATACAGAAAGTTGAATATTTCTTTTCCACTGCTTCAGTATGGCATGTGGTTCAATGAGTTACCTCTAATGTCATGAAGACATTCAAAGTCATTAAATGGAGAAATCAGTGGTTCTGTTTCAATAGATGAAATCAGTGTAATTATCTAAAGCTGCAGTTGTAAATGGCATAATCAGGGTGAAGCGATGAAAACCTTCTCTGGCCTCTATTCTGGGTCTGATAGATCTCTATATTTCTCTCTCTCTCTCTCTCTCTCTCACACACACACACACACACACACACACAGACAGAAGCAGTGAAAACGTCTAATAGCAAATCATAATTATTGGCTCTGGCCATCCCATCCTCTCTGGCACTTAGCAGTAAGCATTTTTCAGTCTTTTATCACAGTTTTCCTGTAAAACCCTGCCAAATCCATGCCTGTGATAAGCATTTTTAACATTTCAGGTTTCTAAACTACAGCTCCAAAGCACCAACATGCCATCATCAGGTATCAACACTTCTGGAAGTAGAAGAAGGAAAGCTTTAACTGTTTTACCCAGCAGTTCTGAATGTATCATAAGGAAGTAATAATGCAATGCAAAAAAAGTGCCCAAACATGTGGTTTACTGTGGTTTATATTTTATATATTATATTATGCATGCCCCCAGCCTGCAGCTGAATTCAAACATATGTAAATGACACACACACACAGTCACACACACACACACACTCACACATCCCCACCTCAGACAAAAATATATCCACATAATCCTGTTTTATTGTCCACTAAGGAGCCAAATTATTCAATAAAAGGACAGTGCATGATGTAATAATAGTAACTTTGACATAATATTATAATATTTGATTTTACATATATATACAGGTCAATGGCTCAGGCAGCTTTTGTTTGTTTTTGAGTGTGCTCGTGTCTCAGCTAGCTTGTGTTTTCCTAGGCTGTTTACAGTAAAAGCATTTCTGCAATAGACTACTTGAAGCCAATTATAATCCCTGAACCATGCACTGCCCCTGACTCAACTGCTACTTGCCCAAATGATGTACCGGCTTCACTTCAGCTGTGCCTCCAAATCACAGACCCACAGTACAAGCACTCCCTCTCTTATTACTGTAACATCATGGCTTTGTGGTCATGCTGCTAAAACAAATGCAGTTTGATACAATGGGTCTGCAAATAATATGGAGAAATTGTATCTGTTATGAATATCAAGGAATTTGGTTTGATGGATCTCTTGTAAGCAACACGTTGAAAGTCATGTGAAGTAACTTGAGACTGTTTCTCTTTTGAAGACAGGAGAAGGGTGGTCACTGCCACCTTCTTACCAGTTATTGAGTATTATGAGTTGTTGTACATGAATGCATCCACATGTTGGACTCTGTTTAACTCAGTGAGTCTTATTTCAAAGAGTTCATCTTGACATGATTATCTCAGATCACTGGACATATATCTGCTGTCTGTCTCTAATGTTCAGACAGAGATGGGGAAAAAAAAACTTTGTTTTCTATTCCAGGCTGCAAAAGGATTTTACATTAGATATTGCTTGCAGAATTCAAAGTTATTGTAAATATATCCATGAGAAATGACGCCATTGTTAATCGTCTTGGTTCTTAACTTACTTTTAGTTTAAACTTTGTATTATAACCTGTTTTCTGGAATTGTTTTATCCATTGCCTAATTTTGTATTGTTATGTCTGCAACTTTTTATTAGGAAACACTCCATAAACTTTCACTGTTATGCAGATGATACTCAATTATATTTATTATTAAAGCCAGATGAAACCAATCAGTCAAGCCAAAATTCAGGCATTTATTCAGGACATAAAGAACTGGATGACCTGCAATTGTCTGCTGTTAAACTCAGACAAAACTGAAATTATTTAACTTAGCCCCAAACACCTCAGAGACGCATTACCTATAGATATAGTTACTCTAGATGGCATTGCCCTGGCTTCCAGCACCACTGTAAGGAATTTAGGAATAACCTTTGACCTTTGAACCTTTGATGTCCTTTAACTCCCATATAAAACAGATTTCAAGGACTGCCTTCTTCCATCTACATAGCATTGTAAAATCAGGCACATCCTGTCTCAAAAAGACGCAGAAAAACATGTCCATGCATTTATTACTTCTAAATTGGATTATTGTAATTCCCTACTATCAGGCTGCTTCAATAAGTCTCTAAAAAGCTGCACGTGTATTGATAGGAACTAGAAAAAGAGAACATATTTCTTGCTTCTCTGCAATGGCTCCCTGTAAAATCCAGAACATAATTTAAAATCCTTCTACTCACTTACAAAGTTCTTAATGGTCAGGCACCATCATACCTTAAAGAGCTCATAGTGCCATAATACCCCACTAGAACACTGCGCTCCCAGAATGCAGGGTTCATTTTGGTTCCTACAGTTTCTAAAAAGTAGAACAGAGTATTGTCTAGACCTATTTTAAAAGTGTCTTAAGATAACGTTTGTTATAATTTGGCACTATATAAATAAAAATGACTTGACTTGACTTCATCATTGGTGTTCCATTTAACTTATGAGTTCTATATGTCAGTCTGAGGTGTGAGCTTGCAGCACATCAGGGGTAGATTTAGCCCTTTTGATTTAATTTTAATTAAGGAAAAGCTGAAAGGCCTCAGCATTGTGAATCCCTGAAATTATTTTCCTTAGGAGGATTTTACCCTCTGTTGAGGTTATCAGAGACAGATAGTGTTTGGTATAACAGCAGCTGAATCAGTGTCCCTGGACGACAGTTGAAAAACTGTGTAACATTAAAATAACATTTTTTATTTTTTTAATTAAAAGCAATACACATTTTGAACATTGACTGTAGAGAAACATGAAAACAACATCTGTGACATCCTAGTTTCTGAAGGGATGTACTGAAACTAAGATTTCGGTTTAAGACTTGCCACCATGTTTGTCAGTGGAGCAAGAAAATACAGATTTGAGCAATGGGGCAGAGCCTGGGTGGGACTGAGGTGGGATTATCACTTCATAAGCATATTACAAATTGATGCAAGTATATATTATTTTGACAGACAGTTTGTTTCAGTGGTTTTTACATGGCTTAAGTGGTTTCAGAAAAACATATAGCAGTATATGCAGTGTTTCATTGGATGTCAAAGACCCCTCAGAGACACCCAGTCCTGCTATTTCATCTGTAAAAGGCGTGGGTGTGATAATTACAAGCTGCATACAAAGGCTGCTATTGAACAGCTTAAAATTGCCTGTTACATTCCTGCTGTTTCATACTGTAGCCACATAATAAACACCTTCCAGGACGCCCACCTTCTTTCTTTCACTCCCTGTGCTTCCCTAACTTTTCTCTCCCTCTTGATGTCTTCCAAGTCTGTCTATTTATCTGTCTTTGCTCGCTCAGTAATTACCACTCTACTGGAGCCAGATGTTTAAAACAGCAGAGCTTATCTTCACCTCCATGCTGTAGGGATGGCCAGCCAAACAAGCATGAATGAATTCGGAAAATTAAAAAACAAAAACAACCACTTTTTTCATTCTCCCTTGTTAGCTTGTGTTCTATTATTGTACAGAGCAAAGCATCCAGATCTAATGTTGATCTTAGTCTTGTCCTTTGATTTCTATCAGCTGATGTGAACTGGATTTACCTTTTGCTTGAATTGTATCCTAATCGGAGAGACTAGATTAGAAAAGTGTATGAAACTTTAATGACTCCTGGGGAAATTGGGTCATTGCAGCTGCTAAGAACAACGTATTGATAACAGAGCAAAAAGGGACAAAGTTTAAGGACATACTAAGAAAAATGCAACAAATATATGGTATCTACTGATAGATTAAAGGCAAACACTAGTTCTTTGTACAGTATGTGTATTTTCAATGTCAGTACTTGCATCATTCGATTAAGTACACGTAAGCCATTAACATTATCATAAGATGAAAGAAGATCATGGCTGAAAGATGATTGACAGATGCACATTTGAAGGTAACATATATATATATGTAATGTCTCCAGGTGTGGCATAATGTATTAGTAGCTGCTCATATCGTCAAATTATATTTAGTCTGGCTTGCATAGAATTGTGTCCATAAAAATGTACATAAAGATATGCAGTATACTGCTAACATACTATACATATTTGATATAATGTGTATAGAGTGGCAAAATATACTTTTCTTTGGCTACAGTAAGAATAGAGAAAGACAGTGGAGGAGTAGATAGAGATACTGACTGTGGCAGAAAGCTTTGTGCAGCTGGATGGCAGTTGGTACAAATGAACACTTGAAGCACTCCTTTGTACATGTAGCTGCATCAGCTCATCGAACAGAGGGTGGGAGGCTTTATCCAAGATAAATGAATCATCCGCCCCCATGCTGACACCTCCAGGGTGTCCACGCTCAGCCCTGCGACTCTGCCAGCCTGGAGAGGACACGGTCGGTGATCAGAATTCTTCATAGTCTGCGCTGTTGGTGGGGGTGTTGAGGAATGTGGGGCATTTTGGATTCAGGTGTGCTGCACAATGTCAGACTTCAGAAGGGGCTGATGCTGTACTATGATCCCCTACAGTCCAGCACCTACATGATATATCATCTGTGGCTCTATCTCAATCCCAGAAAGTATTTCCAGCAACGTGGCCTAACTGCACCCAAAACACTTCTTAAAAACATAATCAATATGGAGTTGTGATTTGTACTGTAATGAAATCACATACAGGGCAAACATGGGTGCACATGCTCACCAAAATGATCAAACAAAGACATTGCAACCACATCCCAGACTGCACAGTGACATGCACAATAACGGAGCTATTGTCACTGGGATATAACCAATTTATTCCAATTCAGTTCGAGTCTGTATTTTGGGAGTTTGATATAATAGCAAAAGGCATTAGTTGATTCTCTGTAGATCACTGACTCCCAGGTAATTCAAATGAGAAGCACCTGCTTCGTTCCCGAGCCAGATACACACACCCACCTGCACATGCAATATATTCAAATATTTCACTTTCAGGACTGTTAAAGATGGAGCATTGAAGGTAAAGGCTTCCTTCAGTCAGATGAAGAAGTGACCTCTATTTCACATGTGTCATCCACTCCATCATAATCCTGGCTAACACACACACTGTGCAGTCACACAAGCAAAATGTCCACCAACAGACACACAGAACAGGTTTCTATTTCACACTGTCTTGCTGTGTATTTGATACCTCCCTCCTGCCTATCACAACAGGGCAGATTCAGTCTGACTCGGAGACTCCGAGATAATGACTGCTCTCAGGTTCCTCAGCACAAAAAAGAGAATTCCATAAGTGTTAAGTTTTCAATATATATTCATAGAGGAGAGTGGATGTGGACATACTGAAAGAATAAAATGAAAAAGATATCCAGATTCTGTGGATGTACCCATTATGTAACCGGTCTAGGAGGGATCGCATCTTTTAGCTTGGCATTCATATGAGCTTCAGCTTGAACTGGTAAGAAATATACTGACCACGATGGATCAAACATTAGCTCCGATGTACACACGTCAAGACCTGTGTACGCACAGCCTGCCAGTTAAGCACACGAAAACTTTTGCAGTGTGCTCGTCATTATTTTGCATGTATTGAAAATAATTGAGCTGTGAATCATTATAGTAAAAATGTACGTAAATGGCATAATTAACAATAAATTTACCTGCGTACATTGCATTCAAATTTGGGTGAGTTTAAAAGACTCCAGGTTTACAGCATGTCATTTTGTGATTTTTGTTGGATTGTTTGAGTTTGACTTCCATCAGTCTTGAAGGAAGATAGATGGATGGATAAAGTCTACGCTGAGGTTGACTACTTCATCTAAATCTAGTATATTAGTGAGAATGAGATTGACATTGACATGAAGCGGCAGAAAGAAGGGAGAAGTCAAAAATTAAAATCTCTTGCACACTCACAGGAGCACAGGAAACAATATTGATCTCGCTAATTAAAGACAGATGTGAGGGGAATTGGAAATGAGGCGAGCTGCATCATCTGGTCTCTCCGAGGGTGGATGTTGGTGTCTCACTGACGTCTTCCTTGCATGACTCGCTGATGTAATTGAAACTGAAATTCAGAACTTTCATTCAGAGCCATGATTTCTGGATTAAGTTGGTGTACTTTTTTCGTTTGCACTCATCTTGTCCATTCATTGAATTTGTTATTCATTCATTGTTTTTACTTCTGTTCCTTTTTTATAGCAGCTATAATTGATATTTTTCTATGAACAATTTCCTCTTTAATTCTTTATTTAAATCTTTTAAACTGACCTATAGGTACAATTGGGTTAAGTTTTAATGTTTATTGTAAAAGGTTGCAAAGTGTGTGCAGCACAGAAATTAAAAGCAGTTTTCCCAAATTTAGTATTTGCACTAGGGACTTCAAGCATTAGCCAATCACTTGAATGACTCAAATAATGATTATATGAACAATTAATAAGGAAGTGATGTATAATGACAAGTAACCATTGAGAGCTTAATAAATAAATAGAAACCATATTCATCAAATACACTGATGCACTGATGATTGCACTGTTTCAGCTCTTTGTTCAGCTGTCAGGCATGCAGCTTTACTGTTTTGGGTCACTCTCACCGCTCTCATAGCGTCATTTTCGACTGTAGCATGCAACTGTTTTTGCTCTAAATACCCACTATAGACTTTGTGGTCAGTAGCAAACAGCAGACAGACAAAGTTATCAAATAGCTAGTGAACATAGAGGATCATTTAGCAGCTAAAGAGTCAGATTTTTCCCTTAGGAGTTGGTAGAGACCAAAAACAGATACCTGACTTACGATCATCAGGGGGCCAGAAACAGGAATCCAAACGAATGCTAATGTTGCTCTGTAACTGCTCGGTGTGTAAATAAGAAACTCTTTGCCAAGTTTGCTGTATCAGGTAATGATATGTCAACGTTGTTCACAACACAATTATTGCAGATTTAGGATCTCAGGGATGTACATTTTTTTAAATTTAAAATCAGTATAACACTGAAACACAAAGAGTAAGCCATCTTGACCTTTTTGTATTTAGCTTTATTCACTGTTAGTAGACTAAAAATCTAGACATTTGATCTGAATTAATAAATGAAATGCAATCAGAAAAGTGACATAACAGTCGTAAATAGTAATATTGTCCTGCTGAGTTAATAATGGAGGTAAAAATCACTGTTAGTAATCACTAGTCAATAATGTATTCTGTTAATTCAAAAAGATATTTGAACATAGTGGCTTTATTATTACTTTGTAAAAGCAGAATTGCACTTGTGTTTGTATGACTGTGTGTGACGCAGTAAATGGTCCTGTTTTTTCTAAGACGAGGGACTTCAAGGGAAAATAGGTCACTGAATTTCTTGTTATACTCATTGTGGTTTTACATTATTTTAATGAATTAGTCCTGACGGTTTCCTGTGATTGCACTACCAAAAATCAGGTCACATCACTGAAAATGAGATGCACCACAGAAAACAGGATAATACAAACAGGAAGCTTCTGCCGCAGGAGTGCACTAGTTAATATTTGTGGGCGAGTCTTGAAATGCTCTCACCAAACTCCTGTTTAAAGACTAACTTAATAAATTAAAAAATTCAAAAGTTGAAACAATGAGAATATATTACAGCAGTAGCAAAGTGGAGCTTATTGAGTGAAACTCTACTGACTACTTGCTCAGAATAGAAATATTGAGAAGGGCATACTGGCTCAGAAAGATGAACATGGAGCTCAAATTGTCGTTCACGGAGAGAAAGACTAACTTAAGTTTTACACGCCTTTGGAAAAACCGAAGAATGATCCATAAAATGTTTATTCCTCCCTGCAGCATTGTCCAAAGGATTTTTCATGGTACATTGACTTCCTGTATACTACATCATATCAAACTATCCTCTGCATCAGCCTTTGGAGCTTCTTCACATTTGAATGCACAAAGACTCTGCCATCAACAGTTTCCTGTGCCTGAAGATGAATGTGCATTACAATGTATCACACAGTTTTTCCTTCCACTTTTACAAGTGACATGAGAAGAATTAAATTTTGTTTCTGACACACACACACACACACACACACCTCCCCAGGTCGTGGGAAGTATTTTTCAGAGTAAGTATGTCAAAGTCACAAAGACACACAGGCGCACATACATCATTATTATCATCCCATCATTATCATTGAATGAGAAGGGCAGGTTGTTTTATCTATACTATCATGTGTGGTTTTTGGCTTCTCGTACTAATTTTTCATTAGCTAGGGAAGGAAATTCATGAGTAGTCCAGGAGTCATTTATTGCCTTTCTTCCTGATACCTTAAGGGGAGTGGAAACAAGGAGAGGAGAAAAGAATGGCCCAGGGAGCCAAGTGGCCATGGTCGTCGTTCAAGGTCAGCGCATTGAAACCATCTGTCTGCTTTACATAGGAGTGTGGGGAAGAGCGCAGTGGAGATGCAGTCTCCCTGAATGTCAAGCTGCTTCTTCCCTAGGAGTGTAATGAGAGAAAACGCAGGAGAAGGACGGACCGGCAGTGTCTGCAGAAGAGGCAGGGGGTGTTAATAGTTGTTAGTAGGCTGTGGGTAAATGACTTCTTGAGGCAGCAATTATTAAAACCGTTGTCGGACCAGCTGAATGTATACATCAACATGTCAGTGTCTTTCCTTAAATAGCTGTAAACTATAAACAGCAAACTACAATAATTGTTATACTGATAAAAAGAAGAAAGGGCCCTAATATTGCATGCATACACCCATACACAAACACTAAGTATGTGGTTTATAACCCCTTAAAGATGTTTTCAACATTTCTTTACAAATGTGCGTAATTAAAGAACATTTCTAATATATGCACATTTCTCTAAGTTTAACTAATATACCAATTAAGGAGTCATAGCAGCAATGAAAGTCAAAACATATTACACCATGTCGTAATCTGTGAAATGCATTTGCCTTGCTTCAAACACGACTTGATTTTCAGAATATGGCGCTTTCTGTGTAAGCTAAAACCTCTCAATCCACCAATAATGAGAAGTCTCTCCACTCTGGGTGTAGAGTTGCTGACACAAAGCTTCAGAGTGATACATGGCTTATGAGTGTGTGACTAATAGAAATAGAGGGATAATCCCCCTCACTGCTTGGGTCTGCAACTGACTGGCTTTGGAAAAGAGGAGAGGGGCTGATACCCTGCCTTTAATCCAAAAAGATAGACGGAGAGAGGAAACAGTAAGAAAGGAGTAGAGGGCAAAGGAATGATGAGTAAAAAAAATTAAACAAGATCCCAGGCAGGCATATTGTTATCACCATGGTAACGACACAGGAGAGAATGGCAATAGTTTGCCACCTACCAAAAACTGTGCCTCACTTCTGAGTCAGTTACTAATCACAGAAAACTATGATTATGCTGTGAGAAACCTATCAAGGAAAGCAAACATGGTTATTACTGTGGAAGCTATACTGTGTGGGTGTTAAATGCAACCATAAAAACACAACAATCTACTGACCTCTGAGAGTTGTCTTGACAGAAAATACTCATGTCTCTGTAATCAGTTGGCAGATTATTATTATCTCTCAATAGAAATTAGACAATTTTTACTTGATGTTCAAATTGCAACATTCATTAAACATTGACTGGTAATTGACTACTTCTTCAATAGTAAAATGCAATATCTAATTAATTTGGATCTTTAAGCTGCACTAATCAATATTTTCATATTAACCATTGATCGAACCACTGTGTTCATTTGAAAGGGTCACTTGTACTGATGAACCCAAAGGATTATGACCTGATTCTGCAGTTCCCCTCAGCTCTACGGAGAGTTTTAGCATCTTTCAGGTCATTGTTTTGGTTTTATGGCCTGCAGATTTACTGTTTTGGTTCCCTCTTATCTTAGTCTCATCTGACTCATTTCCAGCTGCAGCACTCAGCTTATCACGGAAAAGAGCTGATAAACAGGGTTGCCAACTCTCACGCTCCTGGTGTGTGACACATGCTTTCCACTTCACTGTCACGCTCTCAAGCTGCCCAAACAGTTCGTACACCAAAACACAGCGACAGCAACAGAGATGAACAAGCTAACGTATTATGGTGTTTCTGGTACAGTGATGCTTAAACCAAGCGAATGTTGGTTACGTACCGTAACCCCTGATACTATGAGTATAGGCTCTTAAATCAATCTCTGATAGGTGGGGATGCTTATCGCTGTGTTGATTCGACAGCTGCTCAAGCTCACAGCCAAGAGCCCATAAAGTGTTCAAGCAAGGCTGCCTTGCTTTGCCAGAAAGCCTTTAGGAAGTCAGGTGACGTAGTGTAAAGGGCGACAAAGTCCACATATGTAGGATTCATGGTGGATGAATGGGTGAAACACAGGACTTTCATCCAGGAGACTGGGGTTTGTGTCCCGTGTAAAACCAAAATTCAATGTTGACTTTATATTTTTAGACTTTGTTCACTTATTTTCAGTTATTTTAATAAAACATTTATTTATTTTTTTTTCAGTTTTCAGTCACAGTTAGGTTAGGTTTAGACAACAAAACTACTTTTTAGCAAATATCAATGCCTACTGTACATAGCTGTCTGTGTCGCACAGATATTTTCTCTATCTGGAACAATCAAGCGCACTAAAACATTAGCAACTGAGTCTTGACTATGTTGGTTACCTTTCCTGTTTTGGAAAATTTGGAAATTTTGAAAATGTTCCAGTATATTGACAATTAATTTAAGTTACTGCTTTGTTTTAAACAATGATGGTTTATGAGTTCCTAATGTGAATACTGAATCCAGATGTTCTGAACACAAATATACTGTAGATCCTTTAATTAAACAAGAATCAGACACATAGCTTTTCAAGTTTTACTGTGATATCAATAAAACTGCACTAAACAACATTTTCTTATATTAACAAAAAGCTGGTAGCACTGCGATTCTCACTTCTCTGCAGTTCTGTACAGCTTTCAGCACAGTGTTTTGGTTTGTCAGTTCATAAAAAAGAAAAAAAAAGACATTGGGTACAGCTGCTGCTTCCCATAACCTCCCACAAGCCATTTGTTGGTTTAGTGCCACTCAGCACAAAATCACAGAGAGATGAAATAAATCAATGCAAGACAAATATTTATCAAAGCAAAGACACCCAGATATTGATTGAGACAAAATGCCAGTGAACTGGACTAACATTGGACAGGCACTGAGACAAAAAGAGATATTTTATTGTCAGAGACTGAAAAATGTTTGTTTATCACCATAAACTAAGAGAAACAATAACATACACATCTTCCTCAATATTATTATTTATATAGGTAGGTTGTATTATTATGTGATATCTTGGTTTATTGTAATTTCTTTCCTCATATTTGTGTATTTTTTTACAATTCTGATATGGCCTTTGGCCTGAAGTTTGTATTCTTTGTGATCCTGCAAAGAGGTTATTTTTTCTGAAATTAGTTGTTGAACTTTTAAATACTGCACAACTCAAAGTACTTAATTTTGTTAACATAAAAACACTCATCTCTAAAACAGCTGCAATAAACATGCTGTATATCAATTACATTACATATCAATTACACATTGTAAAATGATGATGATGTTTGTACCTTCCTTATACTATACTTTAACTCCCTACTTCTGATATTGGAAACTGTTGTTTCCAGTCCAATCTGCCGTTTCATAATGCCCTGTCTGGCTCTCTAGTTCTGTTTGATGGAGCCGTAAAGTAAAGTGCCGCCTCGAGGCTGACACAGTGCTGAGGATGTTGGGCAGAAAATCTCTGCATATGTGGTGCTAAGTCTGGAAGACAGGGATTCAGTATGTGAATGGATGCTGGAAACGGAAAGGGATGTACAGATTAATGGATTCAGAGAGCTCTTAAATGTGTAAAGAGAGTAAGTGGGGGAACTTCTTTTGATAAAAGCTGCTACTAATCCCATAGACATTTCAGTAATTAAGCTAAACTAAGATAATCTCACTGTGACAGAGACATTAAAAAGGCTTCCATTTATTTTTCCTCATTCTGGGTAGGTAACACAGCTAACTCCTTATAAGGTTACTATCCTTTTAAAGGCTATGCACACCCACACAGGTGCTTTCAATTACCCTGGTTAATCAGACCTCTAATCAGGTGGAAGCTGGGTAGAGCTATGCAGGGAATAATGTATTGACACCACACTCTATGTAATAATATGAATGAAAGCTGTGTAAATTGTCCCACCCTTGCACCCCTGGTGCAACAAAACAAACAGAACAGCAAGGGAGCTGTCAATCAGGCACAGTATACGCCCAAACAGTCCTGAGAAGAGGTCTAACAGAAGTGAAAACAGCTGTGTAGATGGATTGCCTGCATTGTTTTAATGTGCTGCAATGATCATTCTGCACATTGATGGTAAAACTATAGATATTATGCAGATACTGTTATTAACATATTACATAGGCCTATTACACATGTTCTTTATCTGGAAATTAGCTTTGTAGAAAAGGTAACAATTTCCAGTGGAAACACTAGCAGTAGTGATCTACTTTGTACTGAGCCAAACATTGCAAACCTCACAGGTTATTTATAGATAATCAGATTTGTCACTTGCTGCGCCTCATCTGCCAATGTTCTACTATACGCCTGAATTCTATGAAAAAGGGGCAGAAAAGGAGAGACATCAATGCAAAAACATGAGAAAAAAAACAAAGAAAAGACACACAGGTGTAAATCCATAATTCAAAGGAGGAAGAGTGTGTTGTCAGAAATACTCTGAAATCTCATCAATCTCACGTTAAACAGTGTGACAGCAAAAATAACTAGAAAGCACTCAACCCTCTGCTATCAAGTGATGATTCTTTAACTTGCAAAACTGCATCATTGTTAATGGTTTAGTGACTTCTTTGATACATCCGACATCCAATGTTTCAATGCAATATTTTAGTGCACTGTTCTTCTGTGAAGTAAACAGTTGGTAGCTCTGGCTAAAATACTGATTTTATATGTTATATATATGAATAATGAAGTTGCTGGTGTTTACTTTTCTCTATTTTTATTAATGATCTTCCAAAAATGTGCTCTAATTGTTTTGTGCAGTTATATGGAGATGGCATGGTTATATACACATATGATTCTGATATAACTCAAATTCAAAGGTCTCTGCAATCAGAATTTTGTTTTGTTCAAAAATGTTTCTAAATAACAATCTCATATTAACATTTTCATCGGTATGTGAGATTCTTTTGTTTGTTTGTTTAAATATCTGTTAACGTCCATGTTTGGTGCTTAAGAACCCCCTTGAAAATGAGATGTGCATCTCAAGGGTTTTATCCTTTAATTCACTTTTGAAATGAAATAAAATAAAAACATGTATAAACTTTGTGAATATTAATTTTTTACCCAAATCAATGTAATTCGCTTTTTGTGCCAAAATTTCGCTGATCTGTTCCTTTAGCCTTTCGAGTGGTACTGACACTTTGTCAGTGTCCAGGAATATGGTTCTTGATGTCATCTGTTATATTGGACGGTTTCTGTTTTTTACTGTGAGGCTCTCTGAGCTGGCAACATTAACTCCTGCTGTGACACTTGCCACTCAAAACATTTTTTATGGTTAGTTATTTCCGAACAGAGGCCATGGCCACCAGTCAATACATCTGACTTAACCTTGACCGTCCACAGAGCACCTCAGTCTCACATTCTGTAAAATGTCTCTGCTGGATTCAAACTTTGCAGTTTAGAATATGAGCATGAAGGGAATATTCAGGAAAGGTGATATTTATGGCTAATTGTGCTATTGAACAGGTCGGGACATACGACTTGTTTATGTGCACACATTGGAAGCTGATTGGAATAATCAAGGAAAACTGCAGGTAAAACACAAACGTGTATTATTTTTTGTGTATATTTGCTTCCCCCCTATTTTACATACTTAATCTTTTGAGTACTTCATCATGCATTTCCAGTCATTCAATCATTGGAGTACATTATGGCATTTCTAATGAAACCCTTGATATTAGCCTCCCTACATAACATTGTACTTCTACCATGTGAGTACATGTTTAACCTCTGTAAACCCAAATTATCCATATTTTATACACACACGTCCCATTGTGTTGGTTTCATGTTGTTACGGTGTTACAGCTCCACTTCACTGGATGTGCTAAGGTCTGACCCCTGCCGTGCTGCAAAAAAATTGACTGACCCACATGCAAAAGAGACAGCAATGTTGGACCATTGCTCACTGAGGTTCAATGAAAAATAAATCCATCATTCAGCAATTTATTGAGTGGAATCACTTTTGTTTAGGCCTTTTTTCACAGAGGACTTTTTTCAAGGGGAACTTTAAAGTGGATAGATTTACATCTCAGAATTGGGACACTCAAATAAAATGCTGAACAGTAAATAGTGCACTATATAGTAAGTATGGAGTGATTTAGGACACATCCTAAGAAAAGCAGGTTGTGTAATGATGGATGATTTCCTTTGAGCTGCAGGGTCCTGCTGTTGTGCATGTTGGCTCACTGTCACACCGTCATGGCTTACTGGGACACTTGGATAGAACGGAGCCATTATTGCTGTTATTAGTAACACCTGTGCTTTTCCCACTATGGGGAAATGTCTGCTGTGAAAAAGGCGTATGCATTATTGTGCATTATGAAACAACTGGTGATCCAAAGCGTGAGAAACTACCAATGGACTTCTGGACATTTAACAAGCTGCCAATTAGCTGGAAGTAATCAAACTGGTTGAGAAACCTCCGTGGTGTGCATGATGAAGGTACATCTCCAAACAGCAGCTGACAGTTTTGACATGCACACTGGTGTGCATCACAACTTCCTGATAAACAAGCAAGAGCAATTTGGCACATCCCTATGCCTTGGAAATTAGTGGTGTTGGACATGCACATTTCACTGCACGTATCAATTTCCCTCTAAGCTGAATTGGTTTATTCAGCATGTAAAAGATGTGCACAATAAGGCAAACCTTTATAGATAGTGCAGTTTCATCAGTAAAATGTACAGCGGTATTATTATATAGCCGAGTGCTTCAATGATATTCGAAAAACTTAGACCTATTACTGTAAGACCTGCAGTTGTGTTGATGTGCATTTACAAGAACATAAAGGACATTGTATTTAAATGCTAATATGTTCCTGTCAGTTTGTATGACCTTGTGGATGCATCTTAAACAGGACATAAAGAAGTAAAACTGCTATTAAATACATTATCACAATTGGTTGTTGTTTGCTGAGGAGAGAAGCATAAAGAGAAAAAGAACAATAATTTCTGTGAGTCATAAAAAATGTAAAGACTAAAGTGTTTATAGTAGTAGTAACTCAGCTCTATCACTGCATCTATTCCAATTTTTTACCATAAAACCCATCATTTCAGACTGCACTGAAGATACTCTCCAATTTATTTACTGAGGTCGTGCTCAATGGATCACTTGTTCAGTTTCTCCACTAAATTACACTTAATACTTGTCGAGACAACCAGCAAAGCTGTAATGGGAGAATTAAATCAATAATTGCTTTGTTCTGAAGTATCACTCCAATAACACTTAAATCCACCATCTCTTTTTATTATTTTACTGTATTTTAACATCTTTTCTGTTTCTCTCTCTCTAATGGCGAAGCATTCTTAAGGAGACGAGTGTGTGTATGTGTGTGTGTGTGTGTGTGTTTGCTATGGATTATATTCCAGAGGGGAGAGTGAATTGTGCTCAGTAATTAATCATTTTGTACCCCCGTTAGTTTGGTCGCACTGTGTACACGCACACAGCTGCACGTCCTGTTATGCATGCGTATGTGTGCAAGTGTGTGTGTGTGTGTGTGTGTGACCTGTATCTGCAGCAATTATCACTGAAGGAACACACACACAGACACACGGACAGGTCCTGCAGCCAGAGGAGAAGGAGTAAACTCTGAAGTACGTGGTTGGGTTATGAATAACCGCTGGACTGTACAGGCCCCGACTCTGGTGCAGTGGTTGACAACCTCTGCAACACAGCAGCAGATTCCCCAAATAGGAGCTGGAGAACCAGAATGCAACAACACATCTTCCCTATTGAAAAAACTCTGCTTGAGTAACACACTCGATCGGTCTGCTCATACGAACGCCATTGAAGACTTTCTTTCATACAATTTCTGATAAAGTGACATTTTCATCTCAGCATTCTTCAGCATGGACTAAATACAGAGGACCTCCATCTGCAACATGGAATTCTTCAGCAGTACTTATATTCGAGCTTGAATCCCATTTATATAAATGAAAAAACTGTTTTTGCAAATAAGAAAAAAGCTGATAACTAACAGATGTAGGTGGTCAAGGCCAGCCCGGCTCAACCCTGCTTTTGAAGCAAATCCTTGAGGCACCCAGTGTTACAAAATCTATATCCAAAGCCCTACAATTCTATGTGAAGTAAAGCTGAAGAACCAAACTTATTAATTATTACAAACTTCCTGCTGAAACAACAATACATTTTGAAAATGTGACTACTAAATTTACAACAAAACCTCTACTCTGTTTAGCTTTTTTATCTTCTCTCAACTATCATAGAAAAATATATAAGAAATAAACCTAATAGAAATTAACGTAGGTCTGTAAAGTGAGCCTCTCCCTTTACAAAGAAATCTCATTTTTCGGGATGTCGTTTTGTGTAATTTCCCACAGATTCTTCTAATTTAAGAATCAATGGGAAAGCAGTATTTGTAATAAGGAAAAGAAAAGCAATGATTGTTTGGGAAGTTATATTTGTTTCTCATTATAACTGCTCTGATTGTTTCATGAACAAAGACTGTGACTGTATGACAGTTAATGGTGTCAGTGGGAACTAGTCTCTCATCACCTTCAGAGGAAGCACAGTGACATCTGCTGGCTCTTTACATTTAATCAGGAACCAAGGCTTTAGGGCTGAAAGCCTATTTTTATTTTTATGATGCAAACGACTCATGAATTAAGAAATGTTTTAACATTTTAATTTATTCATTGTTCACTCACATTTAACTTCCACACAGGGGTCATTGGGGAGTGTGGCAGTGTCTAGAGACAACTCTGAGAGAGGATGATGAACTGTTTAAGAACATCTTAAGCAAATATTTGTGTGACCTGCTTTCCTCTGCAGGGACATCTGTCTCTTTTTTTGACAAAATCTTTCCTTTTTTTTATGTCCAGAACGTTTGAACAGTAATGCATCTGGAGATAGAGGATTTGCTGAATGAAACACATTGTGTTGTTCAAGTGAATCTGTCACTGCAGTCATTATTGACAAGCATCAAATCACCATCTATAGCATATCCAGTTTTAGCCATGCTCTAGGGATGGCAATGTTGGTCTGTTGGTACGTCCACAACTCTGGTCCATACTGAACACCGACCACTGGGGATACCATGACATTTTGTAAAGACATTCATGATTCCCAGGGGATTAATCCTACTGACTTTGGTGATCCCCTGACTTTTCCTCTAGCTCCATCACGAGTTTCATGTGGCTTTAAATAATATGTCAGCAACTATTAGATGGACATGGGATGAAATTTGATACACACATTAATGTTCCCCTCAGGATGAAATGTAATAACTTTGGTGATCTTTATGGTTGTTTATGACTCTACCTAACTGATTCACACTCAGTTTCCAGTTTTTTAGGTACACCCCTCAAAAGCTAATGCAGTCTAATACAACGGTCCTACCTTCATGAAGGTTATTTTTGTTGAAACTTTTTTAGAGAGGTGTTGAATTAGCTGTTTGGTCACTTTGGATGATGTAGTTTGTGGTGCTGTTGGACTGTATTGCGTTATACTGACAGGTGTTTCCGTTATTTAGCTGTTCTCATTGACATAAATGGGTTGGGACAAAATAATAGAAACACCTGTCAGTATAACATACAGTTCAACAGTGTTTCAGTTCTTACCTTAATATCTTTATCCCTCCCATGTCCCACTCCACTAAATGAGTGTATGTGACATTTCTCCAGCCCTGTCTTTTCTCTCTAAAGATTGATGACTCTGATTTGTCTTTAGGAACCAGGCAGCTTCTGCAAGTAAATTCACCTTGAAATGACCGTTGTCATCTGAAATTATGAATGTGATTATTTTGCAGCATGACTACATTTTCATTTTCTTCTGTTCCTAAGTAGTTGACTAGAAACTGATTAGAGATGCGCTGCACATTGCTGAAATAAATAAATAAATAAATAAATCCCAGAAAAAGGATTTAGTGAGGTGTGGAAACAGGACAATGCAGCTATGTGCTATAAAATCATCATCTATGTTACTCTAAGAAGGTTCACAAGACTAAGGACTTACTTGTGACTTGCAAAATAGATCCAATCTGTGGCTGCAGGGTGACTAAATACACCCAGTTTCACCAAAACACAGAATACACTCTTCTTATTTCATCCATCCTGATTTATTTTCCCTCATTCCAGTGATCCTCATCCACCTTCTGTTTCCAAGGCCAAGGTTTGCATCATTACAGACAAGGATTTTGTGTAAATGGATTGACAAAATATGAGGCATTATGGGCCTTTTAAGATTTTTCTTTGGTATATTTTTCAACTGCCCTCAGATTCTGTAACAATGCAAACGAAAATGTACACTCATCTAACCAGACTCTCCTGTGAGAACTAAGAACATGTTTTGATCTTGTCACAAGGGGGAGCTCTTGCACAAGATAATTTACTGCCCCCACTCTACACCTAATAACAAATGTTTGGCCAATATAAATTGATATAGAAATAGATACAATAGATCAAGGGTAAGTGTACTCCAAGGTGTACTCCTGCATTACCATGGTGTACGTGGAAAGATTGGGGGTAGGACACGCCTCCCATCAACCAGTCACCTTAACTGTAAATGGACTGAATTTATGTGACACCTTTTACCTGATACTGAGTGCCTGAAAACTAGTGAGCAGACAGTCCAAAGTAGTCAAAGCGGTAATAGTACGAATGCAACTTAACCAAACCTACTGAATAAAAACAAGAAAAGAGATCAAGACGAAGCATGAGCAACCGACATTCAAACACTGATAAGATTGAAATGAAGATGATGTTTTTATACAGTTGTCTTAATGACAGGGCGCATTACATTAAAGTACAATTAGACATCACTTTAAATCAGAACAGTTTATAGTTTTTAACAATTTATCTATTAATTTACCATACAATAATATTCCCTGGTGTTTCTCATGGGATGATCACTTTTACATAAATAAGTAGTTCATGAATAATAAAAAGACTCACAAGTGGCCTGGGGACTGTCATTGATGCTGCTGGTCATTTGGAAAACATAAATAGATCATTCACGTCACATGAGTTCAACAAAGTCCCCCCTGTAGCAGAAGCTTTTCAGATTATCTCAACTTGTACTGTACATATAAATTCTTTTTTCTGCACTTCAGTCTCCAGCCAAAACCCCACTGACATTGAGAAAGTGAACAAACTTACAAATGTCAAACCACAATAATAAACTGTTGATTTTGCATAATTTTAAAGAAATGACTAAACTGTTTGTGTCTGAATAGAGAAAACAAACAACAGCAGGAAATACAATTGAAAATATGTAAAAAACAGTCGGTTTCCATTCCTGTAACCTCACCACATACCACACAAACACACACGCACAGTCATGCAAGCACACACACACTCGCACCCTCCCCAGTATTTATCTCTGGAGACTGTTTTAATGGCGATAGTGAGCAGGTTAAGTGACAGGCTTACAAAATCACAAAACAGGTTCTCCTGTTTGAAACTGAGCCACAACATTTATGAGGGAATCCATCATAATGGAGACAGGTAGAGTTTCCTTGTTGTGTCAGAGACTCAAAACAACACAATGAGACCAAACTGTCCCGCTGTTGGCAGCAGCTGTGAAGAGGAACATGAAGACCGTCTCCACCAGCGATCTGTCTCTGTCTTTTTTATCCACAATCCATTTCTGTCTCATCGCTGTAAGAAATCTGATATCCTCCCTTGGCGCATTTAGCTCAGAAAGCTAATGCAATATGATGACAGATAGACTGAGGTAAAGAGACATTTCCACAGAGGTTTGCTCATAATAAAAGAGTCCATTGAATAAAACATTATGTGACAAGAGAGCAAAACATGATGATTCATTATCCGTTTTCATCAGCACAGCTTTCATCAATAGACTAATTTACTCATCCTTCTTTATTTGTTTCTATTTTGACTATACATGCATTACTTTCATGTTTAATTTTCTTTCTAAGATGTATATTTCTTTGACTGCAATCTTTGTAGTCAAATGACTTTCTAACTACTGTCTACACAAGTCTGATTCCCAATTAAGGCATGTGTGTAAACACTTTTAGTACTGGCAGTGACTAGAACAGCCTAAAGTCTATTTAATCATGACTGTGGTCTTTTTTGTAATAGACCTGAAGTCATGAGGGGCCTTTTCCAACCGTGGCGACTCTGTGGCTTCACACCACCCTGTAACAGCATTACATTTCCCCTCTCTGCCTATTTCTGTGAAGATTTATTCCCCGAAGGGGTAATGGGGACAGGGGGTTTGGGGCCCTAGTTGGGCACTTTGTTTGTTGTCTTGAAAAACCTTCATGCTACACAGTATGCCAGCCTAATTTTACATGGCTGTGTGAAACTTTCCTTGCAATAAGCTAATATGATACCGCTCTTTTTTTATGCTTTAAAATGCTAACCTTTTTATATGTATTATCAATTACAGTAGTCAGTACAGTATTCTGTATTGTGTAATTTGGTAAAAAAAAGAGTAAACATCAATGCTGTCTTGAGGACTAAGTGTGATTAAAATAACTAGAGTAAACATTTGACACTTCTAATCTTGAGTTCTAATTACTTTTATATGATGTTTACTGTTTGGAAAATTGAGTCTCATTCAACAAAACCTGTCAAATTCTGCAATTTAAGACTTCATTTCAAAGATAACAACAGGGGGAAAAGGAGAAATGTTGTTTCTGCATGCCCCGACAAAGTGTGTTTTGGGGTGAGACTAAGACATCAACATATTTTCCAGCTTGGCTCATTGGAAGTAATTTATTTCTTGTTTGTTAGCACTATCAAATCCATAACACATATAATTAGCTACTGGTGAGGACCCTGCATGCAGTGTTAACATCTAACTTTGACATATGACCTCTCTAAATGCTCCAACCATCACATTGACATAAAATATTAAGTGTTACAACATAAAAAGAGCCAAACCGCAGGCTTTGAAGAGTAATCCTTGTTTCCCCCAGAGGTTCCCCGCGTGAAATAGGATAGGGTTTTAAAGTCCTAATAAGTTCTTAATTTAGTGGAAACACACACAAGAGGGCATGCGCGTGCGTGTGTGCACTCAAACACACACACACACACACACATATAGGGTCAATAGCAGCCTTCCATCATGCTTGAGTTATTTCCCCACTAAATTTTGCTTTGTGTGTGTGTGTGTGTGTGTGTGTGTCCTTGCTTGCTCTACACATTCTGGGGGTCCGGTTTCAGGATTTTTTAACTAAAGGTTATACAGACTTGTAAAATTCATTGAAATTAAAACACATAGGGATAATATAAGTTGATATAAGTTAAATTTGAATGTATTGATAACAGCACATTTGCAGCTCATGCTAATTCATTCCTCCTTTCATGCTGGCTTTGGGTGTGGGGAGTGTGCCTTAGAACCTACTGAGGTTGGTTAATTAGAGCTTATGGAGACCAGGGGTCCTCCACCATTAATCAAAGCAGTTTTCTGTTTAGAGACTAATAAAATGGCTCTGGTTGATTACACACTGCCAGGCAGCAGATGCGTAGGTCATGACGTCTGATTGAGAAAAGAAGTAGCAGCCACCATGGTCCCACTGTATTTATCTCCTGCTATTAAATGTAATCAACTTGTGTAAATATTTGAAAATGAGAATCAACCTCAATCACAAATATTATCATATTTTATGGCTTCTTTCACTTTTGTTCTTAGACTTTATTCCTTTTTTAAATGTTTCTTTAAGCTATTATTGCATATTCAAGAGGCATGTAAAGTAGCGACTTTGTGCTATACGTTTATAGCCTTAGCATTTGCAAGTCTTTATTTTATGTTCTGTATGTATGTATATATATATATATATATAAATATATATATATATATATATATATATATATATATATATATAGAGCCAAACCGTTTATATATATATATAGTATTTAGGAAATTATGTATTATCAATTTTACATTATCCTTCTGATCATATATGTTTGACACTGTGTTTCAAACATATAGTGTTCTGAGTTCTGAGTGTTCTCTCGATACTTTATCTATTTTAATATAACTTTGCGGTCTATGTTTTTCTAACCTCCATGTTTCATATTCTGCATGCTTCTGTTTTGTCTTCTGTTTAGTTTATATATAGCAACGTCTGTTGGTCCAACACTTTGGCACCAATTACTTTGGTGATGACCTAATTTTAATCCAACACCACTAACAGGACCAAATGTCTTCATGTCCTGTACTGCAGCTCATGAAACAGTATCTCAAAAACTAATGGAGTCGAAGTCCTGTCAGACTTGGCTATACTTAGCTGGCTTGGCCAGACCCCTGAATGCTGCCCATGTTTATTTGTTTAGCAACTGAAATTGGTCTAGTGTGATCATTGACAGCTGATCCCCCAGTTGGAGAAACAATTGATCAATCAGAGCCTTGTAGGTTGGATTAAGAATGTGGACGTCATCTTCCTACATAACTAACTACATCCGAGCCTGTTTGTGCCTCGCATGTATTAGTATTATATTCAAGTCCCTGTGGTAACCATTAATTTCCCTAAAAGATAAAGACCAGGCAATATTTGGAAAATACAGATGGTTGTTTAACACTTCCTCCTTAAAAATCAACACCAAAGTAGAAAATAGCTAAAGTGATAATTGCATCTGTTTCTGAGTATTTGCAAATGTGAACACAACTTCTTTTCCCATTAATTTGCTGTCAAAGGAGTTTTCTGTGTGCGTATGTCAGAATTTGTTTGTGCAGCAAACTTGTGTATGGTTGAATGAATGTTACCAATTACAGTTACAAAGTGTATACATGCACACACACACACACACACACTGCCTCCTGTTCTCCATAGCAGACTCCAGCACGGCTGTCTGGCATTCCTCTCTATTGACAGTTGACAGCTTTAAGCCGACATGAAGTGTGGATTTCACTGCTGCCGTGTAATTGACATCCTGTTGCTTGTCAGAATCTTTTGTTTTTCTACTGCTCCTTCGATCAGATCACTGGTGCCTCATTCTCACACTAACAATGTAAGTCACATTGTGAGGCTTGGGAAAATGATTCCGTTGTTTTTTGAGTGCAAAGGTTTGTCTTTATGTGTGTTTCTGTTTCCTAAGAAGTGAAACTAGATCCATCTCTCAGATTGACAGTTAATGACATGGTCTCAACAGAAGTTTTTAATGGTTATGCAGTCTGGATAGGATGAACATGGACACTACATGGACACACAGGCAATGGAGCTTTCTTAGATGTTGGCTTGAAAATGATTTAAAAATAGGACAAAACAACAATGTTTTTAATTATAAACAAAATATTTTATGACATGGAAATTGCTGACAAAGCAAAGTGCTTGTTATGTTTATTCTCGGTCTTGAAGAGAATCACAATTTTGGTCATGACTTGAACTTGACTGTATAAAGGTTGTCATGACCTCAACACTGTTGATGTTCCATAACAGTGTATTTTTTTGAACATTACTACAAAACACAAGGAGAGTGAAACAGTGACGCTGATATCAATAAAATAAAATTACAAACAGCAAAGGGATTACAGTCATGTTATTCCTGTGAGTCCATTGTGGGTGTAGAGGCAATTTCAATCCATCATTGGAATGGCAGACTCTGCCACTAACAATAAAAAACTACTATATAGAGGAGTAATGGCAGAATGTAAATACATTGAATGGCCATTGTTGAAAAAATACAGACCATGAGAGGTATCAAAGAGGTTTGACAACTACATTTTAATTAAATACATAAAATAATCAACATAGTGTCTTTCTTTTGTTCTTTCTTTTTGACTGGTTGAATAATGGTTAGTTAGTGTTAGTGTTGAGGTGTCAGTTGCGAGTGCTGTGTTGTTACTAATGGACACTTTGGAAATGTCTAAGTGAGGACAAAAGACAGGACTTAAAAAGACCATTATGGCTGGTCAAAGGCCCTGTAATTATATGGTATCTGTCAGCTTGGACAGATGTCAGGCCTAAATAATGAAGGGTGTTACAGTACAGTCTTACCTGTAGTCGGTGTGACAACAGTGTCATTTCTGCACATGGAAATAAATGTTCATCTTTCCCACCTACTTTTCTTACATAATAGCGCTTAATTGTCTTTATTGATTCAGTATTAGCTACATCATATATGTCATGGTATAAAATTAAATATACAGTGACAGACGGTTTTATCCTCATTATCCACTCCTAATATGACTATACTGTAACTAAATATGTACTATGAATATAGTACTTAAGGTACTATTATAAATACTGTGGTAAACAGTACACATGTATAATATAGATGGCATACTGTACCTTCAAAGAAGGATAAACTATATACAGGAAAGAAGAAAAACAGCTACCCTTAGGGATCTTCAGCCATCTAAACACGTCATCATCTTTTAGTCTGTTTTTATGCATTATTACCTTTTTGAAACAGTCTTAAGGGTAACAGATCTCTCATACAGATCCCTGTGTAGATAGCAAGTAGCGAATGCAAACAGCTTTATAAAACACAGGAACTATAAAGCTTGTGGTCTGGAAACAAGAGACCAGCTCCTGGCCTGGAAACAAGAGAAAGAGAGGGGAAAAAAGCAGGTAATCCGTGAACTAACCACTGCTGAGACGGCAGGCTGAGCCTCAGGTATTTTATGCACTTCACAACTTCAAATTAAGAAGCAATTATATTCTCTCCTGGGTCATTACTAATCCTGCTGAGGTAATGGAGCCGCACCTACAGCCTTAATTGCAGGGATTACAACTGAAAAGGCACAATTTCTCCAACCAATGCTGTCAGAAAACAAAATCTCAACATGAAGAAAGGAAACTTTAATACCTCATTTGCTAACGCTGAGAAAACCTTGAGTGAAAGGAAGTAATTTATTATCTCTCTTTGTTCTAATACTTGTCTTTCAAGATTTTTCTGGCGCCCTCCATCTTTCACTCACTTTTGTTTCTCCCAAAAACTTCATAGCAAATGCAGAGGGGCAGAGATCGGATGCAACTGGGAAAACGCTCTGTCCCGTGCTGACACAAGCCAATGAATTTCTAATACATCACTGTGACCACTCTGTCACAACAACGTGTTAAACCAAAAGAGGGAGAAGATAAGAGAGAGAACCAGAGAGAGGCGAGAGCTGAGGAGTACAAGAGCAGAGGACCATCCCCTTCCTATTAACAAGTATTAGCCCTGACCTTGTTAAAAGAGAAACATTCCCTGTTGTCACCACAATGTCTGCAGGGGGTGGAGAGTCAACCAAACCCAATGATCAACCTTTCTCTTGAATTATAGCCTGTCAAATAAAGTTCTTGTGACTAGCATTATTATTTCTTTTCCAATAATGTCCACTAAACAGAAGTGGTGATAAAAATAAAGTTGTAAAAAAAACAAACAAAGCTGTGTTTTCTCTGAAAAAGGTAGTTGATGATTTTCTAAATGTACCAAGTATCAGTAGATGAAAACATTTATCCCCTATTGCAGGATATTGCATCCAAAGAACTGACAAAAAATTTTGGCAGGGATGTGACAAAGTTCACTCCTGTCAAAACATGGGAAATGATTTGTTGATGTTTGCACAGAATAAAAAGTGCTACGGCGAAATTGTTACATGTGGGATGGGAAAATAAATAATGTGTCCTGAGACACAGAACATGGGTGGGTGTCAGTGTAATGTGGGACTTTTGGTGCCATGCATGGGTCAGCATGTTCCCGGACCTTTAAATCACCTGAGTGGTGGTGTAATTACGGCTCTCTGGGACGCCACTCAACCCTCTAATACCCAGGGGGCTCTGCAGCGGCGCCACTTGTTGCGCAAGTATTCACAGAGAGGGAGCTGCAGGGAGGGAAACACTGAGAAAGGCGGGGGAAGTGGCTGTGGGTGGAGGGGAGTTGGGATGCCCTTTGGCAAGTTCGAGGTTAATCTTCTAAACGTCGGCTGACAAAGCAATATTGCTGAGTGAGTGTGCGTGTGTGTGAAAGGGCAGGGGTGGGGAACAGGGTTGTGGGAGCGAGGTTTAGGGTGGCAAAGCAAATGAGAGGGCGAAGCACTAAAAATGAGGGAGTTGCTCCATTTTAGACAGTTGGGCCAAGATTTAAAATTTTGTTTTTTCTTCAATCAAAACAAGTGGTTTTTTGAAAAATCCAGGAAATATTTGCTGTTTAAGCGGAGCGACAGGCCAAAGTTACAGACATACACAGAGACGAAATGCCTTGCTCAAGGATGCTCCAGTTGCCGCAAACAAATTGGCTGGAAAAAAATATATGAATTATTTTTTTCCTTTTGATTTAAGCTTAAGGATTGAGCTAACAATGTCTGGTCAGCTTCTTCAAGCTGCAAGCCACTAGAAGCTACAACTTACTGTACTGTACAGAAAAGCATTGACTCTCAAACAGCCAATCCCAAGTGAGTATTTACCCATGCCATGAAGTGTTTTTCAACTGATACAGTAAATTGAACATAGAAAAAATCAGCGATGCTCATTGTCAGTCACTGCAGTGATTTTAATTAACTTTACTGATTTATGGGTTTGTGATGCAAAGTGATGTGATCAATATGTGCTTGCAGGCAAATGACATGATGTTTGCAAATTTAACAGAGAAGGCTTGAAGCCCAGACATGACATTTGGCGCCTTCTGCAGTACATTATCTGTTTTTCATCAGGGAGTGTCAGTATTGAGTTGTGTGCAAGTGTCAGAGACTTTGTATCAAAAGCATTGTGAAGGGACAACCCTTTGATAATGGATTATATCTAATACCACCAAAACATTTTCTCCTTGCATAAATGCTTCAGACCAATGCCGTGGTTTCATGATAATGACATAAATATACATAAATATAACAGTAAACATTTTAATACAGACAAACATACAGATACTAATTTAACTACACACACACACACACACTTCAACCAAGTTGAGGTAAAATTTTCATTGCTTGTCTAAAATGATCCACAATTTCAATTACAGCTCATCACTATCAATCCATCTTTACAGGATGAGCCAGCGCATGACTGTTTTCCATACAATTAAGATAAAGCTTCAACTGGCGCCTAACATTTTATTAAAGGTTATTTCCAGATCTATCTTCACACTGTGAAGACTTTGAACATGCAGCTATGACTGATGCATAACAGGCCAACAGGAATTTGAACTCTCCTCCGTTAAATATTAAGACTTATGGTGTGTTTTTAACTAAATTCATTTCAAAGTAGTGTTTTCATAAAAAGCAATGAGTTGTGACTCACAGATACAAATGCACTTGTATATGCTGGCTGAGGACACATCAGTCTCTAATGCTATGCTAACACCTGAGAGATGTGCACAGTAATATGTAATAGGACGTAATCATCCAGTCACACTGCAATTACAGTAATTTAGTGTGGGTAAGATGGACCTCTTGCAAACACCAGTATAATTATATTAATGCAGTCATGATTTTTTTGTCAGAAAAAGAATAATTGGGCTAAGATCAGTGGAGTATTCAAATAATAGTTTTATTATTAGAGTGCATTTTAGCCGAGTGAAAGCTAATTAATTAGTTATCTATGAACTCTATTGGAACACCTTAACATTAGCCCTTGAATCCCTGCCGACATTTGTGAATTTTTCAGTGATTCAAATACTACACTATGTCATGTTAGTGTTGTGCTCACCGACAGACATTTTCCAAGTTGGAAAAAAAACGGAGCCATTTAGAGTTTCGTAGACGATATTAAGAATGACGATGTCATCTTCATATACAGGAACAAGAAACATAAATATTGACTGTGGGTTGTCATGTGAGTGACATCTTTTACATTACACATAGTCATGTTATCTAAAAATATTATAAAAAATACTGAACAGTGCAGCTTCACATAAATAACTCTTAAATCTGTCTAATTCTACAATCTACATGACAAATGTTAACTGCTCTTAACTGTTACGACCACTTCCATATTAAGTAATCATGACAGTGACAATATTAGCTTCGTAATGCGTTACAGAAATGTAATGGGGACTTCTGGAGAGCTGTGTGTACTCACAGAGGCTAATGTAGCTGCTAGATGGTCAATAAATCCCTCCAAATGAAATAACAGTGTCTTGTTTTTTTTCCCACACATGTAACATACAGAATATGTGACATGTGGGTGTCGAGGATTTAGAGTTATTTAAAGGCACCTTTGACTTTAAGGATAACATGAACATGATGTGAGACTAAAAAATGAAGTGACAAAGAATCAGGCTACCATACATACCATTGAATATATAATTGAATATACCACTTTATAGTATATTACAGGCACTATCATTGTAGTATATATTTAGATTCTAGTTGTGGTTAAATTCTTTTCTTTAAAGTTTGCCTTTTCTTTTGTTTTTTTAGTTTTATTCATGGCTCTTTTTTAAATGTAATTTCTTATTTACCACCATAAATCCTTCACTTTGCTCTTGTTTTGTGAAGTAAGTGATTTGAAGTGGCTTAGTTGCTGTAACAACACAATTTCATTGTGCCTTCTACCGCTTCAGACCGATGCCGTGGTTTCATGATAATGAAAAGGGAACAATCACGCTTGTTATGTATGGTTGGAAGTTCTCTACATTACAGATACAGAAGGAAATTTTATCTGGTAATTGTATTATGGTGTAAAGACTTCGCTGCATCTGAAGCCCTCATGGCGCCAACATGTATTTGATGCCTGTCAAAGGAAATGTTAAGTAAGGGGAAAGCCCTTTATAATCAGAACAGCAAAAACTGCTAGTAGATAAGCATCACTCTGTGTCTAACCAATGACTTTACTTATATTTTCACTGACATGACATGCAGAGCATTTATTATTTTCCAAATAGGACTATGACACAAGTTAATGTTTTGTTTAAGTGTGAAAATACTGATTAGAATTTTGTGGTCAAAGTTCATAGTCACTGTGACCCCACAAACATGTTTTTGTCCATAACTCAAGAATTCATATGCTAATTATGACAAAAATTGCACACAAATGTCTAATAGGATATAATTATGAAATAATGATATTTTATACCCAAAAGGTCAAAGGTCAACTTTATGTTCTTTGTTCTGGAAAAACACTTTTTTGGCCATTATTCAAGTCATAACTAAGGAACAGAAGGGGAGATTGCAACCATATTTCACATTTGGCCAGGTTGAAGATGTGTGAAGCATTCACATTTTAGCATTTGTAACTTCTTTGCAGCAATATCAGGATTTGAAGCATTTTTTTACTGTCATGGCCAAAACTTTGTGCTCTATCAGAATCAGCTTTATTGGCCAAGCCTGTGAACACAGACAAGGAATTTGACAGTGTTTTTTGTTTACAACCGTGAGGCGGTAACTCTAGTTGGAAGTGGGTCTTTCATTATACGCACACGCCCTGATGCTCACCCATGCATGACAGCTCACTGGCACACAAGGGTTAATTTATTAATTATTTTATTTCATTTACTTTTTCATCTATTTCACCCCTCACTTGCCTCCGATTTGACTGGGCTCCCAGTAGTTTGTTGAGGTAATTACCTGTAGACATGGTGGAGAACAAAGCAAATCAGGGAGGGTCCCTAAATACGCTGTCTAGACTTGGTGTCTCGCTCCCTCTCTCTGTGTCTCTCCATTTATTATTTGACCTGTCGTCTGACCTGACGAGGAGCCAACCTTTAACTTGAAAGAGGGACAGACGACACCAATTGTCCTCAGATCATTGCTTGTCATGTTTCCTTTAATTAACATGAGAAAAATTGGTCTGTTTCCAGCATTGTGAGTTTTTTTTCTTTATCAACAGATTTCAGCACCTCAAATGTTAAAGCGTTACATATCTCAGGCGTCTTACTCTAAGAAAAACAACAGGGCAGTGCAGTTAAGAGACAGTTAGTCTGACCCGCTGTAATGGCCCTCCTTTGAAGTGGTGAAGATAGTGCTTGTAATCAGCTTAATTGATTGTAACAAGGCACCAGCACAAGAGAGGAAGATAGAGACAGAGTGCTATGGGGTGGTTTTAGAGAATGTTTGGGTGTTTGGGTAGAGTAGTAATTCACCATAATGACAGCCATTACTCCAAAGGCAAACAATGTCACTCACTTCTCCAAACTCTGGGTCAAGCTGGCAGATGTAGTCATTGTACTAGAACACAGCCACAGGGGAAATTACAAGCAAATAGGGTTTAAGTGCTACTCAAGTACTACTGAATCACGAGTAATTGCCGTTCAATTAGGAAAGGAATAAACTGAAGTGCAACACAAACACCTTTGTATTAAAGTGCAATTAACAACGCATGATGCTCGTCTTACTTTAATCAAATGTTGATTTTGCCTCTGGGAGCTCATGTTAGATTGAGTGAACACAAATGGACTAATTGTCACATTTACTGTATAAACTGCATGATCAGTATGTTTGTCCTTCAGTACATCCCCACATCTCTCTCTCTCTCTCTCTCTCTCTCTCTCTCTCTCTCGGTGTGTCTGTGTCTGTCTTACTTGCTCTCTCCTAGTGCTTGTCTCATCATCTGGAGTTGATCATTCCATTTCCTGGCTAGTATTACAGTCAACAATTATCTACAGATCTGTAGACAGCCCAACTTAAAAGGCTTGGAGGGGGCACCGGCATGGGAGCAGAGAGCAAGAGAGAGAGCGAGAGAGAGAATGTTATATCATAATTATAAAATTATTATCTTAGTGAGGTTGTTAAGGTGGCAATCTCCAGTCTTTAAACCTGAAATAAATAATTTTCGGTCACTTGGGGCCACTGGAAACAGTGTCAAGTTTTTGGACACCTGGTGAATGAGTCCAATAATCACTCAGTTTTTAGCACTAAACCCCAGAGGAAATACTTTATGTTATAAACAGTCCCCTATTTTCACCAGATAGTTGCTAACTTTGTCTTTATGCCATTTTACTGCGGATTTTTGAGGTTTTAGCTGAAAACAGCTGCTTTCTGTGCCTGGAAAAAACACTGATTAGAGCAGTCGGAGTGAGTCAAAACAAGTACAGTTGCGGCTTGGAAAACGACGTTAAAAGACACTGAAATGCTCCAATACAGCTGAGACGAACTGTGGAACTGAGTGATAATACTCTGTAAGTTTATCACTACAAGCTACCACTTTTTACATGTACAAAATCATTTCATGCATTGTTAAAATAAAAAATGTACAATAACAGATTTAAAAAAATTACCCAAATAGTCTCTTGTATTAAATTTTTCAAGACTACTTCCTAGCTCAAACATACTAAGTGAATGCATTTTTAGTTTTATGTTTAGTCACTTTTAATTTTGACTACAACATAATTTGTTATAGATAAAGAGGTTATTTTGGATTGTCTGATCATGTCATTGATGTGTTGTTCTCTATAATCGAATCCACTCTAGCAATGTCCACAGTCTTGATCTCAG
This sequence comes from Lateolabrax maculatus, assembly GCA_031216445.1. Classification (NCBI taxonomy): domain Eukaryota; kingdom Metazoa; phylum Chordata; class Actinopteri; order Acropomatiformes; family Lateolabracidae; genus Lateolabrax; species Lateolabrax maculatus. Next base: position 9,711,569 of record CM062197.1, on the reverse strand, counting down.
CTTTCCCAACAGATTACCACCTTATTTAAAGATTACATTGATTTTGTTCTGGTCAATAGCACCCTGAGTCAATTAATGTCAGACGTGTTTTAGCCTCAAAATAATTGTAACAACATGCAGCAGCAACGGGGAACATTAATGCTACCTCGCCAAGGCCAATTACGAAATTAGGTGATGGCTGTCTAGGTGATGACAGAGAAGGTTGTAGAGATTCTGGGTGGAACCATAATATAAATTGTATGATATAACTTGAAAGCATGAAAAAAACACATCATTGCAGCATTATGCATATTCCATGCTGACAGAATGAATAATATAGATGTGTATAGTTCAGAAATAGTAGCAGAATAACCTACTGGTTTATAAAAACAAAACCACACGTAAAACCAAAAATATATCAACAATGTTGTGTATGTTAGTCAAGAATATAACAATTCAAAAAGCGTGGGGAGGTGTTTTCTAGAAAGGGCTTGTGAAAACATTTGTTAAAGACATGATCAAAGCTGTCCACTCTGAAAGCCATTAAAGTGTCACATTTAAGATACTATTTTACCAAGAATTTAGTGCGAGCATTATGTATAAATTGCAAGAGTAAATTTAAGATGCCCGTTCCATTTCTAGTCTGTAGGGGGCAAGGAAAGGATGTCCACTCCATTCACTATTATTTATACTTGCCGATAAGATTGTTTTTTTCTCCTTCTCATGTGTTATGGCTGTAAGGTGAGGGAGATAAATTGGACAAGCATTTTGGTAATTGCCATCCTGCCAATCAGTCCGGCAGCCAGCCCCTGTTGCTCCATTTCAAAGGGCGCACGCAGAGGTTTGTAACCTTTGACCCTGCAGGCAAAGAAAGGGTCACCGCAAAGGACCCCAGTGGCAGTTCTCACTCCACAGGGTCAGAGAAAAAGATCAGTGTGGTTGTGTGCTCTGGACTCTCTATCATATGCTAGTTCTGTCCTCGGTCCCACTGTGACTGGCGTCTTTCGCTCATTAAACAGCATGAATCTGAGTCTTGTGTCTGCCGCAGCACGCACACACACTCGCGCGCACACACACACACACACACACACACACACCCCACACACACACACACACATGCACACACGCACACAGTCCGACAGGAAAGATTTAATTAATGAGAGAATCCTTATCCACTGTGGTGTCGGGTCATATGTTTCTTTGCACCTCATTTCATATCTCTGCGGTCCCTTAGCCAGCAGGAGTCAGTCTGTGAATCACAGAGCCTCCGAAGGATTGAAATAATCAGCTGCTCAGTTAGCCAGTCCTCCCAGAGGATATTCGGCCGTCTACCCAACGAGCCTTCTTACACAGAAAACCCACCGGCCAACTAACCAATGAGTCAGTCAGTAAGCCAGCCCGTCCAGACTGCTGACCTTTAAAATGATTACGACCAGCTTTGATGTTCCCTTTTCCTTGTTTTTGCCGAGTGGCTGATTTGTTTATTCACTTAAGTGCTTTGTTCTTTATGACTCTCTAAAAGAAGCTCTCACTAGACACTAACGGCAGAGCTGCACATACTGATTTTACCCCACGGTAGCTAAACACAAAACACATACAGACTGAAACTTGAATCGCAATAAAGATGAGTGGACTTTTAATGTCATACTGTAAATCTTGAAAGGTGGGCAATATATATTAAAGGAGAGAATGAAGGACACTAGACAAGACACTACTAGGATATGTTAGCAAAGTTTTAAAAGTTTATCAAGAGGGAGATATCTGAAGTTGTATGAAGTTTTCAGGGCCCAAATTCAACCTAAATAAAATTATTTGAAGAAACATATCTCAATCAAAGGTTTACCAAGCATTTTTGGTATTAAAATTACATTTTTAATGATTGCATAAGACACCTGACACATCATGTAAACTACAAAGTAATGAGGTTCTGAAACTGTAAATGTCAAGCGGGTCATACTATGTAAATCTTGGTTAATGCAGATTAGCTTCATTTCAACAAACAAGCTATACAAAAAACCAAAGGATCAAAAAACAGGATACTTTTGAAGTACTCCGTCCATTCACAGTTGCCTCCTTACTGTTGTTGCACAGATAAACTATATTTGTCACACTTCTGTTCCTGTGTGTAAGCACATTTCACTCTCATATAACTCGGAGGGTGCGTGTAATGCAGCCATAATAGTTGGGAAAGTTGTGGCTTTTTCTACCATGAAATGTTATTTGCTGTAATGAGACAAAAATTTCTTTTAAGGAGATTTGTTTTTGTGGCTTAAGTTGTTTGTTGTGTGGAAGGTGGATTTCCCCAATCTTTGGAAAACTTCCCAGAATACTGAGCATGTTCACACGATCACATGCGATGCACACACACACACAAATGCATGTGCACTTGCCCTTCCAGCAACACTTAAAAACAATTATACCATTTCAGTGCCTCTCCATAATAACAAGACTCCTTGTGATTTACACGACGGCCTTGTCATAAATCCCACCTGTCAGAACTGATTAAGATATAGTGTGTCAAAGGGAATCTACATGGTTTTGCAAGGAACAGATGGCCCCTGGCTAGTCCCTCACTCTCTGCGGAGGCTGAGAGTTTGACACGGAAACTCAAGTCATGAGGCCTGTGATGCACTCTGAGTCATAGAAGTCTGATGATGCTCCTAGTCTCTGATCCCGATGGCACTCCATGGTTAATTTCCAAAAGCATGCAAAGTAAGCTGAAAGAGAGCTGACTCTTCTATTTATACTCTTCTTGTACTATGTGGTGCTGAATAAGAGCTATGCATTTACAGTTGTTAGTGGTAATATGTTAAAGGTACCAGTAGAGCTCATAAAGAACTAACCTGCATAAAAAAAGAATGAACATGTATGTTCACAATTTTATGGGTACACGGAAGGTTAAGAGGTTGCTGAGTTTGAATGCGCCCAACTTTCCAAAACCCTTCAAGGTATAATATTTTGGTCATGAATTGAAAGGAAGACCTGATAATGATGGGTTATGGTGAGGTGAAGCTATGAACCTACATTAGTGCATAAGTACATAGCCTACATAGTGTTCAAAACTTCATCAAAGAGCAGAGAACAGTTCCAAAAATATAATTGCAGTTGACGATTACCAAAGCAATTATCACCTTCAAAAGAGCAGTTTGTTACACATATTCGTACAGAGGCAGAAACTGATACATTATTTTTGGCACGGAACACATTTCCCTATAGGTTTGTGTGAGTGTTGTGCGTCACCACACTGCACTACATGATTTTGTGCTTCATTATGTTCTGCACTGGGCAGATGTGTATGTTCACATGCATGTAGCAGCATGCTTCCTGACAGCAACGCGCAGCAGCTGACACTGTCGCGTATTTGTGTCGTGTGGAATCTGTTATGTAGAGGTGATATGTCGTCTCACATTATATATCATCTAATCATATTGTCCAATACCACATGTAGCTGCAATCATACATTTTTATATGGATGTGTGTTGATATCCTGATTCAACGCCTATTAGTGACTCATACTCAATTTCCAATTTTCTCAGGAGCCCTCCCCTGCAGGCCCACAGTAATCAGCTGACTATCCTGTAACATAGCCCAGGGCTGAGTCAAGCAACAGATTGCCTCCTTCTCTTGTCATTAGCAAAGTGGGCATCAATCTTTCACGTTACAGGAGGCCTCATTCTCTGGCTTCTGAATAGATCTGTCTCCAGTGTTAACAGCTAATTGGCCCTGGCGCCATTGTAGCATTCAAGGTAGTCATTTAGGTGCATTACAGGCGGAGGTTCTGAGGACTTGGGAGGCTCAGAGAGAGACAGAGGGGTGGGGTCGGTGACAGTACTAAGATCATTAAGATCCGTGTGAAAATGATGTGATTACATTGAGTGTGCATGTGTCAGTTAGTTATTTACAATATGTCTCACTGGTTTGACAAGTTACTTGTCTTACTGAAAAGTATGTGACTTGATTGTGTGGACAGTACTGCTGTATATAGCATTTGTGTTTTTGTAAAGCATGACCATGCATATGCATGAATTTATGGATCTATGTAGGTGATAAATATACTATTCAATGCAGGACTGTATAGTTTAATATTATTGTTTATCGCATTTCAGTGAAATTTTGTCATGAAGATATAATCGTATTGTGTTATAATTTTTTGTATAAAGTATAACTTTGAGTTACTGAGTGTGTGAAGAATGTAGTACAACTTACTGCATAACAGTGGAACACAGTTTAGTACACTGAGCATCAATTTGATTATCTTATATTTGATTTTGCAGAAATTTGTATAGGGATATACTGTATATTGTTTTCATTAAATACTATTAATATCATAATCCACTAGTCAAATCTAGTGGGCCCCGGTACAGTGGAAGTTAGGTTCCAAAATTACTTCCTGGTCAGAAGAGCCAGAAAAACACACAAATGCACTTGTGTCATGGGCACGGAAATAGTAAGAGAAAAAGTTTTAGAAAATATGTTGGATGAGCAATTTCAATAGAAAACCGGGAAATGGACTGCAGTGGTTATCCTGGTGGCCTAAAGGTCTATGACGCTAACTATGTGAAGTCAATTCAATTTTATTTTTACAGCCCCAAATCCAAAATTTACCTCAAAGGTTTTTACAATCTTTTCAACATACGAAATCCACTATCCTTAGGTGCTTGTTTTGGAAAAGCCATATAATCACAACATCCCTGCTCCAAGTCCTTCTCTCTCCCCTCATTTCCTGTCACATCTTTACTGCCTACCATTTAATAAAGTATTTAAAAAAGAATAAAATACTAATTTTCAATTTTCAATATATGCACAGTGGGTGAGTTATTTCTTTTTACTTATAGTAATGAGCCAGCTGCTAGGTTTGTCTTCATCTTGACAGCTTTCTTTCTTAAACTAAAGAAGAGCTCAGAATTAGAGGAAGGAAAATAAAAGCAGCAAACTTCAAGACGAACCTCCATCTAATACAGGATTACATCAATTTACATACTAACAACAGTACTGCAAAAACACTTATGTCAGTGATGTAACCGATTACATATTTCATTTTAATATGTTACCTCCCCCAACTTTGAACCTAGTAACTGCCAGTATAGATAGTCAAATTTGCTGGTATGATGGCATGAATAAGTGTTTTAATGGGAATGTAAATAGTGTGTGAGTGAAGCGCAGCCTGCTGATTATCCCGACCAAACATTCCACCACTTCAAAGCTTCTGCTGTAATTACAATGCTCTGAGGTGTGCCCGACCCACACAACCAGAGGCTTCTCCTGCTTCTCGGTCACACACACACACACACACACATACTGTACGGACATCCACACCATACATGCACACACACACACAAACATGCTCAGACAAATTGCTTTTGCTATTATCAGGCTTAAATGATATTATGGAAAAAAGGAAGTGGGATGTGTGGGTAATTTTGCTACACCCAGGAGGGCACCCCTCTCATTTCTACCCCTCCTCCTCCTTCCTTCCTTCCTTCCTTCCTTTATTCCTCCTTCTTCTTTTCTTGCAAAATTCTCTTTGGATCCAAGGTCACACAAAGCTGTGGTCCCATTATTTGCATGTGTAAAATTGTATGCATGTAATATAGACACAGTATTTTATTTATATCAGTTCCCATGCATTCACATATTCAAACTACAATAGTACAATTAAATAGATGAGACTTGCCAAGAATGCCAAGAATTATTTTTGATGTCCTTCCTTATTAGTCCTAACTCTGATGAGCACACTGCCTCTTTTCTTATCAATGGACCTGTAGCTGGTTTTGAAAATGATCTTATTTAAATCTGATTTAGATCATTTTTATGTTGAAACTGAGATCAAATATGGCGAGAAAGAAAGAAAGCACAGATAGAGGGAGCAGAGTTGAGACAAAGTAAAATACAAAAAGATGGGGGAAAGGAAGGAAGGACAGTAGGTCAGGAGGATAAACTTGTGGGAAGGACAGGAATAAAGAATTTATGAGGGAAGAAACAAAGTAATATGGATGTAAAGACAGAGAGAAAGAAGAAAGGAAGGAAAGAATGAACGAAGGAATAAAATGTAACAGATAAAGATAAATGAATAAACTAAACACAACAAGCATAAAAAGGTGCAAGAAAGAAGACAGGAGGGAGGAAAGGAGGAAACACGCCTCTGACACTCAGCCAACAGAACGAGTTCTGTGAATAATGACTGACAAGGTGCCTGCAGGGCGTGTGGGCAGAGCCAGAGAGAACGAGAGAGACAGACAGAGAGAGAGAGAGAGAGAGAGAGAGACAGAGAGAGAGAGAGACAGGGAGAGAGACAGGGAGAAGGGGGTGGAGGCCGATGTAGGTGGAGATCCTGAACAGAGCAGCAAAAAAAAGAAAAAAAAAAAGGCAACAGTTTCTCCCCTGAGGAGTCAGTCCTTTCATCTGGCCGCTCACTGGCGCCTTCACAAACCTCTGATTGTCTGTGAAATAACCCCACTTTAATAAGGCAGCAGTGGCAGCCTCCTGGGAACTGAGCTCTGTTCCACAGCCCGACATAGACGAGCCACTTACAGTAGGCCTGCTGGCTACACGTAAAAATGCAGAAAGAAATTGAGTATTTACTATATATAGATGTATTTCAGGGATGTTGTAAACTGTATGAATGTCCTTTTTAAAGAATGTTTTTATTGAAAACATCACTGAACAAAAGAAAGCATCTCTGTTTCTCTCTAAAGTTCTCAAGTGAGACTATTCATTTTGCCATCAGTGAGTTTTAAGAAAACAATCTGAAAAGCAACTTCATTTTGTAGGAGTGGGATGCTGTAATAGTAATAAACATATACTCTCATTGCTTCTACCACTTAGCAGATTATGAGTGTGGATCAGGCCTTGTGACGTGAAACAGTGATCAATTATCATTCAGCGGCAGAACTGTTCAAATTAGCAATGGATATTAAATATTAGCAATTAATCTTGAAGATACTTAAACAAGCATCACCATGGGGAAGAAAATGTTAAGATTAGTAAAAAATACTTTCATCTTAAAATATTCCAACAATCATCAAAGGATTGTTTCTGTAGATAAAGTTTTTCTTTCATCTGACATAACATGAAAGTGTCCATGGAAAAATCACAATGAGTTACTTCATGAGGATCACAATGAGTTACTTCATGTCTAATGTGCACAGCGAATGGGATTGAATCATAGGACAAGAAGATGAATGAGTCGGCTACAGATGATGTGGATGTCTCATATAGTTTGTGTCCACTCGCGCCTCAGACACCAGCTGGACAGAACCAAGCATTTCAAAACCTAAATCTGTAATTTGTGAAGTAATTTACTCTGTAATTTAAGTGTGACACCCTTCTTTAAATGCTGGACTGGCATAGCACACAACTGCATGGTGAGTTACAATGGAAAGTCCCAATAAAAGGGAACAGCAAACAAATCAGAGAGAGAGATAAAGAAGAAAAGGGATTAGTGTTTCATCCCGGGTATAATTCTCCATAATTATCCGCATGGGGCCCGTGTTTACACATGCAGTCTCATGAGGTTAGAGTTAGGGCTAATCCATTGCTGAAGCTTAACATGTGATAATGCTGTGGCACAGCAACTTTTTTTTTTTTTTTTGCAGGCTATTTCCCTTAATTCACTAAAGCAAAGAAGCAAAATGAGGGCAACCTCTGTCGCCATGTTTTCAGAGAAATCCTGATTCTCACTGACCAAATGAAGCTACAGACATGCGAAGCTTTATTATATATCCGTTTGGAAAGTTCACTTTATGATACAAAACAGCCTTTAGGTGAAACTTCTATACCTTGTATAGTTTTCAAGTGATTTTCTGATTCAGTCTGAAATGAGTGGGGAGTCAGGACCTCTTTGAACCAACTCAGTGACCCCCTGAGTACCTTCTAAACTAGGACCCTGACACACACTGTGTCGCAAGTGTGTGGATCACCTGTTAATAATAACAACAACAACAACAACAGCAACATATGTAGCCTACATTTTGCTCAATCTGTTGCGCTGCGCTCCTCGAAACAAGCGCCTCCCATTTCCGACGGCCCGTGAAGGCAGCACGGGCTCCCTCGCAGGCGCGGTGATTGGTCAGAGTTGGTGCGTGTCAGCGCGGTGCGGCTGCTCACTCCCGCACTACTTGACAGCTCCACAACAGCGCGCTCGCCCGAGCGGGTCTCACCTGGATCCCTCTCTGACGGTTCCGCCTGGAGTTCGCTCGTTTTTGTTATTTTTTGTTGTTTTTTTTCTTTCCTTTCTTTCCGGATGAGACTCGGAGCGGAGATGGCCTCTCGGGAGACTTTTAAGGACTTGGGGTGCAGTTCGTCCGAGGAGGACGGTAACCGCGCGGACGCGGCGGAGAGGATGGCGGAGGAGGGCAAGACGTCTCCGGCGGCGGCGCGTCGGCATCATCATCATCACCATCATCATCATCCGTTCAGCGTGGAGGCGCTGATGTCCGGGAGGAAGACGGACGGCCGCGGCGGGGAGTCCACCTGCTGCAAGCCGGAGGGCGGGTCGGCGGCGGGGCCCCCCCCGGGCTCGCACCCTCTGTACCCGGGCCGAGACACGTGCGGCCTCGCCGGGGGAAGCCGAAAGAGCTTCGCGGCCGCGCCTCCGTCGCCGGTGAAATCCGAGGCGTCTGAGTCGGAAGACTGCGCACCCTGGATCACCAGCAGCGCCTTCTCCACACAGCCTCGTAAGTTTTTTTTTTTTTTCCCCCTATACACGACGAAGCATTTTGAAACTTGTATGATTTCATAGATGTTTTTTTTTTTCCCACCAAGCCTCATCCTGCAGAGGCAGCATAAAAACTTAGATTATGCAGCATGGAGGAAGAGTGCAAAATGATTTTTCACAACCTGTGCTGCAAAGATGCCTCCTGTTGGACAGAGTTGTTGTTTAAAGAAAGGCAATAAGTAGATAAAGCCAGGAGGCTGTGCAAAGTGAACCAGTTACTCTAAAACACTTTATTTGTACACTTGATATTCAGTATCATGGGGGTTACTGTGTGATGAAGTACACATCAATATAAATATGTGGCACATTCATAAAATGCTGCCTATTAGATAAAAGTGTGTCCTTATATTAAACTTCAAGGTAAATTAATTTGGCCCTTTTTGTTAACTGATAGGTATGTGGTCTACAAGAAGGACACTCAAAATCCACAATACATCAATCAAATTCTCTGAACGTCAAATGAACAAACCTCATCCTCATTCTTAAATATGTATTGTTTCTCCTCCCAGGTCACGTCAGTCCTGCCTGTCCGCTGAGGAAACACAAGACCAACCGAAAGCCCCGCACTCCCTTCACCACGTCTCAGCTCCTGGCCCTGGAGAGGAAGTTCAGGCAAAAGCAGTACCTGTCCATCGCCGAGCGGGCCGAGTTCTCCACCTCCTTGACCCTGACGGAGACCCAGGTGAAGATCTGGTTCCAGAACCGCCGGGCAAAAGCCAAGAGGCTCCAGGAGGCCGAGCTGGAGAAACTCAAGATGGCAGCGGACGCCAAGACGGCGGCAGTGGCTGCCGCTGCTGCTGGAGGTTTACACCCTGGCTTTACGTTACCGCTGTCGCTGGGCGCCATGTCACTCTATGGACAGTCGTACTCTGCCTATCACCACCACAGACCCTTACTGCCCATTTCACCTTTAGGACTGTACGCTGCACCTCTGGGCTATAGCATGTACCACTTATCATAAAAATGGAAATATCGCTGACTGGTGAAATGTGTTTCCAAGGATTCCCAAAAATGGACACAGAGGACATGTGGCTAAAATAAAAAATCTAAATGTTTATAATATATCTACTGCACAAGGAGTGTTTGAATCAACTTTCCAAGCACTTCAAGTCTAATTAAAAATCTATTTTTTCCCACAGAGAGGATTAAAAAAAAACCCACCTCCTCTCGCCCCTTCTGCCTGTTTACATGACTTGTCTATATGAAGAGGGGCGTTACTGTCCAGCTGTTTATACTCTTCTTGTTTACTTTTGCAATAATTGAGCTGGGCAAGGACTTGCACTAGGCACAATAATACAAACTACAACCTTTCACTGAAGCCTTTCCCTTCATTCGATAGTGCCTTGTGTTGGGCCTTAATATCGAGACACTTTGTACACTTGTATGGATGATGGGTGTTTCAGCAACTCAGGCCAAATAAACATATCACTGAAGCATTCTTTTAATTTCCATTCTACAAAAGTGTCTTCCTTGAAAAACTTTTCAAACTGACAAATTCAGGTTAGTGTGCGCTTCGAGGTTTATCCCTCAAACTGTTCATCACAATGAAAACTCTACACAATTGTAATTGTACTCTTTTTTTTCCCCCCATCTTTTATCTCCCTAGCAATAAAAACATTTTCATTACTCCCTCATTTCCTTACCACGCATTTATAGAGCGTAGACATATTTATTCTCTTTGAAATGAGTGCCTCATGTTGTGTATTTATGATAGGTTGTGAGAATATGGTACTAAAGTTCTGACCAAAAGTGTATTTATATTGTTCTTCCTGAACGTCCCTTTGAAAGGGCATACACTGTGCTATGCAGTTCATATATGTATGTATATATTTTTTCCACCAATGTTTTATCATTCAAATGAACAAATCAATTAAAGCTTTTCAGACTGTTTCCTATAAATAAATTACATATCATTTTGTGTAAAGAAATGAAGTAGCAATATGCAAACATTTGGAGCTACATTCACTCAAGAGCTTTCAAAAAAGTTATATTTTAAGTAATTTACCAGTGAAACCAGCTGTTATGCACTTTTTCTTTACAGCTGCTATTTGTGCATGTGTGTCCCAGCATGCGTGTCTGTGTTTGTGTGGTTTAATCCCGTGTCTTAGTTTCCCATGAAACAGTGGTCAGTTCAAGGCAATGTTTGACAAATCCTAAATGATACCCATAAAGTATCCAACTTCATAGATAGTTCCCGTTATTACCCAGCTGTCATCTACCATGCCAGCTTTTAAGCAGATATACTCTTTTATAATGATGTTTTGTTTGCACAGAAATACAGCGTGTATTCTCTCTGGCAATCATCTGTGTATTTATGACCATTAGCGAGTAATTCGTGACAGTAGCGTGGGAACTCAGAGCAGCTTTTATCTCTGTAATAGGTGGGTGGGTTGGCAATTAGGGATAAACAACCTGACACTATTGTTGATAATTTTACTTTTCATCAAATCTTTATATTTCTATATCACACCAGCAACTAGCAGCAACATTTGCTGTTTATTTGACTGGAGATAATCCATAAAACTCCTTCAGTTTGCTTGTGGCAGAGGTGTTGATTGGCAAAATGTAAAACTTAGCTTGTTAGGAGAAGTTCACTCGTTTGTTACTGCTCTTATCCTCATCAGCAACATGTTCTCCCCGCCTCATTAAATGTAATATTAATGACCACTGTTCAAGGTTTGAACCGGCCAAATTCTACCAGACCTCTCCAGCTTAGTGCCACTTTTTGCAGAGCCGCAGGGTGAGTCTGGTGGCGTGTGGGGCTGCTAAGAGGTGCCTGTGCTTTGTTGCGATTATAAGAGAAGCTTACAACTTCCGTGTGACTTTGATGTAACGAGGAAATTGTTTATAGGCAGCAGCGCATTTATGAGGTTCCCTTTTAATCAGAACAAGGCACAGAGGCCAGCCCGGCAGGCAGGCAGAGGGAACTGGCAGGCAAAGCGAGTAGCTTACACAGACAAGCAATCAGTCTAATGAAGTGCAGATTGGTAGGAGTGGCTCAGAGTCTCTTGTGAAACATCTAGTTTGTGCTACTTACTGGAGGGGTTTTAAATTTCAGGGGTGGAGAATTCAATAAATTCTCCATCTACTCGTTTGGAGTCATTGGTGCTGGGGATCTGTTTTGTCATTGCTGGCTGCTGTTCATCTGACAGTGATTGGGCATGTTTGTGGTTTTGTATGTTACTTAAAGGCTTGTGACTGAGCCCTTCTCTGTCTGCGAGTCATGTGCTTGTCTCCTACCTCCTCTAGTGGCTGTTTGTAATATAGCATCATGGGAAATACCTTCATTCTCGCTCTTTTCCCCTTGTTCTGTGAAGCATCATGCAAGTAAAATTGGTTTTCAGGCTGATAACAGACACTGGAGACAAAACACAAATGTATTAGTTAATGAAAGGCTCCTCTTTCAACTGTGAAAGAGGAGCGTTTCATTGCAGAATAAATTTGCAGTAAAAAATACTTTTAATATGCAATTGACGCTCAAATGCAGGCACTAAGAGGCATATAGATAGGTTACATGAAGATATTTTTGCATATATTTCTGCATAGGGGTCTTTGTATTGTGCATCACCTGGTTGGTGATTGCATTCACTTGTGATGCATACTCACTGTCAGGCCATAGATATGCAATCACTACATTCATTGGTAGTATGAGCAGACTACCTCTGATGTTTATGTGCTTAATATGTATATATCAATAGTGTTGCATCCCTCTATTGTTTAGTATTTACGGCGGTTTAGCAGTTATGATGTAACTGTGATGTTATGTCCTCCTTTTGCCTTATTTATTCAACATGTCAGCATAAGCCAGTAGATACTGCCTGAGGAAGAATACCGGTTCTGAGCTGCCTGTCGAAAGCCTGTGTGTGCTCCTTTTGCCTCTTAGTGCCTGCTTTTTGGCACAAATTTTATATTAAAATTATCTTATATGCAAATACATGTCCTATGTCGCTATTTTCTTTTATCTTCTTTGCATTGAAGGGCCCCCATTTTGGCTTTGTTGACCTTTTTAGGAAGCGGATTCTTCCACAGTTTCTGTGTTGATTCCTTACCCATTACCCATGATACCATGATAATGCAACTCAAATCAGGAAGATGCTCTAAAACTCATTGATCATTGCGGCATTACACCTATGCCCTAAGTTACATGGTTCTATCATTCCATTAGGTCACCAAAATCTGTTGTCGGAGGCTTTCTTTAGGCTGCCCTAATCTTTTTCAAATACATGAAACAACTGATAATGAGAAGCCATTTACCTCATGAAATTCTCATCAGCTACAAAAAGTTCTGCTCACCACTAACAGAAATATGTTATAACAAAAGAAGCAAATACAAAAATTATAATGCTGTACCACAATGGCTCAGATGCATTTCTGTCAGCATTAACTGAACATTAGGGCTCGCAGCTCACAGCTGGCCAAACAGCCCTGAATGTTTGAGAAATGCAAATGTGTATTCTGCAGTACATTCTTACTAGTCTAATATAATTTATTCTCTCTATTTCAGAATGCAGAATAGCAATTAACATTCTCTGTTCGCTGCTGATTTGTTCTCTCTTCAGCTTGTTTACAGATACTAATGAAGCCTTGGGCAGAGCCTCCCAGAAACAAAGAGAACCCCCCCTGTGAGTTTCCATGCACAGACTAGGACATGATGCACAAGAATTCTGTTGTTGGGGTGTTTGTGTGTCTCTGTGTGAATGTGTGGCCTTTGGAGATGTCCCTAGAGAGTCACACAGTAGCAGATGTAGGAAAATTGCCCGGAGCAGGCCAGTGGAAGAGGAGGACAGCCAGAGCTTCTAAAGATTACGCTGGTCACACAAACACACACACACACACACACCCACACACACACACACACACACACACACACACACACACACACCCACACACACACACACATCCCTTGCTGAAATGATGCCCTGTTTCTGATTTCTGGGAAACATGCTTGGACACTCTGTCTCACAGATACAAAAGTACACACAAATAGACAGTGCAAAATAAACAAGATGGCAGTTTTACAAGTTATTTCTTTTCTCATTTTCCATCTTCTGTGATGTTGTATATTTATATCCAACTGCACTGGCACTAACTAACTTAATAGTTTACATCTTTAAAATACAACTACAGTCTCTCAGTAATAATGAAGTCATTAAAGCTTTAAAATGTATTAGCACACATGGACAGACACCTTTATTATTGAATTGTAAATGCATGCTGGTGTTAACTGGTTTAAACCACTATATGTTTGACACAAGAAGACAACAATCAATAGAAAAAATGCACAAGGTTCATTGCTGTTCTCCATTTTTGCTTACAGTTCAATGCTGTTCCACATTCTGCATGTTTGATCTAAAAAGCATATTGAAAGATTGTGTTTAAATTCAAGTAAAATCTTAACATTAAATGAGATACATATTTATAGATTAGGTATTTTGTTTTTCTGTGTGGGAGTCCCTGCTTATGTGTCTGAAACATTCCAACTAATTGCATAATGGGAGATGTTTTGGACTGAGGCAGAATATGGCTTTGATTGGAGCACAAATATAAGGAAAACACAAACACACAATTACTGTAGAGATTAGATGATTTGCCAGTCTGATGATCAGTTTCAAAAAGGGCATCTTTCATTTTGTTCATGAGAAGTCACTTCAGAAATGTTGTGGAATGACTTATTCAACAGTGTATACACAGACAACATTGACATTTTGTCTAATGAAGCTTATAAACAAGAATGATCTTCACTTTAACAGTGTATTTAATAATCTTTAGTCACAGTCATGCCTACATTTTATCTCTCAGCTTTTGTACAATCAAACCCAAAAGAGGCTTCTGAAAGCACTGGTAAATGCCCATTTATCTCACTTACACTGTGCCTTTGACGTCATGAATAAGCTGTTAAAGCAAATGTGATGCTCCCTGGTCTGAAACCACCAAGTCCTCTTAGCTATTCATTCATGCACTTGGCATAACACAGAGGAAGCTAAGAGACTGATGCAGATTTCTAGGTTTGATTGGGTTTGAACGAATGTACTCACATAAAACTTTGAGTGGCTGTGGTAAAGTGGTTTTCTATTCAGAGTGAGGACACATAACCCTGCTGTTCGTGGAATCCAAAGTGGAGAGGAATGCACATAACTAATAAATATAGTAAAATAATGTGTACTCTGATATGATGGAGAGTCCTTCTCAATGGGACCTAATAAATAGTTTACAGGTTTTCTTTTAGATCAGAAGGCAGAGAGGTCCTTCCATAACGATGTGGCACCCTGAAGGAACAGCTTGGAGAGTTTGAAAGAGCTTTTTTGTTCATTCAAACATATTTCATTTTTCAGACAGAGTGGTATGAGACTCAGCGACAATTTGTATCTGTGCAATGAATCTAACAAATAAACAGTAAGTCCACTGTCTTTACTGACTGCAAAACGGGTCAATTCCTTCGGCCACCCGAGCTTGTCACAAAAATCAGCCGTCTCAGAGTCAGAGACCCTTCATGGCATGTTAGCTAAGTCAAGCTCTCCCCAACTACTTTCAAATCAATAAATTCAGCTGCTTCATGAGAGGGCTGTAATCGTCATAACATTTTCTGCTGCTATAAAAAGAGTGAGTGACTTGACCACCAACAGTAACTGTGTTGGAAACTTAAATCTTATAGAAAGGCAATGTTTATAACACAGTAAATGCACAACAATCTCTCTCTCTTTATGCTATTAGTGCATGAAGAGAAAAAACAAGATGGGAGACCCAGAGATGAAACTCCCAAGACAGTTAGGATGAAGTCCCTTTTTTTATCCAGTAGGCGTCACTATGGTAGCAAAGTTTAGCAGGAGTGGCATCACTATGCCAATGAAACCTAAACAAGCCACTAGAGGCCATCCAAAAGCAGTAAGCTTTAAGTTGGCAGCTGTTCCTTAACTAGAGCCAAATGAGACTGAATTAAATTTTTCTTGTCAATGATCTAAAATGGTCAGAGCTGCTCATATCTGATAAGAATTTAAGAGTGTGCTTAGCTTGAGTTATTTTTGTGAACAGCGAGTTGAGGATAAGTGCGTCTTTAAAAATGCAAATGATGCTGCATAGGGAGCGGAAACACACCGGCATGTTTATACACTCCCATATTGTTCCAACACCTGTTTACACAGCAGAATGCCTCCGTACAACTGTTTGACGCAGTGTGTGTGCATGTATGTGCTGAGGGAATGCTTTTTGCATCCTTAAGTATCTTTAATGTTGTGTGTGTGAAAGAGGGGAAGAGAGGGAATGAGTTTGAGTGCGTCTACCTTTCTGACTCTGACAACCTCCAACCATTTAACCTTCACTACTTTAAAGGACAAGACAAATGAGTTGAGTTGTCACAGACTTACCCTAATTATAACCACTACTTGCCTAAAACTAACCCTTATCCCAACCTTAAGCCAAGTCTTCACCCTAAAATTTAATGATTTACGTTACTGGGACTTGCGTTTTGTCCCCATAAGGTGACTGTGTAAACAGATTTATGTCCCCACAACATTAGTAATACACACACACACTCACACAAACACACTCTCTCCCTGTCACCGTCCTACACAAACTCACACACACATACTTATGTTTTCACTGCACTGCCACCTCATCTTCTCTTCCCTTGCCTTGCTACCAGTCACAGGCCCAGCACTAGTTTCTAGGGGTGCAACAAAAATGCTATTCAAATAAAGATGCTTAAGCCTTTATGCACATCAGTATTGAGTTAATATGCCTATGGTGGATCCTGGGTGACTTTTGGGTTCAGTTAGGAACTTCTGCCTTCAGTGAGGTGTGTGAGGCCATTCAGCTGTTTTTTTATTTTATTTTTTTGGACAATCTCTGTCACAATTGTGACTGCAGAGCGCTCATTTACATGTAGCTCAAAACGTTTGAAAAAGGGGGTTCAGTGGCACCACAGAGAGGTTGAGTGGACCGGTTACATTTTTGACAATGAACAAGCAGAGAAGTTAAACGTAGAGCAGAGTGGAGGACTTTGCCGTGATATGTAGAATGAAACCTAAACAACCAATGCTCTGCCTGTGTGTGCGCGCTGCTGTCAAGTTTATATTGTCTATAGCTACATCTCTGTGTTGGTTGCCTTGATGATGATTTATTCTACCGTTCGAGTGGCAGGTTAGTTCAGTTATGTAGCCTAGTAATGCCTGTTGCACCTGCTTCAGTGTAAATCTTTCCATTCAGTGCCATTTTTGTTCATCTGAGTTTTGTCCTATTCTCTGGTTAAT
Source organism: Lateolabrax maculatus (assembly GCA_031216445.1). Lineage (NCBI taxonomy): Eukaryota > Metazoa > Chordata > Actinopteri > Acropomatiformes > Lateolabracidae > Lateolabrax > Lateolabrax maculatus. The sequence continues at coordinate 9,694,628 of CM062197.1, read as the reverse complement.
TCTAGTCTTCTAGACTACACTGAGAAAGGTGGTTGTATATATTAATGAATAGGCTTCAACTGTCCGTCCACAGAAAAGGAATATATTGTTGGTTTGGATACGAGGGCTCGGTGCGGTTCACACTCAGGAACACTCAGGGGTGATCACTTGTCTGGATAAATGACTCAAAGTTGGCCTTTGTTTCTTTTTCCTTTGATAATCAAGATTGTGCAGTCTAGTCTATACACAATGACATGTTGATGCACTTTAGTTTTTAGCCTAAAGGTGTTCTTTAATTTAATAGTTCTTTCAAATCACATTATCATCACCACAAACCAACCCCCAACCCTTTTTAAAAATGTCACGCAGTAATGTTTATTTTAACTGACCCACTTATTACTTTTATCTCAGCACATTTTTACATTATTACTTTTACTTTTATTTAAGTAGAATATTCTAGTACTCTTTGCATTCCTGGTGGTGCAGTATGACTTTTTAGTTGTCAATTAGAACTCACATTCCATCATGTCAGTTTTGGATCGTATCTGAGATCATGTGATTTGCAGGCTGTTGAAGCCATATGATGTGTGAGAACATAGCTGTGGGATAAACACTATTTATAGATTCACATGTATGATTTCATGTGAACGCTTCCTGGGTTTCTCCCTCTCTCCTTCTCGTTAGGATGGATTATGCACATGATTCTGCACAGGTTCTAAAGGGATGCGGTCAGTAGGGGAGACAGGTGTGTATGTGTGTGTGTGTGTGTGTGTGTGTGTGTGCAATGGAAACACAAGAGCAAAGGGGATTAAAGGGTTGTGTAAGAGAGGTTGTGGATGTGTGTGTGTGTGTCTCTCCTCACATTGGCTTGCATGTTCTTGATACAACACAAAAACTCTCCATTTATACATGAAATGTAATTTTACAGGTCTCACTCTATTTTATGTATATGTGTTTGTGTGCGGGGAAGAATAAAAAGGAAGAGCAAGAAACCAAATATGTGTGTGCACTCTTATGGTGGGTATAATGCAAGCCATAAAGGCTTTCATCATATCTTCTCACAGCAGGACTGTTTTAGACCTCCAGCCAGGTCAGAGAGATTGGTTATTGAACTTTATGAAAGTGCACTACTCAAAACTCTCAGGCAATGAGTTTCCGGGAACCTAATCGTCACTGTTCTTGAGATTCAATTAAGAGTCATCCCCCAAGGTTCAAAATAATCTCCTGGAATATTAAGGTGTTCAATTTAAGTCATACACTTTCTAGGTTTCTCGCTGCTCCAAAGACCTCCACTGAAAAACTGGGCAGGTTTCAATGACAACTGAAACTGTAATTTTTAAAAGGGCAAAAAATGGGTCAGGAAACACTTTTTTCTATACGCAGGGATGCATATTAGCGCTTTGCAGATAACAAGCTCAGAAACACTTCATTCCTATAAAATGTAACAAAACATTTGGCTTTATAATTGGTTATTCAATCTGTGTGCACAGGATGCAAGGGCTTTATTGTTTGGGATGAATAGAAATTGTATTTCCATTCCAATGTTACCATTTTGCATTTCCATATTTCCTAATCCAGCTTGATTTGCAAGCACACACTTGTTTATTGTCTAACATCACCACAAGTCCAACAGACCACAGCTGGGGATTCTGACTTTCTGTCCAATGCACCAAGTTATCACATGAGGCTTCATGAGTTTGCCTATGAGTGCCAACGAGAATATTTCAAGAATGCATGCCTGTATCTTTGCCTGTTTCCCTGTGTTACTGCATGCCTGTAGTTAATTAGCTGCATGTCGAAGCCTGCAAAACATTAGGGAATTTTATCACCCTCAAACCTGGTAGTGGACAGAAAAATCAGATACATGAATTGGAAATGGCTTGTGGGGCAAAATTTTAGTGCCTTTCTTTGTTCTGAAGATCACTGTACTAACACAAACATGAAAGGGGAAGAAGTAGAGAAAACAGGTAGAATTATGGTGACTTTTATGTCCCAACAAAGCCACTAACCTTTGTGCTTAAAACATACACTAAGTCATTGGCCACCCCTAATACATAAATGCACACATACACATTTTATTAGAAATTCCATTGAGGCAATATTCCCAGTGAAATATTTATGTTTAAGGTGTAAAAGAAGCTCTTGTAGAATTTATAAATACATTTTCTTCCTGATATACAGTATGTTACCTGGCCATAAAAACACACACATTCAATCTTTCCTGGAAATCCTATTATCTCAAGAAAAGACATATGATGATAACCTATTCTGCCCCTGGGTTTTTTCTGCTTTTGTGAATGAGGAACTGAGGGGCTCAGTGTAAAGTGACACAGAAAACAAATGAATGAAGGTAGAATTGATGAGCACATAGAGGTAAAGAAGACTGATGAAGCCCTTTATTGTAATAAAAAGGAAAAATAGTGCATGGATGAGATAGTGGCATAGGATGTGGGTATATGGGGGTGGTGCTGAGCAGGTCGGACAAAGCAATGAAGAGAGGTAAATAGTGGAAATATATATACGCCTGAGAGGGTGTCCATTAAATCCTCCTCTCTAGGATGAGGATTTGATGGACGGCATTTCGTCACGGGTCATCACTCGTCTGGATGAATGACTCGAAGTTGGCTTTTGTTTCTTGTTGCCTTTAATAATCAAGATTGTGTAGTCTAAACAGTAGTGTGGCATTTACTAATGCTTTTTTATTTTGTAGTGATTAACAGATAGTGGTACAGGTATGAAAACTCCAAGCGGCTCATAAAAGAAATACTTAATCGTTTGGGTTGTTGGGTTCACTTAAACAGCCCAACATAAAAAGGAAATGGATCACAATTTTATTGACTCATTTGGCTCTTTTTATTCTCTGTGTTGCTAAGTTGACATACTTATGATGGAATTGATAGAATCAACTGATATTGACGAGCGCTTGAAAGCTGCAAATTGTTTTTCTGCTTACTTGAAGGGAGGAGGAAAAAAAAAACATTGACTCTAGCATTTTATCGCTCCATGAAGTCTTTATGGCTAATGTGTTCCATCAAATACTGAGGAACATTGGCACTGCATTGGAGTTTCTGTCCACATGATGAGAATAAGTCCAACATTCACTCCCCTGCTCTGTTTTGGTCTCCACCTACTCCTGAGAAAGATATATGGGCCTTTAGTTGCTAATGTTAGATGTTCTACTTTCTTCACAAACTACTCGTCACTTACTGTGTCTCTCCGCCATTTGGTGCTGTGCAATTAGCGTACAGCTGGTTTATCAAAACTTTTTTGCTGAAAAAAGCAGTCTGCGGCTGAAGAAAATGGGGTTGGTGAGCGTAAACTTTGCCAGCATCCACAGCAATGAGCTAAAAGAAGCAAAAGGTCTGAAGAGCTAAAGAGGCGTGCAGAGCTGGCTGATACCTTCATCATTATGAGATCCCCTTCACGTTGTGAGTGACGTTGTTAATATTAGAAAAATATTGGTAAGTGGAGCTTTAAGTGACTCTGTCCTGGATTTGTAGCACATACTGGACCCAAGAAGCAGGAATATATGCAAGATGGACAGAAAACAGAACCAGAACACATATTACAGTATGTGTCTGTGGGTTTTTACATTCAGTTGTGTGTGTACAATAACCTAGGGGATTTCATTAGCCACATTTCCTCTCACAGGGTCAGATGCCCTTGCGTGGATAGATGTATATGACTCACAGGAAGGAGGGAAGACCTCCCACATTGGAGCCTCTGAGTACCAAATACAGCAGGAGGATCTGGCTGTCAGTCAGCATCCTACACATTGTGCATCCCTAAGAGTCAGCAGAACTCTCCGCTGCTGCGTCACATTAAAGGCAAGATGACCCGAGGGTGGTGGCTGCCCGCTTTGTCAGTCTAGCAAAGCCTGTTTGGCCATTTTCGTACCATTGCAAGGGCAATTTGCTGTGTGTGACCTTTCGAAGGGCAATGTAACATGACAAGAGCTGTTAACATCTGAAGAGCACCTAGGGGTTTCTGAAGATATAGGCCATTCTTACAGTTTTAGAGTTTATCCATTTGTCATCTTTAAAATAGACTTCCCCCTTGTTTTCTTTGCTTTAATCTTTGCTGTCTATGAGGTTTTATTTATGTGGGCCAGCAGTTTTCTACTTGCCTGCACCCATTCAATGATTTCATGGTTTACAGTGAGATCACTTCCACTGGAAAGGAAGGGGGAACCACACCAGAGAAAAGATTCTCAATACAAATCAGGAGGTGGGATGCAGTTATATATCTAAAACTACTCTTTCAACCTCCACCTACAAACCACATCTTATCACAGATACAAATTATATAGACAATAAAAACTTGCCAACTAGTAGATACATTTACATTTTGATCCAGTTGACTCTATTATATATTATTATCATAACATACATCACCTCTTTTCTGCAAACTAAAATAATTGGCTATAGGTTGGTTTTCCACACAGGTTCTAATGTTAAACAGGACTGAGGATGTACTAGTTTCCTCTTCAGGGTTTCACATACTGGGATGCATGCAGACTGTACACCCCCCCAAATGGTCCAAAGAGGAATAAGCAGTTATGACAGGATGGACATATATAAACAAAAAGTGTGTATGTATATATGGACCCCTGAACATTACACCATAAGTATAAGTGAGTGTTGTAAATGTTCCAAAACCATGAGCATTAATATTAGTACCAGGCTGATAAATCGTATGGGCCGATGCATTAGCCAATATTACTGCAGCAGTTATATGGGATTGATATATGTTGGCTGATAAATAACAAGAAATTACATAAATTTAGATAAGGTGTCACCATTACATAATTTGAGCACTGACAAGTTGATTTTTCAACTGTAAAATGTCCCACTCAGTATGAATCTTGGTCACAACTAAGAAAAAAACAAAAATCTATGCAGGCCATACAAAGATTGTTTGTTGACATCATGTAATTATCTCTCTCTCTCTCTCTCTCTCTCTCTCTCTCTCTCTCTCTCTCTCTCTCTCTCTCTATATATATATATATATATATATATATATATATATATATATATATAACCAGCTGATATATTGTCATCGGATTTTTGTTAATTCCCAAATACTGATATCGGTGTCAAAATCCAGTATTGGTCAGGCTATAATTAACATGCTACTATAAACAGGGTCCACTCTTCTGGGAAGGCTTCCCATAAGATTTTGGTGCCTGGCTGCAGGGATCTGCAGTAATAAGAGTATTAGCGGTGGGGGTGCTGATGTTGGCCATTAACACCTGGCTAACTTTTGGAGTTAGAGTTCAAGGCAAAAAAACATTTTTTTCCCCTGTGGATAGGCATGTCCACATACGTTTGATACACAGACAGAAAGATAGAGGAATGGATAAAATGAGTTTGGGTGAGTTAATAGGAGACAAAAATGATGGTAAGGGCCATGATTGACACAAATCCCTACCACAAAGACAATTAATTTATTCCTCTAACTCCAACCAAATTTACAACAAATTAAATTCCGTGTGGCCCTTTTATGGTTGTGCAGTTTTCACCAACAAGACAGTTTAACGGACATCTCTACTATTTCAGCTTAAAATAGCTGCTATCAATAAATAATTCTAAAGAGTATTCTTTCTTTAATATTAAAGAAGATTGAAATCTCATCTAGCACAATCTGTTGCTATATGCATACAAGTGTGTGTGAGTGTGTGTGTGAATATTTATGTTATGCCTGTGAATGCATGCGTCTCTGTGCTAAATTATGGACGTAAGCGTGCACGCTTTCATTCCTTTCTGTTTGGATACCCAGTATGTGTGTGTGTGTGTGGCGGGTACCTTAAGTACCATTGCTCCTGAATAGAGGATGTCAGTGAACCGGCCAGCCTCTGGGGTTTAGCTTCCACTCAACACGCTGTGAACGCTGTTCTATTCTAGGAACTTGCCTAAAAACAGAGGAACACAGTTGTGGCACTTTCTGACACTCCTACCTCTGGTACAGCTGCTGTTTGGCTCGACTAGGGAGGGCAGGAGGGAGTGAAGGAGAAAAGGGAAGAGGGGCAGAAAGGAGACATTCATCCTGAAGGCATTTTTTCACCAGCCAGCAAGGTATTTACATAACCAGCTGGCAAGCTTGGCTGTTAATTAACCAGTGCGTTATCCATCAATCCTAAAAGAAAGCTCGCCCAGTAAACACTTATCCAGCCTGGCGGAGCCCGACTGAACTGAGCTGTTGAGAGGCGACAGGCTTATGACTTTGACTGTGGCAGGTGTGTGCCTCACTTTCATACGGGCCCTTGACCAGGGAATGCTAATAGAAAATGGCAAGACAGGAGGTGTGAAATAGGAGGAAGAGTGGTTGAAGGGAACATGCCTCAGCTCCTATGAGGTAAATGGAAAACAGAGACGGATGGAGGGCTATATAACACGTGAATCACCAAGCAGACGTTGGTGTGGCGGTGCCATGGTTTGTGTTTGTGTGTCTCTGTAGAGGTGTGTGTGTGTGTGCGTGACTTAAGCGGTCATTTGCTGCAGTTTTAGAACTACACTTCCGGGACATCATTTGGCAAACAAACTTTATGGTCAGGAAACACACATCGCTGTACCCTGATGTTTGAGTTACTCTAGGTGGCGCTCTTTGACTGTTAGCAATGGTGGGCATTGCTGTTCATGTTAAATACTGAACTCTAGTTCTGTTTATTCCAATTAAGTGCTGTTAAAGCTGCAAGAAAGATAAAGCGCATCAGCTTCTCTTCCTACTAAGACATTGCTTGCTTAAAGCGACTCATATAAAAGCTTTCATTAACTGGGTGTACTGAATGTTGAATCACTTATTGCTTTTGGCAATAGAGACTGGCAAAGCAGATGTTTATTTAAATGAAAGGGATTTAAATAAAAAGGATCATTACTTTAACAGTGTGTTCTTTATACTGTCATCTTCTGTGCTCTCTCCTCTCTTCTCGATCCCTTTAGAGTGACTAAAGCCACTCCATGGAGAGGAATGACAAAACAAATCAAACATGAGGAAATGACCAGGGTGCAAAATAAAACTTGACTGAATGCTATTTCAGAGAGCTTCAAAAACTATTTTACTTGCTGGAGGAAGTAGAGATAAAAAAATGTGGGGGCTGTATACTTGCATTGGCGCAGTGTACTGCATAGGGATTTCAATCAACAATTCAATTAAACCTGCATTTACTGATTTTGTTGGCCACTTGGGAGCAATGGAAGATGTGAACACAACACTGACGTATCATGACCTAAGTTAATATGACATACTTGTTAGCAAACAGTTGCTTATTTACACATCTTTCAGTTAGAGAGTAATATCATCAGTCATTTGGGGTTGTGTTTAATGCAAGTTCCATATTTACTCTTTTAGCTCCGTTTTTGGTTTCCACCAACCCCTGAGGGAAATACATAGCTGTTTACATGCTAAATGTTCCACTATGTTCACCAGCTAGTTGCTAACTGAGTTTTATGCTGAGCACTGTAAAGTTGGTGAGAAACTCGATATAAAGCCTTGTGAAGCCAAGAGGCGCTTCAGATTTGGGTGCTAATTCTATGTAGGTTTATTACCAAGAGCGAAATTGTTTTCTCACTGCCATTTGACACATATAGCCTCATATAGCTGCTTTAAGATTTATTCATAAAAAAATGACAACATTTTAGAAGTTGGAGCAAGGTATTATAATCAGTTTAGCTGTAAATGCCCACTGCAAATGGGGAACACTGCAAGGCTGTAGAAATATGTCAATCATGTTGTTTACACACACACACACACACACACACACACACACACACACACACCCAGTGAAGAGAAAAATAATCTGCTGTATACTCATGAATATCTCAAGAATAAACTATAAACCAATCTACATTTAATTTGCATATTATGTCATCAGACTATAAACACATACAGTCTCCCTGTCACTTCCCTCACACACATACATGAACACATGCACAGACACATTCAAACTGACATCTCCCACAGGGCATATATACCTATGGCTTCTACAACCCCATAGACACTTGCTTTAGTAATATATTTATTATTTACCAATATTTCAGTTATGACGTACGCGTTTGCCTAATACAGGATAAATAATATACATAATCAACTGAGGAAACACTATACTTTAGGCAGTCAATGTACATGTGTGGACGGGGATGATTTCCAGGTCCCTCACAATGTGTGACTCAATATGTGAGTCCAAGAACTGAGACACAGACACACACACACACACACCTCAAGAAGTTCTCAGTGGTTGTGGCAGGTACATGACAGAGGCTGCTGACACCGCGTCCCCCTCTCAGCTGTGGCTTATAGATTAGGCCGGAGCTAATGAAGTAGAATGGTGTGTGGAGAATGAGCTTTTTATTTTAGCTCATTGTATTTTCATATCTGTAAGTTCCCACTTTAATTGTGTCAGTTTAGGACTTGTCACTCTGCAACATGCAGTTTGCCTCTTTTCTGTGTACCAAGCAGAAAAATGCCAGGAGAACAGGTCAAAGGTGTAGCAGAAGAGTCAGTAGACATCTACGATGGACTTGAAAACGGACAAGCAGGACAAACCAAATTTAGCCTGTTTTAGCTTTAAGAACATAAGTGCTTAGGTAGCAAATACTAACACATTTTTATTTTCTATGTATCAAAACATGGTCTTCTCTTCTTAACTTAGCTTGTTGGCCACCCATGAACTACTACTAATGACTTGTTTATTACCAGCTGATGCTCCTTTCAACATCTGCCATCCGCAGGCTGCCCCTTACACTAGCAATTAACTATAATTGCCCTCCCTCTTCAAACTTAATATTTCAATGCCTGCTGCTTTGATATCCTATTCTGACTACAACTGCGATGCCTGTCATGGTGGGATAATACAAAATCACAAGCGTTTGATGGGTGGGGGAATTAAGTCAAATTTAGGAGTAAGTCTATCCACAGCAGTGAGGCCTTTTTTAAATTAATGGAACAGACCAAGCTAACACCATGGCTTCTCCTATGCTGCGTAAACCCTGTGGAAATGTAAATGCAAGCTGCTCTTTCAAATAAGAACAAAACCCCCACAAATTTTCCCCCTCAATTTCACATCAATAGGTGTGAATGTGAGTGTGAATGGTTGTCTGTCTCTATGTGACAGCCCTGTGATTGACTGGAGCCCAGTTCAGGGTGTACCCCGCCACTGACCAAATGTCAGTTGGGATTGGCTCCCTGCGACACTGTAAGGATAAACTGTATAGATTATGGATGGGTGGATGGATGGATAGTTAATAATATGCTTTTGAAAGATTGTGCTAATTATAGACGCAAAACAATGCATTTTAAGTCTTGAAAGATTAAAACATATTAGAGCTGCAACAATTAGACGATGAATTGGCAACGCTTTTGATAATCGATTAATAAGTTTAAAAAAATGCCAAATGTGATGATTTGCTGCTTTTCTTTGTCATACAAGACATTACATTGAATATGGTAATCTTTTGGACTGTTACTCTAGTCAGACAAAACAAGCATATTGAAGACATAACCTTGAGCTGTAAGAAATTGTGAATGCCATTTTTTCACTATTGTTTTACATTTAATAGATTACATGATTAATCAATTAATCTAGTAATCAGCAGATTAATCAATAATGAAAATAATTGTGAGTTGAAGCCCAAATACATATACTAGTGGTAACTTTACAGTGAATAGTTCAATTTCTTCCATTTGGCCTTAGCCTTGGCTCAAAGAAAGAAACAAAGAAAAGTCATGACATGTTTCAGTCCCTACATCATTTCCCAACAATTGTAAGAATGTCTTTCCAATTCGCCTACCTCGAACAGATCCACAGAGACGCTCAGAGGATTGGAAAGAAAAGAGTGGTATTTAATTAAATGGCTACTTGGCTCCGCTGTGTATTATATCTATCAGGACATTCCTGTGCAGAGAGTGAGAGCTGCCTTCCGCTGTACTGAGCAGCACCAGTGGAGATCAGAAGCAATTTGACAGAAAGAATTGTGCTTGAACTTCCCAATTTACTGAAGACAGAAGTGTTATAAAATAGTGGCAATTATTTTTCTGACAGCATCCTTAAAGCTAATATATAAGAACAACTTGTGTACGCATTACAATCACACAGTCATACAATTGTCTGTTTAAAGGAGAACTCCAGTATGAAATGTCTCCCCAGACATAAATTGAACCTGAACAGCCTCTGGTAATGATTTTGTTTACACACCCCTGGCTTTATGTGGAGTATATTATAGACAAGTCAAATTGGGTTTCATTAGAGCTGTAGCTTTCCCATTGTATTTTATTGATCCTTTTGCACTTCAGGCTACAGTAAATGAGAATAGATGCCATTTTACGGAACTATTCTGTGAACAGGTGCATTGTTTCGAGTGGATATGGATAAACTTTGCAGTAAGTCTTGTGCTAATAACTGCTTGACAGGCTCCATGGTCTCTTTATGGACCCCAGGCTCTATAGTCTCTCCCCTCACAATGCTGATCAGGTCAGCTTCACCAAACTCCCATCGTAACCTTTATCATAAATAGAAATTGTCGAAGTCAATGATTTAACAGCACATCAGCATTTAGGTGTAACTTCACCCTGTTCCAAATGAATGAGTCTTGGCTCGACTACCCTTGCATTAACAACCTAATAAAGCTGAGAGACTCACATTTGTCTCCTCTGTACCAGGGCTGATAATGATGGTCTCCCTTATTATAGGAAGAGAAAGAGACAGTGAAGGTCCCTGATGAGTCATTCCTCTTTTAGGATAACAAGGGCTCTAACCTCTGAATACACAGGAGTGTACATGAAAAGAGGTATTAGAGATCCGTATAGACAATTTTGAATGCCAATTTACAGAAGTAAAGTTCCCTTGACACACTGTTATTATAAATAACAACAAAATGGCAACATAACTAAAATTTGTTCCCATGACACAAAAAGCTTCAGATTTTTTAACACAAACATAAAAATTATGAACATCACAAAATCAAAACTACATATTTTGCAACATATTTCATAAATCATCTGTTTTAAATCTATTATATTGTTATCCTCTGAAATGTAGTGGACTAGAAATATAAAGTAGCAGATAATGGATATATCGAAGTACATCTACCTCAGATTTGTACTTATGTACACTACTTGAGTAAATGTACTTAGTTACTTCCACCACTGCATTTGAACCGCAGATCAGATCTGGCTAGCAGATCTGGATACTGTAATCTCTCCAGTGGGTTCTGGGTTAGCCCCGGGGTCTTCCCCCAGTTGGATGTTCCCAGAACCTTCTGAGGGGAGGCATCCAGGTCAGACTCCAAAACCACCTCAACTGGCTCCTTTCGACTGAAATTGCTTTTCAAAGCTTGTACCTGCAATCTCATTCTTTCAAACAGTACTCACAGCTCATGACCACGGGCAAGAGGTTGGAATTTTTTTTTTTAAATAGTACAACGCTTGCTACTGATGCCGTACCAATATGACTGTGGTGCACTCCATTTTACCATCTCCTCCTTTAAACAGTTAATCCTATTTTTATTAGCCATGCTGGGGGCATGACTCTAGGTATGGCAGAGCTGGTCTGTCAGTTGGTCCACCACTTTCTCCCAGACAGAAAAATCCAAACAATTATTAGGTGGACTGCCATGAAGGTTTTTACAGATATTCCTGGTTCCCAGATAAGGTATCCTAATGACGTTGGTGATATTGTGACCTTTTCATTTAGTGCCGCCAGCAGGTTTACATTTGTGGTTTTAAATGAAAGGTCTCAACAGCTGTCTGATGGATCGTCTTTGGCAATCCTGTAACTTTTCATCATCAGGTCAAACAGTGCAATACTTTGATTTACAACCAAATACCAGAAAAACTCATTGCTAGTCAGTCTCAGCTGTACTTTGTGTTAAGTGTTAAATGATCGCATGTTAACTTGCTAAACTAAGATGGTGATCATGGTAAACATTATGCTTAATATCAACATGTTAGAATTGTCATTGTGAGCATGTTACAGTAACACGCTGATGTTAGAATTTATCTCAAAGCAATGCTGTGCTGAAGTATAGACTCACAGAGCTTGAAAATATGGTTTTCTTGATCGACACACACCCCTTTTCACTATCTCCAATAGGTTAAACTAATTCTTTATCAGCATGACTACTGTCAGGGGATTAAGTATGCATTGTGATCTGCATTCTGTATGTTTTGTTGCAGAATCTTTTGTCTGCCAAAACAGCTCAATATTCAATCAGTGTAGCTGACCATGAGGTGTTAAACAGGTTTAACATCACTGGGTGTAGGTTCACATAACAGATACTTTATCCCACAAAACAAGAGATTGACCTGTCTGCGACTTACTTCAACACATACTGTTACTCATTTACATACAGAGATACTGTCAAGTTAAAGACTTCCTTTCACATGCCTAACCTGAAGGGCTTTACTGCACTAGCAGAGATCATTTGAAGCATGTTGGGGACGTTTGGAGCTGTCAGACAGAGCTGCTCTATTAGAAGGTGAGAATAACATTTTCATGCAAATCAAGTGTTGTTAATACAAAAAAAAAAAAAAAGATATGACCCCTACATCGTGGTTGTATCAAGGCCAGGTCACTGACAGAGCAGCGCACTTTTCACCTGTCCCCTACAAGATGTACTGCAAGCCCAGTTGGAGAAAATCAATAAGTGAAACAGAAGAATGGAGAAAATCACAGGAGACATAAGAAGTGCTCCATCATCAGTAGGTAGGCACCACAGCTGAGCCTGAGAGTTCTCAGTTCCAGATGCGCATTGTATTTAAAGTTTAAGAAAGTCATGTGTGTATGACAGAAACAGGCTAATTATCCATCTGTAACGTTTAAAAGCAACTTGGCCAAGTAAATATGCTCTATTTAATTTCTAGCCAGAACAATAGACATCTTGTTGGTGAATCACTTGAAAGCATTAAAGGGAATTATTCTATTTTTCTTCAAGCTGCATGAAATTGTTTGTTAAATGTTCTCAATTATTTAATGTGAAGTAAAATGACTGCATCTGTTTTAGTCGGGCAGAACTTTACAAAAATAGCCCTTTGTCAATAATGTATCTTGAATACTTTATTATCTTGCTTATGACAGGCATATCCAAACTTTTCCATAAAGGATGTGACAAGGTTTTCATTCCAACCAGGCAGGAGCACACCAGGCTTGACTTATTTGTATTTTTGAACATCCCCTTTGCACCATCAAGCACCTCCACAAATCATGCCCATGTATATTTAGTAAACAATGTGATGTGATTTCCTTTATGATTGCAAGGTTGGGAAGATGAACCTTTACTGTGTATTTAATCTTCTTATGCAGCTTAGGGTAGGAGGCAGGGTCCAAAGTACCTGCCACCTGCTTCAGATGTTCACTATTCATCCAACAGCTTTATTTACTAAATGTACTGATGTTTGGTAAATTAAGATTCAGGGAGGGTGGTAAGTGTTGCACACCTCTGCCAAAATCCTGACCTCGCTCTCTACTTTTCTGATGACAACACACATATACTTCTTTTCAAAGAACAATCAACCTTGGTGTGATGGTAGGATGTCAATGATTGATCGGGTGTGATCTCACCCAGATTGACCAAGTACTGCCTGACTTTATCCAATGTTCTCAAAATAGAAAATGGCATTTACACCAGTGCTCCCATGTGATTAGCTTTGGTCTAGCAACAAACAACCACAAAGCACTTGCAGAAACACATCAGTATGTGTGTATGCAAATCCATCGATATGTGTGACAGCTTCTGCTAAAGACTTAGCTCCCAGTTGGACTCAGTTTAAGGTGTTTTTTTCTGTTGGGTGTTTTGCACTTCCTCTGGAAAATCCCTAGGGTTCACACAAACAAGTTGCTGATCACACTGCTCTGTGTTAACAAGGCAGGGCGAGTTTTTGCAGCAACAGGTCCCTGTTGATCCCTCAGGTATTTTCAGTCCTGCAGTACATGTGACTAAAACAAATGAAGAATGTGCCACTGCTCTCTGCTACTGTCATTACTTTAACAGGTGTTTTATTGCCCTGAATCTGCTCTCAGCATGCAGTAATCAATATTATCAACTTGGTGTTCATACTCTTTCGGTTAAAGTAATAAAGGTAATAGATTCATCATGTGTACTTCATTAAAATAGCAAATGTCATTTTCTATCTGGCTGCAGCTCTCAATTACTGGATATAATTAAACTTATTTTAGAGTACATGTATCCAATCTATTTGTTCATCTACATGTCTTGCAATTAGCAGCAACTTTGTCTCTATTAGTGCACTGCAGTTTATACAGCTGCTGTCAGCCCTTCATTGTGCCACAGGTTTGCTTTTCTGCACAGTCCCCTTGACATAAAGATGCACATCACATACAGTAGAAAGCCCAAATGACACCACCTATTTTTTTGCAGCTTTCAACCATGCTTGATGGATTAATCTTGGTGCCCATACTAAAAATAGCTGCTGCTGATGAAAATGCATTACATGAATGTGGCATTTTATGCTGGATGGTATCTATGCAATCTCAGTCTGCCCCCCTAAATTGACATACAGATGTTCCTCGATGGCAGTGGCATCTTAATGGTTGGAAGAGCAAGCTTGTGATTGCAAAGTCAGCCTGTCTACACACAAAGACCTGCAGACGAAATCGAGTGAAGAAACAGAGTGACTGCCATTCTCATCTCCTTCAATTACTGCCACGTCTGCCACATGAAACATGAAAGAGGTTTCCACTCCTTTTCACTTTCTGATTGATCAGGGAAAATGTCCACACTCACATGCTGATGCACCTACGTGTTACCATAGTTACAAGGTCTTGCATAAATATCATGTTTGAGAAAAATAAGTTGTGGGTTTGCAAATTCTTACCTCATCTTAGCTCTACAACACTTACTTAAATTTAGTATTAATGAGATTTGAGAGTTGATAAGGTAGTCACACTATGACTTAAAAGATGCCCTTTGGAGGTTTCTGGTTAACAAACAAAACTCATGTTTACATTCAGTGTTATTTACCAAAACATATTGTGTTTATCCTTAAGGTTCTTAAAGTACTTCAGAGCTTAATTACTTCTTGGTGGATGTCCTTGAGATTAAACTCTTGTAGCAATAATTTAGGCTGGATTCTTTTGAGGATATCACAATGCAGCTGTGTTATTAAAAGCAATTTTGTTACCTTGAAAGTTATAAAAGTGTATTTGCACTTATAATGGCAGAGACGATGACATGTCACGTCATTCAGACTATACAGGTTTAAAGACATGTAGTCATTGTATGGATTGAAGTATAGCAGCTCAAATAACATAGTCTTGAATCTCTACCTGCGCTAAGTCTACGAGACGAGATGAGTCTAACACTATAAAAAAACATATAACTGCCTACTGTTAGGCCCCATTAAATCATAGCATATCCCCGTTCTTTTCACTTAAACAAAAATGGATGGTGAAATATTCTTTCTGGTGAATGCAACACTGTTTGGACTTGGCGTCGCAGCCGAATGCTTTCTTTCGTCCCACAAGCTCAACATCATTTTAAAAGCTTCCATTAGTTTTTTTAAAGCCATGACCTTTCATGTGGGAAGAAACAATTGGTTTCCAGCAATTCTGCCAAAAAACAAGCAGATGCAAAGCGGAGAGAAACAGGCTGTGTCTCAGACAAAGGCCAAACATAATGATGCAGTAAGAAATAAAGAATACTTCATTTTGAGATAATAAACAGTTTTTTTTTTCGCGTAGCAAACTGTGAAGTAAACGCTGTAACAGGCATCTGGTTAGTTTCATAAACAGGGATTCATGGTGCTTGTCACCTTGTCAGAACAAGGTTTTACAAGAACAAGAGCACAGACCTGGAGGACTACTGAATCCACTCTTCCTTTCTCTCCTTCTTACTGGGTCTCTCTATTAAAACCAAGAGAATGGATTCACTGTTACACAGAGGCTGTATCTAACAACAATCATACATAAAGTTCAGTATTTGCCATTTTATTCTGCAAATAACATACACTATTAAGTAAAATATTGAACTTTACCCCTCATGTAAGGTGAACCTGGACTGTAAAATAAGATCACACATTCAAGTATATACAGTTTACTTGATTTCGTGCTAATGACTTTTACTTTCCGATTTTTAAAAAGTCTCAGTTTGTTGTTGGAGCAGCTAATAACAGCAGAGATCAGAAAAGCAGGTAGCCATTTGGAAAACCGAAAATAAGAAACAAAATACAAAAGACAGGCAATAACCCTAATGATAGCATTTTGGCTGCAAATCACATTTCTTTGCATTTCACATCGCCTTTTGTCATATTTTGGAGTGATAATAATTTTTAGTTGCAGTTATTGTTGGATGGTTTGCAAGCCCACATTTCTTTGCATTTTTATCAACAGACAAAATAAATTCCATAGACACTGGCTATACACCTAAAGCATAAACCTTTGACTAATTAATCTCATGCTCAATCAGTTTTTAATGTTTCCCAGAAACTTTTATTCTGTTCTAACTTTTCTATTGCAGCATTTGATTTCTGTATTTGCAGTTTCTTTATGCCGCATATTCCTTTTCAAATTAGTGAAAACATTTCCAAATATGCATTCTAACATATAAGTTTTTATGTGGTGAAGATGTTTTCTCCATTTGCTTGACTTCTGTTGCATCCATGTGTAGGCCTAAATCACTGAAATGAGACAGGACTGACTTTTTGGTTTTTCATTATTGTTCTGATTTCAAAAGAGAAAAACAATGTTCAGTAAATGCATATGGACAACAAAAACTAATTATCGCGGCAGCTATTTCTGTATCTTTATCGGGGAATGGCTAAATGTTCAAAAACAAAAACCAATGAACTCTTTAAGAGTATAGCAGATTCAGTGGAGTGAAAAATATGATAGGACAGAGGGAAATGAGGACATTCGCAGGCCATGCTGTGTGCTGCTCTCCTAAGGTTTTTAATCATGTCACAATTTCAAGTGTATGCAAAACAGAAAATAAAATATTAGGCTCTGCAGTATTTTTAGGTGAAACCAGCACTTTCCAAGATGTTTTATGCAGTACAGTGAGAAAGTAACACTCGATATAAACCATGTCACTGGCAATTAGCTGACTTTTTTTAACAGTATTAGATCTTTAAACAAGTGTAAAATATTGTGAAGAATGGAAACTTTTACCTGAACCCTCGACATGAAAAATACTAACTACACCTTTATGCGTATATCTACCTGTCTGCACCCTGTCTTCTTTATCTTTCATCCTTATTTTTCTCCTTTCATTGATACAAAATAAAGCCATTGCATTTTTCACCAAAAGGCTTTATACAATGGCAGACACACTCACACAGATTGAGAAGAATCAAATATCACAAGTTTAAATGAGGACACTCGTCCTGAGATACAGGTTCACAGATGAGAAGCCATGGCATCTTCTGCATTGCATGAATGGGATAAAAATAGGAACTCACTTTAACACAGAAAACGTGTCTTCCAAACATTAGTGACAAATGAGCAGCGGTGTAGCTATGTCAGACCTGCAGGCTTAAATACTGTATTTCCGTCGCCAGAGGAGAACTTCACCCCCACCCCTTGTTTTGGCTGGCAGATGTTTTCTTACCCATGGGAGCCTTTGATTCACGTTCATCCTGTTCTGCCTCGAAGAGGAGAGCCCCAGCTTCCAAATTTAGACACAGTGTATCTTGGTAATTGACTTTATTTCTGCTTTCCGCATATGCAGTGCTGTTTTCTAATAAGTACATGCTAAAAAAAAGGCTTAACATGTTGAGGGGAAGGCCTCAATGCACAGTAACTGTGATGATGTGTTGACCCAAAGCACAACAACAGCTTGATGAAGAGAAATATAAAAATGATATGTAAAGCAAAAATAGGCAGTATAACTATCGGAAAGCCTGCAGCAGACTATGGGGCACATTGCCTGCTGGATTCCCACAATGCAGACAACTGGAGGGCACTGATAGAGCCTCTCCAACCTGTTTGGAATCTCAGTGAACTGAACAAAAATAGACCCTGCAGACTGTACAGTAGCGGGCAGGAAGTTAGTGGGCAAAAGAGAGAGACAGAGAGGAAGACAGATAGCCAGCCAAAACAGGAGGCACTATGTTCAAAGTGACAGATTGGCCCAAGCTCCGAGGGTGTACTTTCACCAGGCAGCATGTCTGTTTCCCATGGCCAGAGGGTTCTTCAGATGGCCATCTATTTTAGCAGAAACATTTTCTGCTGTTATTTCTACTGCAATATTAAAGTCGCCTTTACTACTTAGGATATTTAAAAGTGGAAGAGGGTAAAGCCATATTTTATCTGTCTCAACAGCCTAATCCAAGCATATGACGAAGTCGCGTGATGACTGATTGTCCGTCAAACATTTTTATTTTATCCTAGATTAAGAAGTAATTTGATGTCCTTACACTTTTAAGATCTGGGTTGCCACGCATCTGCTTACACTAAGTCTCCTTGAGTAAGACACAGACTTGCTAGTATTTCTAGATGTGCTGCAGGGGAAACTGACCAATTCTCTGACCTCCTTGTGGAGGTGAGCAATGCTTAAAAACAGCTTCAGAGAGAAATGCTCGACTGTAATGGGCAGCTTTGAAAATCTTTACCAGTTTTGCCTGCTCAGAGTCTGCTTATCTGAAATTCAATCAATTTTTCTTCTAAAATTGATTGTGACTTTTTGAAGAGACGTAATAGACATAATTCCTAAAGATGAAAGATGGGATGTAAAAAGGCAATTATTAATGTAGTCACTTTGTAAGTAATTAGGTGCACTTCACACAGTATGTAATGAGCAATTGGATTGCATACCCCACTGTGAGAGACATACTATATTGTGCATGTATGATGTCAGGACAATTAGCTGGGGTAACTTTGAGGATGCTCAAGGACACCTACACTAATACATAGACACAATCTCTTCCTATGATAATCTTGCAAACCACATGCAACTCTGCCAGGCTTTAACGTGGAACATATTTTTTCATCATTTAATGGAAGTTTTCACCCAGAGCAACAACAATTGCACTGTAATCCTGATTACTAGAGCAAACTGGTGTTAGGTTAGCACAGTAAACATTATAACCCAACTATACCAACACAGGTAAGCTCACAAACAATTATAAGAAACTTGGTGAAGAGGCCTCTGGCAATTGATCTGAATTTCTGTGCCAGGTATATATCATAATTCTTTTCAATTTTGATCACCAGCTGTGCAACTGTAAACCCATAGAAAAAAGGTTATTGGTAGATATTGATGTCAACAAGTAAACACTGCACAGAACATTATTCTATTATGTCTGGGCCCCTCAGCTGGAGAGGAACATTGTATGTAGTAGATCTGTGACTACAGCACACCATCTGAATGCATGTAAACAAGCATTAAAAAGTGAGGGCTTTAGCATTTTGTTCAAGGCTGTTTCAACAAATACTTTTTGATGTGGCTTGGGCTCTGATTTTAAGTGAGACCTCTGGATAAGCAGGCCAGTCCCTGTAACCACCAGGGAGCCCTGACGTCCAAACAGGTGCCCATAGAGGGAAATGATGCGGGGAGGTGGAGTGGATGGTGATAATTACTTTTCAGAGACAAGGACAGAGTAGCAGAAAGGAAGAACACAATGTTACGCCACGTCAGCTGAAAAATGAGCTCTTGTTCATAACATAATACTGAGCGCTGCTATCATCTGACAGATCTGCATGTGTGCACCGGAAATCAGACACACTAATTGCGACACACACACCCATACACATGCAGTTATACATAACCTCTGTCAACCACCTCCATGAGTTACTTTTAGGGGGCATTAAGGTGAATGGCACAAATACCTGAATGCATTTAATGACTAATAATGTGCAGTATCTAGGGAGCACTCTCGTTAGGAGTGAGTGCCAGCATAATAAAGCCCAACTCACCTTTGCAAAGGTCAGTGCAAAAATAAATGTGATGATTGAATAACAACATAGATCAATTTCTATAGATCAATTCACACTGAGCCGAGCACGGAGAAGGCAACAGATGAAACGAGAAAAACATTGCAAAAACTGCTACACTAGTAGCAGTAATGTAACAATAGGCAGACATTGATACATTGCAAATACACACACATGAAAGCACTGCAGCATATCGTCTCAAATTCTGTCCAAGACTGACTGTCACCTTGAAAAGCATAAAATATCAATGTATCTAACAAATTTGATGATATTGGCCTGAGGACAAGTAGCCCATTAAGCAAAAAGAAGAAAGCATGCAGTACAGCACAATGGAGTCTGTTTTCTGTGCCAGGTCCAATAGATTTGTTTTTGTTTGGAGACTGGCTCTTTAACCCTAACCCAGGATTATGCATCACTTGGCTATGCTAACCCAGGGTTATTTATAATTTGGTTTTATAACACAGGATTATTCATCATCTGCTGCTGTTAACCCAGGATTATTTGCATTTGCGGCTGTTAAAAAACGGATTATTATTTCACCTGGCATTGTTAATCTCTGATTGTTACATTACATTAGACTGCATTACTTTTATTTATATAGAGAGTAATATATAATATTATATATATAATAAGTGCATTCAACCATGTGAATACAACCCCTAAAATTGCAAAAATCATGAAAGTACATACAATTCATCAAATAAACTGAACTGCTTCAAGTGCTGCATTTAGAAACAATAAGAGATAGAGAAAGAGTTTACATTTTCTTCGTGGGCCAAGGTGCAGTCTGAACAAATTAGTTTTCATCAGCGACGGAAGGTATGTAGAGTTTCTGCTTCCCCCCCGATGTCAGTGGGAAGCTCGTTCCACCATTGTGAAGCCAGGACGGCAAACAGTTGGATTTTGTTGAACAGTAGCTGGCTCCCCTTCGTAGTGAGGGACTAGCAAGCCGTTTGGCAGTAGCAGAGCATAGTGGACTGGCTGGCGTGTTACCATGGATGTTAGGTGGCCATGAGCCATTTATGATTATCTATGACCTGGTGGACCTGGAGATTATGTATCGCCTGACCCAATAAACACATGATTTTTTTTTCACCTGGCCCTTTTTAACCCATTTTATGTTGACACTGAAGAATTTATGTCTGTTACAAACAGTGAATGTTCAACATCATTAGATCAAGAGCAACCTAATATTAGATAAGAATGAATGGAGAACCAAGGTCACTGCAGTAAAAAAAGTAATATCATTCAGTGGGATAAGAGATCTAGAGTGTAACTACACAACAAGAATATAAAAGGCAGACATACAGTAGAAATTGTAAATTACATATGGCTTACTATGTTGTTATTTAAATGTAAAACAAACTATTATTAAGAATTGACAAAGAAATGTAATGTATTGCCACGGTTGTTAACAAAAACTCTTTGAGTTATAAAATACTATGCTATATTGAGTCTGAAAGATTGACTTCTCACAAAGTTACTATGAAAAGCATCATAAAGGACTACTGTATATTGACACCCTTAGATTATTGTAAGATTTTCAGCATAATAGGTATCCAGTAGTAACTGTCATTACATACTGATAACTCTCTGTTATATCAGTTATATCATATATAGTTTAGCTGTCTGTGTAGCCTGCTGTTGCCTTTATTATGTAACTGTATTAGAATACACAGTTTTATTAAACACCAAGATACTGTAGAAATTGTCACTTAAGCCTAAACTTTAACTGCTCCAAATAAGGTTAGCTGTGCAGCAGATGTTACCATGGTGATCTTCCCCAGTTAACAGTGAGTCACCGCCACCATTGAGAAATTGAAAAGCCGGTTAAGCACCGCAGAGACAGCTCACTAACCTATTAATTTTGCTTTGTAAAACAGGCCTCTTGGTCTACTGAGCCTTGGCGTCTTTTGAGTTCCTCCGAACAGAGAAAGGGGGCTGTGATTGTTGATGTTTTCAACTAATAAAGTAATTCAATATTTGATATGCTCGACAAAACACAAACACAAAAAAATTCTATTTTCTTGTAGGGTAAAGTTTGAGCCCATGAAAAACCGCAACTATGCATAGTACTACACATTCATGCCAACAAAGTAGGTCTTCCTTATACACACACATAGAGCCTTTGAAAAGAACAAAGACAGCACCTTTCCTCATGTGTATTGTGCACCTGGGTTCTGTTTTCCCTCAGACACATAAAGAAAACAGTACAATATCTTCCTTCCTTCCTTCCTTCAGTGAGCCAACAACCCTTCCTGACTTGTAATAGGACCCAGGACCTTCTCAGCACTCCATTCTTTAAAAAAAATTACAATTTACAATTAACATTCTCAATCATTTATTTTCTGATCTTGATATACACCAGCACATTATATTTGCTGTATATTTCTGGCAAGATTTACTAAGTCATGACTTTGGATATAAAAGGTGCAGGATCACTGAAATAATGAAAATGATTTAAAAAAATCAACAGGGTGTGAGATGATGGAGATTCATTGACGGAGATTCCCACTGCAGTTTCAACTTTCTGTGACTTTACCAGAGCTATTGCACCCGTTCTTTTCCTGTGATTTAAATCTTGACATTGACTGATGTCACCGGCTCTCGCTCTGGCAGGCAGCCCAGACACAGAGAACCTGCCAATGTAAAGACGTATTTCTCAAACCAGGACAAAGTAGAAGGTGAATGTTTGCTTCCACTTTTTGGGGACTGTTCTATCAAGATGAGTCAATTATTCTTTTCTTGAGAGGACATGAATCAAGCCTCTTACTGTGGTTGTAGTCACTTAATGTCTGAGGTGTTTCAAAGACATTCTGTGCAGACTGACCGCTATAAGCCTCCAGTGTACCTGTACCCACACAATAGATAGCTAAAAATTGCTTAAAAAAAGCTTAATTAATGTACCTATAAGTAGACAAGTATATTTAACTTTTTCAAAGTGATCAATAATAATATCGCACAAGCGTGAAAACAGTCCTCAAGGTGAGCGAGCATACTAACTGGGAATGAAACATAAATTTGCAGCTTTTCCTGGTAAAAACAGCTGACGTGCCTGAAAGACGTCTGCTTTCATCTACATGACTATTATATGACAAGAATGTAAATTATGATGATGAAATCCCAGCAACATACCACCAAATGGAATAATGAAAGTGCCACCATACCTTTCCATATTTTGCAGTGGTGCATGCTTACAGATATATCTATGCAATCACTGGCTTGTCAGACACCTGCCAATCACAACATCCAACTGACTGGGACTAAACATAATGCAAACTAGTCTGTGAAATAGATGCAAGAGGAATTGATTCTGAAGAATAATCTGCACACGTGCGAATAAAACAAGAAAGGTCTGCAGAGAATTATTTCTAAATTGCAAAAAACACACTCCCGTAAGTCTGTCACACCAAACTGAACCTTGTACATGTAGTTTCCCACTGAGCAGGAATGATTCACAAACAGCTACGATGCGCAGCAGCTGCGCGGTGCTACTGCCCACGCATCTTGACAAGAGCTGTCCGGGGGCAACCCTGCAGGAGACAAACGGTGCATAGACCTTTTCCGCGGTCTCCAGGGACTTATCTAGTTCATTTCTACGTGATAGAGGTCAAGCCCTGAGCACAGCCACTAATGACACCACTGACACATCCTTACACCCCTAAGCAGCAACCATAATTAAGCAATAATAATTATGGTCACGCCTGCCACTCGCTCCATCAGAAGAAGGCAACATAGGTGTGCTTGAAATGTTATTAGAGGCATTTGGACACAGCAGGCAGAAGTTCCTATCAAGACTTACAGACAAAATCAACACACTATAACATAGCCTTGTGTCTGCAGTTTTAATGAATCAGTGTTTAACTCTGTTAATGAATGGACATTTGACAGTGCAGACTCTCTATTAATCCCCTGAATCCCTTCTCCAAACTGGGCAGCATCATCGGGAAAGATCTCATCATGCCAGTGTTTGTCTTGGATATAGATGCTTGACTGTTTTTTTCATGTTTACTGAACAATATCGTGAGCTGTTATTTTTTATTTTATTTTTCCAAGGTACATGCTGATTATCTCAGAGCGCAACACTCTTATTCTTACACAAGGCAGAATGCTCCCTCTGCTCTCTCACTCCCCAAAGGGTCTTTCATAATGTACAGATTACTTTAAGGTCGCTAGGTTGCTGGGTTGAAGCTGATGTTAAGTGACGGTGTTATTTTTAAAGTCAGTGCCATTTATTTTTAGCTTGTGATGCATGTGACAAAAAACAACTGTACATGTTCACTGTCCAAGCTTTTTTTAAATGACACTATCTAAAATAAAAGTGGATGCAGCTTATTTTAAAGTCTTCCCCTTTTGTGATGGCCAAGAAGTCATATTTCTGGGAATCTCTAATTATTTGACACGTTGCTTGTTCTCTATCTGCCACTTTGTTTTGGGAACTTTGGAAAGCCTGAATCCCTGGAAACCAGTATGACAACCTGTCTTTTCCTCATCAACCTCAGCACTAGCGGAAAATCTAACTCTGGGAATGGGTGCACTTCTGTCAAGATGGGCACAGATGGCTGTGTGTGCATGTCTGTGTTTGTTTATTTTGCAACATCAAATAGGTAAAGGATGTCACTGACACTTCCCTCCTCTTTAGCTGTCCTTTTAATTTGTCAGAAGTTGCACATTTCGTAAAGTCTTAACCGCTAAACGACCCCCCCAAAATACACAAGTGAATAAGTAAGTAAGTAGTGAAAATAGAAGAGCTATTGTGTAGATGAAAAAAAAAAAAGACGCGTGAAGTAAACAGGGTGTATGCATGTGGATGGTTTTTATTTCTGGAAACCTTTGTGCATGCATGTGTGGGATGTGTGCACAAATGTCTTCATGTATGTATGCGTTTGTGTGTTGGGCTGGTGCTGCCATGACAGCAGCGAACGCTCCTCAGGTAGTGTCACCGTGGTCACAGCTCTGCTGTCTGTCCTGTTTTCCTCCCATACAGTCCTGTCAATGAACCTCCTTTACTAAGCTGTCTCTGCACTGCTGGGAGCATTTTTAACCCTATGTAAGGAGAAAATTATTAATGAAGTCCAAGAAATGACGAAGAAAATTGATTTACTCAGTATAGTTTTACATTACAGCAGTAGATTTGTGCTAAAATTGAGCAAAAAAAGAAAATTTGACCACAGCAATATTTTCACCGAGACATGAATCAGGTCATCTTACAGAAACCAATGATGGTGGGAAATCTCCACACTACTCGACTTTTCTTTTCAAAAATATTGTTACTACTTTGATTTCAAGTAACTGCAACATGGATAAATGTAGGTAAAAGCATGCAGCCATGTAGAGTTTATTTGCCCTGTTTAATCCCTATATTTAAAAAATAAAACACATGAGACATATGTGCAGCCCTCCTTCAGCTGCCCAAACTCTTGCTCACTCAGCATGCAGGGTAATTCGGCTGCCAAAGAGCAGGCGGGCATGTGCAGGATGGCCTGCAGGAGACACAGAAGGTCAAAGCATTATGAGAGATTGGAAGACCACCGACAGGACTATGAGGTCAATGTGGAAAGATATGAGAAAGGCAAGGTACAAATGACAGAGGACAGATTATGGATGGAGAGGCACTGTCTTTTTTTAAAAAGACAGTGGACGGAAGATGAATGGACATAGAGAAATATCAGTGGTCAAGATGGTGGAAAGAAAAGAGGCAGTCAGGTGGAAAGAGAAAGAAAAGGATCATAGGGTTGAATTAAATAATATAAGGTCTAAAAAGTAAAGCTCATATTCTATTTTTATATTTTGCACACAATGTGAGCTGATTGACAGTTGGAGCTCTTTCGATTTGTGCATGAGAATGACTCCCTTTGATTCTAGTTCAAGCAATGAGCAACCTTGCTGGGTCTGGGATAGCCCAAAACCAATTTACGTGCACTGTAACATCAGATGGTAAATGCAAATACGATGGTAATGATGCAACTAAACCTAGCTGCTGCCCCCCCCACCCACACACACAGTATCACACACACACACACCAATAGTTTGTTAGTTCATTGACATATACTGTCTATCGCAATACAAACATTTGAAATAATTGTATGTGATCATATAAAAACATTACATATACAAGTCTATAAAATCAAATACATGGTTTCATCCTGCCCCAACTCTCATAACCCACAACCCATATCCCCCAACCTATCTTGTGTACTCTTATTGTTGAGACATTGTGTTGAGACAAATTGTTGTTACAATCTTTTGTCCACCCCTTTCTATTCAATCTATTTCTAGTATTTACTTTCCCTCCCTATAACAGCTTGAATCAATTCAAATTTGGCTTTTGATCAGCTTTAGATAGATTCAGCAATGGTGCCAAATTGAGCAATGGAGTTGAAATTTATAAGCAAACTTTTAAATACAAATTTGTAGTGGTAAAAAATACTTCTGGTACTTTTGGCATACAATAGCATAATTAACACAGCCGATGCAGTCCCAGTATGGCTGCATATGGAGAGCGTGCTGATAGGTGAAAACAAACTCATTAGCTTTCAGCTGAAATGCTTCATGATTGAATTGGAACTCCACCAAGATTGACAGATCGCAATGGATGGGTTGCTTTGGAGGAGTATTTAGGTTATGGCACAAAGCCACTGATGCTTACTTTGACTGTAATCTTCCTCCTCCAAAAGACATGGTTAATTAAATGATATTGTAGTCAACATTTCAAATATCCCCTCTTATTTAATTGTAATTTATGATATATTTTGCAGTATTTTAGTTCATAATGAATGTAGGCTATTTGTAGCTGTAGTTGGGAACCATGGAAATTGGAAGAAGCAATTTTGAGGAAAATATAAATGTTTGTTGATACATTTCGTAGTGGTGTGTGTCTTGTTGATAGTGTTACAATATGGCTGCTACACTGTCAGCTGGCTGGAACACAACCAAGGCGAGTGACTATGACATGTGAGTATCATAAATACAAAGGGAAGGCTGCGAAAAAAGAAAAAAAAACTGTAGCAAGGGGGGATATGCAACCAGAAATCTCAAGAGATAGGAAAAATATATAAAAATAGATCGTCAGACAGAGAGATACAGAGGGGACAGACAGAAGTGGAGCAGAATAATGGGATAACACTGACTCCCCAGATCAATTCCCCGCCCACATCCCATCAGTCATAGCAATTATGCATGCCACCATGAGAGATTGACTGTTAAGAAGAAAAAAAAACACCTCTGGATCCTCGTAATTACAAACCTGCTCCCTTCATCTCCACAGGTATGCAAGTGCCCCACTGTTATATCTGTTTGTCTGTCAAAAATGAAGAGGGATGTGTTGTGATCTCACGTAGGGAATGAGTGTGTGAAACTGTCTCGCTCGGTAAGGGGAAATGTTGCGTGTTGAAAAGGGGAGAGTAAAAGAGATGTGGTTTTGATGTGAGTGCTGTTCTCCACAGAGTGTCTCAACCAAATATACAGTAATTTAAGAGGAAGGGAAACTAATTCGGGTCTGTGAGGCCAGGAAGTATCTTCTATCTCGGACCTGGGGAAAGTCACAGCATTGTTCTTGTCCACTAAGGAATGAGTCGTTTACAGAAGTTATAATAAATAAGGTATGAAGTCTTGTTCATTACCACTTTACGGCAAACACCTACCAGGATCAATGTAAAATAATTACAATTTAGATTTAACATTTTTAAATTAAAAATGTCTTTTTTTTCCAGGCAGGCCATTGAATCAAAGTACAAAGTACTGTAAGAAAACAGTTTTTTGCTAACACATTAGGCATAAGAAGTTTATAAGCAGGTAGTGGTTGTACATCTGTGAATTTTCTTCTGTCCCCAAGTGGCCAAAAATCAATTATTTCAAGTTTAAATGATCCTGTATTTTCGTTGCATTTTTCACAACAGTCACATTTGATGCCACTGACAAGTACATGATTTTTTTTTGCTCATAAATGGTATCTTAACTAAACGTCATATTCACATAATTTTGTGGTTTTTAAATGTTTCATCATAATGTAAGAGGGTTCTTTAACAAACTATCTACAAAAAAGTAACTGAACTAGTTGAAGCACTTCTGACTTCATTTAATATGTTGCCCATCACACATACAGCAGCAGTTGCTCTACATAGGCTTCACAAGCCTATTCTGCACAATAAACCCATGCATAAAGTGACTGCTTAACATAATTTTAATCTTCCTGAATACTTTTGGCACAGATAAAAGGTTGTGTTTTTTTATCTGGGATAGATGAAAGTAACCTGCAAATCAAACCCGCTAATCTGCATTTTAAGGTCATTGTCCCAGTTTCCTTTCACGGTATTTTAAAAGGAATGTGTAATAAGCTCTACCAAAGTATTCAAGGCTTCACATTCAGTCATGCAATGTAACGTACAGCCATGTAGAGAAAGAACAGCAAAATGTTCACAAAAGATGTGGAAATATTAAGAATGATGATCCTCCACTTGCATCACATACTAAAAAGTGAATATAAGAAAACAATTATGTTTTCTAAATTTTGATGGATCGACTGATACAGAAAAACATTTAGTTAAATAAGACACCCTGTTGGCTCATTGTTAAGGCGTTTAACGTACTACCTGAAACATCAAAATCTAGTCAATTACATTTGTTCTTCCCCCTCACTCTTTCTACTGAGTGGCAAACATTTTCTCTGGAGCCCGGTCCCCTTGATCAGACCAGAAAGGACAACATTTCACATTCCGCCGAACGGCTTGTCAGTACAACAACTTCTTCCTGTCACATAAACTGATAACTGATTGGCAAAAAAGGAACACCTTGATCGAGCTGAGCATGAACGAGGAGGAGTGAGAGAGACAGAGCGAGACTGGCCACGGATAAGAAAATGTTGTTCCTTTCAAATGAAAAGACTGGCAAGGTGAAGAGCAATAACACTGAAAGTGAAGGTGAGTGGGATAGAGAGGAAGAGAATTAATGAGGTGTCCAGCACAAAGCTAATGTTTTGCTTAAAGCTACCGTGAGCAATTTTACACTCTAGCAGCTCTTACTGGCTGCGTGAGGTGACTGAAAAAAATCCGAACTTACAGTTGATGCCAGCAAACTGCACACAAGCTACTTATGTGAAATAAGTGAGTCAGTGGTCTCTTTACTCCAAGGGATACTACAGGGGAGAGATTTAGCGAAGTGCCAAAAGAAAGTTCACAAAGTTTTAGAAGCCCCAATAGAAGTTATGACAGGCTATTAGGGTTTATTTTTCTTATGGGACCCCATATTCCTCATTTGGTCCAATTAGAGAAGCTTGTAGGTCTTTGAATATCAGAACGGTAATGGGGTAAGAAATGAGGCAGGGAGAGTAAAAAAGAACAAAAAAAAAGGAGAGAGAATGTGAGGCACCTTTATCCTTTTGATTAATCAAGGTGAGCCCATCCTATAAGTGGACACTGGCTCTAATGACTCACAGGCAGTTGCGGAGAACTTATTGCTGTTGAATGATTATTACTGCGCAAACACAGTCGGAGTCACCTCAGCGTAATGAGGAAGCCCATTACAACGATCCACCAGGGTGGTGCTGCTGTACTTGGCTTAAAGTCCCAATTTGTACATTTGAGAATTGTTCGTCCGCTTAAGTTTAGAATAATGAAGTCATGAATATAAAAGGGAGGTCAGCTGTTTTTTTTTTAATGCAAGCCAGAGGATGTGTGTGTACATATGTGTACTACGCTGATTATGCAATGTGTCAATGCCATGGTCCTGCTTTTCAATCCACAAACATGTTTCAAATCCATGTACATGCTTCACAATATTTAAATGCTTGATCAGTGACTTGCAAGGGCAATATTTTAAAATGAAAGCAGGACTAAGTATGCTGGGATTGGCTCCAGCCCTCCACAACCCTGAACAGGATAAGCGACTGCATGGATGATGGAAGGATGGATTGATGGAAGAAGCAGTTTTACTGAATGTGCCAGTGTACAAAAAAAAAGCAAAATTTCAGGTTCTCCAGACAGCAGCCCATTTTAGGTAAAATGGGATTACTGTTTCTATTTCAGCCTGAGAGTGGGATGTTTGCAGTGAGCTGAAAATCTTTATTCCCCCTGTGGCAATGCTTTATTTACTTTCTGGGAGACCTGCAAAAAAAGATGAATGTAAGACAAAATTTTAAATTGTTGTGTCTCGGTGTAGAGTGTTGGTCACTAAATGTAACATGAGATAATCAGATCACGGTTACAGATACTTCAAGACTATGAGGCAATTTTAAAAGAAATAATGATTTCTATGTTTTATTTCATATTTCATATTTCAATTAAGATTTGATGTGATTGTTTTTAATTTAAATAACAGCTACACCAGCTGATAAAACTGTATGCACAGTGAGCGAGCAAGTACTCTTCTGGACATGTTGGGACCTACTCTGTGGCCACAGTCTGTGCTACATCATGAGATTTGTATGACAATTGGAAATAAGCAGCACATCTACTGACTTTTAGTGAGTGTACATATTGCTACCCTTTTCTCTGTTTGATGTATTGACTTTAGCTTCAGTGGAAACCCTAGCATCCAGAAATTTCACCTTTTCATTTATGCTCCTCTAGGCCCAAAAATCACATCAGGATTTTATGCGTCTTTCTGGGGAAGAGTGGATAGAGAGTAAAAAGCTTTAAGATTTTGCTTTCATCTATTGCTTTGATAGTGTTTCCCACCAGGTTTATTTCCATCATCTTCAGTCAGGTTCAACGACAGTGGACATCGCAGGGAACAGAGGGTAGGAGAAGAGAGAAGCAGAGAGAAAGTTGAGACAAAACATGCATTACATATGTTGAGCTCTTAAAGCTCCCTCAGCTCCTGAAACTTTGTATGTAAGGGTTAATCACACTTTCCCCAAATTGGGTATCACATAGTTTTGCATTTACCCACTTAAAGTTACATGGTGTCCTATAGCTTTATGAGGCTTACAAATACGCTGTGGTATAGTAGGAAAGAAGAACAATGAAGTATATAATGAGGAACAAGAACAATAACTTGTTTCATGAATTTCAAGTATTAGAAGTATTCAAATTGACTATTTTTTACCTGTATTGCCAGTGAAAAATCTGTCAAATAGCATACTACAAAGAATAGTACTGGTGAGTGCTTTATAGTATGAAAGCATGGTTGCTTATGTTGCACAGGTGATTTTAACTATGCAATCTAGTGTCCTGGAGTCCCAGCCATTACTGGTTAGTTCGTCAGCTGGTGTATTTAGTTTCTGTGCGGTGATCACCAACTGATAAATGTCACATAGCCTCTGTTTGCTGCCTCTAATCATTGTACTAGCTTTTTAGTTATTCAATAAAACATGTAATGCTTTATAACCTCTCTTTTCTTGCTGAATATCTGACCTGTGCTTGCTTTAATGAATTTTATCTGCTCGTCTGCACTTGTGTCTATTGTTGGTTGTTACTGTACAAATGGCTTACTATTATTACTGTTGTATTGGGTATTGTTGTGCTGCAAAAGCCCACTAGGCAGTCCAAAAGAAACATGAAAATTAGTTGGAGGTTGAAGTTACATCATTTAATGCAATGGTTTAAATGTATAAAGTCTTGAGATAATTAATGCATGCTTTGATGGAAGGAAAGTCTAATAAATACAGTCAGAATGTTAGTCAGGCAGTTTTAAAATAAGCAACAATTGAGCTAACAATGCTGAATTCAGCACTGCTCTATGGAGGCGATAAAACCTGCCAGCCATGCAGTGTTATGCAGTGATTTATAATGCAGAAGACACCAAACCATGTTTACACACAGCACTGGGCTGATATGGCCAGCTGTTGAAATTTGCTGGTCAAACAAATGCATTATGTGGCACTTGGAGCCTCCTTCTGAATTATTTGCGATGGCATAAGGACAATGATTTAGTGATGCACTCCATGTACATTACATGTAAGCACGCATGTGTATGTTATGTCACATACTGTACAGTAATGTGATTATGACCCATTTAGGCTAAACTCTCTGTAGCAATTCCCACACAGCTGTGAAAAATGAAAGAGAGAGGCACACACGTGGACTTTGATGCACACATGTCAAATGTTTCTGTTTCAGCGCTTTTGGTTGAACTACTTTAGGCAGAAGTCCAAAATCCTACTGTAGGCATCAAAGCTTAGTTTGATATCCCATCCAGCACCACTGAATCTTATTTGGGAAATGTGAGGCCGTAATGAGAGGTTGAAAGTGGGTGTTTGGGTTAGTCGGAGGACTGTGGCTATGATAAACATTTGGTAGCAAGCCCAAACATCAGAAACTCTGGCAATGATGGGGTGTGATTAAAGTAGACCATTAAGAGATAAAGATAATGAGAAAAGGAAGAAGACCGTAAAGCATATCCACTGATCTTAACCTTAAATCAAAGTCATATCTCTCTATGAAGTTGTGTAACTAACTACTCTTAATATGGTAAACTTTGTTGTCCCTATTCACTTTAAAACATGAAACCAGCATTTTGGAGATGAATGACCCGGAGAGCATATTTGTGGTGTGAAAAACACTGGCTTATTGTGGGCAGAAGTCCAAAATGGAGAGGAACGAATACTTTTTTAAATTTAGCGGACTTCATGTGGTCCTGCACGGTTGTTGGCTGCTGTTAACCGTCATGAAACACATCACCACTGAATGGTGATGGTTACCAAATTAGACAAATACTGGGTGAGCTTGTGTTTGCTAGAATCAGACAAAAGTGACTGAAGTTTCAAATGGCAGCCTTTATTGTATTTGCTATTTTGTCTGTGTGTCTCAGTAGAAAAAGCTCCACTCTGTTCTGCTCGGTTGAATGGACTGCTCTTCTGAACTAATTGTGTGATTGTTTTGGTACAGCAGGCTGCTGGGCTGCAGCTACAGGTGATGCTGGGCTGGTTATCTGGTGCCGAAGCACAAACGGAAGGAAATCAATGCCAACAATGGGAGGAAGCGAAAATTGCACAATACACTGTGTATGTGTCAGGCAAGCACAGCTCTGACACAAAAGAGAAATACAATAGTACTGCTACTTCCCTACTGATAAATGACTACACCCACAGCGCCCACCCCCAGGTTTGGCATTGCCTCTGACGTCAACGAAGAAAATGTCTCCACTGTGTCAATAAGTGGTGCTCTACAGTACGCGGATAATTGACCCGTAATTATAACACCTATATTTAAAAGACAATGATAATACAATGGTAAAACATGATTACAGTATAATATTAATAATAATAATGTAGTGCCTCAAAACAGTGATAGCATTAGTTAGTTTCAGCTAGAGAGGACAAGCTGCTGTATCTGAAGGTTTTGTACGCTGCTTTTCGCTAATGTTCTGAGGGCGGCTGTGTTAAATGAGAGCAGTAGTGTTTAGTGAGGAAGGATTGGATTTTGATTGGTTTCATTTTAGTCAATTCCATACGATTAAAATGTGCCCGGACTGGCCTGATAGCAAACCTTAGGAAAGGTTTGGAACATCTCTCATACTAATTGGACAATCTCATTCCTACACTATGCTGGACCATGTTAGATTACACAGTGCAGCTCTATTTAATATTTTCTATTAAATTATGCCTTTCCACAGCATGTGCTCTTTTGATATACCCCATCCTCTTGCCTTTCATCTCACCTTATATCACATGTTGTAGTCCCCCTCTGCCCTCTGCTTGTATGTTCTAATAGCTAACCTACATAAGACCCATGTGCTACTGTGTAAAAGTGATGGTAAGGCTCAAAGCGCCTAAGGGCATGTAGATCTGCCTCACTCTCAAGGGTGATACTATGTACAGTCCATCCGGGTTAAAGGATAAATGTTGCAATAAAAACACACTACAGAATTCAGGCTGTCACAGGCATTCTTCTCTTGACCTGATGCATGATGTTTTGTGTGTGTTTGAGTTGTCTGGCCTTGCACTCTTATGTCGTTATCACATGCTTTTAAACTTTAAACTTATTCTACCATTGCACAAGAAGAGCATAGTCTTTCTTTGGACTTTTATGTAGAATGTATCTGTTTAGGCTTTCAGTAGTATCAGGAGGACAGTTAATCTGTGTTTGTGTGCATCTTTCGAGGCCTTCCTAAGAAGCATGAAATGAATAAATAAATAACCATTTTGTCTCCTGCCTCAGGGTGTTAACTTCTTAAACTCTGCCAGACACCACCAGAGGGTCAATCTTTACAACTCATGTTGTGCAGCGAAAAGTTCAAACCTGCAGTAGATTAGTTGATATTGTAGCAGAGATCCTAATATTTCCAGAGACACCATATTTGCTACGTAGAAATGGCACTGACAACACGCAGCCGAATGATTTAATGCAAAATCTTGTTAAAAACAAGCACAAAACTATCAGCCAAAATACGTTTAGCAGCATGAATTACAAAGCTGAATTCAATTGGAAATTTGATTATACTGTCAAAAATGTCAGCTCTCACCTCAGTCTTGACAATGGAAAAGTAATGCATAAAGGATAACGTATTAAATTGAAACTATCTACAGCTTTGCTTATTTTAGGGCATGTTCACATCGCAAACACTTTTCTCAAAAAGTACACTTATTAGCTAATCATGCATGTGGACAAAGACAACATTCAGGATTCTTTTGACTTAGAAAACCACTTAGGCACAACCTGCATCAATACCAGCATCATGAGATCCCTCAGCAAATGAGTGGCTTTGAAAAGGTGTGTAAAGTGCCTTTGAACTGCAGAATACCAGTACTACTGCAACAACAAGGACACTGAGGTTTTCTGCTATCACCTTTTTCTACCCTACACAGTTTAGCCAATGTAATTGGGTTACATTTCTACAAATGTTAACATCAAAAATATAGCATGCAGCATTTCTTTCTGAATGCCTCCAGGGATGGAGTACATTCAAGTGCATTGGCTAAACCAAGTACATGGGATGGATCATACTGTAATTCCTGAATCATCATTTTCTATGAATGTTCAACCAGCCACTTTCGATCTAGCAATCATTTCTTTCTCTTAAATTTGATTGGTCGATGCACACATTTGCATTTCACTGTCATCAGCTGAACCGTGTCATCACTGCACCTTGAGCTCTGTCTTGATCTTGAGCAACATGCAGTGCACAGAACCTGATCACAATTGCTTGCAAGTATTGCTTCTCTGTAGAATACAAAAAATTCTACAGCATGATAGCATTAACAAAACTAGGCAAGGTAACACTGTAATGTCCATTGAGGAGTAAAACATGTATGAACGAAATTGCAACATTCATTACAATATAGCACTCTCTGATTTACAGTATATAACAGTGTGTGAGGTGGAATTTTCTATTGAACAACATCAATGCATTTGTAGCTCATTGTGATCACAGAAACAGAAATGTGTCACAATGTCCTTGCTGGCGCTGTTCATATCTGACATTTTCTTTCATGTTACATGTTGATGGCAGATCCGCACAGACAGCAGACTCGGGCACACAGCACTGCCACACACGGATTGTCAGTGAGCTCATGGCTTGTAGTGGCCGTGGACCGATGTCACAAGCTCTTATTGTACATGACAGGCAACAAACGTGGTTGTGAGAAATGGTTTGTGAGTGCACTGTAACCCAGTGTACTAAATGGTTTTGAAAAATGCTAAACCAAATTGAGCCTGACTTTTGGTTTAAATTGATAAATTAAATTATACTATATTATTGATTGTATAAAACCACACTGATATCAGCGATGTTACACAGTTTAAAAAAAAAGTACATCTTCTGAAAAACCTGCTTGAATACATTTTGTAACTTGGAGCAGACAGGTTATTCTTATAATGTGTCACATAGTGTTGATATGTTTGAAGTGTTTCTCAATTGAATATAAAGCATGAGGAGTAAATATCAACGTGGCTACCTCTCCTATGTGTGACAAAAGCCATCTTGTGTTTACAGTGGGGCAAATATTACAGGAAAATAACTTAATTTTAATTTTATTTTCTTTAAAAATGTTTGGCAGAGCAATGTAAAATGTTTCCTGTGGTAGGCCTGACTCAGTTAAAAACTCAAATGTCCTGCTGTTCCTCACAGTGAGGACAAAGAATGATAAAACGGCATAAAGACAAACAGAGACCAATAACGTTAAGTTAAGCAAAAACATTATTCACATAACAGCTAAACAATATACCTATTTTTTTAAGGCGAAGGAAACCCTCTTAAAACAATGCAACAACCTAAAGGGAATATGTGCAAATTCAATACAGCCAAAAACACTCATGATTCTCAAACACTCATATTCATATTTTACCACTATGTGAATCAATAGTATAAAGCATCATAATGCACATGCCAGATAGCAACAACTACAAAAAAACAGTACCCCTACTACCAGAAGGTCATTTGCAATTTAGACAATTGCAAATGCATCACACACTGAAGTATCAGCAGCAAAATTCAAATTCAAATTAACACCCAGTCAACAGACGCCAAACATTGCTCACAAACAAACAAGAAAGCCAAAAGCCAAAAACATCAACTACATGTTAGCACAAGCTGCAGGTGCTTACAGTGGCTTGGTAAAGTGAAGCAGTGATTTCTGGTGTCCCAGTGGAGGGTAATCCCTCTGGGACTAGTAACCAAGCTGACAAAAGCTGGAGAGATAAACTCCTCTTCTGGCTTGTCGTGGTGTTTGAGGCCAACATATGTGAAAGGGTTTTCTGGGCAAGCTGCACACACAATTATTTCCCCTACGAACCCATCCTAAAGCAACATGATCAGACTGTTGTCAGGCCTGCCTATGAAATTCTACATGAGCAACAGGTCAGCAGTTAAGGCAAGTTTTGCAGTGGAGACAGGCAAGCAAGCAGTGTACAAGAGGAGAGCAAAATAGTGGGCAGTTCATTCAAATTTAAATGGCCCGCCTTTTTGCTGAAGTTGGATATATGTCACAGCAGGTGTGAGTGTACCAGTACAACAGTTGTCTGCCTAAACTTGCTGACAAGTTTCACTTTATTAAACATTTGATCATTTCTTTAAGAAATGTCATTCTATCAGAATTTTGGATTGGATTGCAGGATTACCTCACTAAAATAAGGACAGGGAAATATGATTAATTGTTTTTCTTACCTAACTGAGGAGTTATTTTTAAGCTGAGTTGAGTTATTGGAAAATATATTGTGGAGTGGAAAAAGAGACAAATTAATATTACAAGCTCAAAAAAGTTAAGGTGAAAGAAATGCAGGCAATGAGCTCCACCAACACTTTGATGATCACTTGATAGAAAAAAACCCACCCATTATCTCTAGACAATCTGCATAAAAAAAAAAAAAGAAACACATCCTTGAATAGATATAGCCTTTATGAGACACACCTGCTGTATATAAATGGCTAAACATTTGATTCTACAACATGTTTGCACTAGAGGAGGACATCTCATTAAAAAGGGTCTAAAGGAGATGACATTTAATATTCTTTTATTTTTATAAAATGTTCAGATTTGACATTTAAACAATTGGGTGACACAGATTTATGGTGTATAAAGGCACCAGTACACTATCACAACACAAGTGCCTATTAGAACAACTTCCGCCCACATCATTCTGATGTCAGAATTTGAGGGGCTGCATCTGACAATTTCTGTAACTTCCCAAGCCCACTTCATGCAGTAATCAGTCAGGTGTGTGGAGGTGGGAAAGTAAGCAGGATTTGAACTCTTCACATATTTTTCTAATGCTTTTTGTGTGTACAAATGAGCACAAGACTATGAATGCCTTCAAGGAGAGACTGTCTGAACGTGTTTTCCTTTATCGTCACATATTGCATCTCTCTCTATGATTGTTGGTCTTTAAGTCTGGCCTTTCAGAGCAACTTAAACACTTTTGTCTTGTGGCATGGTCAGAAAACACATTGTAGAAACTAATTGTTTTCATGCATAGCCCTGCTTCAAGTTTTCCTCCAAATCATGACCCCTGGGAGATCTTTGAACTTTCCAAACGTGATTGCACTGGAGGAAGCCTATTTGAAATGTGCTGCCATTCTGGGGTTGCATTCATCCCCAGTTCTGATGTTGCTGGGCTGCTCGTTAAAAAGTGGGCAGTGGTGCTTTTGTGTCTTTTTTTCCAATGGTTAGGAGTCAGGATGTCTAATCCATGCAGGGTTTATCTGCACTCATTCTGCTGGAAAAAAAAAATTATAAAGCACTTAGCACATAGAGCATTCACTGCAAGAATGGGCAACCACACCAATACAGTTGGGAACAGTTTTCTTATGAGACTTTATTCTGTAGTGCAGTACAAACTTTCTTGTGGCAAATGTTTATCTAACCAGTTCTGCTGTATAAGTATCATCATTTATTTTGGTTATGTGTGATTAAACATTTTTCCAAGTGCATATCTCTGTTTGCAAGGTCATTTTCATGTGAGAGGTTGGACATACGAAGGAAGTTGGAGATTGATACAATCTTGACAGAGTCACACCCAGATTTCACTCCTTTATTTTGTGTGCTCCCTTTAAATGTAAAATAACTTCAGTATGATGATATCTCTGGCAAGAATTGTTTTATCTGACATTCATAGATCGATAAAAATAGCTTTAATTACTGTGTGAAACAGATATAAAAAAACAGCAGACAAACTGTTTTTGTTGTTTATCTTTAGAGTCCTTAGCCTACTCACAAAGTGCTTTATCTTATCTGAAGTTCATACTATAAAAGTAGAAGTCATGTTTGCAAAGCCTTGCATAACAAAATGAACCGAGAGCGTTTTTTATTGACCAAACTTTAGCCATTTGCTTATAGTTCACAAGGTCATAAATCTGGTTCACTGGGATCACATTTAACGAAATCCTCTATCTGATACTGTTAATGATGCACAGACTTTTGTTGACCGTTCAATCAGTCATTCATTCATTTTAAATTTTTTAGCATGAACATAAACATGCACCAAAATTTGGCATATTGATCCCAAGGTGTTGACAGACTGAGACAGTCTGAGCAAAAACATGTCACCCACATCTCCTTTCAGCCGCCGCTGTCCTGGGCAGGCCTGGAGGGCGGATCACTGTAATGTCTCAAAGCCTCAGCATGCATGATAGCATTATGACATCACCTGTCAGAGACGAAGAGGTCCACGACTGTGATATGGTCTCTTATTAAAAAAGCTTTCCTTCTCGTCCTGGTCTCTCCTCTTAATCCCCCATATTATGCAAAGTTACAAAGCCTAAAGTCCATGCCAAAGGGTGTTACTTTTTACCACGGAGAACACTGTTCCTGAACTGTTTGTAGTCTTGTTTGTAGTCCAGCCTTTTCCTATGTTACTTGTCAATGTTACTCTACTACTACTCGACTTTAGTTAGCGGTAAAGCCATGTCAAGAAGATGCTATTTTCATCAGTGCAAAGGAAAATTTTCTTTGTATGGACTTCCAAAGGAAAACGAAGTGAAGAATCAGAGGTTAAATTAAATTTTTACCACTATTCTTCAGCTGTACAAGCTCAAGGATGGGTCGATACCGAGTGTCCATGACCTGAC
This sequence comes from Lateolabrax maculatus, assembly GCA_031216445.1. Lineage (NCBI taxonomy): Eukaryota > Metazoa > Chordata > Actinopteri > Acropomatiformes > Lateolabracidae > Lateolabrax > Lateolabrax maculatus. Next base: position 9,655,330 of record CM062197.1, on the reverse strand, counting down.
ATCAAACTTAAAAGCTGTGTGTTTTGTATGTTTCATGCTGTTTTAGTGTTTATTTTTATGCCTATTGAACTTGACATTAGGCCAATGTGGCTCGTGTCTATTTTACTCCTAGAGGCCGTGAGCAATGTTGGACTATCCTCTGCTCCATTAGCGGCTGACACCTCCGGATATAAATAAACCCTTTACCTCAATAGAGGATGTGATCTGGACCGGTTACACAAACATAATGACTTTGCCACTTTGTGCGTTATATATACACAATTTATATTCCCATTTCATTGGCTATGAATAAATGCTTCATTTTTAAATTAAGTAGTAGGTATCCTGTGATATAAAAAAATATATCATGTTGTTTCATAAAGGGTTTATCTAATTATACTTTATACGTTATTTTTGCATCATATGTGTGATTTAAAGCTGTGAACTATTGTTATTTCAGGATATTTGAAAACCTGATATGAACAGATGGTGTCTGATGAACTGCACACTTTCCCTGAAACTCACCTGAGTCTAGGCTTCTATTAAAAGACAGTGAGCACAGATGTCCGTACAGAGATCCTCATACATATAGGAATACACACATTTCAGAATGCAGATATACATACATGCTTTGTACTCATACTGTTACAAGATGCTGTATCTTTCTGTAACAGGTGAAGGAGAAGTAGAGGTTTAGAATTGTTTTAATTAATAAAAAAGAATAATGAAGGGTGTCTGCTATGGGAAATTGGAACAGGATTGAACTTAATTTTTACTTGTTTATAATTTACTGTCTCAATATAACAACATTTTACCAATAAGATTTTATGGAGAGATGAAAGGTGATAATGAATCATTATTTCATTTTTTGCAGGTTCACTCTATGGATGGCAATCTTGGTCCAGACCACTTCAGTCCAAACTGAGGAGCGATATCTCCTTAGTAGAGACATTCATGGTCCCCGGAGCATGAATCCAACTGTTTTGGTGATCCCTTTGATTTTTCCTCTATCACCACCATGAAGTGTACATTTTAGGTTTTGAGAGAAAGTCTTGATACTATTGCCCTTATATAATTCGTCTTCTAATATTTCTTTTGCCAATTTTAAATCACATCTTTGCATTGTGTTGTTGTCTCATGTAATAGATTCTATAGGCTGTGTTTTGTGGGTTAATGTTTGTGTAAAGGAAAAAGACACCAAACAAGCTGTCTCCTTCACTCAGCTAATGAGGATCCAAACAAACAAATAAACATTTCATTATTTCTTCGCTCCAATAGGGCTGATATGCAATTAGTGTTTGCCCTGTACCATACATGTCATTTTGTATTACTAAATCAAACTTTAATTTGAAGTGTTAAAGGTGCAAGCACAGACTGCTGATGCTTTTAATTGACTGTTTAGGTACTTCTGTGAAGCTGTTTGCAGTCATTAAAGACAAAAAACAGACAAAATAAGTCATAAAAAAACATACTATATAAAATAATCATTATATTTGCATATTTTGACTTCTCTGGGGTATAATATGGGTTTACATATATGTAATTCTGAAATTGTTTTGAAGTTGCATGCATAAAATGTTGGTGTTAGCACATACGCAGCTACTGTATTCTGTTTCTTTCCTACACATTTTTCTCTTCTGATTAATTTAACTGATATTAGTACACGCTTTAGCGTTGGAGATAAAGTGTAGTTTCTTTATTTATCAGATTAATACAGTCAAGAGGTTACTTCTTTTTATGATTCATTTGAAAAATAGTGACAATCCTTGAACATACCTGTATGTGTCTGTCATCTATTTTGTATATTATGATTGACTCATGAAGCACTTGGCAATTGTTGTACAAAGGTGGCATACGAATAAATTTAAACAAACCCTACACTGATGATGCATTCATTATAAATCTAGTTGCTCACTTATTCAGTTTTTTACCATATGTGTCCTAGGTGTCAAATACCAACCATCTGGTGTCTGTAAGTGAAGTGGAAAAAAAACATGAAATATATTTCCAAATACTCTTTGCCTCAGGCGTGATCTCAAATGCTTGTGAGTATATGCTTGACCTTCAGCTTAAAATACAAGTGTGTTATTTGCTCCTGATTCTCCTGACAGATCACTCTCTAACCACCCAGCTCTTGAGCCACCTGTGTCCTGTGTAAACTATTCTAGTTAGAGGGGCACCAGATGGCCTGAAAGAGATGTTCAAAATAACACAAATAATGGGCACTGTTTACTGCAATGGACATTTATGGAAAATATATATTTTAACTTCAGATATTAATCACTGTAATCACAAGGAAGTCCTTACCAAAATCTATCAGCACAACCAACTAACAATAAAGAGACAACATTTTGCTTATTATTATCACTTTTAGGTATGACTTTCTATGAATCTCTAAGCCTTTTTTTTTGCAAATGTGCAATCTTGTTAACTAAGTACTAACTACTATGATATGTATATGTCTTGACAAAAATGAACACAGAAAGTTGATCAGATTTTGGTTTTGATGTTCACATATACTACTGTATACCTAAATGTGGTTAATCACTACCCAGAACAAACCTTAGAAAGGTATTACGATGTAATTAGGTCATGGACAATAGCTTTTAAATTGGGCAAAGAGTTGTGTAAAATACTAAATTCAAAGATCAACTCTTTTCGGTATGTAATATCACACAGTCTCCATTCAGCGCATGCACCAATAACACAAGCGTAATGTTTGAGTGCCATTTCTCTAGAATATTGCTGCATGAAATATAATTATCACCTCAAACTCGTCAACCCCAATGTCACCTCAAAGAAGTTGTAAAGACTTATATGTGAATGGTTTTGAAGCTGCAGCCTTACATATGACTTTTCTGCCTTTTATAAAGCCTCTCAGGCAGCATGTGCTCCCTATTTTGTACTTCAGCTGCCTTTGAAGCTCACCTCAGGGCAAAAAGATCACATGCTTGTTTAGTTCAGCTCTATGCTAACCTTCCCAGAATATTAACACCGACATGCATATAGATAAGAACTGCATTTTGCCAAGCACATTTCATTTTATACTCTACTGAGTCTTTCACAATGCTTTATCTTATGATGCCTATGTCTATATTTATAAATCTCTATAATGCTTTAGACATTTCATTTGTCTAAATAAAAATGTCTAAACCATTTATTGCATATAGTGACTTTACTATTTTATTACTTCATACTGTTGTAATACTTCATGCTCTGATACATTTAAGTCTTAATTTTACTTTATGCATTGATCTACTCTATTTGTTTTTTATATGTATTTGTGGGTTTACCGGCGTCTATCATGCTTTATTGCATTTGTCTGTGTACTATGAGTCCTAATGAGCTCTGTACTTCTTATTCCGGTGTGGTTAACCACAGACGGTCCCTGCCAAAATTCACATGGAAAAGAGGTTGACCCACATGTTAATCTAACTACTACTACTACTACTACAACATATACTGTAAATCCTGTAGTTCCATATTCTAAATCCCACATGCTGAGGCTTGGAGACACCAACATCAAGCAATTACCACTCCAGTCAGTTTTGCTGCTCCATGCTTTAGAGAGAGATTGTAGTTAGTGGGTAGCCTAATATTTTTGGCCAGTTTGAGTTAGTACTCTCTTCCTTTTCTGGCAGTGGCATTTCCTCAACAGGTCCTCCAAATTAAAAGACAAAATTGGTTGTTTGTTATTGCCTTCCAAATTGACTGATATGATTGTTTTCTGATCTGGCACTTCTATTGGCAGAATTACATTGTTTGTCAGTGCACCCCTATGACCATTACACAAATGAGTCATAGAAATGTTTTCTGATCTGCCACCCCTATGGTCAAAGTGTGGATAGGCCTATGTTTATGCACAAAAACCTGAGGGTGTTTTAAAATAGGGAGAGATTGCTGCCATGGATTAATGAAAACAGTGTGGATGGCTGGTAGGAAACAGGATGCAAACAGTGATGCCAGTCACATGATTTGTGACCACAACCACCCATCTCAACCTCCTCTCTATAATGTTTTGCAGCTACAAGAGGTCACCGTCAGGTAAAAGTAAACACAGGTAATTTAAGGCATTTGAACGAGAACCAAATGCTGTCAATATAGTATGTCAGTGTACTATACATTTCCTTGCACCACGAAAAGAAGCTACAGTTTATTTCACCGATTCAGGAGAGAGCTACCCCAACTACCACTGTAACAGTGAGCGACACCCTGCTCCATGCCCACACTTTCACACACATGAACACCTGGAAGCTGTCCAGCACAATCACTATCATGTAACGTTGCTGTGCAGCTCTGCTGGAGCATTTGGCAGAGCCGGGCTGAGCATGCATGAGCAGAAACTTTATTACATAAGCAACTCTCCGTTATCCATCTCTTAAAGTAGCTGCCAAGACCATCACCACAAAAGGGCAAACATCATCCTAAACTCTGTCTACGACACCACTGAGATGTTTCAAGCTTTATCTGGTGTGCATAGTAATACTTCTATTATGTTTATTTATTGTAGGCGACTGGCATTGGAAAATAAAGCAACTCTAAATGTGGTGAGTCGCTTTTAATGATGTCTAAAAAAGTGTCTAACACACACTCTTCGTCACTGGAAACCTGATTTGTTTACCCAGGATGTGAGCAAAGTTATCCAGACAGATAATGTCTTTGTGCTACAGGACTTCACAAATAAAGACCGACTTTATGTTTTCAGAAGCCATAAAACCACAGAATCTTTTTCAAAGATCATCTAATAATTGGGTAACACAGGTTGCCTGTGATTACATGTTTTTTGTGGCATCGCTCTCAACGAATATTAGGTAAAAGATGACCAGTGGGGTAGACTTTAAAAGTTGTTGGTGTAGTTTGTTAAAATAAATAATGTCATGTGGTCACTGCAGCTTCAATAAACCAATGATTTCACATTGGCATTCAGGGTGGAAGTGTCAAATGCATGAATCATTCAAGTCAGAGGAAGCAGAGCAAATGGTGAATTGCTGCAGAGTGTGCCCATATGTGTGTGGAAGAGAGTTTGCCTGTGATTTGTGTGTGAGTAAATATATTTATTTATGTATCTGCATGGAATGGAATTTTTGTGTGTGTGTTTGTGTACATGTACTGTATGTTTATACGTCAACATGTGTGTTACAGAGCATCAGAGAAAACATTATAGGATAAAGCTTGTGCATGCATTTTGCATGACACACACTCTCTCTTTCTCTCTGCTGTATGTGTGTGTGTGTCTCATCCTACCAGAGCAGACTGTGTGACCAGCGACAGTGAGCTTTAACATGTACTGACAGCTAATCAATAGCAGATAGTGTTTTTTAGCTTTTAGGGAGAACTATTTATAACAGACTGCACCATCACTCTCAAAACCAAATCAGATATTTCCATGGGACCGACCAAGTGCTGCACAATCATGCTTCACAACAGTGTGTTTGCATATGTAAACTGTGTATGTGTGTGTGTGTGTGTATGCGTGTGTGTGTGTGTGTGTGTGTGTGTGTGTGTAATGCTGATCACAGCATGACATAAGTGTATATAAGACAACAAATAGTAGAAAATACATTTGGCGATATTGTCATTTAATTTCTAATGAATAAATGTGAATTTTGGCTAGGTGTCCAGAGGGTAATGTTTTATACTTGGAGTCCAGTGTTGATGAACAAGGCTCACTTGTTCCTGACACTGTCCCGTACCTACATCCCAAACTCCAACACCCAACATTATAACGCTGGGGACACACTGGAGGCGGAAGCGCCAATTCTTGTGACAGCAGCAGCCTGGCAGTTAACTTAACTTAATGAATTTACAACTTAAACTTTTTATGTCTGCTTCTATCTCTGTCTGTTTATCTGCCTCTCTGTGTGTCTGCTTGTCGCTCTGTAGAGACACAATAGAAAAGTATATGGAATCAGTACGTAATAAAAAAATTAAAATAAAAAACAGCCGTGATACTAGCGAATGGGCAGATTTCGACATTTCATAATATGTGGGGAGGGTATGGAGGGGGAATTGAAAGTCCAGGAGAACAGCAGGAGAGGGGCAGGAAAAATCAGAAGGTCTGGCAAGCATGGGATGCATAATGGCAAGCGGCTTCCAGTCTGAACAACCAAACTAGTCTGTGCAATCTGCCTCCAGTGTGTCCCCGGCGTAAGAGTAGAGATGGTCTTTCTTATTCCACACCCCCAGATTTTTTCTCATTTTCAAACTTTTAGTCTTTAGCCCCAGCCGATGGTGACTCACGTGACATCACTTTAGGCAATTTGCCAGACTTCACCCAGCTCCCTCTGGAGCCACAAAAAGATTTATACAACTTTTCTTCACTTATACAGTGGTACTCTGTAAGACCTGTAAACAGACTTTCATGTGTAAAATCGGTGAAATCCTCTTTTAAGTGTGACCCAGACAATATTGACAATTAAACTTAAATAACTCTACATGAACTGCACCATTCTGCAGGGAAGTCCATCATCCCACATCGGCTTTGTTTCCTCACTTTAGGGATGCAGAACATTAACAAAACTTTGGTCAAATTATACTGGCAAAACCCAGCAGGGTTAAAGGTCAGTTTGCATGGGTATAGAGCTTTAAGCCAACTACTTGCACTGCTTATGTTTATTTGAGTCCATCTGAAACACAAAAAAAGGCATTAAACATATTATTTAAATCTAGATCATTTACATAATTCAGTCTGATGGTGCAAAGGTTATTTCTATTTATGGTTTGTGTGAAATGCATGAATTTATTGAAGAGCCAGGATGCCACGAAAATGTTGAGTTGCTTCTATTACAATTTCATAGTGTGTGTGTGTGTGTGTGTGTGGGTGGGTGGACACGTCACAAAGGCAGTTATGTCAGGAGCAGTATAATAACAGTAATTTGATGCAGTAAGACAATCTGTTGAGGGATTTGCTAAGAGAAAGTGAGAGAAGACTTCCGCAGTACTTCATCATCAACATCCCTCCTTCTCTCCCTTCTCTCGCTCTCTCTCATACACACTCTTATTCCCAGCTGCTTCTCGCTCTGTCACTTTCCTCCCCTCCTCACTGCTCCAGTCTTTCCATCCTCTCTTCTTCTCACCCCTGCTTTACTCCCCTTTAAGTCCTTTCCACTCTGTTAATTTCCCACCCGCAGTCCTTCCCTTGCTCCCTCTCCGTCTCCACCAACCAGTGTTGTGGCAGCTGTCATGTCACCTCGTTTCACTAAACAAGTGACTCGCCATAATTACCAGGTGGACTAAGTCATAAATCTTACATGTGTTGACACCACTGCTGATAAGGACTGACGTTTGTTTATAGCACCAAATCAGTCAGCCAGTCAGCCAGCCAGCCAGCCTGCCATCCAAAGAATAGGTCAATTTGTCGATCAATAAGACAGGCAGTCATACAGGTTTAGATACAAATGATGAAAAATGGTGTTTTACTCTCTATCCAGTCAGCCAGGCACTCTGCAAGTCAGACATTTGCCAACCGGCCAGCAATTCAAGCTCCAATTGAACTATAGGAACCGCAGTCAAGTAGTCATTCAGTCAGTTAGCCAGGAAGTAGTTAATCCCATTAACAAATCACACAGGAAATATTTAACACAATACGGTTTGCCATCCATTTATAAGTATATAAACTGGGCTGCAAGCCATTCAGTCCAGAAATGGCACAACAATTTTTCCTAATCAATCAGTCAATGCCATTATAGTGCGGCCAGAAAATCATTAAAATGACAATGAAATGATAATTACTTTTTCCTCCACTCTGCTGGTTAATTCTCTGTATTAAAATGTACACCTTCAAGGGTTGGACACAATAAAAGCCAAACTTTTTTATGATGTGAACATTATTAGAAAAATCCCCTGCTATCTCATATAAAACCTGCAACTTCACAATGAAAACAAGTGACATACAAACAAAGTGGCAATGGTATTTTCCGGTTTCCCTTATTCATTATGTGGAAGCAATGTCTGTGATAACACAGGAATATTCATAAAGCATTTATAAATAGTCCCTCTGTATGTTTCCGGCTGTAACATCCTGTTTCAACCAGACATCGACTGAATTATGAAAGCAAGACACCATTAAAATACTTTTTCTGTAACCTACTGGCCGATCCACCAGTCATTCATGTTTTTTTTTACCCAGACATTTAGCCATCCAGCAGGCCGGGGAAACATCATCCCGCCATCCAGTCATCATCCCTGTTGCCTACCCATTAAATTGGGTCAGTATTAACAAGACGCATGTTGCTGCTGTGGAAGCTTCAGTCCCTGAAGCTGACTCCCTGTGACAGGACCTACGTTACATAAGGAGGAAGAGGAGACTGTGAAGCGTCACTGATGAATTTATTTGTTTTCAGAATGTCTACGGTTTAAGGTGCTTCTGCAGATTATGCTTTTCACCAGAACACACAAGAGGGCACACACAGAGAAAACATGGATGGATATGAATACTAAATACTTTCTTTGTGTCAATATTAACATTAAACAGCTTAATTTGAAAAAAAAAAAAAAATGTGTGAATACAGCTCCTGCGTAAAAACAAGAGCCTTGCAGTGATAGAGAAATAGTTTCAATGGATGTTTTTAGCCATGCTAGTGGCAGGGCAGGATTTCAATACCTGTCTGTCTGTGCTTTCAATTTTTTTTGTCTCCCTATCATTCTTGCTCCTACTGTCTTAGTCGTCAATAAATCTTACTGTTACTGTATGTTTACATCTGCAATGCTGTTTTTATTTGTGTACAGCCATTATTTTGTGGCTGTAGCAGAATGAAGAATAACTGTTACCTTACATCTAAAGAATGATTCTGATCATTTCTGGCTGTTTTTTAGAGTTGACTTTGTGTATAGTGATTTGGCAATATGTTTTTTCTACAGTAAGTGAACACAAATAACCATCATCATTGCAAAAACTAGTAAAACAAGGTTCACACTGAAAATAACTGATTATCCTGTACTGTTATGCTGGAATGGCCACACAAGATGATCTCAAAATAGATCTTTTTTTCTCAGACCAAGTAACACCCTTGCTTTCACTATAATAGTGCAGATGCAAAAGCTGGCCAGAGGCCAAATTGCCACCTCAGTATTTACCACAACTAGAGCGATTTTCACATGTAAAATTCATGGCAGGCTGACACAAAGTGTGACATTTTAAATCTCTTGAGTGTGTCATACACAGCTATGTTTAAGTCTATAACAAATCCTTCAGAGAATAACTGTACATACAAGAAATCATTAAAGATGCATGGTTTAAGAGTTAGTTTTTATTTTAAATACATCTAACGGTATGTATTGAGCTGCCTTCAGTCTCTCCAAATAGACATCCTTAACAACAAAGCAAATGTAAGAGTACAAGCTGTCAAATCTTAATCAAGACTGAGCCTAACATCGTGCCTACTTTTATATCCTTAGGCTTTGAGATATTTTTGAGTTGATCTAGTCAATCACTCTAAAAATAGCATTCTTTCCCCTCAGTCATTACTGTAACTGTTGTTCGGAGGTGTTTGACTTGTTGTACATTCATAGGGTTCTGAACTTGCTGCTGATCGAGCGCCCGAAAATCCCCATCATTATTACCTGTCAGCACCACCTGTAATAACCTCTGTCAACCATTACAAAAGCACACTGTGAAGATAAGGCCATCTTATATCATCCCATCACAGCATCCCCTCAAAAATAATGCCAGTAGTCTGTATATCTCGACAACATCAGAAAGGGGAATGTAAAGAACTCGTATGCTTTACAGAATTGAAGTTGTCGCAGCATGAGTCCTGTTGCTGCTGCTATTGTTTGCACAACAAAGATAGCTATATACAACAGGATTGTGAGGAAAATAAGGTGTGACAGTTTGAATAGAGAGTGAGAAAAGCAAAAATGAACTTGGAAAGACAGAAAAACAATGAAAAGGGGGATATGCGTTCAAATGGTGAGTGGGAGATATTTTCCTTTTGTTTGGATTTTGAAACGTGACAGGAAGGCAGATGCAAAAGGCCGAGACCTGTGAGGGAAAATCAAACTTATCCTAAATATAGCTCCTCTGATCTGTGATGGCGATGCCTCTGCTGCTGTGGCAGACCCTAAGGCTTCTCCGCCTCCATGAATTCTCTCACTGGTCCTGAGACCTTTTTCCTCCCCTCCCTATGCTTCATAAACTACCCCTTAACACACACATCTGGACACACAGAGACATTCAGAGTCACAGTGATTTTGCTAAAATATGCGGACAGTAATCAAGTATTTCTGTACTGTAGGAATTTGAACTGCTAAGGTCAAGTCATATTTTGAGGATACGAGCAGGAAGCAGGGTGGAGGACGGTCTTTGGTCCTTCAGCAGAAGGAACCATTTAATGGTAATGCACTCTTGGTTTAATTAATAAAATATGTCATGGGAAATCACTTTGCATGTCTTACAAATGGATGTTGGCAGCACGCTCCTCAAAAAGGTCCAATATTCTTGGTATGGACCTGGATAGTAAATCAAACACCTCACCAGATAATTTCACAGATTAATTCCTCTGCTCAAGATGAAGTAGTGCAAATTGATTAGACCACATGCTGCTGACTTTTGTCAGAACAAAAGTCTCCCAGCTGTTTACTGCACCTGCATGCCCATCTCTGCAACAAAGACACAACAGGGGTCATATGATGTGCAGCATCTGACCTAATTACACTGATATAGTTTATCTTCATTACTAATTCTGTCTTTTCGATGGTTTCTTCTGTGTCTATAAATAATTGCCAGTTTGAAATAATTTCTCTATTCCATCTACTGTATATATTGTATTGATTGTAGCATCTTGGATACAGCAGCAAAAGTCCTATTTTTAAATTGCAATCTGCAAGAAATATTGAAATATAGGATTCATGGTGCGCTAAAGTGGCATATTGATTTTCTCATAACAAACCATCTTGCCCAAATGGCCTCTAAATCTGATACTGAAGCACATTTCCAAACATGTGCTGATCTCACATTTACAGCACCTTAAGTACATAAGATTCAATTTTACTTTTGAAAATGGTTGTTTACGCTACATAGTAACCCACTGTGTCCCCTATTCATTTTCACAAAAACACACGTGAAGACAAAAAACACAGACACTCTCAGGTTTTTTTTTTATTTTTTATAATCCACAACTAAATCCTCTATACTCTAAGGGGGCTTGCTAAGGTTATAATCCTGTTCTGTTTTTGCCAATCTGCCGAAGAGGAGAAACACTGCAAAATCCTGTGGGATCTTCTACAGTTGTACATATGAACAATTTACTGAAGTTGTCTTCTAAAAGATGAGATTTAAATATGTGGTTTTATTGCAAAGACACGTGTAGCCTGTAAATTGTAATACACCTGTGTATTACTATTTTTCTATACCCACAAATGCTGTTAAACAGTGATTAGTAGTAGAGTATCAAGTACAGCACTGAATATCAAATCAAATGCAAGATTGATGAAATTTGTCAGCCTCGCACACAACAACTTTTGCAGGAGACTAAAATAGTTTGTGTTTGTCTAGAAGCATCATCTAAAAGAGGTGAAAAAGTAAAATCTCCCATTTGGACTACCATGTTGTAAACCCAGTGGGCTGTTTCCCTTGAATGGTTTTATGTGTTTGGGTGGATGACTGCCAGGGCGAAAGGTAACCGCTGTCGAACCAAACAAGCTCCTGCTCATGTGTGACAGGGGAGGCCGAGTGGAAACAAACAACGCATCAAGTGCAAACCTCTAACTTAAAAATAACTCACCACGACTTATTATTTCTATTCCACCCCCCTGTTACCCTCAAATTTACTGACATCTTTTATCCTTGGGGCCAATTTGACCCCAGCAATTTAAGTAAATACTGTTCAGCATCAACCAAAGTTACCAACTTGGACTAAAAAGAGGACTAAAAGAAAGTGCGGTCATATTTTGTTTTTTATAAGAGTTCTTAGGGAAACTTTGCTGCTAAAGGGGGCAACACTTTGAATCTTATGAGTCATCTTGGTGACCACCACCCACTATAGCAAATGCAATGTAAGTTAACTTTTAGCTCAATGCATGATGTGGGGACATGGGGGACAATGTCATGGTTTTGTCAGTCTAACTTGCTTATAGCTTTGGCAACTGAAGCCTTCAGTGTTACCTACTCTTGTAAAAAACACTGCACGTTGTTCTGCTGCTATATGTGTTGTGTGTCTGCAGACTCTTTTCACCCATTGCACACAATGACATGTTACCTAGTCTAGTCACCGAAATATTTGATCATTTAAAATCCGGTTCTCGTCGAACTGGTTTAGTTCGATCTTTAATGTTGATGCACATTTGATATGTTTTTCATATATTTACATAAGGTATTGGCTATGTTATTATTTTAATGTTTATGCAACAAAAAGTGCATAGTGCTGCTAATTGTATTTGTGGTATTCAATATAAAACTTGGTGAAATCATTTCAGTGTGTATATATATGAGCATTTCTAGCGCATATATCCAATATACCATTTTATATATAATTTTGATCACTACAAATGTGATATGAAATTTTCTTACCGTTTCATCTCTATGGAAAAAGGTGCAAACCATCTTTTTGATGCTTTAATGACTTTATATTGTTTCTAAGTACAGATTTCTGTTACTTGGAAAGAAAAACAGCTTCTGTTATCATTAACATGTTCTAAATTTGAAATTTAAAAATCAGTTTAACCCCATCAAAAACAAACAAACACTTTTGTGCTTGATATGTATTGTCTGAAGGGACAGCACCCACTAAATGCAACCAGACATTCATCCACAGTGGATGGGGGCCTGGATTGTAAACAAAGGGTAATTGCTGGACCCACTTGTTTCATACTTGCAGGCTGAAAGAGAACAGAAACTGCTGATGGTTGAGCGACAACAGCAGACAACCCCAAGGATCTCATTCCCCTCAGGGCCCTCCTAAACATTATCCTCAGACACATTCTCCTTTTTTTTGTTTTCACTGTCAAAGAGCTGTGATAAAACCTTATTGGCAGAAACACAGAAGTATTTTTTAATTGAGAGAGAACACAGCACCAAGAGAAAGGGTTTAAATGGCTGCTGTGCAAGTTTTAATATGTTTGCCCCTTTCACATGTCGTGTGAGCTATCAGGGGTTCTTGCACTACTACAGGTATGGATATGTTGGGTTAAGGCCCTAAAGAATAGGGAAGCCTTTTGAAGATAAAATTGTGAGAGTGACCTCAATATCCTCCAAAACAACCTAAACAAATGTGCGTAAGATGTTCATATTTCTTATGTTTAATACAGCTAAAACAGCCTGGGGTCAATTGATCCCAAAGAGCACAAATACAAAATGTGTTCAGAAAACATATCATCGTGTTTATTTTAAATTCAATAAAGTCAATACATTTGAAGTAGAGAGATGTTAAACATTGAATTATAATAGAGGGTTAAAAGCAATTCAGCAAGGGTTATGAATCCAGTTCTATTGAAACACAATTCATACAGATAAAACTAACACAGTAACTGTGTACAAGAGGCCCACAGATTACTTGCGGTCTTTCACAATCAAGATGAAAACTGTGAAAAAAGGAAAGAGAAAATACCACAAAAATGTTTTTAACCTCAGGTGGGCTACATCTGACACCTTTGTAGTGGCAGGTAGATCTCACATACAGTAAGCAGCTGTGTATTCCTCACCACAATCACTTTCAACTGGCACGTATGCCTGGTGTGTGTATTATGTTCCATGGGACTCCCTCCCTTCCACCGAATAAATGTCAATATACATGTCTGTCAGCATAGAAATATCTAGATGCAATGCATCCCCGCACTGCGCTGTTATGGATAGCAGAGGGACTATGACGGCCCTTCACTTCAGGGGGGTGGCGATCAGCCAATCAGATTATAACGTGGGTGATTCTGTTATGGTGTGTGCATCTGCCTGTGTGCATGAGCTGCTGCCTTGTAACCCTGTGTGCACTGCGTGGTGACCTTGGAGCCTCCCTATGCCAGCACTCAGGATGTGACTCCACAAATAACTAACCAAACATTGATTACCGCTAGCACACAATGCTGCACAATGCAGAGTAGAAAAGGGACAGGGACAGAGATATTGGCTGCACAGTTAACAGTTATTTCCCCGTCTCTCTCTCTCTGTCTCCCTCTGACTGTCTTTCTCTCTCTCTGGCCATGTGCTTTGTTGCACTTTCCATTACTCGCAGGCATAGCAAATACAATATTGGTTGGTCAGTCGTTCGTACACTATTAGGCTGTTTCAATAGCTCTGTCATAAGGTATTTAAAAGCCATGCTTGGACCTGTGAGAAGTTTGCGAGGTTTAGTGACCTTAGTACTTTCTTTTCTGTTAGCTGCCCTTCTCCAAAGGCTATGGCTTAATCAGTATAGATGGAGGGTAACAGAATCAAGTCCATGCAGATACGGGTATGAACCCTTTGCAGTTGATCTAATCTCATTAGTGTCCGGGATCTGAACCTAATGACTCTTTGTGGCCATGTGAGGTCAGATAGATAAATAGGGAAGCAACCAACCAAACATTTATTGTCTCCTCTTAACTTGATTTATCCTTTCCGCTTCCAACAACCAAACTGCAATCCTTGTAGTCATATTTAAGCTCCAGCTGGCAGTCATTCCAAGGTCCCCTGCAATGTTTACAGAGGCATCCTCTCTAATTTTAGGAAGGCAGGCATGGCGGTAATGGAAAGTGACACTATCTAGCCAGCACTCTTCTTCGCTGGAGGGCATTTCAAAGCTGTGGCTGTAGCAGTAGCCGCCCAGATGAGAAGTCCAGCGACCAAAATGTCTGATTATTTCCACACAAGAAGCAGCGTGATCACCAACATACTCGAGTCTTCCTTTTGTGTTCATGCAGCAGTGGCACAACAACAGCAGAGGTTATGGTGGCCGTGGGCACCGTTAGCACTTAAGGGAGGAAGCTTGATGCCATGTTAGCACTATCAGTAGCAGTGTCACTACAAGGTCTGGAAGTAGTGGACTCTGAGGTCACAGCTCTCTGGTCGCCAATGTCTGCGGGGATTTCCATACATCGATCAGCAAGTGGGAAGACAAAGTAATGAGTTACAGGCATGTATACAACTCAATGAAACCCCGCCACCATACTCCCTATGTGCTACATTTTTGGCATTGTGGATTAAACCAAAATGTACGTTATTTTATGTTCATGTGTGTTTACCATGTGTGTTAAGTAAATAGGGACTAGTACTCATTTTCTGCCAAATCTTACTGTGTAAGGATTTGATATAAATCTTTTTAAAAGATAAAAATTGACATGACTGTCTGACTAAATAACTTCATATCAAGTCAGACATGGGATCAGAGTTACTGCTTACTTTTCAGAGGGATCTGTGCACCTGCCAAATGTCACAACAACACATAGTTAAAATACCAGGATATATTGATTTCTGTTGCATTACATATGGCAGACCTGCTCTGCAACACTCCTGCTTATTTAGAGAACATATACCAAACCATAAATCCAATTAGTTTTTGACACCTGATTATTTCTATTCAGAGTCACAGTAGAGGCTCGAGCCTACGCATAGACTGAACAACAGGTTGCCAGTCCAGCACATGATCAACACATAAACTAGTTCCATTCACCTCAGCAGGATGTTTTGGACTGGAGGAAACAAACACATCCATTGGAAACCCACTGAAAAAGCAACAAACATTTTTCTCTTTTGACGATTTGATGATATTTTATGTTCAAGACACCTTTCATTTTTTTTTCTCTTGGACCTGTACTGACAACACTGTCAACATGGAGTGCTTGTTTTCATTTTGGTAGAGGTTGATGGACTGTGAAAACCATTTGGAAAACAATGTAAATAAGTGCCTGACTCTATATGCATGTTATAAATACATCTGAGTGCTATAAATAAACTTATAAAACTAAACCACAATCATGCAAACTTCACAAAGTAAGGAGCTTCAAACCTGAAAACCATCTTGCTCTGTAGCAACAGGATTAACACTGGGCCACTGTCATGCCGTATACCAATCCTGTGCATTTTATTTGATATTCATCTTTTTTCTTTGGAGAATGGGGTATGGTAAGCCTGTGAGAAAGAGGAACTGATCCTTGAATATGCATAGACAAACATACCCGAAATTGATGATGTGATCATACATTTGAATAGGTTAATTTCCCTGAATCTTTGATGGCATAGGGCCAATAGCCTAACAGCCCCCAATAGCTAACTCCAATTTAATAAATAATCTATATGCAGTAAATTTATTTAGTCTAAGTTAATTAATAAACTAAACACATAATTGCTCAAGAGCTATTTTCTCACAGGGAAGACATCCCATGAGACTACAAACGGCAAACAAACCAGCATCCTGTTCCCACGAAGGATCGTAAAAGCAATCAAGGAAGGGTCAGAGAAAAAACTGATTCGATCAGTGAAAGCTGCAGAAAAGCAACACGAGATAGAAGAAAAATTCAAAAGGAGGGCTGAGGCTGAGGAAATCGACATGGAAAAAGTCCAAAACAACCATGACGAAGGCAGATAGAAAGGCAAACCGATCATTGTACTGAATCGTTGCCATTTTCAAACCATGAGATATACAATGAGGATTTGATTCTCAGCAGAGGCAGAATGGAGAGACAGATTGTCTGTCCCTGCATGCTGGAAGGCCCTTGACAAAAGGACAGAAACAGACAAAAAAAAAAAAAAAAGGTTGTGTAACATTTTACCCCCACAGCGCTCATCTTGCCATGTCCTTATGCTCAACTTAACTGCTACCCTGAGGTAAACTCCATCAAATGACCAACCGTTTTTTAAGAGAATTTACTTCTAAGATGCCATTTTCCACAAAAATGTTCCAATTGATTTCTCCTACAATCTATTGTTGTGACTGCTGTTTATTTCTGGCACTAATAGCCAGGAGAAATATAAATGGCTGTAGATTGTGTGTGCTGGTGGGTCGACTCTCGAGGGATATCTACAACCTGCAGATGGAGACAGACGAAGGTGTCGGACAGCTACTTTTCAGTAGTTTGTCTACTTGCTCTATAAGAAGATAATCAGCAAAGAAGTGCAAAATACAACCGTCCTTGAAATAATAGTTAAATTCTTTACAATGAAGGCCAAAATGGGGTAAAGCTTGATAAGCAACCTGTCCCATTTCTTTTTTCATTTTCAAGTGAAAAACAACGATGAGCCAAAGAAACTAAATACTTCATACTAACATAACTTCTACATAACCAGAATTTTAAATTTTGTATAATTTCTGTATAGCAGTTGTATTATCTCAGTATTTCCCCTGAAATTAATATGTGGCTCTGTTGCTATGACACAACATTGTATAGCTTAGAGTTGATGAAACAGGGGCAATGAGGCAAAACTGGTGTAGAGGATTGGTGACATAAAGCAATAAGACCACCATGTGATGGTGAAACAAATGAAAGAGACACACATATAACCCTCTGGTGGACTGGGATGCACAGATAATTGAGATGTCACTCTATGCCCCTGAGCATGACATGTAAAATACCTGATAAGACCAGTTCCGTGTTCCATAGCAATAACAATGTTTTACTCCAGTTTATTGTGTACAGCACATTCAACACATAAACAGGACTCCCTTAATACACTTACAGATTTAATAGAATGTCATTGCAAGATAACCACAGCATAACACATTTCTGCTGTGAATTAAAAGCACTGAGACAGTCAGCAATAAAACAGGCACACAATTTATTATGTGGAAAACCCCCTTTAGCTCCACTATGCTATTTTAAGCTCCCCTTGGGGACAAGAGGAGGAAAGAAAAGGAGAAATGCACTACAGAAACTACAGTGGATGATGAAAAGCCCAATGTAACTGGGGAACACACCTTGCAGGCTTCTATGATGTATGAAAGAAGCCACAGGTCACACTACGCCAACGAAAACCATACCTCTGATTTCCAAATCATATTTCTTCTCTCAAAGATCCTGACAATAAAGATCTTGAAACTTGGAGGAGATCTCGAGGAGGCAAACCTGTTCGAGGGGGGGCTAGGGGAGAGAGAGTGGTGTGAGGGGGATGATTATAAGTAGAAAAGGGTCAAAATGAATTAGAACGTATGCAGAAAACAAGGTTGAACAATGAGAGGAAATGAGGAGGTAAAAGTGTAAGCTCCCAGATGCTTTCAAGGACGAAGGGGTGTGTGAAAATCGCCATATGGAGCTAGAAATATTGTAGAAACTGCCTCCATTGAAGGTTGTTGCAATGTACAATGTTAAATTTTGATATGGGCCAGTACAGTAGAGGCACTTTGTTTTTTCTTTGCACTACACAGTAACTGTGTGGCTCTAAAATGACTTCATAGATAGATAGATAGATAGATAGATAGATAGATAGATGTCACCCTTAAAATGGCATGGCAACTTGCATAAATACAAACGGTCACTTCTGTTACTTTTTATATTCTAAGAACACTTTGTTTTTCTACTGGAAAGTACTGAAAAATAAAACTTGAACATGCAGAGGTGTGAATCATGTAAGTTTTAGATGATGCTGTCATGGAAATAATTTTTCATACACTAGAAAGTTGATGAGTTGCTGGGGAATCCGACACTTTCAAAAACATTATTTTTAATAATCCCTTCTGTCAAGAAAGGATCATGCACTCATGAAAAATCTTCATGGATGAATCTCAGTTTGAGTCCTGTCGTTGTGTCCATAACAATGATTTCACTCACAAAGCCAACTTGCATGCTGTGGTTGGTGATTTATTATTCTGTTCACACTGCAGCTAATTATGAATTGTTCACAGGTCCATTTCCTATTGCGATTGATTTGCATTCAGTATCTATAAAATCATTGGTTTAGGAAGCTCTTAATGGGTAAGTGATGTGGAGCCACATGTTTCACTTTTCTCTGGTGAAATGTAACACTCTTAGAAAAGAAACTTACCTATCTACTTACCTAAAAAGTGACCAGTTGTGTGTAGGATTTTAAGTTGAGAAAGGCACCTCATAGTGGCTTCACATAAATGTAACCACAATGCATGTGTTTGACAAAGCATTGTTTAATAAACTTCTCCTGAAATTAGTTAATCTCAAAACTAAACCCCTTATATATTGATTTCATTACACCAGGAGAGACACTGCCAAATATTAATACAGTATAAAAAATGTAACAATATCAAAATGTGACTAGACTCTCTACATGTTTAACGGTAATGTGAAATAGTCTGTATTCCCAGTTATACTGAGGATTTCATTGATGCACTGCAGGGTCTCATGCTTCATCTAGGTGACCCTGCTGAATTTAATGGCTTTCATCCACAGACCTCGGCTCGTCTTTAGGATGCTTCTCTTGACCCACATCCACAGCCTCTCTGCTTATTATGATGACCCTCGTCTATCATACATTTTATTCTCTGGAGTCTGTTATTGCTGGAGTACTCTGACTGTCTTTAAGAGAGACTGTCCTGAAAACTCTATGCAGCGTGTGCCACTTCCTTCATACATTACACTAATTGGCCATGTGTTTATGTACCACCTGGGGTGATTGCTTGTACAAAAAGAAAGCCAGTGGACTCATTATCTAGATAAAGTGTTTCTCAGCGGCACCCTAATGAACCTATGCAAGCAAATTCATCTATCTGAGTTTTGTTTATATTCTGTAACTTCAGATCTGCTATCACCATTAATGCTTAGAACAATTTAAAGTCATATTGTAATGTAAAATTACTCTTTTTATTGTAACTGCTTTTGCATGTTACATTATGCTGTGCAAAACAATGTATTTATTTTGTCAAAACTGTTATTTTTATAAAAAATGGGCATCTTCGCTTTCCTATATTGTACCAGTAGACACACCAAAAATGTCCAACTAATAAAAATATAATTAGTAATATTTTTGAACAATACAATACCTGTGTTTACTTTCCTCATTAGTAAAGCCGTTATCACACATGCAGTCGGGACAATGTGTGGACAATGTGCGGGCAATCGGGTCAATTTGGATTCAGTCCTGTGTGTTTTTTCTAAGTCATTACACTTTTAGAAAGTTGTCTTTTCCTAAATTAGAGGTCAAGTGTACCCTGGGAGCCAGACTAATCTGTGAACTCATGTTTTATTTGCTCTGGCAGATACGTCTGGCTTCTCTCCCATTCAAACTGATTTCGTAGTTTAACAACGTAACGAAAACACAACGATTCTTATTTTCACATCATTATACAAATAGATCCCCCTGAATCCTACACATTACACCTTCAACTTTAACCTTAATTGTCTAGTTTTTGTGTGTAAAGTTGATTCTGCTTTCCTGTCACCTGATCTGTGGGATGCTTGAATGGCTTCTTCTATCTGACCATACACATTAATTTCTCACAGTCTCAAACTTTACCTCCTGAAGCTTACAGAGTCTGATAGAGGGAGAAGCCTGCGTGAAATAAGACCATACATATGACATATTGCAACCCTGCTTGTGTGATCACAGGAGGCAACATCTAACCTTGTAAACCTACTGATACACAAGTCTCTGACTTGGTGGTTGCTAAGTGGGTTCATTGTCCCTCCTGTAGGAGGCACGAGGTTCATCTGGTTAACTACGCAACATGCATATTTCATCAGTGCTATGGTCAAGCCTACAGAGTCTCTGAGCACTGAATATTGTTCAGTTTACCTTTCAGATTAATAGCATCAGCACAATATTAACACAGTTTGAACAGGATTTTGCATAACTAGAGCAGATAGTGGCTATTGCAGAAACTGCATTAACATTTATTTTAATTTGCCCTTTTTGGACCTTACACAATATGCTTTCATCTTTATGTAAAGCTCTTTATAATCTGTACTTTTTTTCATAGACATCATAGGTCCAAATGGGCCACTACACAGTTTTGATCTGACAGCTGAGGCCAGTGGCAACATGAACCATGTGACAATGTATCTCACCTCACACCAACACACACACAAAGACTTGTACGATGAGTGAAAAACAATAAATGAGACTGACAGCCTATAAGTCTTTTTACACCACGCCGTGTAGCCTGAAGTCAGCCCACAAACATATAGAGCCGCTGACATTCATGATTATATGCACCATATAGTGAGGCAACAACAGATTCAATATGTACACCCACATACTATACAACATGCTCCACTGGATTTACATTCCTACAACCACATGCACACACACACACACACATAGTAGATTTATAGTATTTATTTATAGTAAACAGTAATTGTTGGCACCAGTTTGGTCCCCAGTAAGACATGGTATGGTGACTGGCAGAGCCCAACATAAGCACTTAAAGAAAAAACAAGCAAATAGAAAAGACCAAGGCAAATGAAGAAATCATCACTTTTACATCTTATATCACATATATAAAAAAAGCTGAATATACATAAAACACAAGCAAATCATAAAACACATTTACCATATGTCCTAAATTAAATAAAGAAAAAAAAATACAAACAAATACTGAGTTATGATGTTTTTCTTGTTTTGTTCACTGGTCCTTGAGATGCTCTCTCAGCCATTGTAGATATTATTAATCTCCATTCACATTAACAGACACATTAATGCCTAGAATTACCGTAAAAAACGTCCATGTATTCTCCCATCTTCAGTAACAAACACAACACAACAAATGAGAGCTCTTAACTGAAATGTATTAACTAGCTTTTGCCTACCTGGCAAGTTTAATTTTATTTCTAGCTCCTGCCTGTATTTCAGAGAGGCTTTCTTTATCTTCTTGACTGTGGCTGGCCCGAGTGTGTATACGTGTGAGAGTGTGTGTACTGTATATGTGTGTCTGTCTATGTGGAGCAGAGCAAATACTGCTCATTCATCACCCCTGTTACCTGTTCATCTAATGAACCTAGCCCTGGCAGCACTTCAGGGAAAAGAGATGTGGACAAAGGTTGCACCTCCACAATACAAAAAAACCCCTCAGAAGCCACACATGTAGCAGTCAGCAGTCTCGCCACAGATTACTACTAATTGGACTAAAACATCGTACAGCAAATTCAGATCCCTTACTGTTTTTTTACAATTTTAATTGTCTTTGCCTTTTCTTACATGACATTTAAATTTTAAGATTGTATGTCGTATTTTTAACAGGATGTTAATACTGTAGTTTGCAATAACACTGAGTCTACACTTCATTTTGCACTGTTCACTCTCGCCCATCCTTTCTCCTCTCCTCATCCAATTTATCTCATTTCTCCATTCCCTCTCTTGCTCATCTTACAGGCACAAAATCACTACACTGAAACCCACATACCAAAATCCCTTAAAGTCACGCTGATCCACCCCGCACTGTTCACTGTTTAAGTCAGTTGGATAAACACTCATGCACTCCATGCAGATAGAATTTTTCGGGGGCATTATGCGGAATTTTTTCGTCAAAACAAAAGTGAAATACATAAATATACAAGTCAAGGATGAGAGTCCATCACCAACACGATCTATTGCCCCTCTTCAGCCACATCATTTTGGGATGCAAATCATATCACATGGCAGATCCTTCATGTCCTGCCTCTCCTAACGCTACATTCACACAAAAGCAGTAAGGCACAAAGCAGTAGGCAGTCTCTAGCCATTCATGAAGCTGTAGCTCTGTGTTTGTTGCGCTGAGCACCTAATTTATATTATCTTCTCTGACTGGACAGTATGTTTCCCAAATACATAATACATTTATCTGCTGTCTTTTTCAACGCAGTACATGTTGTTGAAACTTTTTTAATACAACAGCTGGCAAGACTGATCGACTGTATTTGGTCTGGAAGCGATCCCCACACCACTAGTGGAGCAGAGTAGTAAACAACTTTGCAATTCCTTATCTGTAGGCATTAAAATGAATGTGTATGGCTCTTGCCTGGTTCTCCCAACTGGTGTGTCAGAAGACGTTTGCATGAAGATGAGCTTTTTCTCAACTATCTTATGAAGTGCTGCTGGGCGCCTTTAAAACTCAGCAGGCGATGCTGGGCTGCAGTGCCAGGTCCCATTCACAATGAATAGCTGCCTATCATTTTTCCAGCCCAGAGTCCATATATTTTAACCATCTGTAAGACTCAGATGTTGGGCATTTATAGGACCATGCAAGTCTTGATGAGGGATACCTATCCAATCTGACATTGTGGAAAGCTATTTTGGTAGATGACCTTACTATAGAGCCAAGTAGGCCACCTATATCAGGGCTCATTGTTCTCAACACACACAAAGTTGATCCATCCATTACCCATACCAGTTTACCTAACCTGTGCTGGGGCGCAGGAAGCCAAAGCCTATATCAGAAAGAATGACAGAGTCCATTCATTAGTACACATAAAGGAGTTTTCCTAAGTGCAAACAATCTTCCTTAACACTTGCACTTTATGAACTTAAAAACACAAATTCCCTAAAAACACACTCACCGAAACGGCTTGAGAGAGACGTCCTGTGCTGTTATGTCAGACCACAACTCTCCCAAACCACAACCTCTCTCTCCCCTGTGTGTTTGTGAGCGGGCATGCTTTAATATCTTCAGAGACAATTAACCTGTCTCAGAACAGGTGCTACTGCTGGCACAGCAGATTGAACATAGTCCCTAGTCCAACCAGCTGGCCAAGCCACCACCACATCCAACATTATTGTTGATCAACAAATAGAACAGTTTCTTATGTTTTCAACCTGTCACTTTGAGAATGAAATGTTGACGTTGCCTCCCCGAGTTTAAACACCTGGATCAACCAAGATGTCAATCATATAAATTGTTTGGGAACACGCCAGGTCTTGACGGCACATAAGGTTTTTTCTGCAAAGTAACATCACCTGAGGCCACAAAGCAGAATATTGACCAAAAACAAGCTTTTAAGGGGAACTGATTAAACAAATTTCAGTCTGAAGAAAATGAGCCAAAGCTGGTGGAACAACTACAAAATGTGGTGGCATTTCAGCTCTCTTTAACTTTCTTTTCCTTTTGACGTCTCTTCCAATTCGGTAGTTGGTAATAAGGTTGTATATATGGAGAAAATGCATTATGTTAACAATGTACAATGGTTAGTATAATAAGGTCAGTTCATGGAAATGTGCAAATTCATCCAACCACGTCTTTCCCTTGACCTACTTCTTGCTTCTGAGCACTAGCTCCCAACAAGGACCTCATCGGCATAATGAGGGAGGTCATATACCAGGTGGTCGAAGGTGACACGTGACAAATTGATTGCATGTACTTTTGCTTAAAATAGGGTTGAACGGAATAGTAATACGCTTGTGGGATTCATTCCACTGGGATTCGTTGGACCACTCATTTTCTCCCATCTGTTACCTATGATACAGGCCAGTAACATGCTGCAGCGCTCGCCAAATAGCCATCCAGTTTCCTGCATATTAATCAGGCCTGGGTGACCGGGCAACAGCATGAGATTGGTGTTGAAATATCCTGGATGGCTGCTGGAAATGAGTTTTTTTGGCTTCTTTTTTTGGCCATAGAATGAGCAGATAAAGTGGAAAATGTCATTGTTGTGGTTTTGCTAGTTTGTTATATTCAACAGATTATTATCTAATGGTTTTTTGAGAAAGTTTCTTGCATGGATAAATATGTTTACAGTTATTGCATCTTGAGTTAATTGCCTGCAAAGATCAAGTGTCTTTCCCAAAAGAAAAGGCATTACACATCAGTGTATAGCATGGACATAAAATAGCTTCACATACACAGAAGATTGGAAAGGAGGATATTTTCCTTATTGTTTTGTTTGACTAAGTTATCATGAAGTCCGAGACACAACCCCGCTTCTTGAGTCTCTAAAGGACTCGCTAAGGGTGCTCAGATTAAGTAGCCATCGATCGTTATCAGCTGATGTTCGTTTTAAACAGTTTGAGTCTGTTGTCTGTCTGCTGTCGTCTCTATAAAGGCCAATAAGAAAAGCCGAACAGATGACGCAAAACATTTTTTATGTTTTCATTGGTGCTGATTACCTGAAACTAAGAATTGTTGTGTTTTAGTTATAGAACGGGTCCTCTTCTATGGATGTTTTTTTCTTGCATCAACATATTTGTACAGTGGTCTAGAATGGACAAACCAAACACTGGCTCTGGATAGGGCCTTTCGTGTTTTTCCCGTAGGCCACTGTCGGTCCTCCTACAGGTTTGGAAAGGGAGGGGTAAGGAGAGGGGTATTCTGTTGGTTGCAATCAGCAACTTCACCGCTAGATGCCACTAAATCCTACACAGGGGTCCTTTAAAGAAATCATTGAGTTAATGAAGGGGCTAGTTAATAATCAAGACTGTGTTTAAGTTGTGCATCGAGAGAGATTGCCTCTAAGAGAGAGACTGGAATATGTTGCACGTGTTTCCTCCCAATAAATAAACAGTTGTCAATTCCTTATACTTTCTGATCTCTTGATTTTAATACTTAATATACAATGTTGTTAAGAATACTTAGATAAATAAATAATGCTACATGATAATAAAGGATTCAAATAGACCCTGTGACCGGTGATTGGTATCTGTCGTTACTGCTTCCAGTGATCAATGATCGGCCCCAAACATTTTGATCGGAGCACCCTTATTATAAAGCAAATCTTACTAGATACAAACAAATAATTTTCCCTTTGGTGTTTGCATTAGGTTGAAGAAAACCTTCCTCATTCATAATTTTTAGGTTAGGTCAGCTGTGTGCACATATACTTTCAGGGATAGGGCTAAATAAAATAAAATAACTACTATGCTATGATAGATGGGGTATTGGGGGCTCAGAGTAGACATGGTGCTAGCAGGGAGTGCACAAACAGCAGTCAGAAATGCCATCCATAAAGAAATTTTGGCTAAATAAGGATCATTTTGTGCACAGTCTTCAGTCAGATGATGTACAGGAAACATGTGGAAAAAAACCTTTTGATTTACCATTTGAAAAGGGCACCCAAGACAGAAAGGGCAGGAGCAGCTGCCACCCTCCTGTGGACACCACAGGAGTGCTGTGGCTTCCCATACTTCCGTGCTATCATTCGTACACATAGGAATGAGGACACTCTTGAAATTCTAACTGATTGAAAATAAGTCAGCGATATGGGGAGGGAGCGAAAAAGAGAGGCGCAGAGAGGAAAGAAAAGTGGACAAGAAAGTTATGATGCAACTTAATTAACCTTCCTGTAAAACATGGAAGGTCTACAATTCAAATGAAAGCTGTGATAGAATGAGGAGCTCATGTTAAAGGAAGAATTTTTACTATATGTAAATCGTTGATGCCTGGATAAAAAGGAGGAGAACCATTTTTTGTCTTCCCTTTAGCTGATGTGGAACATTACTGTAGCTTCACCGCCTTCAGGATGTAGTCAAGGCCCTTATCGGATTAAATAGGGCTCAAATTTGCAATAAAGCACATTTGGCTGTCAAAGCTCATCCTGGCACATTCAGAGTTCCCCAATTTCTTTTTTAGATTTGCTCAAGTTCAGTCAAACTGGATGAGTAATATCTGTGAACAGCTATCATTCTCTTGGTTTTCAGTGACTGTCAAAGGGAAGTCTGAACTCCAGCCTGACAACCCAAGGTCTTTAATATGTTGTTGTTTCTGATATTACAACCCCAACAACCTTCAAAAAGCCCAAATGAAATGTTAACAGTTTTGTTATCACTGTTCTTAGTTGATTAGATAAGTTTTATATTATGAACATAGTTCTAAGATTTACTGAGCCATGTTAGAGGCAAATAACAAATTCAAGATTTACCAGTTTGTCCCTTAATAATATGCTGAAGCAGCCTTCGCTGAGGTCTCTTATGTCAGGGAAGGAATGAAAACATGGTTTTGTAAAATGTCATCCATTTCGCAAAGGTGAATGTACTGGTGTACCTCAATCCAAAGAAAGGGAGTCGAGTCAAAATATAGACAGAAAGTCAGTAAGGTAGACTGGGAGAGCAAGACTACAGAGATAGAGTCAGTCTAAGAACATCTAAGCAGAGCTTTAATTTCCCAGGGGGCCCTGCCGGGATCTTGTGGTCCCAAATACACCAGTCTGGGCTGAAGAGAAGTCCTGACAAAATTAAACTAAATGGAAACCCCACGGTGACAAGAAAGCCAATTAAGGCTCAACCGATACACAGGGTCTCAGATGACCTCTGACAGGTTAGAGGAGGAAGGGGAACCATGTTGGATGCTGCCACTGGGCCCCATTGTGTAGAGCTGTATATCACAATA
Source organism: Lateolabrax maculatus (assembly GCA_031216445.1). Taxonomy (NCBI): domain Eukaryota; kingdom Metazoa; phylum Chordata; class Actinopteri; order Acropomatiformes; family Lateolabracidae; genus Lateolabrax; species Lateolabrax maculatus. The sequence goes on along the minus strand of CM062197.1, from coordinate 9,628,253 downwards.
TCCATGTGTGTGTGTTACGGTATGAATCAGGTTTGAGAAATTCACTTATCGTTTAGTATCTTAAGTGATTATGCATATATTATACTCTCCCTCTAAGGCCTTGTTTTTTTTACATCTTGTCAGGAATCTGAAGCTGGGCGATAAATATATACAGTAGATTGATTTTAAGAAGCTTCCGAGCTGTAACTTCACATGAAAGGCTGTAAGGAAAGAAGTCAGATTAGTATATAAGCTTGTTTTAATTAACATAATGCTGTTTGCGAAGGGTCCGCCTCACATCTAGAGTTTGACTCTATTTATAAAATCTAAGAGGCAAGCCATACAGAAAGAGTCTCACAGTGCAGACCAGCAATTTGTTTACTTCAGTGCCTCAGTAAACTGGATGGATTGCCTGAGAAAAAACACAGAACATATAAATAACCCCCAAAATAGGACTCCTACGTACTGTGATCCATCTTCATTTTTAATGCCTGGTTGGCAGGATTAATGACAGGGTTTTAAACAAATTGTTATCTATAGTTGTCTTTGTTTAAAAAAAACACTAGGATGAATTGCTGAGTTACAAAACGAATAAAGTTTTATAAAAGCAGCAATCACCACACACGTGTCGAAGCACCACTTATTTTCTGCAGAGAAGTGTAGTTTTATTTTTGTATCATTAAACAGCGTCATGAAGCTAAGTGAATTTGATTCTGTGTGAATTATATATGTGAGGGATTGAAAGTTTGGCAAATATGAAGAACTTTTCAACAGAATTATTAAGTTCTCTAGGAGGTCATAGATTTCAATCTTTACAGCACAACTTACTAGCACTAATGCCATTTTGATTAGCCTTGTCTGGACTTTCCACCTTCAACTCATGAAACACATTCAAGCCAAAAACAATTTTACTATTCATCCATGTAGGCTTTAAGCCTTAAAAAGGAGTTTTGGTCTAGACTGAAATATCTCAACAACTATTGGATGGACTGGCACCAAATTCTATACAGCATTCATGGTCCCGATAAGATGAATCCTAATGACTTTGGATATCCTCTCACTTTCCTTTAGTGCCTCTATGAGGTTGATGTTTGATGTTTTAAGTGAAATGTCTCGACAACTGTTTGATGGATTGCCATATAATTTGGTACAGACAATCACAGGAGCACCACAAAGAGGGGGAAGTTGGGATATTTCCAAGGACCCTGGGCTGGCAAAACCCCTGAAAAAATATTACATGAACATAGGATATTAATTATTTAAGGAAATTATTTAGCCTCTTTGAATTTCAGACAGAAAATTACGGCATGTTTGTCCAATCCTTTTTGCTAAAATCATCCAGGCAGCCTGGCATATCATAGCCTGGCATCGCCAGACTAATTCACAAACGCATGTTTGTCTGAAACCTCTCAATTTTCAATTTACGATTTTGTTATCAACGGCCGCAGACAACCAATCAGAGCAACAAAATGTTGTTCTGTCGCACAGTATGTCTTGTCAAAAGTATAAAGAATATTGAATTTAAGGTAGCACTGACATTTTCCCTGACTGGGTAATCACATTGTTTAGGTCCTGGTAATGGCATCAAATTACATAAAGTAGTTCTTCTGATATTATAGATATTACTATATTATAGTTTACCATATACAAAATTATACAATTATTATAGTATTAGTATGCATTAGTATGTGCAGTTTTCTAAGTCAGTCATCAGAAAATGTTGGTAATTGAAATGATGATGTTGATACTATTATAGGAAACAAATATAAAAAAGCAACACGATCTGTCATCACTAAGATTGTATCATCATTGCTAAACACATTCAATGATGTTCAATATGTGTATTCAGGGAATATGCCACAATTCAATGAGTCCACACAGACGATACTCAGTGAACAGCTAATGTGTTTTCAAATTTGCTGTAATTTCATGTTGTGCCAAAACAACTGTTGGTGATTGATATTAATAACTTGTCTAACATGCTGCTGAAAGCAATCAGTTAAAGTGTTAGAGGCGTTATTTATTAACCTGATCCATTATACCATCAGACTCTTGCCAACTTGTGCTGGTCTTGGCTCCAAACCACAGAGGAATGACAGGCATTAAGCTTCTAAATTAGCATTAGTGGCAGTAATGCTAATTTAGAAAGACTGCTTGCATCCCAATGGCCATGGATTAGAAGTACATTTTTGTTTGTTGTATTGATATGTATTATTATATGTTTCCTGACAGTAAAGTTTGAGTTATAGCATGTTATTGATATGAAGTGAAGGATTTTAGGAAGAAAAAGTTAAATGCACTAATCTGTTGTACTGTCATCAGAGCGGCCACTCATGGACTCACACCAAAAGAGGAAGCAATAGTAAATATTAAAATAAGTAACTTATCAAAGTCTATATTTATGTCAAAAGATAGCAATGGAAGATAATGTTAAATGTTTCTGTGAATGTCAAATACTGATAAGACTTGCTGGAAATAAACATCTGAAAGTGTTCTCTGACCCTGCCAAATGGAAATGGAGTTTTTTTTTTTCTTCTATATAGCATTGTAAAATCCTTTTCAACTTTCCATCAAAGATTCTTATATCACATGTCGACATTTACCAAGGTTAAAACATCTTAACCATGATTGTGACAGTTTGGTTGTTTTCTAGATTTAAACACACTTAAAAAAAGAGAGGACGTGAGATTATAACGTTCACTGGGGCAGCTGAAAATGACCCACTCTTCAATGAGTATTTTTGTTGGAGATATATTTATAGCTAGAAGGAAGTGCAGTGACCAACAAATGTAATTAGACTCTATTTAAATTCCCCTCAGTATCTAAATCAGATAAGTCGTGCTTTTCCTGCTTAAACCTCACAGTACACTGATATATGTTAAATATACATGTTTAATGTCAAGAATCACTGAAGTCCTGAAACAGTCCTTATACTGTTCAATTACTGAAATATATTTCAAATGTAGAAAAGGCCAACCATTTCAAAATGTATGAACCTAGAAAACATCATTTAGAGAAAACTAGGTCACTGACGTGACATGTTGCAGTTATGTTTTCTTCTAAGGTCAAGCTCAAGAGGACAATAACTAATATTTCATCAGATATACACTGACTGATGATGCAAGTGGTTATTCCAGATCACAAGAGAGGAAAACATGTTTAGTTTCATTTATTTTTGGTTGGTTGAGTGTGTTTCATTTCTTCTGACAAGAAGCATTCTTGTTGCTAGATTCTAGTGTTTGCACTGCAAAGGGGTTCAACCCAGTTGTTTAAATTCATTATCAACATAAGGTAAATAAAAAATTCCAATATGTAGAAGACACTGTTGTGAATATACTGCTCTCAAATCAATTAGCCACCTTTAAAAGAAACCTCACTAATAAGATCTGGTTCATCCAATTTAATTTGTGCCCAACCAGAATGTGATAAATTAAAAAAACAATTTTATTAAATGGTAAATGATTGTCTTCAAAAAACAAACATAATTTAAATTTGTGTCATGAACGTTGACCCCCTATGGTGAGAGATAATATTCATGAGCAGGTGCATTCACAACATATTAAATTAACATTATGGCCAAGTAGGTTTAGGCTGGTATGCACTTAATACCTATTACCACATGAAAAATACATGTATTGAAATACATTTGCAATAACCCCATTGGGAAGCCTGTAAAATGTCTTTCTTTATTATGCATGTAAGTTATTTCAATCAGCCTCAGAAAGGATTGTGTGTGTGTGTGTGTGCGTGTGTGTGTGTGTTATTTTCAAGTGTCTCATATCGATATTAGACATTAATGTTTCTCAACAGCAGTCCATACCATTACACCTAGAGTAATAGGAAACACAGAGGGTGGTGAAAGGTTGTAATAATTTGTTTGTGTATGTGTGTGTGTGTGGACAGGCAGAGAGCAGATAAGAGAGAAAATAAAGGACAGCATGGAAAGTGGAGAGGGGGAAGTTACAAGCCTGAGACCTCATACAGAGCGCACAGATGCTAGTTGAGGTTAGAAATAAACTTCTGAACTGTGGACTCACGTTGCTTACTGATTTGCATGCCTGTTTTGAAGGTGGGGGGGGGGGGTTGACTTAGCTGTCTAGATATGGTAGGCCCCAAAAGCTATTGGAGTTATCTGCCGGCTCATGTTTTGCTGCCACAGTCAATAACTCAATTGAACAATGTGAATACTTCATTATTATTGGTTATTTGGTTTTAACCTTTTACAGTAGACCTACCACCCACTGTTCCAGCTATTGGACACTAGAGCTATGTAGACAGTGACTGCTTTCGTGTTACATGAACATGTGTTTCAAGTCATTGTAGTCATTTTCAAAGAGAACGTTCTTTCATAAAAATAATCAAGGTACAATTCATGACAGAGAATACATCTGAAACTGTAACAATACGGTGTCAAAGGCAGTCTTCAAAGCAGTCTGGTAGTTCAATGCTGTGATAAAACCTTGGAAAAAATGTTCAAATTCACGGCCAATTCCAAATCTACTTTGACCATAGAGAGGGATGACTTATGACTTCTCGTGGACATTAGACTTGGCCTTTTGACCTATGGTGACTTGATGCTCTCCCCGCATTCAAAGTTTTAATTTAAGATATTATAAATTATGCTTCTGTATGTAATTCTTGACTCATGAGCATGCAAAGAGCCGAAGCTTTGTAATTAGCTACAGTTTATTTTAACAAAACTAGTGTATTAAATGCTTCTCTAAATATTGACGCACATGAACATTTTTCACAGATCATTACAAAAACACAGTGTACTTTTTATAAAATGATAACCCAATCAAATCCACAAAAGACTAGGCTTCTAGCTTAGGGCACTCCACTCCAACAAACCACACTATCACCCATTTAAAGTGGAAACCATTGCAAGATATCCCGCCCAAGTTCTGTGGTAAGTCTGTTCCCCAAGCTCCTTTTCATACACATGAACACCTAGACGCACGCTCATTTGATTTAAATTGTGTACTTATCTCGTCCTCCCCTGGGGTCTGAGCTCGGGGTGTCGTCCAAATGCTCGGGGAAGCAGCTTCACTGGATGGTGTAGGCAAGACTCAGTAAAGGTAGAGGCGGCTGCAGCACTCAGCCTCAGCCCTGACTGTCTGACTAACCCCCTATACATGAAAAAACTGCAGCGTCTTATACAGTGACATTATTGGGTGGGGATACGCAAGTACACTTCACTCTCTCTTTAATAAGGAACTACCAAAATACAAAGAGTTGGACTCAAGCAGAACACCTCTCTGTTTGAACTCTTTTTCACTTTGATTGATCAGGGAAATCGCCGTACTCACGGGCTGATGCAGATTACCAAGATGACCAAATTAATTGGATACTACATAATGATATGCTTATTCAGATCTCTTATAAGCACGCTTCCTTGACAGTTCAACATAAGCACATGGGTTTAAAAGTAATTTAGCTTTTGAGTTCGTGCTAAAATCACCTTTGTTGTATATACTATCACAAAATCCTGTGATTGGTTCATGTCACTTTCACACAATAAACAAACTGCACCAGAGTCCCCTTTGAAGTTTTGAGGCAATCTTTACATCACATATTGATAAAGTAAAGGCTAACTTGAAAGATCAATAACCAATCTGCAATGTCTATTAGCCTTTCACTGATGGATGGCCAGCAGCAGTTTAACATTACTGAAGTACAGTAGGTAATTGTTCTAACAACAGTCTAGTTCTATATGTCAAGCACACAGAAAGAGACCCGCTGAAGGCACATAGACAGGTGTAAATTGAAGAAAACAACACATGTGCACACATTCGTGCACACACACACACAGGCTAGGAACAGGAGAGGACAAAGCCAAATGAGAGGGAATGGTGCAAATCTAAAGGTTTTGACTGAAAAATATCTTCATGCATTTATCAAGAATTTGTAGACATATGATAATAAAATCATGACAAGGATACATAATGTGAAACTAACATTTAGTGTGTAAGAAGACCTTTATAAATGTTAAAAATAGTCATTTCATTTACATGACACAACCTGTTTTCAGAGATGTCCCTTTCATCTTGCCCATCTAACTACATATTTTCTCTGGGCTCGCTGTGACCTAAAAATGTAAAAACCCAACATTCCAACTTTGGGATAGCAAACCTTTCCCCCTTTAGGGGTCACCACTGCTATTGTCAATACAACTATTTGAGCTTTTTTGATAAGGCAGCTGTGGAAGGAAATGTAATTCAGCTGAATCTTTAGTGCTGGATAATCTCCCACAGCTCATGCACTGCAGGAATTGAATCAAGCACAGCAAGAGCACCGCTGGCCTAGCTCAGCCTCCCCCCTCCTCCCCCAGACTCCTCAAAGTATCATCAATCAGGCTTAATCACTTCCACTTAAACAAGGCTCTCCTTTATCCCCATGCTTGGTCGCCCTGTAAAGCAAGGAGTAAACAAAATTAAACTGATGGCTGGATACTTACTGATGCCTTTTTCCCCCCCTGTTTGGTTGATATCTATAACTACTTGCAAGTGTGATCTGTTATCTATAGGATGGGATTGGCCAAGCTAGTGCAGGAAATCCATAAAGTGATTAAAGGTGGATTAGTGGGCTTAACAAGCTTGAAACTGAGAAAACAAAAAATAATTCCTTTTACATGTTTCTTTGGACACACGAGGCTTTCTCAATAACAACAATAATAATAACTCTGCCACCAGAACAATACGCAAGTGGTTTATAATAATGATAAAACGGTCAAGTTACACGTTTCGTGGCAACCTCACTACCATGGGCAGGTACTATTTTTTACTTCTATATAATGATTATAGTTATAGTACCTTCGGTGTCCCCTTTAGCAATTAATCTTGAGGGGTTTTTTTATGTTTATTGTCTCCCACAAGAGTGAAATGAAATAGCTTCTCTTGATCACAAACTGCAGTAAACTAACACCATCACACTAAATTATTGTACAATAAACCATCTGCCTTACCTAGTAATTGATATAATGCCCAGGTTTTCCTTTTCCCGATGTTAGCCAGATGAACATGACTCGTGATTTTTTTCCCATCTGAATTTTGCAGCAATAGTTGTAATCCAGGATTACAAAAAAAGGTATGTTCATGGGTCACAACAGGTCATAAAGTTCCCACAGTTAATAAGCTTTCCCCCAGTCACTGAGGATTTTGAGAGGTTCCTCTTCAGCTAATCTTTATTTCTTTCATTACTGCCCCTTAGCTTACCAGGGCAATCTAATTTTAATAAGTTAGGATAAGGACAAAGAAAGCAGGGAGCTTTGGGGCGAAATTAAAAAGACAAATCATGATAACTAATACTGCACAACTGCACATTTTGTTGTATATATGTAAAAAGATATTTCTTACTTTAAACTTATTTTGTATTTACTATTGTAAAGGTTAAATTTTAATTTTATACTGTTATTTATAACTACTACTTAATAGTAGGTGCTTTTTTATTTTATTTTCTACGTTTGTTTATTTCATTTCATTGTCTCGGGTGTAAACGCTGCTACTGCAAAGAATTTTCCCAGTTTGGGATGAATAAAGTATTTCTATTCTATTCTATTCTATTCTAACATACTGCATTTTGTGTAAACTTGTTTAATTTCACTATTTACGTGTACAGAATCAAGCCATTTCAAGAATTTAAATCATCAAGAGCAAACAGTGGCTGAACCAACTTGTATGAGGGTGGAAATTACAATAGATTGCTCAAAGCACAGTGCAAACAATTTATATGGTAATAACTGAGTAAATTATGACTGTGGAGAGAAGAGTTTTATTGGAGGAAAACCCTGAACTAACCATTAGCATAATTTGATGGATAGATGGTACCTTTGTGACAAATCTGGCTGCAAACCCCAGAGTTGGCAGTGTTCAGGCGACAAAGATGGTGGAAGCAGCACTCTGTGGTTAAGCTACACCTCACGGTATTGTGTATGATTAATTAAAGCAACAAAATTGTATCAAGGAAAGCAACAGCCTAGTCAAAGGGATGGGTTAGGGGTTGAAGTTTCAACAGGGGAGATGGACGGTTATAGAGAAGGCACCGCAGGACTACTCTGAAGAAGTCCTGGCATTTTGTCAATATAGCTCAAGTTTCTGTAAATGCTGTCTGTCATTCCATTCATTTCTTCAACCTGTCATTCCACTGTAACTCATGTCAAACCTGTCAACGCACATTTTCACACAGTCTCTCATGGAAGGCATTCATTGTGTTGGACTCGTTTGTACATACACAAAAAGTGACAGAAATTGTTGTTAAAGAATGACAAAAGAGGGCTTAAGAATAAAGAGAAATTGTTGAATGCAGCTGCCCGAATGAGGTGTCGTAGCACAAGGCTGATACAAGGAGGCTGGAAAGAAATGTCTACGAGGTGCAAGATTTGCTGTAAGCATTATCCAAGACTTGTGGACAAGGTGGCCAGAAGACGGATGACTCTCACCTCCAACATGACACCTTGGTAGAACAAAAAAAGCACCTTCAGTAATAGACTTTTATATCTGCAGTGTTCTAAGGAGCATTTCAGGAAGTATTTTAATCGCCTATAGCTGTAAAACTGAATAATGTGTCTACTGGCCAGCTACAGTACATCTCTGTGACTGAACATTTATAATGAATTCATGATGGCATAGTTTTGAAGCTTTTTAAAGGAGGGAGTCTACTTGATCTGCTGATTTTGTGAGGCAGTTTTATAGTCTTAAGAAGCTAGGAGTGAAATCTGCTCTGGGAGTGAAGTTGCTGTATACAGAGGATAAAACAGTCATTTATACCAGGAGGAGATTCTTGTTACTAACTAATCTGATTGGCCAAATTACTATATGCAAATTGCAGTGCAATGCTCTGCAAATTTTAGTGGGTAAGTTTGGCTAGCCATTGAACCCATGAAATATCTCCACCTGTGTTCGAAGAACTGGAGTCAAAATTTAACTTTTAATTTTATCCCTTGTATTTTGCTGTGTATCATTACAGTACACAGCATTAGTCTGTCTCTGTACTATAGTCTGCAAAATGTGATTATTATAGCCAATACTATGCCACAATACATTTTTTATGGAGAGTAACATAAAGTAAAATAAACTCACAGGACACCATTATCTATAATACACATTTGTGTTGCTTTTGTGTGTGATTACTGAACCTAGAAATAGCCTGTTGCATTAAATATTTGCTTCACTGTGGTGCTCAAGATAATTTTTTTTTTTTTTGTCATTCACTCTGTTCACTCCAAAGCAAAAGTTTGAAGTGATGTCCTTTCACAGTCTCTACCCAGCTACATGTAATCATCTCTGTACAACCAATAACTGCTTCTTAAACTTCTGAAGCAATATTCCATGACCTCAAGAGACAGTCAACTTTTGACTCAAACACCAGGGTGTGCTGCGTAAGGCAGCAGAGATATCAGCATGAATGAACAATGATGGTTGTGTGTGCATGCATGTGATAGAGCGAGAGACAGTATGCAACATGAAAAATATCAGCATCATCCAGGGTTTTAAACACAGCATGCAACATAAAAATTTCAGTAAATACAATTTCCACTTCCTTTTATGTATCCTTTCTACCCTACTTCTCTTCTTATAATCAGCACTTTTCTCAGTCATCCTCTGTGCTTGGTTCCTTTATTCCTTCAACCCCTTATATCCCCCCCCCCCCCCCCTTTAATTGCTTGCCTTTCTTCTTGCACACCCCCTCTTTCCCCTTTTCTTCTCTCCGCAGTGGTCAGCTGCTGAGTGATTCATGTCTCCCTGATGACTGCAGCCACTCATCGAACACATCTGCATGTTAAATTAGTCTTCCAAACACACTCACACACACACACACACACACACAGCAAAAAATAACAGACGAACAGAAAGCAGACAGATGATAGATAGACAAACATGGTATTAGTCATTTGCATAAGTCCTTGTGGGCCTTCTTGGCCTTTTTAAGTGTCGATTCTTGCTCTGATTAACATTCCATACCCGCTCTTGATGTTTTTTTTTTTTGTCATTTGTGAAAAATGGGCAATCTGCACTCGTCAAGTTTTATTTCTTTATTGAGATAGATATGGGGTAGGCACAGGAGACAGTGTCCTGACTAGATTCTTGGCAAGCACATCTTTGTCATTTGTCTCGCTTTCACTGGCCAGTTCCCCATTTTTAAATTACAGCTCTTCGAGTTTAGCCACGTTGACTGATATACAATATTCACCTCAATTCCACATGTATTATTTACTTTGTACACTGCTAACCTCTATGCCACAGCTGGCGCAAGCAGGGCAACAGGAAGAGGACCCAAAGGCAGCCGACAAGGCCGAGCTCCAATAAACAGGCAAAAGGTCAAACAGGCAGGTCAGGCATGGCAGAGACAGGTTCCAGATTTCATGTGTCAGATAAACAGAATACATAAGCTAGAAAGCAAGAGCATGAAGCACAGGGTAACTTGAGCAATCTGGCAAGCAGTGATTGGGAATGGGCCGGCTTAGGTGCTGCAGGCCTAATGAGGGAACGCGGAAATAGGTGAGAGAGTGGGCAGAGTAGGCCAGGTAACTGCAGGGCTGATGAGAATTTGGAACAGGCGTGTAGATGGGCGGGGCAGTCCGCTGATGTGGAGGAAAGGTATCTGGTGGACACCTTAAGAATGGAAGATCTGGGGAGTTGAAGGAAAGTGCAAGGCCTGGGAGAAGTGAGCAGGGTATGGAGACAGAGAGCAATGCAGAGGGCAGGGGAAGAGAGAGTGTGGCTGAAGAGAGGTTGTAAAGACATCCGTATTCAATCACCATGCATAATGATATCGCTTATCACGTTCTGACTCCACTGACCCAGACATCTCTTGCAACAATTGTACACAGAGTCAACATCCTCCATCACATATGGAAACCTCTGTTGCTTCGTAGTGCTTGCCATTCTTTGTGTGTATTGTTTTTCCATTAAGCTGTTCCGCTGCTCTGTCAATATCAGTAAAGCTGACATTTGAGCCGGAAAGGAAATCCCATCATATAGGTGATGTATTGGCTCACATGACTGACCAAAGCTACAAATCAACAAGTGCCAATGTATCTTGGGATTCAACGGTCTACTGCACAGACAAAGCCAGGGTACGCGGGTTAACATTAGCTAGGAGGGAAAACCGCAACCATGTAGAAATGTCTTCCTGTTTACACCTAAAGTATTTATTTACTATATTATACCATACAATACACATATTAAAAGACAATAAACCTCTTACATGATACAGCATTAGAGGACTCTGCTATATGCCAGACCTTCCCTCTGGCTACACATAGTGAATATCAATATTATTTGATATATGTCTTGGCTATTTTCAACCCAGTATCCTAGGAATAACATTCATAATGGACGATTATGAATGACACACACAGCTGACGTCAAATGCCAACATTCAGTGCCAATTTGGAAAGTTTTGCTCAACCCATTTAGCCAAGCTAATACTTTAAATTCTTGCATTGCAGCATGGCTGATAGAACCACTCTGATTCTGATCCGTAGGTAATTTGGCCCATCATAACCACATCATTAAGGTGCACTTGGCACTGATTTTTATTCATTAAGATAGCTATAACTATTGTCACCGAAAATGTTAGTGAGGTAATAAAGTACCTGCTATGTAAATGCATGGCATATGTCTCACACAATGAAAGCATGGCTTTGGGAAGCCACATTAGCGAAATAAGACTGGAGGCTTACGAAGGTAGGCCATTTCCTCTGCAGAGAATATATGTCTCTGAGATAATAAATCATCAAGAAAAGAAAAGGTGCTTTGACAGCAATGTGAAGCGCACGCTTGTCAGTGCAAGTACAAAACAAAGTCCTTGGTTAAGTAGTTTTTTGTGTGGCCAAAGCTCTTAGTCAGATTTACTGAGGCTTTTATGACATGGAAAATGTTCTGCCTCTGGAGACCAGGCGTAAAAATAGTGCAAATGGCATTTACAGGAGCCACAAGGATGGTTGAGGTGGTAAAAGACCATGAACTTATTCTTAGAAAGAGAAATGGAGCAATGATTACTAATGCGTACAATATCTGAATACTGTAATAGCAAAAGAACAGGGGACTGGGAATTATGTTTGTGTTTATTATGGTTTGTGCTGCATTACTGTGGTAAAAGAAGCCTATTTAAACAAGTCACATGGATGTACTCAGCTTTTTTTTAATTATGTTTGAATTTTCAAAGACCCTTTCAAACCAATGTTGTTTGCTCATACTTCAGTACAGGAGAGTAAAGGTCAAGTATTTGTTACAAAGAGCAAAGGCTCTTTAAACAGTTTCAATTATTCATTTGAGAGTCATGTTCATCACCTTGGGAAGCAGTGTGTAGTAAGTGCCCATACGCACATCCATGCATGCAAGCAAAAGTACAGAGGACCCCTCTCTGTTATGCTAGAGGTCTGTTTAACATGGGGGATGCTTTTTTTGATTTATTGAATTATATTTCTTATTTGATGAATTAGCCGGCCAATTAGTCATGCCTGAGCAAATATGAAAAATACAATTACCCCATCAGCAGGGCCGTACTGGCCATCTGGAACTGCAGGAGTTTTTCCCTGTTGGCCAGTTGACCCTGTGGACCAGCAGTTAGTCAAGCAACATGGATATGATGAGATTATGAACAAGTCCCAATTATTTGATCTTGATTAAGGATACTGATCCTGATTAGTTGACTTTTTTCCTGGTGTGTGACAAGAACTTACATTATTGAGTTCATCTTTTTCAACTTTATTTTCTATACATCTGCCTTTCCTACTTGTAATTATGTTGACCTAACACTGCTGTCTTTACAGTAGGTGCCTGCCGCCAATACCAGAATTACAATGGGAAAACAACCTAGGTTTTCTGAAACTGATTTAATCACATACAGGTAACACACCATGCAAGGTAAGCAAGCAATGGTGATAAGCTGAACATTAAGAAAGTTGGATTTGAAGTTCTTATTCATAAAAAAAAGGAAGCAATTTTCTTCGAATTTACTGATGAAAACTATGATAGGAATATGTTGAAAAATTCAAGGCAGGTGGATGATCTGAGAATATGACCTTGCCTAAAGGCATCAACAACAAGCTGAGTGGAACATCAGGAAAAACTCCCTCCAAAGTCTGTGATGTTTATGTTAGTCAAGAAGTTAGTAGTGTTATTTTCAGTTTCCATTGTTTCAATTTGCCAGTCTTACATTGTGCCCCCTACAAAATAACTAAACAAAAAAATAATTTCTTTAAAATAATACTAATATTGCTCCTCTCATCCTCTTTAACCCTTTAAAATACAGTTTAATGGTTTAATGAGCTGACAGTAAGGTTAAGGCCCCTTCTGGAAGAAACATGTCTGGGAGGCAAACATGTATCACATTAACATCATTTATTAATATACAGCGTTTCAAATATCGGTTCAAGGGGGGGTAATGTTGAAGTTGTCATTCGCGGTTGGTGTATGTCCCTGTGATTTTCTTGAGTTTTATACATGGATTTGTATGCTTTCATCTCTTTTTTTCAATAAATATCTCTGGACAATTTTCCTGCTTCCTAGTTCTGCAATATCTGTGTTTGGGACCTTCCCTCGTGTCCCTTGTGTATCAACTGTGATATCCAGTCTTTTAACATATGTGCCACAGGCTTTTACACACATGTACTTGACCTTAAAACTAATGGATAGTCTGAATGATTCATTACAAAACTGAGTGCAACATCTCAGTGGGATATTTTTGACTAATATAACGTAATCTTAGGGAGAAATAATGTATGTAATATTATGTATAAGGTATTGTCAAGAGGAAAGACTGGTCAGTGGAGAAATTTATTTGAGGGAGTACTAACTGCTATGAATTATTTTTTAATTCCTTCTAACATCTTTGTACAGTCTAAAGTAGGACACACCAGCTATGTGCCTCAAGAGGTTTGGGTATAGATCATTACATTACAAATGAATGGAAGCAAAGAGGAGACAGGTGCTCAGTGCAGCACAGAACATAGCACACACAGCACTGGTCAGGAGCAGATAAATGGCAGCAGCTGCACACAGTCACACATACATGCACTCTGTACTGAAAACAGTAGATAGATACATACAGTATACATGCACATGTATGTGTGTTCACACCATCATCCCATTATAATCCATTGTACCATTCCCAAACCCGGCCTGCTGATGGAAAGTAGTATAAGGGTGTTTGGCAAGAGGTAGGAGTTGGGATGTGACCTTACCAGAATGACAGCGCTGACTGATGAGCGCCATTGATCCACCATTTGTTCTTCAAAGTAGATGAAACCAAAAAAAACAATGAAACCAACACACAAAACGCAAGTCACGTTCAGACACTCAAGCCATTTCCAGCGTTCCCAGATTCCCAGGTATTTTTTAGATCACTTAATGAAGTTCAGCCATATACATCTGAGAGGACAGTTCTGGATTATAGATGTAGACCCACGTCAAGTAATTGGGTGAGACAGGCCTCATCTTTAATTCAATTGGAAGAGACTTCACCACACAAGAATATAGAATCGTGAGATCCTGACAGCCTGCCCCGGCAAGGAATCCTGAGCCGTCTGGTGAGGGGTGAAGTTGGGGTGGCGGTGGATGCCTGAGAGACGACACAGAGCGAATGAGGAAAGGTGCCAGTTTATGAATGGGAAGACACACAAGATACTGATGCCTTCAGTTCACATTCTCCAATTCTCCCAGCTTGGGGGCCAGAAAACCAAAACAATAAGTTAAAAGAAACCATAAAGCTCCGTAAAGTGTGATCCATTGTTAATATAGAAATTGGGCATGATCAACGTTGATATTTTAAGTCCATGCTCCATAAAAGACCATACAAGTTGCAGAGCTACATGCTTAAGTCACATATACATATATATTTATACATATTCCACCTACTCCATGTATATAAAGTATCCTGTGACAATCTCTCCGTATTTATCTAGGCATCTTTGCACTCTACATCATGCATTTCTCCACTTCATTGTCATTGTTGTGTTATGCTCATATATATATTTGTATATATATATATATATATTTATTTTTATATTTGTACATAGCAGCAGTCAAATTCCTTGTATGTGTATGCATTCATGGCCAATAAATTCTGATTCTGATAAATATTATGAAGACATTTTTTATGCAAGATTTTTAGTATACATAAATATGTGTGGCTTTGTAAATTGTTTTATTTATTTGTTTGTAAAATGACTTTGATGTCCATCTGCAATGACTTTATTGCCCAGTAGCAGGCTGCAGGCTTAACTTGTAAGTCACTTTATTTATCAGTGCTGTAAAACCAAGTGAAATGTTACACTAAAAACTTTAAATGCAAGTTTGTGCTTGAGCAGTTTTTTCTTATTATATAAAGTTTTATAGTTGTAGTGTTGAAGTAAATAAACCAATGTACATAAAGGAAAAATACACACAAAAATAGTTCAAACACATATTGCAAAAGCTGACACGAAATATTATTTTTCAGTGACAATGCAATGAAATATTCCCCCAAAACAAATGTTGGAAGGAACTAAGAGGAAGGCGAGCTGATGTGACTTGAAAGACCATACATTAGCATTATGACAGTATGATAATGAGGAACATAAAAACTGTGCAGACCAGGTTAAGAGCGAGGGAACAACTTAAATATGGCAGGGAAAGGCAACAGTGTGTTAATGAATAAAACATAGTATCATAACAAGAAAATAAAACTTCCCCTCACTAAAAACCTTAGTTTACAAAAACATAAGGCTTCCCTCTGCCCTCATTTTCGAATATCTTTGTTTTGTCATTGTCTTTTCAAGGGACTTCAAAAGAAAAGCAACTGGAAATAGGCCTTATTTACTTGCTTCCAACAAGTCATGTTGTGCAGTCATCTTTGCCAAAATGCTACAGAAACACCTCACTAGTCTAAAACTTGTTTTGGGAATATGACATGTTTAATTATTATTGACTGTAGCCTAATGACATGAACAAGCCTCTTATTATGAAAGAGGTTCTGTTTTTATTAACTTTCTTTTCAAGAAATAGGCAATGTTTTACTATTTTATTGCTTGAGTGAAGTAGTCTCATTGAGGTAATAAAAATGCCCCACTTGATCCATTTCTCGATGAGATAAAGCACTTCACACCGGAGGGAGTGTGAGTCACTCCACAACTTGGGGAGAGGAGGGGGAAGCAGAGGAGGGGAGTTGGAGGGATGAAGAAGATGGGAAAGGAAATCAAGGGTATGTTCGGAAGGAGAGAGGACGATACCAGACAAGAGGAAAGGTTAAGTTAGTATTTAAGCTTTAAACATCGGCTGAAAGCCATAAATGTAATTTATACTATAGATGTGATGGCACTGAGAAAGTTCAAAGTCTGTGTCTGAAAAAAATTGGCACAAGAATAAAGACAATTTTCTTCAACTTCACAAGTTGGGTTATTGTGTAAGTTAGTGACAGTGTGGGCTCAGCATAATAAGGTTAATGGTGGAATTTATGATTTCTAAAAACAACTTGTTCAAATGTCAGCAAAACAAGATGCCAGCAAGCAAAACTTTCCTAGCTGCACATCATGTCACCTCTGTAATCAAAACAACAGTTAGATTCTTAAAACTTTGAATAAGGAAGAGTTTGAACACCTGTATGTAAAAAAAAGAAAGAACAGTTACAAGAGAGGTGTTTGTGGGCAAAATGCTTGCAGAGTGTAAATTCAACAGCAGAAATGCTCTGCAGAAACAATATCCAGGGGACAGATGGAGGTCTTCGTGCAACACACTCCTGAACTAATGGCTTCAGAGCAGCTCATCACAGCCAAACTGTTAACAGTGACGGATAGGGTCCTGTCAGAGGGAGAGTCCTTCGTTCTCAGCTTCAAAACAGAGTCACCGCTCTAGCTGAATCAATAATGCTGAATTGAGTCAGGTAACCAATTGATTGGTTACAGCAGTTCATCAAAATAAGGTCAGAGTCACTCTCAGATCCTTTACTTAACTCAGATCTTACTCTAAGACTTTATGATATTTTAATATTACAACTTTTACAGCATTGTAATGGTGTCATCTAGCTGGGCTAGACTTTTTTTGTTCCTCAAGGGAGCAGAAGAGTCAAGCAGATGCAATAAATGTGATCAAAAGCCCCAGCCCCTCAGTGTTGAGCCAAGGCACTTGAGTAATGTTAGAAGCAGCTGTCAAAAAGGCATCTGGGAATTTGTTGGCAGAGACAGAGGGATCACAAAGGAAAATAACATCCAAAGTAGCATCGGAATTATATGAAAAAGCAAGTGCTAAGGGGAAAAAGACAGATATAAATGACTGCAATAAGCTGTTCGCCTGCTGCTAATGCTCTGGGTGCTACTAACTGACCGAAGCAAACACGTCCAGTAACATTACCTTCCACTAATAAAATAACCAGACTGTATTCATTTGAGGCAATTCATTTTGCAATTTGTGGATCAGAATTATTCATTTGAGGGTAGAATAATTCTGCTGTGCACACAAGTTATTACAAGTCAATATTTAAACCATCTTTCCATGTTCAAATCACAAATTAAAACTCACCTTTTCAGAACTGCTTTTAATGTGTGATGAATGTTGTGTGTACTATGTTTTTAGTGTGCAACTTTTTATGATGATCTTAAGTGTCTTTGAGTACCATGAAAGCGCTCTATAAATAAAATGGATTATTTTATTTGTATTAAACCCAGATACTTATTGTGTGCGTGTGTGTGTGTACATACACATTAATATATCGTCTAGTCGCTAGCCATTTTGCCCATCAAATTTATCAGCAAATGCAGAGGGTGCTGGTGTGGTTACATAAGCACATTATAGCGGTGTGCACGCACACACACACACACACACACACACACACACACACACAAATACACATGAGAACAACACTATGTTACATTTAGCTGCCTGCAGTCTATCATTAACCTTGACTGTATTTCCACTGTGACCCCATTCCTGCCTCTCTATCAGGCTGGATCAGGATAGGTTAAATATCAATATAGAGGGCTGATCAACCAGTATGTCAGAATTTCTGGGATTGAAAAGAAAGACTCGTAGTTTTTTGTTTGTATTGTATTGGTATTAATATGTTGTTTCCCATCATTGGATGTGAATCATGTGAATGGCATAACCTCAGAGCTTTACTTCTCTTAAACGTACCACTCTGCAGCAGCCTCTCACAGGGATGGATAATGAATGTATACTCTTTACATATCAAGTGGCGCTACACTGTAAAATTACACTTCCATAAAGTTTGAATCCTTGTACTGTTTGAGAAAATTGCAGGGTTGTAACCTTAACTAAACAGGAAAGAAGTGACAGAAAGGATCCGAATCTGAATCAATCATAACATTTCTGAACAAGTGCCAGCAGGGCAGGACAGCTTCAGCTTGAGAGCCTGTGTAAATCACTGTCCCGCTTTTCTTTTGGCTGCTATTTCAGTTGTGAAAAACATATCAAATATCATTAATTTGAAATGAACTTTCATCTGTCATTGCTCCTGTAACCATGGTGCATTGAGAATGTGCTATTTGTTAGGTGGGATAGGGATTCAAGCATCAAATGAAGTTAGTATTATACACACATCATCCATTGGAAAAACAATCTGGTCAAAGCATGTGTACATATTTACATTACATAAGAGTGGCGCCGTATACAGATTATAATACTAACAGTAGAAGTTTTTCTTCTTCTCTTCAGTAAACAATGACTCCACACCGTTGTGTGTGTGAAAGTGTGCGCGTGAGACAAAATCAGACAGATGTTAGTTAAAGCAGCACTGGCAGCTACAGAGCGGAGAGCCTAGGGGACGCTGCAGCTTTGCTTCTGCTTTTTTTCTCCTGACTTCATCGAACTACACCGTAGACTGCCAGAACATTCTGTAGGTGAGATTAATCTTAAGGTGCATTTCCCAATTTCAATGTATTGGCCCTTACTTAATATATAAAGGGTGAATGAGATTACGCACTAGATTCATTTGCTCACAATTGATTCTTAACTTGTTTAATTCACCAGGGATTTGTAAAGCAGTGGTCGTACTGATTTAGATTTATGTTTTGCCTTCAGGTAAAAAGCTGATGAAACAAGGTCTTACCAAGTGAGCTGAAAAGAGATTATTGATCATCATTCCACACTCTATAGAGCCCTCCGTAGCAGTGGGCTAAATCCAATTCAGACACTTCAAGACAATGCAAGCCCAAAGGCGTTGAGACTGAGCTGTAAGAAAAAATGATTTAAAGCATTATACATCTAAAAGGGACATGTTTTGTTTGGGGATCACTCTAACAAATTATTTTTTTCTTTAATCATGTTTAGTATTAATTAACTACAAGGTGATCATGTGATAATGTGTATTCGTGTTTTTATTTTATTGTACTGTTATTTAGCTCTAAAAGCCTTATTATGCAAAAAATGGTATTTTTTGCAACTTGGTGCCCTTACAGTTTTGGAGTCAATTTCACTTTAATACCACCATAAATACAAATCGTGTCTCACTCACTCTCGCTTTTTCTTGTCAGCGTCTTCTTGGGTCTTTTTGCCTCTGCGATGATGTCCGTAATGAAAATACTGAGCTAGTTCCTTCTTATATCTAGCTGAGGACCCATAGTTGGTGGTGTGTTACGTAGTGTTGTAAAGTGTTAAGCAATTCTTACGGGAGATCCTTCACACTCAGCCCAACTCACATTGTGCAAGAACATGCGTTTTCCCTATTACAAGTCATTGTACAATCAAAATGATTCTGAAGCTGTTCTTTCAAGGTACAATAGTTGCATAATTTCGCTTTAAAATGTTGCTGTGTCTGCAATTGAGTTAGTATGCGTTTGTGCCGACATTTAGGTTAACAAAGGAGGTGGGTGAGAGAGTAGAGGAAGAGGACGTGTCAACTGTCAAGTGGCTGTCAGGTTATGTAAATGCGGGGCGAAGGCAGGAACACAGCGAGGACACCCCGCTCAGGGAGCTGGAAAAAAATATGCGTCACTGTTCAAAATCAATCTCCATCGATCCTCTGCAGCGACATGATCTTCCAATACCCACTCAGTGTCACAGGTACAACACCACTCACATTCACATACCCCTCTCAAATAAACACAACTCAGTGAGCGCAGATGAAAAAAAAATACATACATGTTTATTTTACAAGAAGGGCACATTGTTTGTACAAACTGTAAACTAAATACTGTAATTATTCTGAGGGTTATAATCTTTGACATCACTTTCATGAATGAACACCAGAAACATGTAAATAAATAAATATATAAATAGTCAGTGACTTTTGCATCTTACTGTAAATTAGAATCCCACACTGGAGAAAACATACAGCATGTAAATTTGCTACACACATTAAGGATTGTTGAAGATAAAAAGCACTTGTGTTCATCACGACTACATTTTGAACATCATTGTACAATACTATCCCTGCACTCCCCAACCCTAAATACTGCAATTTAATTTTTTACATGAAGCTTCGTCACTGAATTGATGTCGAGGTAGGGAGTCCGTCAGTATCCTAGACAGTTTAAGTAAGCTGAAACATCATCATTAAAATGCCTCCACATTCCCAGGGCCTGGGAGTGTTGTTCAGCACAATGTCTGCTGCATCCCTTGGCCGGCCATCGGAGGTGGAGGAGAGATTCTGCACTGTCAGATTTGCTTAAGTTGTCATACGTCATGTAACTACACTGATTGAGAGTCTGTGTACTGTCACTACAGCTCCCCAAAGCAACTTGTAGGGCAGCCTGGAGGAAATGCTGCAGATCAAACAAAACATTTTGCTTGTGGGACTGTTGCCTGACATTGCCCTTCTCCAAAATCAAAGCAGTGGCATCTGGAAAGATGACTCACCGAGTTGACAGGGTGAGGACTCAGGGGGGTTTTACATGGAGCCACAATACAGCAAAGATCATTTCAACTCTCAGCTGGAGGTATGTTTCTATAAATGTGTACATATAGCATATACGAAAAAACATCTGGTAAACCTGTAAATGCCAATGATGTCACAACAAATGGCAGATTAATCTCTATGTCATTAAAAGTACCCCTACCCCCCAAATTTCAGCTTATAAAACACTGGTTAAATCACAGCATAAGCTACAATACAGCCACATTCAGCCAAAAATTTGAATTTTGGCAACAGCAATAATAATAATAATATAATAATAACAATAATAAATCGGCCAGGTGGGGCTTTGATTCAGCGTTTTGACTCAAACCACAGAAGGGAAACAGTAGGCCCTGTCTGTTTAATAATAAATTCAATCTGTGTTAACATTGGGAACACTCATCAAGTCGACAGAGGCAGTCAGGAGAAAAGAGTAAGAGAGAGAGAAAAAAGAAGGGATGAGGGTGGGCATGGTGGGGGTGGGGGGCAAATATTCCCCGAGGCAGTTCCCTTCCATGTCAAATCAATGTTAAAACATTCATGTTTTATCGCATGTTTCAGCTGGCTTATGTTTGGAAATAATTAGGGAGTAAATCAAGAGGAACTGATAAAGAGAGAAAACGGAGGGTTGCTAAGCTGATATGGTTGAGAATTTCTAAAAGGCATAGGACATAAAGTAAAGGAGAAAGTTAGAGTATATTATGGCACTTAAATTAAAATGTGATTAATTTATATTAAAGGTAGCAACTCCAAATTCCAGTACGTAAATGTCCATCTAAAACTGATGGAGCAGCAGCCAGCAGGAGCCGAGGACAGGGAGGCAGAGAGGACAATGAGTTGCTTTTGTGTCACAAGCCAAGCCACATATTGAGCTAAAAGCTTTCCCCCCCTTTGTTGGCATCTAGATAGCATTGGATTTTCCAGAGCAGAAAAATCAAATGCTTCGTTCAAGACCAATTGCTTTCTATTGGATCAGCTCTTCCTTTCCTGATGTGCAACAGTTTCACGCCTTCATGGACAGACAGCACACAGTGGACTCTCAGCCTACGATGTCAGAAAGCATGCTGTTGAGTATTCTTTCCCCAGCAACACTGACCACAACAGAAAACTAGCTGCGTGGGCTTCACTAGAGCGCTAATTATGCCTGGCTCTGATAAATATGTGTGCCACACATAAAAAAATATACAATTTAATTTAATTTATAAAAAAGAAAAGTCAACTGCATATATCTTTGACATTAGAAATTCTGTTTTAAATGATTTGGGTAGACGTAATAGTAGGCCACCCCCCTCCTTACATTCACATTATGTTCTTTTTCTTCTTTGATTTAACGGTTATAAATGGATCAAACTCAAAATAACATATTTTTTCCTCTTACAAATGAAAAGTTGAATTCATTAGCAATAAAATACACCATTGCTTAATCTTAGCTAATGTTCTCGATCGATGTAGCTGCATAACAAACATTACAGAGTCAGTTAGTTTACTTTGGCTCTACTCTAACTACTGCCACAGTATGTTTTAGCATTTACCACTATCACATACAGTAATTTTCAATGGTGGCCACACTGCAAGCAAATGTTACATAGTCTCACTTTAAATTCAGACTCAACCTTGGATATGAATCTATTGTAAACTAACTGTAAAATACCAATGCAATCAGTGCAAGGAGTGATGCAAGATAACAGATAGACAATTTGAAAACGCCAAGTTGAGCACTTAAAATTTAGTTTTACAGCAATTATGTGGCATAAAAAATCAGCACCAATTCAACAGGAGGATTTCATAATAAGACTAATGTACTCAAAACTGCTTTTTGAAAACTAACCTCAACACTTACATTGTGATTTCTCTTATTTGTTTTTGCATGCTACAGTGAAAAAACAATAAGGAGAGGAGAGGCAATGCAAGATATCTTGAAAGTAATCCTCATCATGGTGGTTTGTCTCGGACTCCGCCTCTGCAAACAGAACGACTGTCACACTGCATGCTCCACATCGCCACTACAGCACAGCATGGCTCTCAGCATGAGCAATTTACAAAATCAGATATCTGCAAGTTTGCAAAAGGTCACTGTCACTTGCATTACGGTTGCTCTGCTGCTGCTGCTCTGTCTCCTCTGTCTAAGTGAGGGAGTTTGAGGTTACAGATTTACATTCTTTTTTAATTATGGACTGACAGCATTTGCCAAAAATAGAACAATTAGTGCCATTTTAAGTTAGCAGAGTAAGGACTAAATGTAGGGCTGCCAAAGGAGTCGGTGAGAAGGAGGCAGACAGAAAAAGAAAAACATTAAAGGAGGGTATGGTGCAGGTGTAAAGGACCATGCTGACGGAGGGAACTGTGGGGAGGAGAGAGGAGGGAAGAGGTTGACAACGCTGAAGAAATACAGGCAGCACAAGGGAGGAAGGGACTTTGCTGACTGAGGAAAGGAGAGCAGGAAAATGGAAAGGTGAGGAGACCGCAGGGCCCTAGAGAAGGTTTGTTGAAGACCGGCGAAGGGAGACAAAGCTAATGAAAACGGGAAGTGAGGAGAAGAAATGCAGGAAACTTCAGGCGAGCCAGCCTGATCAGTCTCAGGAGGGCATGACTGAAGATGGATCAGAACAGGATACAAGGGAAAGAAAGTAGACCATAGGAGGGACTTTTTCTATACCTGTCTCTTTCTCTTTCGCTCTCTCTGTCTCTCTCACACACACATCAGTTGGACCTCTCAACATATCAGGTTTTATAAGAATCTGGAGGTACTGCGAGATAACATGGGTAGGGAGAAGTAAAATTAAATATTTATAAATATATGACAACTTGGCTCACACTAACAAACTCCATTATCTGCCCCCTGCCTGTTTTAGTTTGAATCATAATAGTGTTACTTTGGTGTCTGAAGCAGTTTTAACCTAAATAGATTCCTACTGCAATACAGGTGTTTTTTTTTTTATTTGCAATAAAATTGTCATTAAAAATGTACTGAAGAACTCCAATAAACTAATTATACTGCACCAAAACCAATTTACCCACATTGTTCTTTCTTCCATGGAACACATACAAAGCACCTACCTACAAGACATTTTGCTAATAGTTACTACATCTTCCTCCACTGTATATACTGTGTTTAAGTCCATCCAGGATTGTGTCAGTACTGTACAGTATACACATGCAGATGTATACATCTTTGTAAATATAAAAAATGTATACATGTGCACACAGCTAGTGTTCTGCTTTAATATTCACATTATCAACATTTATCATCAAATGTGTCAATTTCATCAATAAATGCTGAAAGTATTTTGCAGATAGTTATATCCAGGATAAAGTGCCTTTACTTTAAAACATTCTGTCGGTTTTTCCGTATAGATTTTTGTTGACAGTCTTATGGTCCTGTATATCCCACTCACTGTTTCTCTGTCAAGCATGTTCTTAAAGATGTCTGGGTTTTTTGTTTTTTTTTTTTTTTTTTTGTTTATTTTGCTGTCCTCCTGTGTAAGCTTTTCCTCCCTTTGTGCGTACATACATAACTTGTGTACTCTGATCCATCTTTGCCTTTTCTCAACATGACACAGCTTTATGCTGTCCGTTCTGTGTTATGGGATTGATCTTTTCCAGTGTGACCTCCGTATCGCTGTCTAAATTCCCAGAGATAGCTGGGGAGAGTTTCTCCAGGGCGTTGTTTACCATCCCCACCTCGATCTCCCCTGCGCATCCATCCTTCTTCTGTAACTCCTCCTCCTGACACAGGATGCTGTGGGGGATCACGTAGCTGGCTGAATGGTTGCCCTCCTTTGGGATGTGACTCTTGGGCTGATACTGACAGTTGGGGTTCGAGGTAGGGGCGCCCATGTTGTTGTTTATACTGACGATCTCGATGGCGTTGCTCCCCGGGCAGAGCCGGTGGCAGCCCAGGAGGATGGAGAAGGCCTTGCGGAAGTCTGCGTTGAAGGCATAGATGATGGGGTTGAGCGAGGAGTTTGCCCAGCCAAACCACACGAACACGTCGAAGGTGGTGGAGCTGATGCAGGGGAAGTCTGTGGCACCGTCCGGCAAGTTCGGCTCACAGAACGGGACCATGCAGTTAAGGATGAAGAAGGGCAACCAGCAGCACACAAACACTCCCATGATGACTGAGAGCGTCTTTAAGACTTTGGTTTCACGTTTGAACGACATTTTGAATGAGCTCTCGCTCTCCATGTTCGAACTATTCCCCATGCTGCTGTGACGGTTTTTGGCACTCTCTGCTGCCCGCTCCAGGGCAGATATTCTCCGTATCTGTTTCTGGGCGATCCGGTAGATCCGGGTATAGGTAACGATCATAATAGCCACGGGGATGTAGAAGCTGATAAGGGAGGAGGAGATGGCGTAGGTCCTGTTAAGACTGGAGTCGCAGTTGTCAGGGGGCAGATCCCCGGAGTATGTTCCGTTTAGCTCGGCGTAGCTGGTCGTCTGAGCTTTGTGCCAGTTAAGCTGAACAGGAATGAAGGAGATGAGGACGGACAGGGTCCACGCCACACTGATCATCAAACATGCCACTTTAGGGGTCATCTTGCGTTCATAGCGGAATGGGCTCGAGATGGCCCAGTAGCGGTCAACGCTAATCACGCACAGGTTCAAGATGGAGGCGGTGGAGCACATGATGTCAAACGCCACCCACACGTTGCAGAACGCACCAAACGGCCAAAACCCCACAATCTCAGTCGCCGCCTTCCACGGCATTACCAAGATAGCTACCAGAAGGTCAGAGATGGCCAGCGAGATGACAAAGAAGTTGGTGACCTTTGACCTCAGGTGTCGGAACTTGGTGACGGCGGCGCACACGAGGGTGTTGCCTAGCAGCGTGGTGAAGATGAGGAGGGAGAGGAAGCATCCTGTCAGCACGCGTTTGGACGAGTCTCTCTCTGGTAGCAGCTGCTTGCCGTCTTGAACCGTTGAGAAATTCTGATCCATTGTTTATATTACACTGCTAATAAAGTGAGAGAGGGGGGTGGGTGAGGGGGGTGTCGAGAGTCACCCCATCACATCCCCAGCCTGCAGCAGCTGTGCCTCTCCGGGGAGGAGTTTCAGGCGGACGGCCGGGCTGGCGGAGAGGTCAACTGTCTCGGCACCAGCTCTCCCACCGACTGGGTCATCCATAGGCTCCTTGTCTCGACCACCATCCTGGCACCAGAGCTGCTATAAGTATTCAGAAAAGATCTCTTTGGAAAGGGCCCCCCCAAAAATGCCTGCTTCACGAATTCCTGCAGCAGCAGAACAGGCAGCAGACATTCTAGATTGGAGATGGGGGAGGAATAATCCAGCTGTTGTTAAGCAGTTACTTGTGCAGTCAGCGCTGTCATGAAATTGTATAAAGCAGCACAAAAAAAAAAAAAAAAAAAAATTCTATTCAGAGTAAAGTCCTTGTTTCTCCTCTCACTGTGTGCCTCCGCTGTCAAGCCCTCTGCAAAAGTTTCACACCATATTGTTGCCGAGCTGTTGAGTAAACAGAGGCTCGGCCAATCATTAGCCTTATATACCACCTCATCAATAACTTCTATTGACGGTTTTCGCGCTGCGTTTATCTGATTTGTTTAATGATCCTCGAGGCGTGTCCGTGTGATTATATTGGTGTCTGTATCGACGAGGATCCACCCCTGGCTGCTAGGTGTTTTATTTCTTTCTTTATTTATTTATTTCTATTCATCTGAATTGGAGCAGCCTCCGGCCAACACTTCCACCTGAGTGGTGAGCCCAAAAAAATGAAAAAAATATTTAAAAAAAAAAAAAGGCTGAAAACAGCATTCAAAAGTCTCAACAGTCCGTTTTGATACCAGAGAGGTGCATCTTAAATGTCTAAGTCAACGCATGGAGGACAGCTCGTCAACATCACGGCTCTTTTTTTTTTTTTTTACGCTGACACGTCGCTTTAATCCAGATGCGAGGTCTTCTATTTTTTTTTTTTTTATTCCCTTTTGGTTTAGTTTGCGTGCCCGTTTGTGTGGACGCAGCAGAAGGACCGCTCAGCTTTCAAAAAAGAAAAAAAAAAAAAAAAAACATTCAAGAGTTTATTTCGGTCACCTACCTAAATGATCTCTCTGGCAGTGCAATCCCCGGGGTCGACGTCTTTGAAACGCGGTTTATTTTTATGTTTTTTTCTTGCGATGTGGACGCGGACGGCTCGGGACCCGCAGCGACGTCTTGGGTTGGCCTCAGAAAAATAAAATTAAAAAAAAAAAAAAAAAAAAAATGTTGAATCCAAAAAAATCAACTGCGCTGATGGAACGGAGTAGTCAAAAAAATAGTCCGTCCCTCAAAAAAAATCCACATCTCTTGGGCATGGATCCAACTTGCGCCTTGGCACCAGGCGCAGGAGAAGGAGCTCTCCTCCACGGGAGGTCAGTCACGCTCCCCTGTTGCGGCGGTCCTCAGGTGTTTCGTCGGTCCTTACGCTCTTCTATTTTATTATTATTTTTATTATTGTTTTGTTGGGGTGCATCATTCAGTTAGCCTGGGATGCGTGTGCGGTCTGGCCGGCCGGCGGAGGGTGACGGGACTGACTCTGGGCTCTCCGGCACCGCTCCCGTGCGCGCTCCTCTCTCTGCGCTCAGCTGCCGCTGTGCGCCACGGTCTTCACCACGACTGCTCCATCTACCCGGGGTCCACAGCACACAGGACACCTCTAGTCTGCCCAAGAGTTCAGCCATATGGTTTATGACGATAACAATGTTTGCAACCTAAATATATGACAAACCTGTATTGTGGTAGAATCTATACAAAGGGAAGAACATTCTTTTTTTTTTAATTTATTTTTTCTGTTACTCAAGTTTTGCAAATCTGACCCTCGGTTTGTCAGATTTTGGTGACTTTCTCATTACTAGGTACATCCTACACTCACCGTTACGTTTTTTAACAGTGACTATAATCATGGTGTTCCCTTTATCTGCTTGCTCTTTATTTTGGACGTGACCTGCACTGACAAAAACTCGAATAATATCGCTGCTGCAAAGTCACAAAAAGAAAAGAGGAGCTAAAAATTAAGGTGCCACGATGTCCCGAGATGAACTTGTTGCCAGCAGGCATGCACACAGAGGCACAATGAGGCCATCTACTGGATGCGAGATTGTGGGAGATGATGTGAGAGTGGGAGTTGAGAGAGTTGCATTAACGTCACCTCAATAAACATGACTGAACAACTCTGAATTAGATTAGAGTCCCATGAGCCACGCTGCAGCAGGAAGACCCATGAAGTAAGAGAGGCACTACTGAGGGTTGAGATGTGTGTGTGTGTGTGTGTGTGTGTGGGAGGGGCGGGGGGTGTAGATGTGAATTTGTGAATTACAGAGTAAATGTTATCATGCTGCCTGGCAGGCCTGGCCAGTTGGCGTATTAACTATTTAGCAAGATGAAATCCTCAATGGACTCTGCCACCCTGTGTGTGTGTGTGTGTGTGTGTGTGTGAATGTGTGTGTGTGTGCGAGACTCTTGTCTTGCACGTGTGTCTGACTCTGTATGTGCAAATCTGTGACTGTGCATGTTTGTGTGTTTGTCTTTCTGGTAAATGTGTGTGTTTGAGGATGTGTACAGATGTATTTGTGTGTGGGTGTGTGTGTGTGTGTGGGTGTGTGTGTGTGTGTGTGTGTGTGTGAGTAATGCATGTAGACAGGCCAAGTGTAAGAGGCCTGGCAGACACAACGCCCACATTTCCCTGTAGCAGAGAGCCAGGGTGTGCGTGCAGCCGACAAAGTTCAAACCAAGACCACGTCACACCGAAACACACACACGCGCACACACACACCCACACACACACACACACACACACACACAGAGACTCACTCGCTCACTCACTCACACATGCACACACAACCAGCCATGCAGGGTAATTTATGTCTGCTCCAAAAAGCAAGCAAAATAGAATAGAATAGAATAGAGAGAAATGTCTTTTTGGGATGACTTTTTGCCACATACATATTTGGGTCAGATGTTTTATTTGTCCTTCAATCATTCTGAACATGGCTTTATAGTTTTGTCACTATTCCCTTTGCTTTCTCTTTGCTTCCCTAAGCAGTAGCCTACATGAAAAAGCCAAAAATAAAAACAAAAGTGTCGTATCTTACCCTTCAGTCATTAGGCTTTCTAAATGAATTTAAAGTGAGCACTAAGAGTCCTGACACATGTCTCCTGGTTTAATTAAAATGAATGCAGTAAGTTTGCTAATGAACCGGTGTCACAAAACTTTGTGTAACTTTTCATAATGCCCAGACAGCGTGGCAGGTCTCCTCCTGACAGGAAGTTAATCAAGTGACTCTATTTGCCATTCTGCTGACGCTCAGTTATTCCTACAGGCAATGAATTGGTGGAGATAACCTGTAAACTCTCCGGGAAGGTTTCTCACCGCGCCTGTACGGTATACGCTGATCTCTGTGGGGTAGAAATGCTGTTTCATTTTCAAGGATTCCGCCTAAACCCAGTCCAATTTTAAAATATTACCACAAGCAGAGATTCAGTTATTAAAGCGATATAAATTCCAAAGATTTAAAGCTGTTGGGGGGCCAAAATCTGCAGGGGACAGCTCAAAGATACATTTTTGGCACTCACCATAAGTTTCATAATACTCTTGAATAAGCATCAATGATCTACGCATGTACATTTATATTAATGCTTTCATAAAGGATAATGCCAGAAGAGACGTGTGGAGACAAGCTGCATCACTCAGTGCCGTCCAGATGAATGAATGTATATGAAAATTGGTATTCATGTTCCTTATATAAAAAAGCAAATGTTTTTGTGTAACAACATATTAAAGGGACATTCCTTGGTGTATCTACCAAATGTTAGGTGGCTGCCTTCATCTGAAATTCAAATGTGGTGCGGTAAATTCACAGCCGTTAACGTAGAAACCAATTTGAAATATAGCTTTTTAATGACATTTACCAGAGGCAGTATTCATTTCTCATTAGCTGGAGCCTAGTCATTTTCCTTTACAATAAGTGGGGCAATTACCTCAACAGCAAAAACACAGCTTCCTTTTATACAGATCTGGCTAGAAAAGTGTGTGAAAATGCTGTGGCCCTCCCTGAAACGCGTTAGACCTTTTATTCAAGGTATAAAATCACAAATGGCACAATAAAGTTTAGAGTCAACTTAAACATCCAATCAGCTGTATGAATGATTTGGTTATTTACATACCTTAGTGTTGTCAAAAGAGCAAAAAAAACAAAAACACAACTCCTCTTGTCGATGTTTACTGTCAGGAAAGATTGTTTATTATTGTTTTTTTTAAAGTGTAGTACAAGAAATCTAATTTACGGTAAACATCGATAATAAAACATCAGTGGAAATTGATGAGACCTACATCAAGGTTATTGCTGCGAGGTGACACCATTTTTCAAGCCTGCCAACAGCATTAGATTATTCTCTGTGAGATGACCAAATGAAAATAGCATTAAAAAACAACAACTGTCAGACATTGCTGAGTCATGCTTTTTTCAAATGTTTTACTGACATGTTACAGGGCATGGGGCAGCTTCTCTAATTGTGTGTGTGTGTGTGTGTCTGTGTGTGTGTGTGAGAGAGAGAGAGAGGGGTGAGAGAGAGAGAAAGGGCCAGGGATGAATAAGAGACTAATCCGTGAGGAAGATGCCCCCCCCCCCCCCCCCCCCCCCCCTCCCCCAACACACACACAAACACACAAACACACACACACACACACACTCTCTCTCTTTTCCAAATCCTCTTTGTCAGTCTGACATCCATCAGGTCCCAGGTTGTTGTTGTGGAGCCTCTCACCCCAAGACACCCAGCACGAAGGAAATGTTGTGCACTAATCCCACCAGAGATCCACCATTTGACACACACACACACACACCAACACACGCACACACACACAACAGCTTTTATGACATTCAACAATAACATCGTAATTATCCTCATGGTGGTAATCTGAAGCAATGTAATGTAAATCTATGATCTGTGTCCATTTGTGTGCGTCCTCACATGCATTTGCCCTTTGCGGTGTGTGACAGCTTTTTATGTGACAGAAGCTTATTGCTGTTTCCAAAAGGACCTCTAACTATTCTCACTGAGCCATGAGGCCCTTTGTGTTTTGCTTGAATTCCCTCAGAGCTAAAATGATATTTATTTACACTACATAAGATAATGAGGACAAGTGGAAAGCATGTAAAAGTAAAAAGATGACAGGCAATGACCAGGACAAAAAGGACTCTTCCTCATTAGTTGTTTGCAATAAAACTGCTCAGTACATTTAGAAACATACATCACATTTAAATGCTTCACATCTTTTGAAAAATGTCTTTACTTTGGTGAAACCATCCAATATGTGTTCCTCTGCCGTGCACATATTGCAGGGAATTTCCATTTATGCACTTACCAACATACACTAGCGCTTATGGTTTTATCTCCCTTTCTTCTTGTCTCTTCCTTTGTATCCGAGGATAAAAGACTCAGTGCAGTTGATGATATTTGGACCATCTGTCGGCCGTTTCATTTGATAAAGTAGGTTTATAAAGAAGTGGAGGCACCAGTCACGCAAAAAAAAGGTTAATCTCTAAACATATTGCACAAACACACACACACAATCTCTCTTTATCCAGAGCTTTCACAGCCAACTGTAAACACTACAATAAACTGCCTGCCATGACTGTGTATGCCCTTCTCACAGAATTATAATTTCAGTTTTGCTTTAGAGTTATCCAACCAAATTTCAGTTGCAATTTTTTAAATGTCATCACAGTGGAATAGTAAATGTTGTATTCAAATAGACTAATATAGCAGACAGCATGATTTTTTTTTTTCAATAGTAACAATCAAAACCAATCGCCTTTGGAGTTTATGGTATTATATCCACAAATCAGAAGTGTGTACTGGAATTTACTCATCTGCTTTCACCTCTTTTCATGCAGTGGTTTTACACATATGTTTGCAGCCTTGCAGGGAGATTATTCACTGAAGTAAAGAAATAGCACACAGCCATGTTAGTATAAACAGTTCATTGCAAAATTATTAAGTATTAAGTATAGTTTTTTGACACATTTTGTCATTTCAAAAGGTATTTTTACTTTGAGCTAGTGCAAAGCACTCAGAAAGACAACCTACGTCAAAGCGTTACAGCAAAAAAGATATACTGTAGTTTGTAACTCTTGTTCAACCCCCTTAATAGTTTGTTCTTAAGTGCTACAAAAACAGAGCATTTCTTGTCTTTCAAATGTCACATTTGATTGTGTTTAAAGTAATGTATTATTTTCCTAACCCTTTTATAGTAATTGTCTTTTATGCCAGCAAATTTAAGACAAGGGACCGTCCCTTGATGGCACTACTTTGTTCAGATATTAAATGGTCATGTCACATGCCCAAAGAGATTGAATATGATTATACAAACTTGACTTATGTCATTTTCTATTTTACTGTCCCATGATTGTCAACAAATTTGTTTTTACTTTTGCTGAATTATGTGATTTGATCATACTTTGATGTATTTTAGTTTTTTAACTTACTATATCTGTTGTATCTTTAATAACACTCTTCAGTCAGTTTGTCTCAGACATGTCCTGAGGCAGACCATATGCTGATAGATTTCAGGAAGGATCAGACCACTCATCTTGCTGTGGCAGCCTGGCAGGACACCACCTGTTTGGAGATTGCCTGAAAATGTCATGGCCTTCTTTATGAATTTTATAGTGTTAAAGGGAATTAATTAATTTCTGGTTGGCACACTTAATCTGTCTGTCACTGCTTCTCTTGCTCTTTCTCTCACATCCACACGCAACACCATATAGTAAGATTGCTTCCCACCAGACACTTCACACATTATTTCATCCTTTTTATCAAGAAGGCTTTGCAGCTCTGCTTTAGTGCGCACAGCTTTAAATCCAAGCTAGTGCAGCTTACATCCTAGCGCAGAATGAATACAGAAAGTTTTACCTCACTTAACCCTTACATACTGTTCATATTCTAGACCTTCACAGTATGGCCGCAAGTGTAACAAGTGTCCATACTAAATTTTGAACCTGAGATTTATTTAGAATGTATAAATTGCCTATGTTACATTAATAAGAGGGTGTTTTACATCACTCATTTATGGAGAAAAAATCATCTAGGTTACTATAATACAATATCAACATATGAAAACATAACCATAACGATTTTAATTTATATACAGAAAACAGCGAGAACATTATGGAGCTGTGGGGTTTAACCATTTATAACCATTACAGCCATCAAACACTGTCCTCACTGCCATCATAAAATAAAAAACCTCATAACTACTATGTAATTATAACTTTTAACTATTAATTCAACATCAACTAACATTAAACCAACAAAACAAAAAAAAAAAGAAAGAATTGCTGATTGCAAACTAGTCTTGTACTGACCAGAGTAATAACCATTTGGACAGTAAGTATTTATGACATAACCTCAGCCTCTGAAATGGCAGCTCAAGTACTTTTATAGTTTTATTACCCCCAGAACTTTATTAAAAGTTAAAAATGTGTTAATTTTGAAGTCATTTTTAACATTGTTATTGTTATATGGTTCCCAGGCTAGGATCTAAAATCAATTTCAATAGATAAATGTCAAATCTGACCTGGAACAACATCTTTAAATATTTTCATTTTTGCATATGTTGGGTCACTTTAGTCATCAAATTTCAGGCTAAAGGAATGGCATTTAGGGTGTTTTTACTACTGTTAAAACGGGTAAAATTCGACCCGAACAGTTTGTAAGGGTAAACTCCAAGCTTCTGCTTTAGGTAGTGTGTATGTGTATATGTTATTTGTTATAGCAGCAGTAATGCAGGAGACAAGCCTGCAGTGGTATGAAACAAGGCATTACACAGTAAAGGATGACGAATGAAGCATATTAATACCCACTTCTGTTGAAACCTTCTTGACAAGCTTAATAGGTTTCTTTCTAATAAGGATCTTGCAGTGTGCTCCCTGGCTGCACAAATTAAAATGTACATATTCTGTGCCTCTCGGGGAGGCTGGGGAGAAGCAGCCACATGGTATAATCAGCAATGAGCAATGAAAGAAGGAACGGCAACAGTGGGCAGTCATTTCATGGAAATATGCTGAATTGGAAATGGCACAGAGTGAGAATAACTTTTCCAAAGGTGATTATCCCGGATGATAGTTAATTACAACAAACAAAATGGAAGTGACTTGTGCCGTTAGGAGCTGGAAATGCATCAGAGAGAGAATAATTGCTATATTTGAGAGTCTAGGCTGGTAGCAGGTTGAACTAATCAGCTTTAGAAACTGCTGTTGCCGGACCATAGCAGCACATCAGTATGCATCAGTATATCATTGCACACGTGACACACACAGTCAGAAGTAGTTAGACAGATTCAGAAACACCAGAGAGAGACGACACCAACACAACAAAAAACAGCCTTCTGCTCATTGATTTACATGTTAAAAAAGTGCACGAGCAAAGCTTTGATCTCACATTCAAATTTAGGTGCCAACAGTCGGTAGGGTATATTTAATGTTATACATATAGACTTCCTTTTACAGTGTTTAATAACATAAGATCAACTTTATTGAGAATATATTCATTCAGCAACCATCTCATCGGTCTCATTTGTATTAGCAAACGTTGAGACCTGACAATATTTAACTGAGCTTGTCTTTCCCCTGCATTCATCCATCACAGTCGCAATGACAGAATTGTTTCTTATCTGGTCTGAACTGACTCAAGGGAAGGGAGTGAACCTGGCTGGGCTCTGATGATCAAAACATCACTCAGGAAGACATCGGTGCGGCTGTTTTCATCCACTGCTGTGAAAGTGAGACTTTCATCAATGCTGTTGTCACTCTGATGCCGGCCATCACAGTTTGTCCTGGAGTATTGTCTTTAATAAAGCTTCAGAGGAACTGTCAACACCTGTATGCTCAGGAAGATTGATACGAATAGCAAAAAAATATGTTGGTAAATCCACTGAAAAAATGCCAATAATTTCAAATGTGTGTCGGATCCTGGATGATGAATCATGTTAGATGTTAGCAGGCTGACAGCCTGGTTTCACAGATTCCAATAACCATTGTAATCACTCGAAAAAGGGAATTTAAATGGAAATAACATGCTTAGTGCTTGAAATGTGAGATAATTGTATTTTCTTACCATAAGATAATTAATACATGCAAGATAAGTGATGAAAAACAGACAGTAATTTAATGGTACAAAGGAGCATAAGATGGGAAGCACAGCAGATGAATATGTACATTATCTTCAACTCCACATAGTGAGATCCTCCTCACAACTATGGTGCAAAAAGTTTTCTAGTCTTAGTGAGCTTAGTTTAGACATAGTTTTGTTTTTGGTAAAAGTTTTTTCAAACATACTTAACATTATTTTATCACATTCTGCACTCTTTGACGTTCTTTCACATGTCTGCTACAGAAAATGATGCAATAGCCTACTGCTGTTTGGAGTCTCAGAGACCATAGCTGTAAAACCTGGTTAAATACAATGGATCAGTGAATAACTTTGACAAAAAAAATGACATAGCTGTTCAACAGTGTTGACAAAATTGATGGCTATATAATATCATATGTGCGTCTTAATATTTATTATTAATGGCACCCATGCACTAACACACAAACATAAAAACAGTGTTACCAGTGTTCTTTCTGGTACAGATACTAATATATAAACAAACATCATTTCATACAATGAATGAAAACACAAAGAGAGGATGAGTGCCTTAGATAAGCAACAGCAAGAGCCAGACAGCATGTAGTCACCTTTCTTGTTCATAATAATTGCTCCCTTTCTATCTGGCTGTCTTGGGTGAACTCACTTGGCAACTTACCTGTGCTGATTTCACGCACCAGCTCATTTTCCATCATACAAATTCCATCAAAGTGCTGCATCAAGCTCGCGGCTTAGATAAGATGGAAGGAACAAACAATACGGTGAGAGAGTCCAACAATGGGCCCTGAAGCAGCCGCTCAATACAACCATATTTCTGTTCATCAAACCATGCTTGAGGCCTTTTTTGCCTGAGTTGAATTTCAAAACATTATTAAACGAAAGTGTCACTCTGTCTGCTCAGCTGTCATTCTGTTTCATGTTGTGATTGAAAAGGTGTTTTTTCAGAAGTACAAAAACTGTCAGTCATGTCAGAGCTGGTCCTGGACTCATTGTAATGTTGCCACTTCAGATGGCACTGAATAAACCTGTGTATTGTACATAGTAAGTGGGACCTATTAGCTGCAACAATACCTTGAAATAGACTACAATAAATACAGTGTTTGTTTATTGCCCAATAACCCCTTGAACGGTCCATCTCAGGGCCTGTTGCTTGATCTGTTTTGCGCATCTAGTTTGATGCATTTTAGTGTTATGCTCTCATTGGAAAGGGCTTAATCTCACCTGTCTTCATGTGTGAGATGTCCAAAGGTAGAAACATACAAAAAAGACATAACTTGACTAAAATGTATTTGTTTTAGTTGACAAAAACTAAAGGTAAGTGGTTGAGTCTAACCTTTTTCAACCAAGCATAGCATCGATGCCACCCTAACCCTAACTTGACATGGTGCGTGTATGTTTTTTTTTTTTTTTGCCAAATATGATATGCTCACTCAAAGGTAATGCATGGTGCACGTTTTTTTTGTCTCTCATTGATTATTATTGCACTGACTTTTCATATAGGGTTTAAAGTACATTTTTGCTATTCCTTATGACTTCTTATGGGCAACTTCTAAAGCAGCAGGTGCGATGGCCCACCTTTCCCATCATGCCTAGTGCCGGCTAAGTAGTTTGTTAATTTAAAAAAAAAAAATCTGTCTGTGGCCTGAAAGAACCAAAAATACTCTAAAAGAACTTATAGTTGCCTCCTTCAAGTTATGCCCCCTTCTTTCTTAAAGGCGTACGAGCCTCCAAGGGCTTTCTGTCTTTTATCTGTTTCTCATTGTGGCTCTTGTTTTCTTTCATCTGTTCTGTTTAGAAAAAAAAACTTTGAAGGAAAAATTGAGAATAGAAGCAAAGAATAAGATATGATGTTCAATGAGGATTTAAAACAAAGAATTTGTGTAAAGAATGAAGAGTCAAACTAATTACTGACAGATCAAACAACCCATGATTAAACAAATATTTTTTGTGAATAACAGTTAATCACAACATTAAATTGATACATATTTACTGGTAATTGTAATTTTTGTTCTGGCTTATAGTTTTAACCAGTAATGAAAGAATGTGAATGGGATTCAAGGGTTGATACCACTGAGAACTGCTTCCTGTATCTCATTGCTCTGCTTACCCCAACAGTATCGCGTTTTAGTGTGTTTTCCATTGACATAATATATTGTGTCACAAAAACCAGCAGGCAGGCCCTAAGCATAAGTTACATTAGTTTATGTGTTGGCCCGGCCCTGAGTCATGTCAACACAAATACCTGAGCTGGCAGTAATGTGCAGTCTGTGATCTAGGTTATTGTTTGTGATCATTTGCTACAACTATTATTGATATAAACCTTAATACTATGATAAAATATCATCCATAAGATGCGTATAGTTTCTAAAATGTTTTACAAAATTAAGATTAGTAGAAAAAACTGTACTTATGCTGTTACATGTCACTTAATGTAAGAACTATTGATATTTAAAAGCAGATTCATCCAAAGCAGATTTATATTTCTTTGTGGTCTTCCCCTTTCTCTCTCCCTCTGTCATCCTTCCCGTCCCCCATTTTCCCTCTCCCTCCCTCCCTCCTTCTCTTTGTAGTGGTGGTCCAGTTTCTCACTGTTGTGCCATCGATGCTGTGTATCCCCTGACACCACTACGCCTAGGCAGAGGGGGGGTAATTTATCTCCTATTACCAGGTCCAGCCCCCCCGCCCCCAGCTTTGTGTGCTTGTGTCTGCTTCACCCGCTCTATCTCTGTCTGCAGTGGTCCCTCTTTACATCAGTATTTGGTGCCATAAAGGCTGAGTGTGTGTGTGTGTGTGTGTGTGTGTGTGTGCCTGTGTATCATCATTGTCCCCCTGTTTTTATTATTCAACAAATAATATGTAGGCCTATATTAACATAATTACACTGACCTTTATCTTTTGGGCAGTTTGCCACAAATAAATTCACTGGTAAATAATAACTTTGGCAGAGCCATAATTCAGTCAGGTGCTGGGTGCCTCCAAAAATCCCTGCAATAGGCCTTTCTCATGGAGGATATGTTAACTCAGGTGCCACTAAAGGCATTAATAATGGCTGCAATCCATTTGGCTGTGCTTCTTCCAGGTCTTTTTCACAGACGTAGTAGGAAAAACACAGGTGTAAATATAAAGTTAATGATGGCTGAATTCTATTTTGTTGTTGCGGTTTCACGGTCCTAATGTTGTGCATGCTGACTCACTGTCACGCTGTCATGGCTTAGGCCACTGGGACACTATTACAGAATGGAGACATCGTTAATGTATTAGTAACTGTGCTTATTGGACACTCACTTGGACACTTAAACCTATGTTAATGTTATTAGTTTCACTTCATACTTTGCTGTGTGTGCTGAGGCTGCCATTCAATATTATTGTATTTCCTTCTACCCAGCAGTCAATCCTGTCACTCCTTTTTGTACTCTTTTGTTGTTATTAGAGGAGAAATGGAGGAGGGTCTATGTAACCCGTCTGCTCTGTGGTGGTTCTGCCCTTTCTGTTTTTGTCTCTGCTGTGACTGTTGTCTTTCACTCTCAAAGCTGATGTATGTTGTTTTTTGTTTTTGTTTTTTGTAGATATTGAAGTTATCTCTTAGAATCACATTTGGTTTGTACAAGTCTGGTTTACAGGTAGCTGACAGACTGATCATGTACTCTCAAGTCAAAATAAAATGACCCAGTCAGCTTCCCCTTCATCCTCAGAAGTGATGAAGCCTCTTGGATGAATTCATCAGTCGTTTTTTGGTCTAATTTCGTGCTTGATAGTCATAAACAAATCTGTCAAATAACCTTGTTTTTTTTAACCTTGACAAAGCTGTTAGAGATCTGTCATTAAACGAATAGTTAAATAGCCATTTTGGAAAATACACTTATTTGCTTTTTTCCCTCGAGCATTACATAAGAAGATTGATACCACTTTCATATCTGTATGTTAAATATGAAACCAGCCACATAGCTAGGCTTAGCATAAAGACCAGAAGCATTGGGAAACAACTAATCTGGCTTGAGAAACATTATTATTGAACTTTAGAGATGCTGGTAGACAGATTTCTTTTTTTCCTTCGGGCAGAGCCAGGCAGGCTTTTGCAGCATTCATGTGGTGTACGAAAAAATCTAATTATCAGAATTAATTCCCAACTAAGAATATTCCTGTGAACAAATTAATGGCTTATAGACGGACTCTTTTCAGAGAAGTGTCATAGTAGGATAAGCACAGCTAAAGCCAATACGATAAATAATGGGTCAATGTGATTCAGGTGTGCCATTATGCAAGCACAACAGTAAAATGTATTGTCAAGCAAATACTGATAGTTTTCTCATCTAAATAAAGCAATTATATTTTCTAATTGTATTAGTTGCAGCTGCCCATTATACATTCTATGTAGATTACAATGATATTAATGTTATGCAGCGCACAGTAATTTATACTGAGAGTGAAATAAAGGAAATTGGACATACAGAGACAGAATGGAGAAGACACATCAATGACCTCATTACTGCCATTCACTACCAGGGTCTGTGTATTCATTATTTCCCTTCACCTCTTTACCCATTTCACTTGTTTATATCCACCAAACTCCCTCTCTCTCCGCCTTCTCATAATTGCCTTGTTCAAAATCAATAGCGTCCACTTGTCTTCCTGATTAGAAAGTCACCTGGAGTGGAAAGACACCCAAGGGCATAGAAGCAAGCATGCTGGCTTTTCTCTCTGATAAGCAGTTGCTTAGTAAGGAGTGTGTAATTGCTATTCAAAATAAATGCTCCAACAAGAGCTATTCATTGTTGAATTATGGATTTGACCTTATTTGGATGCAAAGGACATCTCTGAAGTACACAGATGGAATAAAAACACTTGGATATATTAAGTGAGTAGAAATTGGCATGTTTGACATAATTGGATGAATACAATTCTTAAGTGCTGTCCGGTCATGTCTAAAGCCACAGTTTTCAGAGAGTTACTAGATTAAAAATTAATAACATTAAATTATTTTTATTACATGAGCCAACAACATCCACTGACTTTGGTGGTGAAGGCACATCCAGCTAAGAACAGTCTGCATGTATCCTGCCTTCATCTTACATAATATTTGATACTGTCATCGGTCATGTCCCTGGTTGGCTTTTTGACCCAAACTGAATGAATACATGTGTAGCCACGCATGAAGACAAAGAGCAGGGTCTTTATTGAAGTGCACACTGAAAGTGGCTAAAAAAACTGTCTTGTTTGGGCCAAGGGAATATTGCTGTTC
The DNA here is from genome assembly GCA_031216445.1 of Lateolabrax maculatus. Classification (NCBI taxonomy): domain Eukaryota; kingdom Metazoa; phylum Chordata; class Actinopteri; order Acropomatiformes; family Lateolabracidae; genus Lateolabrax; species Lateolabrax maculatus. The sequence goes on along the minus strand of CM062197.1, from coordinate 9,588,067 downwards.
ATATTAGCTGATGGAAGTAAAGTGAGGACAAAAAAAGTGTACACAGGAGGGAAAAATGCAACAGAAACTTATATTAAACCTTTTGGTGAAAAGAGTATCACTTTTGTTTTTTCTCATTAAAGAAATCAATTTTGTCCCTTTAATATTATGAGGTGCTATTAATGAAAAATGTAAAAGATGTAAAAAAAACCTAACACACAAGAAAATGCTATTTGTTTCTGTTCTATTTTTATTTCTTGTCCCCCTGAACTGAAACCTATCAAGTGCTTTTTGGAGGAAACTCCTCCACTGAAAGTCAAACTCGTTTTGACAAATCCTGACAGGGTGGGAGGTGCTGTGCCAGACATGCACAAGCAGCAGGACTTTAAAATCAAAAAGAAAGAAGAAACTGTTTTAAGACATTCCAGTGCATTCCTTAAAGCCCTGAGCACATCACAAATGTGAAGTCAAACAGATAAAAATGCCACTCTGACAGAGCAAATTCCCAACGTCACACCAAAAAACATAACTCATCATGAAAGCACTACAATGCGCTGTAGAGAGCTTGCTGGGAGATGATTCATACACACACATAAGTATGTGTACTTATTTGGCATTGTTCCAGAAAGGTTCAATTGAAATTCTTATTTATTTCTTGTGTAGTTAAAAGAATTTCAGCCTTATTGTCCTAGATTGTAACTTAGGAAATAAATGTAAAAAGAAGCAGCAGAGGAAACAGAGCTGAGGGTTGCAAGAAGCGGACAAGTCACTATTCAATGCATGCTGGGGAGATGAGGGGGAAATGTTGCTTTTCAGAACTCAATCTGGGTCTATTTTCAGCTCAGAACCATTTTAAGGCCACTGGCCAAAATGGGCCCTCCTCAGAGCACTTAGCAATTCGCTGAATAAGAAAAGATTGTTTGAACAGTCACTTCTGGAGAAAGTATATTGTTGGTTACTTTGCCATGAAATTTATAATTTGCCACAAAATGTATAATTTCCATCCATCTCACAGCAGAAAGCACCCTGATGCAACATAAAATCAATGAGCTTTTCATCTTCGGTCATATCAACTCTCTCTCTCAAGACGTTTTTCCAGCGAGCAGGCACCACAAGGCTGATTTTCCATCCAAACATTCCCTCAGGATTAAATTAAACATTGGTACTGCAATTTTTGTGAAAAGAGTTTAAAAAATGTCAAAAAACAGACAGTTCAGTGAAAGGTAAGTCTGTCAGTTTGGCTTCTGTCTACGACTGATGACTGCTGTTGACTGTCCAAGACATCTAATTTATTTATTTAGAAGGATAATAAAGTTTTTTTTAACCGCCACTTTCTCTGCTGTTATTTTAGTTTACGGTCTTCTACATCCTTACTTGCTCTCCCAACATATTTTGATGATGAGCAGGAGAGAACCAGTTGGTTCCCGGTTTGTCCATGTGATTATCAAAAATGCCAAGTAAACCAATTCCATTAGCCATTTAGACAGGAGGGTGACCGTGGGCATGTGGGATTAGGTTTTCACACTCAAACGCATACACATAATAACACACACATACACATACCTCCAGTGGTCCAACACAAGACACAAGGTCATGGCATTTTCATGTCAGGACAGGATGAAAATAGAAAGAGGGCCATGAGCTGGACAGACTGAGGCACCATGAGTCAGTGGGCTGATAACACAGACAGACTGAATCAGTGGGCTGAAAGCAGAAGGAGGTTTGTGGGAGTGTGTGTGTGTGTGTGTGTGTGTGTGTGTGTGTGTTCTTTCAAGGGGGAGAGAACAGAGAGGAAGTCAGAGCGATGATGTTCTGATGTGGGGTTAGCTGCAGGTGGTGAACACCAGTCCTGCAGGTCCCTGTGGACATCTGCAAACTGTTCTTCAACCCCAAACACAGGCCCAAAATAACTCATATCCCTTTTTCCCAATTAAATTTCTTCTCTCCCTCGCTTTCTCACACCAGTACACACAGTAGTCTCTTTGCCGTCTTACAAGTTTTGTGTTCTTACTCGTACCATCTGTTTTTTATTCAGTTTTGCTTCAGTACTGGAATATGGAAGAAGAGTCAAGAAAAAAAAAAATATTTGTTTAAAAACGGAATATTCCTTATCTGTGTAGATTTAAAAAGTTTAAAGACAAATAGATTTGTCTTCTTCTCTACCAAATCCAAATTTAACTGGTGAGTATTGCACAGTTTTTACATTTGGGCTTGCAATCTATTCTAATTTATAATGTTAATTATGGAAATGTGTGTTAAACATATTCTGTTTACTGCTGAGTAAGGCATCTCATCTACATCTAACTGGCTTCTAATAACTGAGATACTGCAATGGCCAGCGGCCTCACTATAACTGTCACAGCAATACTCTAACAATTAGGTGCCTAGCAATATGAGGAAAAGAGAGGAAAGGAGAAAGACTATGGTGTAATTTGTGAGATTTGGCAGCAATTGCTTTTTGACAGTGAAACACTGTCCTCTTGTGGTAAATGATTTGAGATTAGAGAGTGTTAAGAACATATACAAATAGTCCTACTTGAATAATAAAAGATGTTTAGGCTGCATATGCTTTATGTAAGCCTATGTGTCAAATTAAAAAAACTGATTCAAGCACAAGCACAAACAAATGTATTACTGTATGTGGCATTCAAAACAGCAAATATGATGATGGTGACTTACAGACATTTTGAATCCAGTGAAGGAACAAGCATCTCAATAGAAGAAAAAGTTTCAACTGCTTTGTAATCCTTAAAGGATAAGGCTGATGATATTCCATGTTTATCATATGGTCAACAAATCCCATGAAAAGACCAAACCCAACAATAAATGTATTCTAAACAAGTATTGCCTGTGTGGCCAGCTTGTTTTTGCTATAGACCTCAATTCCTGTCTGGAAACTATTACAATAAACCTCACTGTTGCACTGGATGACATATCCTTTCACGAATGAACATGGACACTGTAGTTTATTTTGAGCTGATCGCCCATACACCACCCTGTTACAGTAGATACTCACCAAATGTGCATTAATCCACTGCTGAAAACAGTCCCCAACAATAAACACTATACAACATAATATCTGCCTAAACTACAGTGCCCAGATCTTTAAAGAAAGTGCTTTAAAAAATAAATAAAAAAACTATATATATCTTCTAAAGCCTCTTCATTAGGAAGTCTTAGTAAAGTATTGGGAGATGTGCTATTGCTGCATTGTTGGTTTTTGGTCTTTTCATGGGATTTGTTGACAATAAGAAACACACAAACAGATATGAACAGATATTTAAAATGTCAGTCAGAATATAAAGGGCTGGGATTCTTTAGGGACGGCACACAAGCAAGTATTATCACAAGGGGATGAAGTAGCAAGTGCAGGCAGTACTCAGCCACAAAAAAAAAACCCTCAACAAAACAGAAAAAACAGAGATCAGATCAGAAGTTGCGCGCTGGCCGCAGTTTGTCACCACAGAAGAAGACTGAGCTCGAATACAAGAGGATCTTGCAATTGTATATAAGTGATTCACCACTTTAGTGCAGTTAAAAGTACTTCCATGAAATAACTGTTGAAGTCATTGTGTACATCATCTGATGTGTGGACGGACCGCGTGTTTTGGGGGAGTTGCGGGTCTATATGATCTCACTCTGTGTCCACGCTGCTACACCCGGAAGTCAGACGTCGCCGCCCGCGTCGCCACCATAACAACACTCCGCTGTCTTCTTTATTCGCAGCATAAATACACCCCGAGACCGCTGCCACACACTGAAAAGAAAACAAACATTGTGGTTTTACTGCACGGAAGTGGGGGGTCGCCCTGTCGGACAGGTAACTGTTACACATTTAAACCAAAGTTATGTCGGTGTGGAGCCTGCGGAGCGGACAGGTGACTTAGCCTGTTAGCCTGTTAGCTTCCCACACAACGTGTCCAGCATGGAGTCTGTCACGCAGCCGGCAGACTGATCCAACCTGCCGCAGGACGTGTTCAACCCCGTCTCTAAACACGTTCACCCGGAAGTACGAGCTAGGACCAGTGTTTGCAGTCTTGCAGCTGTATCTTATATTGGACTTGCATGTTCGTCTCGTCCAGAAATCCAATAAATGATGTTAACTTATTGACACTGTGCAGTGTACGACAAAGCCCAGGATCATATATATACAACCTCCACTGGTTGTGCTGATAAATTAGTCAGAATTTCATATTCGGCCAAAGTTGTATATCATTTGTATGCACAGGCTCTGTAAAATTGAAAGTTCTTCTTGGGTCCTGTTTGGGGAACCACTGGTCCACATAATGATGGCTTGTTTGCAGAAACATTACTCTACAAGTAGTGTGCGGAAGTCCGTGGCTTGTGCAAAGTAAATGTTAGACTGGCATTAAAAGGCCGGGCAAGACAAATGCATCTCTGTAGCACCTTTCAACAACGAGGCAATGCGAGTGCTTTGCATAAGGCCTGAAGGAGTTAAGACAAGATTTAAAAGAAACACACACAGAGAATTTAAAAGGATTAAAACAAAGTTAAATAGTCTGATATAGATTAAACAGTAGAATAAAAAATTACAGTGCAGTGCAAGATATGAATAAATAGTCCCAAATTTAACTTAATAAAATGCAATGGCAAACAGTCCAAATCCCACATTTCAAAGATCTAAGGGTTGATCTGACCAACGTATCATATATATTGTTAGGGCCGATTCTCCCTAAAAGACTTGTCAATGTAAATAAGAAGCTGCAAAGTAAAAGCTGACAGCAACTTCGAAACCAAAGCCGCAGTCAGCAGATCTACTGATACCACTTGTAACCATGATAAAAGTTTTCGCCCGTGTAGCTACAAGGTAAGCATGTGGCATTGCGAATTAGAAGTCAGTAATCGTCCGCTGTTGCAATATGTTCTTCAGTTGCTATCACAGTGAAGTGCTGTGGCACGCCCTGTCCCGTCTTCATCACTGCTGCTGATTTAATCATTCTGTTCCCCTTCTCTCTCTCACTTTCAGAAAGCAAAAATGTCAAAGATAGACAAGATGAGCATCCTTGGGGTGAGGAGCTTTGGGATTGAGGATAAAGACAAACAAGTCATCTCTTTCTTCACTCCTCTGACTGTGTTGGTTGGACCCAATGGAGCAGGGAAAACGGTATGAGAATACGGTTTGATGAGAGCAAAGGTTAACTGTGAAGCATGACCTGTAGCGAATGAACAAGAAAGCTGACAGTATGCGTTTGACATGACACTATGCATTGGGATTAGACTAGCTGGTCTGATGATTCTTTTTTCTCTCCCTTTTGTCATATTCTGCAAGTAGGCCATAGGAAAAGTTGGGTAAAATATTTCAACTGCAACTCTCATCTTTTAATTCTTGTACGATGTGACCCTTCTTTATTTGTTTCCAGTCTATTATTGAGTGCCTTAAGTATGCAACAACAGGAGAACTTCCCCCTGGATCTAAAGGAGGAGCTTTTGTCCATGATCCAAAGGTGAGCTCGCTCTCTTGTAGCAGTGAGTAATTGTAGCAGATTTAAAATTTATTTTTATTTTTTTTCAATTCTCTTCGGGATGCTGCTTTACTTAATACTTTACTGCAAATTATGCAGGGATGTCACAATTTCCACTAACTCACAGTGCTCTAATCATTTTGAAAATACCCTGTTTCTGAAATTGTAAGTAATTCCCACAGTATTGTGTAATCTCATGTATTAATGCAACACTGAAAATAATAAAATAAAAAGAACAAATGTCTTATGAATTAAATTGTTTGACTCTACCCAACTTCCTAACATTTAACTGAAATGAAATTTTTTATGAAATTTCAGCTGTGGCGATTCCTAATAGTAGTTGCAGAAAGAGAAGAAAAAGTCTATACATTTCTCTATTTTCACCTTTTCACCCTAATCTGTATGTGTGCTTTCCCTTACTTAAAAAAAAGTAAAGCAGTCAGAGCTGCAATGTGCATCAAACGTCAAATTTAAGTTAGTTAACAGTGAGATTCCCAACTCCTCTATACCTGTTCTAAAAATCTTTATCAGTATGTGAGAAATTCATATTCATATCATTTCTACATGATATTTATCCAATAAAGGAATAAAGGTTGATTTGTATTCACACTTTACCTTTATACTGAGGATTACTGGGGCTATCTTTGTTAATAAAGTAAATTCATGCTGTGTGAATTCCAGGACGCCCATGAAACAGATGTCCGTGCACAGATTCGACTCTTATTCAGCGACGTCAACGGAGAGAAAGTGACTATCCATCGCTCCATGTCCTGCACTCAGAAGGCGAAGAACTACTCCTTCAAAAGCTTGGATCAGGTCATTACCAGAATGAAGTAAGCCACAGTCTGAAGTTAGGGTTAGTTGTTTCTGCAAACGAACCATCAAAATGAGTTTCTTTACACATTTTTTGGTTTAATAGTGAAAAAATCTGTTATTCTGAACTGATGTTAATGTTACATGACCCCTTTCTTTACATGTGACCTTCATCATCATTCATCCAGAGACGGTGAGAGGGTGAGCTTGTCATCCAAGTGTGGTGAACTGGATCGGGAGATGATTTCTTCACTGGGTGTGTCGAAGCCTGTGCTGAATCATGTCATCTTTTGTCACCAAGAAGAATCTAACTGGCCACTCAGCGAGGGCAAAGCACTAAAAGAAAAGTTTGATTCCATCTTCGCTGCAACCAAGTAAAGCCAACTCATTCTTACATGTTTGTTTATTTTTGTTAATACTAAAGCATCACATTACCAAAAAGAATCCAATCATGTACCTAATATTAATATTGACCTGCATATGCCATTCAGATATTGCCATTTGAGGGGATACTCGGTATTAATATCTCTTTGTGTGTCCCCCAGGTATATCAAAGCTCTGGATACGATGCGTCAGCTGCGTCTCAAACAGAGTCACACAGTCAAAGAGTGTCAGGTGGAGCTGCGCTACCTGAAGCAGAACAAGGAGAAAGCCCAGCAGATTAGGGAGACAGTTGCCACCAAGGAGGCTCAGCTGGTGGCCTCTAAAGACAACGTCCAGCACATAGAGAACCAGATTGATCCACTCGAGGTTAGTTGATGATAAATGTTTGCGTGTATGTTAATGTACATGTTTAGGTTTAGGTGAATGATTTTTGACACAGTTGTGTTCGCAAACAAATTTTATTTAGCAAGCTTTCTAACACTGTAATGTTGTTTAGCAGTGACTGCTGTGACGTAGCAGCCTCTGTTGTTTTATTTGCCCAGATATTTTTATCATTGTAAGATTATAGATACTCTGGAATTTTACATAAAGTTGTGAAAGCATGCTTTGATTGAAACGAGTCGTACTTATCTAATAATGTCACTGCTAAAACAGTATTTGATATTAAAGTGTCAATTGTGTCACTTGCATAAATTATTGAATGGATGAAGCTGTCTGATAAAAAAAGAAGCTGTTTTGCACCTTTGTTTTCAGAAAGATTTTTACAACAAAGCATATTTATGTGTTACGAAAAGATATAGATAGATATAGATTTTTCACAATTTTTGTTTATTGATCCGTACACTATTGGATGTCAGAAATAATGGCAGAACCCCATCACAATTCAAATTTTTATTTTGCAACCAGCAAATACATTGTATTTGACCTATGAAGTATTTTAGATATTTGACTATAGCAGTTAATTACAAAAAATTGCAATCAACAAAGTCAATCAACTCATTGAGTACAAGTTTTAGCACCAGATATTGCCATCACTCTGAAAAAAACACACTGTATGTCTTAAGAAGAGATAAGGGTATTTGGTCAACTGGAGAACCCTGTGGCTGAAATAACACGATTTATCTAAACATACAGTAAGCCTCCAGGGCTACAGGTGTAGGTGTGTCTGAAGTTTAACAGCCCCTTAACTATTATTTTCAATTTCAGAATCGACTGATGGATATTGACATGAAACTGGGGAAAGTGATGAAGCTGGACAATGACATCAAGGCTTTAGACAGCAGGAAGAAACAGATGGAGGAGGACAACAAGGAGCTGGAGGAAACAATGGAACAGGTAACATAAAAGTAAAATAAAATATGTTATATATACACATGTAAACAAATGTTTTTTCTTTTTTATTTTGGAAAAATGAAAAATTAGCTTGAATAGGAATGAGAAATAGAAATGAGTAATTTTAGAAGGGAGGAAACATTGGTTCCAGCACCAAAATCACTGCTCACCCTCCACAGATGCCAGTGATTGTGGAGGCAACAAATTGGCTAAACTGTTTTGGGAAGAGGTTTGAAAGATCATTAAAGATGGATTAAAAAAAAAAAAAAGAACAAGATAGAAAATGGAATTCATGAACAAAGATGATGAGTTTAAAAAGAGGAAAACACAGCAGTTCTCCTTATTTGTCTCTCTGTGTGTGGGTTTATTTAGCTAAACACCAACTTAATAACACTCCAGACTCCACTCTGTATGAAGTATCATTAACCTAAATGGGAAACTAATAGACTGCAGATGGTGAATGAGGTTGTTGTAATTCTGTAATGACAAGCCAGTTCATCAGTGGTCTGCATTGATATGAATGTCTTTTACGACGGTTGGATGTTTCTGCCTCTCTGCCTTACAGCAGCCAGGAACCTCTTCCCTCCATCTGTTCTATGCTTCTCAATTGTGTTTGTGTCTGAAGTTGAGAAGTGTTTGCTTGTGTTTGAGAGAGTGAAAGCATCAGCGGCTGAGTGCCTTTTATGTATGTGGTTTTTTGTGAGTGGCAGAGGTGAAATGCGATAACATGACTTGATTGAAAATGTAAGGTGCTTTGTGTGGAGAATAAACATTTTGTTGTCATTTGTTTCTCCCTTGGAGATCAAACATGAAAATATAAATTAAAATAGTGAAGGCAGAGTGATTTGCACCTTGAAGTAGTTCTTGTTTGATGCTGTACAGCAATTAAACAAGTTTAAAGAACGCATCACTGTTGTTTGTGTACTGTAGGTGCACTTATGACTCACATATAATGTAGTAATGATGTAGTGCTCTTCTTACTATATGCAGGCATTTTTACACCTGAAGTAGGTGTACGCTGTGCCATTTATCCAGATCATTTTTAAAGATCCATTGGTGCATATATTTTTATCCCAGAAATCCCCAGTGGAGTCAGACCTCTGACCCTGACAGGCTGCTCATTGAGCTTCTGTGCCACTCTAAGCCACTGAACTGTGTATGCGGCAGGTGTTCCAGGGTTCAGATGAGCAGCTGCAAGAGAAATACCAGAACCACCAGAGGACTGTAAAGGAGAAGGAGCGGCGGCTGACAGACTGCCAAAAAGAGCTCGAGAGAGCTGGTCGAGAGTGTCAGAGACTCAACAGAGTCAAGGCTGATCTCCTGGTAGAACAAGGTACACACACACCTGCACTTGTACTAGTCTGTATAGCAGGGTAGCGAATCAGCTTTTTAAAATTTGACCAAAATAGCATTTGGCATGAATTTTAAAGCACACCTTACACACATGTATAATTGAATATATTCTATTCTATTCTGTTTCTGTCGCAGCATTTTTTGATTGCATGGATCCTTAAGCGCACTGGCAAAATATCAGAATCAATCCTAGAAACAATCCTACAAGCACTTGAAATACTCCAACCTTGGAGGCTGTTCTTTTGGGGGGGAAAAGGCAAAAAAAAAGAAAAGACTAAAAGGAAAGATGGAGAGACAGGTGGATAAAGAGAGATATTTCCTGAAGTAGCTGCCCTCTTTTCGCAGGTCGTCTACAGCTGGAGTCCGACTGCCAAACTGAGAACATCAAGAAACGTGACACTCAGGTGAGAGAGGAAAACTGCAGCACTGAACACACTCTTTGTTGTTTGTTTGGAAGGAAGCACTTTTTGATGACATCTAGCTCTTGTTCCCATGGAGGTGAACACCACCATCACACACAGCTAGAACTGTCAGGTTTATTAATGGTCCCTATATTTCTCTAACCATGTACAGTAACTGTACTAAAGATTAAACATTGTTCCATATACAAAGAAACCAAAAGTAATATGCCATATTTTCAAAATTACTTACAAAATGTAAGAAGTCAGTGCAAATATTTTAATTCAGTGCATGGACTTCACATGTTTGATATATGTACTCATATCTCTTTTTCAGGTTCGGTCTTTATCATCTTATCTGGAGATGGAGGGTTATGACCGACCACCCTTCACCACTCTTCAGCTTGAGAGTTTTAATCGTCACGTCACACAGAGACTGGAGCAGGAAAAAGAGACAGTCAATCAGGTTATGGTAAGAAATGCTCTTTGATTTCTGAAAACAACAGAAGGTCACAGCACTTCTCCACATGATGTCTATAATATTTTATACCGCAGACATGATGTGGCCTTAATCAGTGTCAGGACTTACATTCCAACTGTAATATATTGGGGCTTGATCAGGATACAGTAACGTTGAGTTCCTGGATGAGTTCTGGAAGTAATTATTTCATTCACCAATGGCCATTCGTTCACCTTTTTTCTTCAATACTGCTGAAATAAGTAAGTTGGTGTATGTTTGTGTCCTTGTGTTTTTACACACCAAACTTATGTTTTTGCAGTTTTACACAAAGATTTTTTTTCTTTTAAGTGACGCAATTTCTCTCAAATTATAACCAAATAGAAAGTTGTATTCTAACCATCTTAATCATATTGTAGTTTTGATATAATCATTCTTGAATAATTATTGCATTGTAATGTTATAATTTAATTGTTAATAATTTATTTGTTCATATTTATAGAAAGATTATACACAAATCACAATAGATATATCTATATCTATTATTACTTTTCCAGCCCTGGTATTTAATGCTGTTAAACAGCTGTGTTATTTTACATTTTTCCTTTATTTTTTTCCCGATTGTACCTGCAAGAAATATTTTCAGTAACAGTCATTCAGATCACAAATCGGCGTGCCATTCATGATCGTGGTGCCTGACTGCTTCTCTTGTTATTCCTTCCACTCAGGTGGACCTGCAGGAAAAGGAGCAGCAGAAACAGCAGTCAATTGATGAAATGAGGGATAAGAAGACTGGCCTGGAGAGAACTGTGGAGTTGAAGAGAGACCTACAGGGAAAGAAGCAGCAAGAGCTGAGGAACGTCAGGGCAGAGCTGCAGAGGCTGGAGGGTTCGTCTAGCCGACTCCAGGAACTAGAGAATGAACTGGCTAAAGTGGTGAGTATACACACAGTGGCTCTGATGAGATTTTCTCAGGTGGTGTGTATTTCAACAGATGGCAAGTGTGTATAACAGCATATTTGCTTGTCTTTTGTTGTGTTTAAGTTTTCTCTTCCCTGTCAGTCTTTTCAGCTGGATAAGTTTGTGCTGTGTTAAGGATCAGCTATATGGATGTGTACATGAGTGTCAACTTGTTGTCAACTTCACTTGTTAGTTTTTTCCTTTGTTCATATTTGATGTTTTTTTTTTTTTTTTTTTACAGAAAGTGTTTCTTTTACAAGATGCTTACAAACTGCTGAATTCATTGTAAAATACAACTCATACATTACATTCAATTCTTTTTTGTCTTTGAATGCCATGTGTTCTGATTGCACTACTGTGTGTGTGTGTGTCTGTGTGCGTTTTCCTCTTCAGGAGCGTGAGCTGCAGAGCGCAGTTCAGAGCTCAAACGTGGAGGAGCTGAAGGCCGAGGTCGTGGAGCTCCAGAAAGAAAAGACTGAACTTGACCGCACACAGAGACAGCTCGACAGAGAGATGGAGATGCTCAACACACACACCACTGCACGCACGCAGATGGACATGTTAAAAAAGGACAAGGTAATGTGTAACCTAGGTTCACTTTAGTGTAAACAAAAACTATGACTAAATATGTTAGTCCAGACGATGACGAGACGGTACCGATGTCATTAAACAGTAACTGTGACTATATCAACATGCAATATTGTTGATGAAAAAAAGATGGGACTAGAATGTAGTTTAAAAAAAAAAAAAAAAAAAATCTGTCTTTATTTTGCTTGACAAAAAAGAGGAGACAAAATATTAAAGACAGTTTTTTCCAGTGCAGAAGTTCCACATACTATTTCTTCTGTCTTCCTCTTTCTGTGCCTCTTTCCCTCCCTAAGTAAAGTGACTCTTGCTGGTGGTAATTTAACCACGTGTGCTCATCTTCTCTCTCTGCTTTTCCTCTTTCCCTTTTCATCTTTCCCTGTCTTCTTTACCCTCTCCTGTCGTCTTTCCTTTCTCTGTTGGCTCTCTTCTCATCTCTCCCCTTTCGTTCCTCCAGACAGAGAAGGAGGAGCAGGTACGTAAGATCAAGTCTCGTCACAGCGAGGATCTGGTGTCGTTGCTGGGCCACTTTCCCAACAAGAGAGAGCTGGAGGACTGGATCTATGCCAAGTCTAAGGAAATCAACAGTACCAGGGACAGACTTGCCAAACTCAAGTTAGTAAGATTTATTTACATTAAAGATCCCACATAATATAAAAGGAAATCACTTTCTGTTGCACTAACAAGTACTATGTCATGATTTTCAAAACTCTCAGTAAAGACCTGGCATCAAGTGAGCAGAATAAAAGCCACATTGCTGCTGAGGTACGAAAGAAGGAGCAGCAGTTAGCCAACGACCAAGAGAAGTTCTTCAATGTGTGTGGCAGTCAGGATCTGGAGCAGGACCTGGGGAAAGTGCAAGAGGATCTGGAGAAAGTCTCCAAACAAAGAGGTGATTGCTCCAAAATAGAATTTTGAAGGAGCTTCTTGGTACACACGCTAATAATAGTCTAGACTTACAGAAAGGATAAATCACATTTGGGGTATGTAAAAAAAAAAAGAAAAGAAAAGAGGAACAAGCCAAGTAAGTCAAAGCACCCCTATGTTACCTTTGTGCCATATTTACCACTGTCTTCCTCCCCCTGTGTTTTTATAGCCATGTTAGCTGGAGCCACAGCAGTGTACACCCAGTTCATCAGCCAGCTGACTGAGGAGAGAGAGCCCTGCTGCCCTGTCTGCCAGCGGACGTTCCCCTCAGAGTCTGATCTGCAGGAAGTTATCAGTGACATGCAGTCCAAGCTACGCCTGGTGCCCGACAAGCTGAAAAACACCGAGCAGGACCTGAAGAGGAAGGAGAGGAAGAGAGATGAGATGATGGCTCTCAGACCTGTCAGGTATGGAGAAAGTTGACTGTGGCAAGACAGAGATTGCATGATAGTGTAGTGGCCTGTCAGGAAATTAAAGGTTGCTTTAAACAAAGTGCTTATCTCATCGTTGAACGCCGTCCCAAGTATTTCTGTAACTTTCTGAAACCAACAATCTGATAAGCACACCCACTTCACACAGTCAAGGGCCTGGTGTGCGGAGGTGAGAAATTATACAGGATTTGAATTTCTCTCTCAAACGCTTTTTGTTTTAATCATCCCTATGCCGTTATTTTAGCAATTACCCTCTCTTTGAGTGCAGGCTCTTCATCCCGTCTTTGAGTGTGTGGCTATTCACTCTTAAGCTCTTAAGCAGTGGCATTATATACAGCACAAAGTAAAACCAGCACGCTCGGGTGTGTTCAGGATTGCCCTCCTTCTATTGTGTCCATACCAAACTTCAAACCATCATCAATTATCCATGATCAAGACAATTTAAAACACTAAACAAAAATGTCAAGAAAAATCCCTGATATAGTCATCCCAATCATAACACACCACAGACTGTAGACTTGCTAGTGAAAAAGATATTCAGCTTTAATCTGTTGTGTTTATTCAAACAGTATGACATGTAGAGAAAGAAGGATGAGTTCTCTCCAGCCCACTGGGGCTGTGTACCACAAAAAATATTATACTGAATTTGATTCATGAAAACAAATAAATAACCATGAAAGAAAACATGAAGGACAAATATAGAATTCAGATTTTAAAAACTAAAGATTTGTTTGGAATTTAAATAAGTCTGCTACTGCCATTAGATCGATTCAGAATTTATTTTAATAGTTTTCCTATTTTATTATTATATTTCCTAACTTGTTTCATAACCTCCTTTCTGACAAATAGAGTATCTGTGTGTTTAATTATTGACCTATTTACAGCATTCACACTTGTGTATGCGTTATGTAACTGTATGGAATACAGATTATTGTTTCAGTGTGTGTTTCAGAGTAAGAGTAGAAGTATTAACAACTTCTTGTCCTTTTTCTCTTGCCATTTGTTTGTCAGAGTAGAGTGCAGGTTTTATACCATTTACCCCACTAGATGGAGCTAGAATCTCAAATGAATGAGATCTTACCTCTGGTTCTTTCCACTGTCTTTGCATGACCTGAGCTGACGACACAGTTGAGCGTGCAGTTACCCAGCAACCACCCCTTTGTTTTTTATTTAGAGTTTGGTCAGTTTTTATGGAGATGGTTTAGTTGCTATCAGTTTGTATTGATCTGTAAAACCAAGTAAGATGACCTTTTCATAAGATTTGTTTGTCAAACTGCCATTTCCAAGCAGACAGAATGAATGAAATTTCATATAAAATGCACTGTTGTAGTTTTGCGTGAGTTTTGCATCAGCTTGAAATGTTCAAATAGGAAATCCTGGATCACCATGTACTAATTTAGTGGAGACTTTTCCAAACAGACTTAACTGCTGTTATCAGAGTAGGATATGGGATCCCAGTATCTAAGTAAATGTAACATACACTTTTTTATTCTCTGTTCAAAGTAAATTTCTATTCTTTTCCATGCCTCCCAGGCAGTCCATTGTACAGTTTCAGGAAAAAGAGTTGCCAGAGTTGAGAAACCGCTTGCAGACTGTGAACAGAGAAATCGAGAAGCTTAAGGGTGATGTGGAGGAGCAGGAGACTCTGCTTGGTACCCTGATGTCAGAGGAGGAAACAGCCAAGGCCTGCCTGCAGGACATATCTCTCATGGACAGATACCTGGTACTGTTCTTCTGTCTGTCTTACTCCTTTTGACCATCTCTGTTTTTTCCATCCTGTAGAACAGTTCCTGGCTGTGTCTTTCCTCTCTCTTTCATTTTTTATCTTTCCACCCTAGTCCACCCCTTCTTCCTCCAGAGGGACCAGAAGACACTTTCTTTTCTTGTGATTTTCTCTATTTTCTCTATTTTTCTCTTTAAATTGCAAATAACAGCAACATCAAACAAGAAAATTGATATACACCGCTCTTTTCCACCTCTCTTTCTTCACTTTACTTTATTTTTTTTCATTTCCAGATGGACCTTAAAGATGTCGAGCGGAAAATAGCACAGCATGCAGCCAAACTCCAGGGAGTAGACCTGACGAGGACCATCCAGCAAGTCAGTCAAGAGAAACAAGAAACTCAGCACAAATTGGATACCAGTAAGATGACATCATACACCCACTAAGGGGGAAATTCAATTTTCCTACTGTCCTTATGTTGTCGTTTTGCCATCACTCATTTGACTCATCTTTACTTAGTTGCTGAGATATGAGGCCAAAGGTATCAGACAGGTTAACAATTCTACTTTAACTTAATTATCATAATCTCTAAATTTGAAGTAAGAATGAAGGTGAACACACACAAAATATTCATTATAATCATCTCTTTAATTTGCTCTCAGGGACTTTTACAACAGGCAGTTTGGGTTGTACTTTTCACACTGACATTCATTTTCTCTTCTGAAGTCAAAGATAATCAAGGAGAATTATTGCAGACTTTTAGTTTAGTGTTAACTGGCAACTGAGTATAAGCCTTGTTTAAAAAAATGCAAGATATCTCAACTATGTGGATGAAAAGTACCTAAAGTACCTTTAAGACAAACCACACTGACCATTTTGTAGACAATAGGTTCAAAATTGGAGGAATTGTGTTTTTCCTACCTTCTAAGCCACCATCATGTTGCCATGTTGGCACAGTAAAAAAACTCAAGTGTGCTTAAAATAAGTTATCAATCAAAGTGAGCAGCAGGTGCTTTCATTGTTAAAGCCACAGTTAATCTAATAACCTACTGTATAATATGCTTTGGAAAACATCTACACTAAAGATCAATTGTTGGTCCTGACTGTTCACATCAGGAGTGTTACGCCTGGGACACACTGCCTGCATGAGCAGCGCATGTGCGTGGCGGAACCTCTTGTTTTTCATTTCAGCGCCCAGGTCAGAGAATTCCTTCATTTGTTAACAAGGCTTTTATCGATGACCTTTGTCAAAGGCAAACTCAATGTAGAAAGATAGGGCTGGCAGAAGCAGCGCCGCTGTGCGAGCCGTAGCAGTTCAGCGAGGCAGCCATTACGCACGGAGATAGATGGAGATAGGCAGTGTGGCCCAGGCTTTACAGATGAGGGAATGGGGGTAAGGTAATTGTAAGATTCTTTGTCTTTGTCTCCACCTGTTTGTAACTTGTTGTGTCCTTGCAGCCTCCAGCAAGATGGAGCTGAAACGTAAGCTGATCCAGGACCAGCAGGATCAGATTCAGTTGCTTAAAAGCACTGTGAATGAGACGAGAGCAGAGAAACTCCAGCTGAGCAGTGATATGCAGAAACAGCAGCAGCTAGAGGAGCAGTGTTTGGAGTTCACTGCTGAAATACAGACCTTAACCAGGGACATCAGGGTACATTTTATGTTTTGTTTATCAAGGCTACTTCTTTTAAGTTGTATGCAGGACACAAGAATTTTTGTTGTGTTTTCAAGTTCACCCTTTAGATTTGTTAATGAGAATGCAATGCAGTGTACATCTTGCACATAAAGTTTCATAAAAGTATAAAGTATCATTTGGGGGTATTTTCACTGCAAGTCCTGCATTTCACTTTCACTTGTGTTGACATGTACACAGTAAAAATAATCCTGTGGTCTTATTTTTAACACTTTTTTAATGAAGTCTGTGCTCTATAAATATGCCATGTTGTCTCTTTTCCTCTCACTTTGTGACCAACCAGGAAGCGAAGGAACAGCTGTCTCCTTTGTCTGCTGCTTTGGATAAGCTGCAACAAGAGAAGCAAGAGCTGGTGGAGCGCAAGAGACAGAAGCAAGAAGAGGGGCAGGAGAAGGTGGACACATTCTTCTTTCATTGTAAACTCAGCAAAAAACTGTTGTCTCACTCACATGGGACTGGACAAGGTGGATTATATCCTCCTCTCCTTGTTATCTCTTCCCTCTTTTGGTGTTACTCTCTTTATTTTTGCTTGAACTTTTGAACACTTAACAAGTAACATAATGTCAACCAAGTCACATTTTCTGATGATGACTGAAGTAAGCGGTTAGGAGCGTATTCTGTAGTTTTTCTATAACAAATTAGGCAACACAAAAAAAGGGTATGGATGGACTCAAGCAGTTTTAAACGTCTTCTGCTACATATGATTAATCTTAATGTGGTCACTTTTTTAACACTTTGTCATTGACAGATTAATGCTATTAAAGAGAAAGTGAAGGCCGTCACCACCTTGGAAAGAGACATCACGAAATATGTCGAAGATGGCAAAGACCAATACAAGGAGGTAACATGTTTGCTACATTCATACTTGATACATCCGTGTTTCTGATTTCTTCATGGGACATTTGTGATGGACATTACGTTCACATAGTTATCATTAAAGCTAAATGTGAGTTTTCCTCATTCACTCTGAATCAACAGCTTTTATTTTTTGTGGAATAACTTAATTATCATTGTTTCCTTCTATATTAGCTGTAGAAGCTTGGCTGTAATTGTGTTGGCTTATTCAAGTACAACTTCTTTGACATTGTTGTTGCAGCAAAAAGAGTCTGAGCTTCAAGAAACCAACACTCAGCTCCATGAGGCTGAGAAGTATAAAGATAAAATCAGTAAGGAGATGGGAAACATCCGTCAGGACATAGACTCTCAAAAGGTACTGCCTCCGGAGTTATCACTGTCTTCATTCTCATCTTTCTTTGTCGTTTCTTTTCTTTTTTTTTTTGTTTAATCCACAATTGTGTGGGTTGGGGCAAATAAGGACTTAGTTAATTACTTTAACTCTCAATATTTGTATCTAGTTCTGCATCTTTTTGGGAATATAGCAGTGAAACACTGTGCTGTATATTCTTTGAATGGAAAACACCTAGGAGAGTCCGAGTCTCTGGCACTACATACAAGTTGCATGGAGAAGGGAAGAAGTCTTAAAGAGTCAAAACTCCAGCGAAACTTGAAGCAGAACTTTATTGACAGGCCGATGTTTTGGCTTGTGTTGATCATGAACACCTACCCAGCTCGTCCACTGTTATCTGTAACCCATGCCATCCTATGGCATTTAGACACATTACAGTATATATGTTCGTTGTGCACTGATAGGACAGGCAGGGACAACACCCTCTAGTTGCAAAACACTTTTGTTAGTAGTGAATATGCTTTTAACTTTTTTATATTCCTTAGGTCCAGGAGCGCTGGTTGCAGGACAACCTCACCTTGAGGAAGCGTGTTGAGGAGCTGAAGGAGGTTGTTGCTAAACGCGAGGCTCTTATGAAGGACATGGGCAACATGCAAGTCTTGCAGCTACGCCAGTAAGAGCACTACACCGATATCAATCATCTGTAAGATCAATGCATTTGATAGAGTGACAAAAAAGGAACCAGCTGCACAGCAGCTAACTGTTCAAGGCACCCCCAATCTCTTTTTACTGTGGTGGTGTCACACTTGAGTGTGTAGAGGTTACTCATGGTCAGGCTGCTAGTAATAATAGAAGTTGGCCGGAAATTTCTCTCCTCATCCCTTTCTGTGGTTGTCCAGAGAACGACGTGAATCTGAACGCAAGTTGGAAGACTTAAAGAAAAACCGCAGTATTGCGCTCGGCCGGCAAAAAGGCTTTGAGGAGGAGATACTGCATTACAGGTGAGATCTGCAGATCTGTTATTAGGTTTACACAGTACAGAGCTTAACCTTATTCAGCTGAAATGTTCATTATTATACCAATCTTGTATCTAGGGTTTTAAATTATTTCCGCTTTATATTTTTATCACTTAATGATAGAGTAACAACATGGAATTGTTTCACTAGTTTGTGTCCAGCCCTTTGGCTACTTCAGTATTCATCACTACTGAATCCTGCTTTATACTAATTGTATGATTTTTTTTTTGCTCTTTGAATTGATTGCTTGCAGAAAAGAGCTGCGAGAAGATCAGTATGACAAAGCTGATGAGCGCTACAAAAACAAGATGATCACAATGAGGACAACGGAGCTGGTCATTAAAGATCTGGATCTGTACTACAAGGCCCTTGATCAGTAAGTGTTCACATACACTAAAATGTACACATACACTTGAAGTAGTTATTAACTGCAAAGTGTTTCTCAATTTAATTTAAGGTTCAGGATTTCAAGGTTTTTTGAATGTTGTGAATTACAACACTTTTGTCAGAACTAACAAACTCAAATCAGCTGTCTAAAAAGGAAACCGGATCACTTCAAATATTCACCCATCTGCTTATCAACTCCTTGATCATTGCAGAATACAGTAACTTCTACCACTGCTCAGTTTAGAAAGGCCACCGTGAGAAAACATGTTCTTTGTTGCTAGTTGACCAAGATGGCGTGTGCTCTTCGTACAGCCCACAGGAACTTTTGGACATCGGAACCTATTTCATACAACTTATTCAAGACACTGGGGGCTACAAACCTGGCTTTGCCGGCTGGAAGTAGTCACAGGCAATGTCGAGACCACGAACAAAGGCGGGGGAGGAGCAAGTCTGATCAAGTAGAAAGAAGGCCTTGCGGCGTAAATCAAGCCTTAATATTTTCCAGGAAAAATCATGCCCGTTGGCAAACAGAATTGCATAGTGAAAGCGAGGCTTTAAGGGATCCGAACTAAACGCAGATGGTGTCATTATTCTATAGCCGTTGACATGGTTTACAATATGAGCAATATCTTAAAAGCACAGAAAATACTATATTATAAATATTTTGCACTAGAACCAATACATACAACAACTGCAGACATACTGTATATTGTTTTTTTATTATAGCGGTTCATTTGCCTGAGACTGTAGGTCTCAGAGGGTTCCCCAAAAACGTTAGTCAGTTGATTGCTAACTAGTAATACAGTAAAAAAAAATTAAAAATTCAACTTTTTTGTCCTTTAAACATACCCTGTCGAGGTACAGCATTACAATATTACAGTACCATATGCTATTACATATATTGCATCTCCCCTCACCACACAGTGTGGCTCTGCCATGGTGGCCAAGGAAAAAGCAAAGACAAAGAGAACTTTGTCCATCATGAATTCATGATCAAAAAAGGTGCAACGTCTACACTCTGCATTTGCGTTTGTTTATGAAAGGGGCTTACTGCTTACAAGTAGGAAGTACTGTTTGTCTGATCTAGTTTCAACTTTAGCATGGCTTTTGTCTAACCATCTTTAGTAGTTTTCCTGTTATGACACATCCGTCCGTTGTTTTTCCTCATCAGGCCCTTTGAAGTGAGGTCATGAAATCCACCACAGCGTTTGTCGGTCGCTAGCTAGAAAGTCAGCGACCTCGTGGTGGGAAAACTGAATTTCACTTCTCTTCTCTTGCAACTATTCCATCATGACCCCTCACAGCAAGGCTTAGGTTCTTGGTTTGGAACCCGCGGACCGGCTGGGACCTGTCAGCGTGGAGTTTGGATATTCTGTTTGTTGCACTTTTTTTTTTAAACGCGTCCTACCATCATTTTAAGGTTATCACCTTTAAACTCTGAATCTAAAGTTGCAGTATTTGGGGCTGTGACGCAGCCCTTCCTGTCTGTGTGCGAAGCTAATCTCACCTCAGGCAGCAGCAGTGCAGAGCTGTCAGCAGTAGCATTCACTTGCAAACTTACTACTAACTAACTTATCTCAATTAAAATATCATCAGATGTCAAAACATGAGACATAACTCACCTGCACTTTGTCAATATTGCCAAAACTGGCCAAGTATGCAGCTGTGAACATATGATGTACATGGTTACAGTTCTCAGGTATGGTTGGTAAAATGTGTAAACTGTAAGAATAGTTGGCTTTAACCTTGATAAAAGAGTGGTCATTCTGTGTTTCGTTTAAATTCTTAAGCTAAAACAAGCCCCCGGGACATTCAACCTCCACCGCTCTTCAGGCTTTTAGTGTATTAATCAAAACCAAATGAATTTACCACCAACAAAGCAAAACAGTGACAGCCTTTGTGGTAAAGGGGTAAGATTTTGCAGTGGTTGAGTTTCCTTGTAGGTTGCACGGTCTGTGCCGTAAGACACGTCAGTAGTAGTCATTCTTTCTCATTTCTGTTACTAATTGCAATTCACTTGAAAGTGCTGCGGTAAATATATGACGCAGTGTGTAGCTGTAGTGTAGTATGTATAGATATACCAGCAGTGTTACATTTATCCAAAAAACTTTTATGTATTTCAGAGCAGAAACATTTAGCCGATTATTTTGATTATCGATTAATAGTTGCAAAAATGCAAAGTATTTGGTAATGATTGGTATTTTTCACTATTTACTGACTATTTACTAAACAATTAGTTGATTCATTTAGAAAATATCAGCAGATTAATTAATAAATGAAATAATTTTTTGTTAATATGAACTGCAAAGAAATGTTTAATTATTTGAACATTTCATATTTTTAACAATCACATTAGGTATATGAGAAGTCAGTTTATAAAAGAATTGTTAAAGGAATGAGTGTGAAAATTCACTTTATTTGCCTGTAAAAATGTTCGATGTAAACGATCTCCGTAAAATTCACCTACAAACAAAAACACTACACGTGGAAAGTTTGAAGAGCAGCTCATAAATGTCTGTGTTGTTTTGACTGCAGAAGCAACTGGATCCCAATGTGTTCCAAAAAGCACCAAAAACATTGTTACATCTTTTTGTTACGTAGACAGTTCATGATCGTCATAATCCATCACAATAAAACAGCTGTGTATTGAATCATTACCAAAACAATTTATAAAGCGATACTAAATGTTTATTATTTTGAGTTTGCGCTTCCCATTTGGTTTTGACTCAGTACTGCCACCTGACATAAAAAGGACAAATAACATCCTACCGATGATAACATTACTTTGTCAACATAAAACAATATACAGGTTTTTCACACAAATATACTGGTTTGATAAACGTCAACTGTTTCCCTGTTGATTCCGTTTTTAATGCTTTCTGCGATAAAATGGGACCCAGTGGGACCCTGTATCTAAGGCAATGAGCAGCTGAATGGACAGTCATTTTACACTCACTAAAGACAATGATGTAAAGGAAATTATTTCAGGAAAACATGAAATAACATGTTTGTTACTTATTATAAACCATAATTACCCATCTGGTTTAATTAGGAGAATACTCTTAAAACTGCAATGAGCATTATTATTATTATTATTATTAGATATATATTGTGATAACTATCGCCATCGATCACTATAAGAAAACATGTCGTGATTACATTTTTGGTCTCTCGTCCAGCGCTAACCCAAATGCTCTGCAAGACTTCTGAGCATAAAACATAAAACTTATCACAAAATATTAGGGTTTGTTTCTTATAAATATGACTACATTACTGTCATTGGCATCATTCGAGAACATCGAAATCTAATCAAAATCAATATGTATAGTCATGAAAGCAGTCTTGGATATATGGATAAGTCTGACAGAGAGAGTAACTGAGGATCCTCAGTAAGGAAGTGCGAGTTCACCATCTCAGATATTATCTGAGAAGAGAGCAGAAGCATCATTTACCCATATGTGTGGGTTAGTTAAAGCATCAGTTGCTGCACTGTTATCAAGATTGAAAGCAGGCTTCATGCAGACCAAACATCCAGGTCACAGTTTCTGTCTGAATACACAGAAAATGGTTTCATGGTGAGATGTTTTGATTTGGCAATCTGAAACTCCCCTCGTCATTCACTTTGCAACAAACTGCTGTGTGTGCATCAAGGTCAAAAGACAATTCTGTGACTGTGACCTACAAAATATCTCTGTTTCATTGTCGTTAAATTAATTGGGTAAAAACTGATTATATGAGTGTGTGTGTGTCGGTTGTTAGTGTTTATGTCAAATAAATGGCAGTAGCTGTTTGGCAAATAAAGTCCAACCAAAAGTACAAAATCATTTTTTTGCTGCCAAAACTCATGTAAATGTGATTTTTAAATATATTCAAGGATCTGCAGACAGGTAAAACAGAAACTAAAGTATATTATATGGCTATTATCTAATATCTATATTATTATATAATAATACTATGTAATAACTATACGTTGTATATAGCTGTCCTGGTGTAAAACTTCAACAAAAGAATTGCTGTTAAAACTCTTAACTTTGCTACAGCTAAGCCACAACAAGGAACAGACAGTAGCCTTCAGTTTCTTTTCATTTAATAAAAACAAAAGTATTTTGTTGGACTCATTTCAGCGGGCAAGGTTGTGTACGACTATCATTGTAGGTCAATAGCTAGGTTTCTGGGTCACAGATCGAGAGCAGTCACTACTGGTATGTGAAACAAGTATTTTCTCTTAAGAATTTCTTGTTTTCAAATCATTGGACTGGCACCTGGTTTTTGCAGTAAACTGGTTAGGGCAAAACTGACATTTGAATCTTTATTCATCTACAGAAGGTAAAATAAGTAGTAAGTGTTCCTGAAGGACGCCCCACTTATGTAGTTCTACACTTCCACACTTGGACACTGACCAGTACAACCACAGTCTGATCTGCTAGTCTTTGAGTGGCAAATATTTTGATCTTTTATCTAAATACAGCGTTCTTGTTACAAAGTAATCTACTACAAGTGTGATGCAGGCCTGCTCAAGCTTGATTAGCCACCGCGGTGTCTTGCTGGGTGACGCTGCAAAAGTGAGAATCATCCAGAGTTAGTCTGAGTACGAAATTCCCACCTTCTGTTTTTAAACACTGTCCAAGGAATAACAAGGAGACAATTCAGTACTAAATAGGCCATACATTTCAAAGATACCGTCTTGATTTGACAAAAAAATTGTATTTAATCCTAATTCAATATTTTAAACAATATAACATAAAAAGGCCCAGAGAGGGGAATGCTTTATAAAAAATAAATAATATATGAAATATATAAAAACTCAAGTCATAAGCCATGACTTCCCTCAGTTGCAGAGCTATGTAAAGAAGACACAGTTGGTCAGATGGATGGATAAGGACTTCTCTACTCCCTCTTTCTTTTCTTCCTTTCGTCATGGTTCATCTATTTATCCACCATATATGGGCTTTGTGAAGAAGCGCTGTTGGTAATACTGTTATCACCCTGATAATTTAAACCGCATTAGAGTTTCTCGTCAATTTGAGATTGTAGAAAAAATGCTTCTTGGTATGCCGGAAAGCAACATTCAGTTTTCTACTTCCATATCTTTTACATCAACATATATCTTTTTCATGAATCAATATTATATGGATTTGGTAAATTAACAATTGCTATGGCTATCATTTTGTAACTTAATGATCAGAAAATATCTTATTGTTGGAAGTCAGTCGGAACATATGCAAGCGCATACATAAAGCTTCATGATTGTTATCCATTTGTGTCTGTTTGAGTTCAGGCAACTTTCCTTTATGCATGCATGCTTGTGTGCACCCTGTGCTGAATTCTGCATATGTTCAATTTTGAACCAGTTTCTAGAGTTTCATCTACCTATGCTCTAGTCGAGCACCAGGTCATGCCTCTGTGATCCCCTTTTCATCTGGAATATCGTAAATACTGGTTACATTTACACAGTTATAGCCTTGTGTTTTTGCAAATTTTTTATTCTATTGCATTAGGACACCAGTGACACAAAACTTTATTTTGTACACATTTACATCTATTAGAGCAGATGTGCTCATTGTGAACTTTGGAAAAGTAATGGCAGCTATACATAAACAAGTACAGACAAGGGGAATGATTGATGGCCATTTCGGGACCAGTGTGGTGCGACTTATTAAACATTTTTAAACTATTTGAAGTACAATCAATTGTCACCTTGTCACCTGTTTGTCAAAGTGGAAATGACACTAGGATGGTCCAACTAAACAATGTCTAGTAGATGCCAGGCTTTTGTGAAGGTAAACATAGCTTTGTTTTCTTTTTGTTTTCCTCAGAACCATCATGAAATTCCACAGCATGAAGATGGATGAGATCAACAAAATTATCAGAGACCTATGGCGCAGCACCTACAGGGGTCAAGGTGCGTTTTGGATCCATTATTTGTATGTACGTAGTTCTCCTCCCTCTCTCAGTGCTTCATCATTCCCTCTTGCCCTCTCTCCAGATATTGAGTACGTGGAGATCAGGTCTGATGTGGACGAAAACTCGTCTGCTGGAGTGAGGCGGAGGGTGTACAACTACAGAGTAGTGATGGTGAAAGGAGACACAGCTTTGGACATGAGAGGACGCTGCAGCGCTGGTCAGAAGGTACCAGTAAAGTATCTTCTATATTAGCACATACTCTATATCACAAATTTATTTGATTGATTTTTTTTATTTATTTATTTATTTTTTTCTAATTAATATATTTTTCCAAATGTGCACCTAGGTGCTGGCATCCCTGATCATCCGTCTGGCTCTGGCAGAGACCTTCTGTCTGAACTGTGGGATCCTGGCCCTGGATGAGCCCACCACCAACCTGGACCGAGACAACATTGAGTCACTGGCACACGCCCTCGTAGAGTCAGTACACACACACACACACACACACACACACGCACACACACAAACAATGTCTTTACTTCTAAACTTGTGAGGACCCTCATTGACATGATGCATTACCCAACCCCTAGCCTTGACTGACCGTCATATCTACATGCATATAACTCGGGATCTTACCTGAACACTTAAAAGTAACCTTGTTGCCTTGAAACCAAGTCTTAATCTTCATAAAGTGAGGATTGACCTAAATGCTCTCACTCTCAAGGCACCGAAAATAGGTCTCAAACTCAGTAAGGTCTTCACAAGGATAGAAGTACTCTGCAGCATGCTGGCTCTAAGTTGTCACAGCTCCTCCATATCAAAGCTTGAGTAGTTTAAACACATTGCTACAAGCCACATGCAAGGTGTACGCCTGCACATATTTGATTGGCAGGCACAGTGCACAGTGCCCTGTTGCCAGATGACATTTGCCTATGCTAAATTTGAGCTAGGAACACATATTTTGCCAGCGCCTTCTACAGCAGCCCACACTGTCTCACTGAAATGAATTACCTTGTTACTTTTATGGCGATTACAAGGGTAGGTGATGTTATGAGGTGGCAGCTAATAGATGCATATAGTTTGAAACACGAGAGATAAGAAAGAATAATTGCAAGCTCCTTATTCAGGTTAAATTACCTGACATGCCAAACACCAAACATCACTATATTCCCAGAATTATTAGAGTTGGACTGTATGTTTTACCAGTTGCATTACTCACTGCAGCAAACACTGCTGTATTTGACTTAGAACATTGTGAACGACAGAAATTTGATGTACTTCCTTATCTCCTCTCGCTCACTCTCTCCCCCAGAATCATTAAGAGTCGCTCTCGTCAGCGGAACTTCCAGCTGCTGATCATCACCCACGACGAGGACTTTGTGGAGCTGCTGGGGCGGTCCAGCTACATCGAGCACTTCTACCGCATCCGTAAGAACCAGGACCAGAACTCCGAGATCACAAAGTGCAGCATCACCTCCCTCTCATCCTATCTCCACTGAGCAAACAAACTACTCTTTAAACTCTTTTGGAAATACACACTAATCTTTGATCTTCTTCCATTCACTTCAGTCAGGCAAAGTCAAAAGTTGACTTAGTTTCCAAATAGTAATTAAAAAATATTTCAGGGTTTTTCATGTCACTCCTTCTATTGACTGGTTAGAAAGTTAACTGATCTGTACAATACTTAACCTACCCAAACCAAACAGCCTTGCTAATATCCATAATGCAATGTAACAGTATAAAGTCCAGTATTTCCTAAATATACCATGTGATCTGTCTCGTTTAAAGGTTCTTTGGATGAGATCACAAAAACATTTAAAGACCTATACAACTCTTAAGGTCATGATCCCAATCAATAGCATCAACAGCTTCCATAGTATGCATCAAGACTTTTGAGACATGCGCTGGTGTTAGTAGTCTGCACAAAGTGTCCAGTAGCCATCTGAAGGCCAGTATTGGCAACAGAAGGATATGTTCGGCTTAAAAATTCAGGGCAATACTGCAGTTTGCAGTTATATTTCCATGTTTGCTAATTTGTAAACTCATAATGTTTTGTCATTAAATTTCTTCTTGTGAAGGACATTGTCTGTTGTCTATGACTGTTGTTGTTTTTTTCCACTGGAGTGGGTAATTTTTTTTTTAATAATAGGGAAACCAATCCTTGGTTCAATTCAGAGAAAATAGCTCAATTTTGGTGAAGTTGCTCATCAGCCACAACTTAATCAAACAAATCTTATCTCTCAAATACTGCAGACTCACTGCAATTTTTTTTTTTTTTTTTTTTGGTAATGAGGGGAAAAACGTGGCAAAGGCGTGGGCAAATCAGCTATAAATGCATTCTCAGCCAAGACCTTACAACAAACTGCAAGCTGACAATTGAGTGATCAATCCAAGGGCTCTTTGAAATAACTTCTACAGAGGTTGACAGCCAGTAAACTTATATCATGAAAATGATGATGCTTCTGCTGGTATCCGCTGTGGCGCTGCTGGTTGGTCCAGCTGCTGCCAATACTACTCGTCACAACCTAAACCATATAATTGACCTGGCTGATAAATACAATAAATCTCTCACTGAGGTAAGAGCTCATCTGTTAAGCACAACTGTTTTCTGTCTTGTTAATTTTTTATTTTGTTTTATATTTATGATATTGTTAAAACCTTTCATGTTAGAAAAAAGCTGCCTGAAGTAATAAATTATCACATTTTTTTATTATGTTCTGCAGCAATACTTTGTGGATGATGTGGTGCATCTGGTTGAAGACGGATGTAAGGTGAGAAGAGCGTTATGTCTTTGATACATTGTTGCATATAGTTCAAGTGCTGTGATTGGCAAAACTAATGTACTAATGCTGCATTAAGGCAGTAACTTAACTTAAATTTGCGTGAGTCTTGTATCTGTTTCTGATTTTCATGTATGTCTGTGCCTGATTTATTTTTAAAAGCTAATGCATTGTTGCTTATGTTCCATACAGGATACGTTCTTCTGCAAAGTGTATGACGTCCTGCATAAACATAAACACTTCGGAAGGAATGAGGAGAATGAGCTTGTGAGGAACTTGAAGATAATTACCAATGGCATAAATGTAAGAATTACTTTCGACATCAGAGTGAAACCTGTGTTACGAATGTTTAGAGCCCCTCCCACACACACACTCTGTACCTTTTAAATAGACAAATCAAATGCAGTGGCAATGTAGAGTGGCAGTGGAGGAACATCAATGAAGGGTAGTGCACTGAACCAATGTGATTTCTTGTCTTTCAGCCAAACTGTACAGAGTTACTGAGGAATGTGACATCGACAGGCCTCAAGAGTCCAATACCTAAAATTCTGGAAGACCTCACCATCTGTGTCAGGAGGAGAAACACCCATCCCTGAATACCTGCTAGACCTGTGAACCAACTGCCAGTGGATTTTTTTTTTTTTCTTTGTTTAATGGTTTAATTTAGGAGCAACTATATACAGTACAGTTGCAGATATGGATTTATATTGAGTAATCCTCAAGCAAATTAATATCTGCAGTCCCTCGGCACACAGCCAGCACAGCTCAATACTACAAACAACACAATGTAATACATAGTCATTTAACAGATATTTACTTTTACTTGTCTGGTTAGCACAGCAGTCACTGTAGTGACTTGATAAAGGGTCTGGCTCAAGTCTGGTCTCAAACAGCTTTCCAAGTAGAAAATTAAACATGGAAGTTGTTGTGACCTGGATCTAAGGTCAGTCAAATATGCCTGCATATTTATTTTGTTCATTGTATTTAACATAAATTAATAAGTTAAGGCTGTTTTATATTTCAATTACATATTTATTGTTATCATACATCAGTGAAATCCGTAGTTACAGAAAAATAGATCTTAGTACCCATGAGTGGAGCGTGTATGGGTTTGCTTTGTGCTGTATTTACAGGAAGATGCTTTTCATAACATTTATTGTTGTATTGATTTTTGATGATGCTGTACTGTTTCATTTACTGTGTGTGCTGAGAATTGACCTATTTTTATATTTGTTCACTTCATTTCTTTAAATAAATTGTATTTGTAGCATTGACCTCATTGTATACTAAGTGGCATTAAAATATCTTTGGTACTCTCAAATTTAACTAGATATTTGTTGATTTCAAGATGGATTAAACTAAAATGTTAGTAATCAATAAATTTAGTGGGGAACAACAAATTGTGACTTGAAGGTGTTTACACACTCATCCAAGATGCTTGAATTCTGCGCACTAGTGGTCATTTGCCAATATTTTAAACCTATGATTTATTGTCAAAATGCTCCCTTTTCATTTTTAGCTTCTATTGCTGCAAAAATAAATTACTGTTCTAATGTGTTTATTCAACTTTTGATCATGATCCACCTATAGTTGTACATCAGCACCTGATACCAACAGTAATCCAAAGGTTTTGTTTCTCATTGACAAACTGTATTAAATAGTCTTATTTGTTTAATACTCTTTGTATCGGAGTTGTAATCCGTGAGTTCTTTGTTGAAGGTCAGATGCATTGATAAGGAGTCTTTTTTGCTTTCTTTTGGATTATTCTCTATGTCAACTATAATGTACATGGACCTCATAAAGTCTCTGTTGGTTGTATTGATGTCACTCTTCTGCTTTTAAACCACATTAGAGTTTGAAGCCCAGATGCAGTGTATGTCTTTGTCATGTATCAACACAACACAAATTTACTTAGGGAAAAAATGTCGTCACTGTCTTTGTATTGCAACATTTTCAAGACAAATGTGCCGGTTGTAGCTCATGGTTCAGAGTCAGTTGGGCGATATGTACAACACCATGTTTAACTTACATAAAACATCATCATGGTTCTCGTTATACATATATATATATATATATATATATATTATGACACAGGTAGTGTTTCAGATTGAAAATAATGGTTGGTGTTAAGGGATCAAGGTAAAATAAGACGTGACCGTCATGTGGGTACTTGAAAGCAAGTGGGTACACACACAAAGCACAGAGAGTGGAAAGAGAGTGGGAGGAAAGGGAGGGTCAGGGGGCCCCCTAGTGGGTTAATCTGTCTATTTGTGGCATAAAATGAAACCTTTTTTAAAACTATATAATTGTAGGCCTCCTTTTAAACTTGAACTTGTCAGCTGTAACTGTAAGAATATTTCTTTACTTCCTTGCAGTATAGACATTTTAATATTTACTCTACCTTATACTGATATTGCCATTTCTTTACTCAAATTTTGTATAAGGAGGATTTCGCATGTTTCATAAATAGTGTGTGTTATCCTGTAGTCCTGGGTAAGTTATTTTGGTGTGTTGTTTCCAATGGTACAATGGTTGGATTAACTCAGATTTGTTGACAGTTTGTATCCAGAGCTTGTTAAAACTTCACTGATATGAAGAATGTGATGATTTTACGTCTGATCAGTAAAGAGTAAAATCGTCTGCATAGCTTGTCTTATGATAGTTTTTTTTTTTTTATTACTGACAATAATTCGGTTCAATAAGATCAGTACAAAGTATAATCAGCCAACATCAGTGAGGAACATGACACTATCAGACTTTCAGTATCTCAACCAACTCAATTGACATGTCACTGTCTGGCAGATCTTTGCCTCACATATTCATGTCTTATCACTCTGTATAATCAGGCATTATTATGTTTTGGAGAGGCTATCTCTCCAAATTTGTTGATTCGCCTTTGTGTGCTCTACTGTAACTTTCATAGCAAGGAGGTGTTAGTTTCAGAAGATTATCCATCTGGTTTTCAGACTTTCACTGTTTTCTGCTGTTTTCATGAGCTTCCCTATATGAGATAACTTTCTCATAAACATTGCTGCTTTAAGGGACAACTGTGGGATTAGAAAAGTGTTTTATGCTAAAAGATAGGAAATAATACTGTAGTTTGCCCTTTCAGCTATTTTTCATGTTGGTCAAAATTGACAGTCTCCTTGTGAACTCAGGACGTTGTGTCATTAAATTACTTGTGAGACACCCGGGCTGTCATTTCTGACAATCTCTGGTGATTGTCAGTAAGTGATTGCTTTTTAGGTGCTTTAATGGTTTTGTTTTTGGAATCACAACCACCCTATATACTAAGTTCAGAGAAACATACTCCACTTTTGTTGAAGTTGCTCAGCAACCACACCATTATCAGTTACATCTGCACAGACTGACGATATGGTCTTTGTAATGAGTGGAAAAACGTTGCAAAGGCGTGAGCAAAGCAGGTATACATTTAGTCTTGTCAGCTGTCACTGTCTTTCAAAACCTCAGAACAAGCTGAGTGATCACTTCAAAGAATTACTGAAATTGAACCTCTAGAGTTCAACAACCAACAAGCTTTTATCATGAAGATGAGGACGCTGCTGCTGCTATCTGCTGTGGCCATGCTGGTCAGTCCGGGTGTTGTCAGCCCTCATCACATTCACAGGTCTGGTGATATTCATAGCAATCTAAATAGGATATATTACCTGGCTGAAAACTGCATTGCGTCTCACTCTACGGTAAGAACTCATTTTAGCACAACCGCTCCTGCTTTGCAATCTACTCCGTTTGTCGCAGCATTATGTTTTGAAAACA
The DNA here is from genome assembly GCA_031216445.1 of Lateolabrax maculatus. NCBI lineage: Eukaryota > Metazoa > Chordata > Actinopteri > Acropomatiformes > Lateolabracidae > Lateolabrax > Lateolabrax maculatus. The sequence continues at coordinate 9,556,499 of CM062197.1, read as the reverse complement.
TTTGAGTAAAAAAGAAAAGCTGTCAGAAGTACTTATTCAACTCATTATTCTGATAGGTGCCAAGGGACGTCTTTGTGGAAGATGTATCACATCTGGCTGAAAACTGTGAAGTAAGGAGAGTGCTGAGTTTTTGAAACATTGTTGGTTGTTGGTAGTTAATGTGCTGGGCGTTTGGTAAAGGAAATGTAACTATTGCAGTTATAAAGGAACACCAGTATTTTGTACTTGGGATGCACAGTTGTGTTGTGCCATAGACAGGATTTTAGAAATACTGAGGTCATGAGTCAAAATTTCCCCTGCAGAACCCTTTACCCACATGATAAATGATGGACTAGCCTCCAACCCAACTCTGTATTATTTGAGTACTTTTTTAAATGCTCACTCACTATGAAATAAAAAAAAAAAATTAAATAAATATTGCCCTTCTTTATGTTCTAAATGTGGTTTTGAGGCCAGTAATTCTGATGAATACAAAATCCTTTAAACTGTAAAAGATGCCTAAAAAAAACTATCACATTTATAGATGAGAAGATATTAAGTCTAAAATAATTCCTACAATGCCAGGACAGTCAGTGTCTTCAGTGGTAACAATTGCCCTGTTTGTCAAAGCAGCCTACAGCTGACCTGGCATCGTCAGACTTACTTTCAAATGTGTATCATCTGCCAGAGCAAATGAACGTGAGCTTGCAGATTCGTCTGGGTATGCAGGGGAGTAGTAAGGACATAAAGCAAGTTTCGGTATTTGTAGGACAACTGATACAAATCTATGTTGGAGATTTTAATATCTGCAGTGCCTCTGTGTTTTTCCTGTGGAACCTTTTCCTGGTTTTAAAGCTAATTCATTCTTGCTTATGTTCCATACAGGATAAGTTCTTCTGCAAAGTGGCCAATATCCTGCATAACCACAAAAACATGTGTACAGAGGAGCTTGTGAGAACCCTGCAGATGTATAATAATGGCAGAAATGTAAGAAGTGAGAGCACTGTGATATCAAGGTTAAAGGTTTAGAGTACCACTCTTTCTTTACATAGGCTAAACAAATGAAATGATAATGTAGAGTGATGGGGGAAGAACCGTTATGAAGGGCTGACCTGATTTTTTGTCTTTTTCAGGTTAATTGTGAAAAGACAGTAGAGGGGATGACAAGTACTGGTAACTGGATTGGAGTATCCAGACTACTTGAATATGTCAAGCTTTGCGTCCAGCGGCGAAACTTCAGTGGGACCCAAAAATAGCGTCCCCTGAACACAGCGCAGACCCAACAAATATTTGATATTTGCATTTTAACATGGAGGTTGTTGTGGTCTGAGTGCTGTCAATACATCTGCTTTTTTATTACTTTTTAAGTATTGTATTTAACAGAAATTATTAAGATATGATGTTAATTATATATTTAAATGAAATGTATTGTAATCATATCACACAGCATTGAAACAGAAGAATAAACTTTGTTGTTCATGAATGTAGCGTGTATGGAAATGCTTTGTCCTGTGTGTGATTTTAATCAAATTTTACATAAATGCACTCGACTAAACGTTCATGTTTAAACTAACTGTTTACGGTTAGTACCTTGTTTTAACGTACTCTTGACAAGTCATCCCACAATAAACCTAGTGTTCTCATTCAGAGCCTTTAAGCTGCTGACCGACTTAAACGTTTTTGAAAAGTGTGCTCTGAAGATCTTGAATGCAACTAAAATTTCTACTTTTAACATTTAATTTGAAACAGTTACCTCACTGTATTGTGAATGGCCAAAAAGTATTGAACAGTCTCATATTTTATAGAATTCAAAATGGATTACACTAAGATAACAATAAAGGTATTCTGTTATTTATGTGTGTGTGTGTGTGAACAAATAGCAATGCAGAAACGTTTAGAAGTTCAAATGATTGCTCAAATATTAATGATTCTGTAAATCATTCAGCCCCCAAAGAACTTCTGGAGAACCCTGTTTTCGTGTGGTGCACTTAACCAATCGGTGTGCCCCAGAAATACATTTGTGTAGAAGCTCTCTGCCTGGCTGTGGTGAGCTGGTTCCCTGCCTGACTGAGGAGCTCTCCGAGAGAAACATTTTTCACCACTCTTTTCCCCCTTGCCTTGGACAATGTACCCGTCACTCAGTGACTTGATGCAATGTGAGAGCTGTGGGGAGGCCTGCTCTTGGTGGTGGTTGGGTCTCTGTGTGGCTCTCAGCTGTGTGTATGTGCGCTACTGAACCGTGGCTCCCTCATTACTAAATAAAGAGAATCACTCTCCTTTTCAACAGTGCTTTTTATAGAACTGTTGGAATATTCCCAATACTTTATACAACCTTCCCTCCCGTGCATTTCTTGAAGGACTTCAAAGGACAAATTAACTCTCAGATCAGTTTAACGTTGTGTAATGAGAAGATAAACCTCTGCAGTTCTCGACACGGCATGTAAACCATAGGCTTGGTTACTACTACAAACAGTAGTGGAAGAAGCATTCAGGGCCTTTACTTGGAGGCCATCCTCAAACCAAAAGGTCATGGTTCAAATGAGAACAAGCAGCTTCCAGTGCTGAGGTGCCCTTGAGTAGAAAACTTTATCAAATTGCCTAATATACGCTTTGTTTAAATCATATGATTTGATTTTGTGGATAACCCTGGCCAATCTACTTTGTTAGCAGCATGATTATTATTTATAAAATGTTAAGCATTCATCTTTGGTTAATATTAATTAAAGGGAAACCCAATCAAATAGATTTAGGGAAATGTGATTCTGCTGAATTTTAATAAGTCGCCTGGCAGAAAGATCAGTTACAACCTCTAAAATTCAAGTTTTTGTTTTGTAATTAAGTAATTTAAAGGAATCTGTGTTACCAGTAGTAGGATGCGGCCTCATTAAAGGATAAAACAAGATTTGTTTTAGACCTGTTATCATGACTACCAATCCAAACCCCATGTGGGAATGTTTGCAAGTATGCAAATGAGCTTGAACAACCCCAAGGCGATATAACCTGACCCGTTATTCAACCACATCACACCGGCTTTGTTCTTCTACCTGATTTGATGAGATCCAGCAGGCATCATAATGCCAGCTGCAGAATACTTACTGCTTCAAACGTCTCAGAGTTCCCATCTTTCCTCACTGACCAGTATACATCTCTTAATGTGTGTAAAAGGCCAAGCTGATCAGGATCATTAGTTGTATTTAGAGTGGCTTGATCAATATCATTTTGTTTTTCCCCTTGATCTGTACACACACAGACATACGCGCTCAGCACTGGCTGCCTCTGCTGCTTCTTCATTGTGCCCCTGGTCGATTAGCCTCGGGGCTGTCTTCGGGGCCTGGGGCCACTGGGAGAGGACAGGGGGAGGGCGGGTGGCTGCGTTTGTCAGGGGACCTCCTTCAGGGGCCCCACTGTGGCCTGGCTCAGTTTTCATGTCTGTCTTCAAAAGCACATCCCCGTGGAGGGAGAGAGAGAGAAGGGAAATAACAGTGGCGCTGCCATTGTTGTTTCCCCGAGTGCCCTCAGTCAGTCTGGGGTGATGGAGCATGTTAACACCGAGCTGCTTTTCACTTCCTTCTTTACATGTTTTTCACCCCCAGAAATGCAGAATGTACACAGTAGTCTCAATAAATATGTTTCCAACTGATGTTAGGATATTTTTTTAGGCATTCTCTTCTTCTATTTTTCACTTGATATTTTTTTGGCCTACTCTGATCTATAGGCCTATACTTTGTTAGCAGCCAGATTATTATTCATTAAGTCTTGGTTGAGTATTACCAAAGAGAAAACACAATCGGTTACATTTTGAGGTGATGTGTGTCTACAGAATTTGAATAATTTGCCATATTGGTCAACAAAATACATAATGTGCTGTATTTTATCACAGCCTACTGTACTTTTAATATTCTGAAGAGAGCCCAGCAAGATTATGTAATCAAAAGAGTGCCTGTAATACTCCTGTTACACTCATATTTCCACCCCATATTGTATTTATTTTAGTGGTACAAACCAGTCGGTTTCTGTTTCTCTGCCCACACATACAGAGCGTTGTTCTCATCTGCCAGCAATACACCAAGGACGCGTCTATATTTTTAGCAAATGAAACAAAAAGCAGAAGCAGAAGCGGCTCTGAGTGCGTTGTTTATTTTTTAAAAAAAGGCAATAATTAACAAGCTGTGCAAGTGGACTTGACTTTGGATTGGATGCGTCCATCCTGTGCAGGAGGGCGTAGCCTCCTGGTACCTCCTCTCCTCTCCGCCGCTGGTCCTCTGGTGCTCCTGCTGTCACAGAAGTTCAGTGTCAGACTGTTCAGGCCAGCAGGGATGCACTCACCTTGACATGATCAACTTGGAAATGAAAAGAACTAAATCCAGTCAGGATGACAGACATGTCGACCGCTAGGGATTCTTCCTTTCTTTCTTTCTTTCTTCCTTTCTTTCTATATCCCTCTTTCCATTCACGTCATTTCTCTCTGGCTTCCCTTACTTTTGCCCGTCTTGCTTCTTCCATTCCTCCCTTCTTCCATCCAATTTTTCTTTCTTCCTTCCTACTTCCTTTTATACCCTTTATTTGTTTTCTTCCTTCAATCTTTCCTCTACTTTTGGCTGTAAACACTTTCCTTCCTTCTTCTGTTCTCCAACTCATGTCTCCTTCTAACAATTCTTTCCCTTCATTTTTTCCTCTCTCCATCTGAATACACTACGGCCACATTTTCTTGGAGAGGATTATTATGTTCAGCAGACTGCAGGGTGATTATATGTTCATATACTCTAATCTGAGTTTGTGTGCAGACCTGTGCCCGACCAGCTAAGTGCTTTATAAAAAAAAAATCACGCCATAGTGAGTTATTTCTGGCTGGGTTAATCTTATTTCTCTGGGCACTTTGATAATGGAGAGGACTTGAATAATGAATGGGGTGTATAATACTGTTCTTCGGGCCCGCTGAATGAATTAAATGCGTACCCATAAGAGAGTTTTTGTGAGTGTCTCTAATATAGCGCTCTGCGCCCCGCCTTTCCTCTTTGAATTCCACGCTCTTATTTTGTAAGTCTTGGAATTCAAACCCAAAAAATACACTTCAGCAGTGAACTAAACACTGGAGTAAAATGATAGAACGCTATTAATGCAGGCTGAAATATCAACCTCTCTCATCCCTTATCATGGCTAGAGGAAGGATCTATCTCTCTGTTCCTGTGCTCACATCTCTTCGTGTGTGTGCACACATCTCAGTAGTTTGCATAATGCATGGTGTTTTAGTTAGCAGACAGCTTGACCTCACACAGACCAAGAGACTCTAAATGTTTCTCCGTCACAGAAGTTGACTGGTCTGCCTGATGCCTAGTGCATTATTAGATGAATGATAATAGGTAAGGAAAGCAACATGGGCCAAGGTTTTGCTTCAAATTAATTTAATAGTAGTTCAGAATGTATTGAGGAAAATTCACAAAATTATTATAATTATTGAAAATACTCAGCAACCGTAGGTTCATTTTAGATGTGGCACTATTTTCATTCTTAAATTTAATTCCATATTCCATATATGCTGATTATTGGTTAATTGATTTAGAAAATAGTGAAATACCAGTTACAGGCCAGACCTCTTATTATATGACAAAGAAAAAACAGGAAACACTCACATTTGAGATGCTGGAATTGAAAAATGATTAATCTATTATCAATTTTGATAATTGATAATCACTTAAGATTAGTGGGGACTCATTGATAATTGACTGTTTCACCACTGTGTGACACTATTGTGCCAATCTGTCCTGTTGGCCTGTTGCATCAAATTGACCTCTGTCAGAGTGCAATCATGTCACTGGATAATTCTGACTGATGCATGAAGCGTGAGCAGCATTTCTGTTTTATTTTGAGATATTAATCTGCAAATGAACAAGTAAAAACACCAGTGTCCCTGCTACATTTTGTACTAGAGCCACAATAAGCATTATTGCCATTATTTGAGTAGAAGCGCGCACATAATGTGGATTCACACACCAGAACAGAGAAGGGAACAGGAGCTACGGATGGACAGCATCTTGTGCTATACCTTTTAGAAGACATCCATCACCCTGGCCTCAAGTTTCCAGAGAGTAACACAATCTCACTGTGTGTGTGTGTGTGTGTGTGTGTGTGTGTGTGTGTGTGTGTGTGTGTGTGTGTCCATGCCCGCGCTGCACACAGGTATGTGTATGTTTGTCCTGAGCTGGTCTGGCTTCTGATGATAATAGAAGGTGACTAATAGAGAGCGCAGAGGTAGCTGTCTTCCTCCGCTCCGGTCACATTCTCATTTGTTGCTACTGGCATTGGATGAATTATTGAGTTTGGGGTGTTTGGAGCTCCCCCACCCCTCCCCTGGCATTCCCTCACTCTGCTCCAAAGGATGACAGCCACCCTGTGTGTGTGTGTGTGTGTGTGTGTGTGTGTGTGTGTGTGAGAGAGAGAGAGAGAGAGAGAGAGAGAGAGAGAGACTGTGTGTATGTATGTGCATGCATTCTTCAGCAATTAAACAGAGCTTTCATCCCCATTCTGTCAAAAATGGTCTTCCCTGCATGAAGACATTTCAAGCAAACACACAGGCCCACATCTCTACTCCTCACACACTCAACTCTTTCTCCTTTTTTTTTTGTGTTTACCTTTTTTTTTTTATTTAGATTGTCACCCTAACCCCAAGTACCTCAGCTCTTCAACTCTGGTCGCATTAACTATGAATCGATTTCGCAGGGAGGTTTGATTCAGAAGGAGTTCGCAGGGCCTGTTAAAAGTGATGCACAATTGGCCCCCGACACACCTCCATCATTGCATGAGAAAATGCAATATACCTTTCAGCTGCTGCTGAATAATTGAGGCGCCCTCAGTCGCCACATGCCTTCAGCTCAGCTTACCACAGAGCCGGCGCGTTATGATATCAATACGGGTATTACCGGGATCAATTATTCACGCGGCGAAGCTCCTCTTTTAACCCCGCAGTTACGTCACAAACGCCCCATTCAACACACACACACACACACACACACACTCGGGGCTCAGTCGGTTTCGCTCTTAGAGGGTTTGATCGTGTTTTTTTTTTTTTTTTTTTCTGTGCGTGTCAGATGTAGATCCAGATGAAGATGTCAGATGTGTGACACAGTTTAGAAAAAAAAAAAAAAAAAAAAAAAAACAGGCCTGATCTTGTCTTCCCCCTCAGAAAAAAAAGCCACGCGTTATGGACTGTTATAGATTAATCAGCTCTCAGCATCAGAGAGAATATTAATAAGCGCCACGAACGTTTCCGTGTAATGTATTGATCCTCCGGCTGGAACAAGTCGACAGTCTCAGAGGGAAAACCACACAGCCACGGGTCCTGCTGACTGCGGGAGGATCCGGTGGAAGCTTTTTATCATCATTAATATATATATATATATTTAATTATTATTATGTATAAGGAATGTTCGGTTAATATTGGGAGAAGGTGGCCATGGCTGTGCGCGGATACGCTGAGAATAATCATGAATTATGAGTACAATTTAACTCAACCTGAATGAAACCCAAGAGTGGATTTAATAACACAGTTTATGCGGAAAATTTCGTGAAGAGTCACACTTACTTTCACTTTTACAATTCTACTACTACTATTACTATTACTATTACTACTACTACTAATAATAATAATAGCAAGTTAAATGAATAATAAAAACAGACATTGGTTAAATTGTGCCCCTTTCTGCTGAAATAGAATAAAAATTAAATAAAAAATAATCATAATAATGGGGGGAAAATACTTACTTAGTCAAACGACAGAAAGAAAAAAAAAACCTACTTTCTTTTCCCTCTTTCCTCGGTAAACCTGGTTCAGTCCGTCTCTCCCTAGAGGCACCAGAGTTCCCAGTCAGACTTCTGCTCCCAACTTCCCCACATTACTTCGTTTTATACCCAATATATAATTAATATTGCATCGTCATTACTTAATAATTTCCAGCCCCATGCACGCCATAACCCCGGTGACAGGAGGGCATCTATAATTAAAACGGCACTAATTAAGGAGGAAGGGGCCATTAACGGCGTGTTGAGGGGTGAGAATCACTGTGTAAAATGGAGGCCTTTTTATTTTCCGCAGCGTTTGTATCATGTACAACAATACATATTTAATCCCAGCAGAGGTTTGGGGATTTATAAATAAAACAGCCGGGCGAGTTCACACAAAAACAAACAGAAATCTTATCGCTGCATCTCAGAAAGTAAAGAGAGGAAATCAAGTTTGTCAGACAGTTCATAACCTTTTTTGGACCTAATTTATATGCCGCATTTACAAACCTCGAGATTAAAATAATACAATTTAATAAAGCACAAAAAAAGAAATATTAGAAAATAACCAATAATTTATTAAGTTTAAACTTCACACATTTTTTTTTTCAAGTGAAATCAAGAGTGAGAAAAAAATAAATACTTAAATTAGGTGGTGTAGGCCTGTATATACTGTATATATCTGGGCTATATATAATACATATATATATATAGCTCACCTGTAATGTTCACATCAAAATATTAAAATATAGCAGCAGCCAAAGCCACACGGATGTGTCTCATATATGACGGTGTAGTTTCCATTTCTAAATAATTCAAGAGAAACAGATTCAGTGTGTCATACGTTGTGAAAGTGTTGTAATCATTCATATTTGTGCGTAAATCAAACAGTTCAAGAAGAGAAAAGATTCGTTTGCAAAAAAAAAAAAAAAAAACAACAAAAAAAGAAAAAAGAAAAGAAACTCATGGTTAAAAAAAGTGCGTGGATTTTTTTTGAACCCCTCATCAATAAACTCACGTCAGTCTGAATTAAAGTGAAGACACAGTCCAGTAGTCAGGCCTATATGCTGGTGCACATGTGAGCCAGTGATGTGGAGGATAAACTGATGTCGGCCAACATTACAAACAAAAATATATATCTTTTTTCACGAAATCATACTTTCTTTATCTTCAAACAGTTCGACAAAGCCCAACACGTGTAGAATCTAAACTCCATTTCGTGGTTGAAAAAAAAAAAAAAAGGGAGAAAAAAAAAGTGAGTTAAAATCCCTGAATGTGACAAACTGTCAGGGTGGATTTACTGCAAGATACACGATCAACAACACCAAGATCACCCTCCTCACTGATCTTTAACACAGTCAGTTATAAGTCCCATATTAATAACAAAACCGTGTGGGGGGGGGAAAGTGCAACATTGAAGAGTGAGTGACGCGAAATGAAAAATTGATGGAAAAGTCTTTTTCGGAGATAATCCCAGACGAGACGTGAAGAGTTGCTGATAAATCCCAGTTAGTCCGGCTATTATTAATCGCTCGGTCAAAAATGTAGTAGGCTATTTTATTCATGACAGGTGAAACTCAGTGCACTGCGGAGTACTTCATTCGTTTCTGTTTTTGCCGCTGGTTGCAAAACCACACTCGGACCACGTTCTTTTTCAGGTCCAGCTTTTCGGCGATGGCCGCGATCTTTTCCGAGGAGGGCCGCGGCTGGATGGCGAAGTACGCCTCCAGCGAGCGCTTCTCCGGCGCCGCGATGGAGGTGCGCTTCCTCTTCCGCTCGCTGCCGCTGAACGGGTCCGGCTTGCTGCTCCTCTCCCGGTGCGCCGCCTCGGCCTCCTCCAGCCAGGCCTGGAGGACCGGCTTGAGCGCGATCATGTTGTTGTGGGACAGGGTGAGGGACTCGAACCTGCAGATGGTGCTCTGGCTCAGCGAGCCCACCCCGGGGATCTTGAGGTTGGCCAGCGCCGAGCCCACGTCCGCCTGGGTCACCCCGAGCTTGATCCTCCTCTGCTTGAACCGCTCGGCGAACGCCTCCAGCTCCCGGGGATCCGACTCCACGTCGCTGACGCACGCCATGCCGCCGTGCACCGACAGAGGGTGAGGGTGCTGGGCCATGCTGGCCATGGCCTGGTGCAGCTGGCCCATGGTCTGCAGGTGGTGGTGGTGCTGGTGGAGGGGGTGCTGCTGATGCTGCTGCTGGTGCTGCTGCTGCTGCTGCTGCTGCTGCTGGTGATGGAGGTGGTGGTGGTGCGTCATCCCGGGAGGCTCCGGGGCGCCCATCCCGGTCACGGCCAGGCTGGTGGAGAGGTGGTCCAGGAGGTCCCCGGCCTCCAGGGTCTGTCCCAGGTGGTGGTGGTGGTGGTGGTGGTGGTGGGAGGAGGCGACGACGGCGGCGGCGGCGGCGGCGGAGGGGACGTGGGAGACGGGCACGGCGGTGGAAGAGGAGGAGGAGGAGGAGGAGGAGGAGGAGGAGGCTGAGGTGCAGGGGACACTGCTCATGGTATGGTAAGTCACGTCCGGCTTGAACGGGTGACTCTTGCCGTGAGAGACAACGCTGTCAGCCGCCGCCAGAGCCTCCGCCCGCGCCAGCAGGCTCTCATCAAAGCCTCCGAATATACTGCCCTGCAGCTGCAAGCAAGAGTGCGCACACGGAGTCAGCGGGGAATTCTGTCAGGCAGCTCTCAGGATCTAAAAAACATTTTTTTTTTTCTTTTTCTTTTTTCCAAAGGCAAGCAGAGCCGAGGAGAGGAGAGATAACCCCCCCACACCCCACACACCCCCCCCCTCCTCCTCAAAGCGCAGGTCATAAAAATTAATATGAAAGCAAGAGCATTGCTTGAACAGACATGTGGATGAGAGAGGGGAGGAGGAGGATGAGGATGAGGAGGAGGAGAGAGAGAGCGGATAGAACAAAGTCCTGTCAAATCAACTTTACAGACATTTCCAGTGTGATATGCCCCCCCCCTCCCCTCATCCAGCGCACTCCCCGGCCGTGTCTCCCCCTGACCCTGGACGTACCTGCGGGGCGGGCAGACAGACTCTGCGCATGCCCTCCGAGCCCGCGTGCAGGCCGGGGTACTTGGGCTCGTGCAGGGCCGGGTGCATGGAGAAGTGCTGCTTGCCGCTCATGGTCATCATCCTCCTCCCGGCACGCGCCTCGCCAGCAGCGGTGTGGCCCCTGACATGTGTAAGCCGGGGAGCAGGAGGGAGGAGGAGGAGGGAGGAGGAGGAGGAGGTGGTGGGGGGGTGGGGGGGGACGGCTCCTCTGCTCTCCCCGTCGCCAGACTGAGCTGTTAAACGTCGGCAGCGCCTCCCGGCAATCCCTCTCCCCCTCTTCCTCCTCCTCCTCCTCCTCCTCCTCCATCCCTCCCACCTGCTCCTCTGCTCAGCTTACAAGTTGCAGAGTGCAGGCCTCTGTGCGCAAGCGTCGAAGAAACCCAACCGAAGTCGCTATAATATTCTAATAAAACCTTTTTTTTTTTTTTTCGTTATTGTGCGGCATTTTTAACCGGATCAAATGACTTCTTTGCACATGTTGTTACAAAACTGTGACAGAGACACAGAAAAACCTCGGGTTCAGCCACTTATTTCAGCACCATGGACAGCGCCCACAGGTTCAATAAAAACCCTTCAGAGCCTGAGCAGCGGTTTGTTTTTTTGTTTGTTTGTTTGTTTGTTTTTTGTTTGTTTGTTTGTTTGTTTTTGGTACCACAGGCTTGAAATTGTACCTAAGGCCTGCAGGACCTGACCCGGAGGCCCCTGGCCCCGCTCTCCTCCCGTGCGGACGCCCGCCTCGCAGGCTTCTCATGTGGCCCGCCTGGTTCAAACTCCCGGGGCCCAGGCGGCTCCACCCGATCCGGCCGGCCGCCTCTCCGGTTCCCCAGACCCTCAATAATTGAGCAGCGCGGTGGCAGGCATCCATTACCGCGATGGCGTGTTCTCATTCATTACACAGATTAAAACAGTCGAGGTCTTTTTTTTTTTTTTTTTTTTTTCTCACACCATGCGAACCTGTTGCATGCTGGGGAGCCAAAACTTTAAGGGCTGCGTGTAGGCGACAGACAGATGAGGATACCTGAACTGTTAAAACTGTTAAAAGTTTGGCAGGGATCTTTAATGACAGACTGAACGCTCTGATTTACCAGAGTGCATACGTGAAATGAGGCCACATGTGAGAGTGTGAGTAAAGCCTTTTCTCACCCTCACAATCACCCCTTTCCCCCCTTTTTTCTTAGTGGCTCTTATATGGCTGGGATCATCCATAATTTAGGGCTCATTGTTTACAACTCTGTCATCCCTGTGCCTTTTCATATGCTGAGGATTGCATCTGACATGTTTTATGGAAAGCCTTGTCTAACTGGTGGCCCAATGTGACAGCAGCTCTTCCCTTTCCACCCCCATCTGGCCTGCACACACTCCACCAGATGATCTCCCATCACAGCTTTCATTCCTTCAGCCACTGTGATGAGTCATTTCAGCCAAAAACTAAAGTGAGGTACAATTCAGCAGCTTTTTTTTTTTTTTCTTTCTCAACTAATCATTATGGAAAATATGGGCCTGGTTTACTCCTCCACATTTTAACGGCATGAAAACACACAAATATCTACTATTTCTTACCTATATATGTGGTTGTCTGTTCAGAGGCATGCAACAAAGTCAGACTTCAATTGTTTAATTACCTCTGGTGAATACTGAAGTGTCCATCCACAAAAACTACAAAACAAATCAATAAATATATCATAAATGAGGTGATTTTAACTTGTCATTTATGTATACACACACACACACACACAGGCATATATATATATATGCCCATAATATTAGCAAACTACTCATTCTATTTTTTTTGTCAAATTATTTTCATAAAATTATGCCTATGTCAAATCTGAATGGAGCCCAATCCAACCAGTGCTTGTTCCTTCACCTCCCAGTCCCCAGGCCGCCACGGGATCTGCCAGGAGCAGTGCACTGCTCAGGCCCCAGTTTGAAATCCCTTCCCCCGGGGAGAGACGAGAGTCCTTGCATTAAACTAAACCGACTCTGAGTGTTTTCACTTGACTTCCTAAAGTAAAAAATGCTCATGCATTATTGAGTGATATTTTAATATATGGTAGTCGCTGGGTGCTGTAATTAAACTGAGCATCAGAGGTCTCTCCTGTGATGTGGTGGGATTTGTTTGGGGTGTCAAAGTGAGCCTCTGTGAGTAATCACTGGCTTATTCTCCTTCAGAAGATGCACACAGTGGAAAGTACTGAATTGTGTTTACAATGATATGGGCTGTCCCAACAAAAACCGTGTGCTACACTGACACCAAACAAACTTTTAAGCCTTTGATATACAACATGGGTCAAAAGTGACCCAACTGAGTTTGGATTTTCTATAGCTTTGCAATAAATTAACATACTCATTCAGTATTCCAGGTATTCCTCAATTAACTTGTTTTTGATTATCACAAATCCTTATTTTAATTTTCCCTTTTTTACTTTTTGAATAAATCTTCTTTTGTGTCACTACTCTTCTTATGGCACAAAAATGACCCATATTCTTTTCCTATGTTATTTCACGCATGGCTGGGTGTTTCTTTGCTACATCTTTTGAAATCAATTTATTTCATCATTTCATATTCCAGGTGTTCATTAAATATGTTGTTTTTGATTACCCAAGCATCACGGTCATCAAATGTGCTCTGTCGACCACAATTTCCGACCCTATTTACTGATGTCTTTCACATAAATGCAGAAGTCACTTCAGTCATTTGGCCAACGGAAACACGAGCCAGCTGAGCAGACTGTGTGTCAGAAGCTCCTGCCATCCGTGTCCCAACAATGAACACTCTTTCAAAGACACTCTTCCTCTTGCCATCCTGATACAAAATCAGAACCAACTGGGCCTTTGACAAAGTGACAAATAAACATATCTCAAATATTAAATGTATTAAAATAATAAAATTATTATATTATTTCATTTTTTTATAACACTAACATCAAGTTTACATACATGGGGCAAAAATGACCAATGTACTATTTTTGTTCATAAAGTAAAAGAAAAATTAAAATAATGATTTGTAGTAATGAAAAACAAGGTAGTTAATGAAAACTTGGAATATTAAATGATGAAATAAATTGATTTCAAAAGATATAGCAAACAAACACTCAGCCGTACATGAAATAACATGGGAAATGAATGTTGTGCATTAGAGGGGGTTTGCATAGCTTTTGTATCAAAGGGTTAAAAATGTCTGACCTAGTTGGTCATGTGATATTACTTCATGTCAGCAAATTCAACTTATAAAAACAATCATTTAAAATGTGTACTTAATTTACAGTGTGTTAACTTTGACAGAGGACATTCTGTGATTCGATGTTGAGAATCAAAACAACGTGAAGACTATAGTACTCTTTGGAATCAATCAATGTTTCTATAGGAAAGCAACAAAATGAAGGAGACCACACAAGAGTTTAAGGTAATATTTTCTGGAATGCTTTTGCTCACATTTTTTTTTCCCCCTTGCCAATGTTGACTTCTTTTTTGATCAATTTTCATTCTTAAATTTTCTTTTTTCTTTTTTCATCCAAGATCCAATTCAAATTATATTTTTTTCTTTTCTTTTTTTGATCTTCTTACAAGCACCCCATTCCTCCATCTTTATTGGCAAAAGCAAACATGCTAGTAAATTAGAAATCCATTTTTTACAAACAAAATACATGAAGAAAATACATCCACATCCTGCAAATATAAACAGTAACAAATCCAAAACTATTATCCAATAAACATTTTACATTTTTTTTTTACACCATTGTGTGATAGCATACAGAAGATAGTAAAAAAAGTGGGAGACCTTCCCTGAATCCTCACTTACACAAGCAAGAACCCTGCCAGTATAGGTTTGTCCTTTAAAACTGCCAGTGACCTCATATCACACGAGCAAATCATAAAGCGCCAAAGGGAAAAGCTTCAGCTTCCCACTCCACACCTGAACCTCATTTTGACCGACACAGTGATGGTGGAGGCAAAAAATCAAAGGTTTTAATGGGACAGTGAGGTCACTGGCAAGAGGCTTCTGAGTTATCAGTCAACAGCGAGATATGCAATCCAAACAAGAGCGCTACCGACACTGTGGGTGGGATGAAATCACAGACAGTTCTGCACCTTTTTACATGTGGTGCTAGTGTATGTTAGAGAACAAAAGAGACAATTCTGTTATTCTCCGTTGCTGTCCGTTTTCAGTTTGTGTAAAGTAGTGAGCCTGCTTCAGTTAACTAAAAAGTTAATCTCTCTCCTTTGTTTGGTGCTTCCACCTGCCTGGTTACTGGATATGATCAGTTTAGTTGAGTTATGATAAGCGTACATCAAACAACACTTCATTAGGCAGCATGTAAACATAGTTAATTGTTTCAGGGAATCAAACAAAGTAAAAATGTTACTGTCAAAACTGTATTTTCTTGCATTGAGTACATTTCCGTATGAACTTTAATGAATTTCATTCCTCCCACCCTGAGGATTCTAAAATACAGTATATGTAGAGAAGGCAAAACACAAAATTAAAATTTTTCTCATGAAATGTGCACATTGTTGTTGCACTTATAAAGTGGGTTTAGGCAAAGCAGCACTAATGCACAAATAATATTGTGAGGTGCATGACTCCCAGTGCGTTACTTTCCACAGCTCGGAGCAGCTTCAAAAGAAATGTGCTACTTAGATGACAAATCTAGCGAATTAACAATGTGGACTGGTTTAACAGAAATGATAAATTCTTGCGAATAAGCAGAGACACTAAGCACTCTTGCTTGACCTTTTCTACCTGACACAACCTTGCCATTAATTTAAAATGACAGAGAAAAAAAAAAAAAAAAGTACAACAGTAATTTCTCTTTCAACCATTTACAAAATTTACAAAAGTAAATCACAAATCTTGAAAAATTCAGCCAACCGCTGATTGTGTAAGGCAAAGAAATCGTGTGTGTGTGTGTGTGTGTGTGTGTCTATATATATATATATTTTAAAATCAACTGTTCAGTATTACATTCAAACACCTGCCTATGGATCTCACATTTTTGAAATTGGTGATCTGATCCTTGTCCTGTCAGGCCCTTTTGATGACCAGGAGACAGAATTAAACAAGTGAAAAATGTTACACACTCTTAGAAAATGTAGAACACCCGTGTGGGTGTTTATATTTACACAGAGTGGCACTGGACATTTAGTGACAACAAAATACGAGCGGGGAAAATTTGAATATTTACTTCAAGACTGTATCTGACGTGCATGGACACGGCAATTTGTAAACATAGTTTGGATTTTTCTATTGCACTGCTATCCTTCTGTACCTGCACTGGCTCTAATATGGTCGTGTTACAGTATCAGCACCTTTGGGGGCTGAGCACTGGTGGCTCTGTTTATTTAGGAACACAACATGCACAAACTAGCATGTATTCATGCCAGCACAGAGAACCACTGTCAAAAATATTTGGATCCTTTAACATTTTGGGCTTACCCATACCAAAACAAACTGAAATGGAAAACCACACCATACTGTGCCAATATAGGTACTGCACAGTGCATTTATGCAGTGGAAAAATAAATAAATATCTCTCTGGTAGCAACAGAGAACGTTCTATTGGTGAAGGAATGGCTGTCCCTGAACTGAGGACAAGATTTTTCAAAAACTGGTGAGAAAAGAGCTTAAATACAGTATGTATAAAAATACCTATTCACAGTAGACACAAATGTTGTGCATTACTGATATTTAGCATCTGGTAAGCACACTGAAACTTACATAGGTTTTTCTATCTATAAGAACAACTTAACATTTATTTTTCTCAGCAAAAGTGAGATGTTTAAATAATTGTTTAGTCGAGGGATACAAAAACTGCTGGCCCTCTTAACTTCTTTTCACGTAGAATAAAGTAAAGACGTTTTTACTTTGATTAGAGTCTAAAATTACTTTGCTTGAAAATACTGGAAAGGAAAAAAAAGTTCTGTTGGATTGAATTTATCTGCACATGGGGGAAAATGACGACGGATACTGCTGGAGAGCAGGTAATGACGACTTGCAATGCCTTCATCGTCTCCAAGATCGGCTTTCGTACTCGTCATCTTCATCGTCGTCCTCTTCTTCCTCCTCTTCCTCTTCCTCACCAGGCAAATAAGAGCTAGCTTCCTTCTGTTTCAATGAAAAAAAAACAAAAAAACAACACAAGTCTACGGCTTAGCTTTGAGATTATGTGGTGGTTCTTTCCATTGTGTCACATATTAGCTTTATAGAGCCAGTGGGATTTTAGCCCCAACTGAGCTGCAGTTCTGAATCATGCAACGGGAGACTTTTTATAACAATGAAAAGCTTTGTGTGCCTTTTTCCACATTAACCAAATAACTTGCTGGTTTTGATAAACTGTCTAAATGACGTTCCCTTATCTCTCTCTCCGAGGCCTGAGATGCAGACATAGCAACGCTATTCATTTGATGTGTTCTGTTGAATCATTTCGGAGCTTGTAACACAAAAAAGCGGTGCCCATTACTACTTTAACTTACCATTAAATTGTTGATCTGAAAATGGGAAAACCTTAACTTTTTTTCTGCATTCTCTCTGGACTAAGATTGTTGTGTCTGTAACTCAAACACACAGTACATGGCAACCAGTGCCACTGTCACTTAGAAACACACAGTCATGTGTGTTTGTTGCAGTTTGAGGTCTTGAAGATTTTGGATTACATTTGCACATGAAACAAACCTTCCTAAATATGTAATAAATGACGCCCCTCACACTACACAAAACAGGTCGCGTGGCTCTGAGTGATCAGATTTCAGAAGGACTCTCTGCATCAAGTCATATCTTCAGAATGAAAACTTCAGAGGAAAATTATACAAAGCATTTTGAAGTGAGAGAATTGGCCCTAAGGTCATAAAACTTACTTGTGCACAAAGAAGACTGCATCCTCAAAAATGAAACTCAAAACATGGAAATACAGTATAAAAGGATTTCACCTGACAGTAATGCAGTTTTACTCAAAGGGCTAAGAAGCTCTTAGTACTGAGAGGCTTGCACTGATTTTCCATTGGGAGCTGCAGTGAAAAATTTAAAAGCACTAAAGAAATGAAAGAAATGTACAAGTAAAACCTGTGAATATAACTAAAACTTCCAAAAGTTTCCCCACTTAGAATTTCAAGTTATATTGTACATGTGACTTGCTTTCCTGGTTTATGGGTGGCTATATTTTACTAATGATAACACATGAAGCCATGTTCCACATTAATTGCAAGCGTTTGCGTGTGCTGTGTCATACCGTATTGTCCTCATCTTTAGCCTCATCCTCCTCTGGCTCTGTTGTAACGGAGGGCGTCTTGGGCTTGTACCAGGAAATCTGTAGCACACGACCTTTGAACTTGGCTCCCTGGTTAGCTGCCTAAAAAAACAATTGCAAGTTATACATACAGCTTTCACTGATTTTGAACTAGTAAAACCAAAAAAATGTTGCTATTTCAATAATTTTAGGTGACTGGAGGGAGAAAAAGAAGAAGGAAAAAGCAACAAAGAGGCAGACAGACTGGTCTGATTTAGAGTCACGTGACTTACATTCTCTGCTTCGCTTCGTGTCTTAAAAGTCATGACGACACTGTTGGCATCTTGGTCGCGGAAATCCTCGATTTCACCAAATTTCTAAGATTGAAAAGTAGAGAAAGTATGAATTCCTCTGTGTAACAGTTATGAGTGTAAGTCCTGAAATAAGTAATACAAAAAACAGAGCAACGCAGTCCTCACCACAAAGTGCGGCATTAGCTCTTCCTTCTCCTCCTGAGTGACCCCCAAAATAGCAAGGGCTCTGGGTCTATGGTCAACCACCATGCGGTTCACAGTCCCGCTGCGAGCCATCATCTCCCGGCTTCGGCCCCTGCCACGGCCCACGTGCATTGAACCGGGCTCCAGCGCCATCTTCCCTCGGCCCCGACCCCGACCAGCTGGAGGCCGGATCAGACCCAACCGAGTTGCCTGAAGGAGGACAGATCGGGAGGTTTAATGTTATCAGAAAACTGACAGGCTGCTGCTTTTTTCAATACACCCAAACAATATATGGGCACCACCTGGCTGTGTTAAAAAAAATCATTACGATCAGATGTGGAAAACAGATTAAAAGTATGAACATCAAGGCACACAATGTGAGAACAAACACGCCAGGAAATCTAATTTATACAGTAAATGGAAAGTCACAATAAAAACCTACACAGCATAGGAAACATTCTCCACATGCTTGACTCTGGTCTCCTCCTCTGCCACTCCCTGCCCTTTACCATTAGTTGTTGCTCCTCCATTTTTAAAGTGACATCTCCTCACTTCCTAACCACTCCAAAACCTCACAACCACTCTCTCTTCCATTTGTCCCTCCCTCACTTCTCCCTCTAATTGTCATCCCGCCGTTTTCTTACAAGGACCAGCGGCTTAAACTTTAATGAGACAGGGCTCTATCAGCGTAGGACCTGTGTCTGATTTGGCTTCGTTAGCGGCTGTTCCTCTGGGCTTGCTTAAGTGGCTGCAGTTTAATGTGCAGAAGGATGGTTGGGTTCGGATGGATGGGGGGGATATGCATTTTTAACAACTAGCTAATTAAGGACCCACAGGGGCAGAGGGGGAAAAAAAAAACTTGCCAAGCAGGGTGTTGCTTACAAAAGCTATGTTCTTGTTAGGCTGATCTTGTGACACAGCCGACCTCGTCTGTGTTTGTGTGCTGCTAGAGGGGAGGGGAAAGGAGATGTAGAGCAAGTCAGAGCTGACAAACAGCCCTGAATGCAGCTTCCAAGCTTTTCATTTGAAAAAAAAAAAAAAAAGTTTTACTTTTTCTGTTGTGTGGCATGTAAGAAATAATCATCAACTCAATCATTACGGAATAAAATAATAAGATAGGCTGATTTACATCCAGATCATACACAAATCCGGGTCAAACTGTATTTCCAAATACCTAATTCTTTGCATGTATCATAATGAGTGTGGAAAAAAAGACATCTGTGGATTTTCCCCACCTGGATTGATAGAAATAACACTATAAATTTGGATACAAACAAAGAAACGCTGTGATGGAATATTGTCTTACATAGTCCTTTGTAATATTATTCTCTGTTTTTTTGCTCATTTGTAACTCACTTACCAATCATACATTTGTAATTCAATGCAGTTTGCTGTATTTGCATAACATTTGCATATTTCATATCCCTGAAAGCATGATTTTTGATTTGACACTTCTTACTCTTACAGTTTTAACACTACCCAAGTTATTCATTCATAAACTGTGCAGAATTCAGTGTAGTTGCTAACTATTATTTTAAGTTTTAAAAACAACCTCATAGACATTGATTGTATTTATAGCTTAGCCATTGTATACAATACTAAGTCTATTCATCTTTCAATTGCAGTATGACACACTGACTTACTATACGTAAGCTCATTATAATAACATATACAGTTTATAGGTTATATAATGCATTTAAGTGTATGGAGGCCCATTCAGCTCCATTTATAAGATTATGACGACCTGTACAGTTAATGAGTTACATACCATAATACATTGAAGTAAGTTACTTTATTTATATAGCACCTTTCAAAGGGGACGTCTAAAGTTGGAAGTGTTTTAAAGCTCCCATTCACTCCAACTGAATCTATAACTCAACTATCACATTAGTGTCAGTGAGTTTTCATACGATTATAAAGTAATCTGTTGACATGCCGATTAGCACCGATGCCCACAGCAGTAACACATTATCTTCAGGTAGAGCTCCTATAGTTCACACAATGGGCCAGATCTTTGAGAGAGTCCTTGTAAACACTAATTCCTACCAGCTTTTCCCCTGCAACTGATATAACATGAACGTGATTGTGGGAAGAAAAACAACAACTGAAAACTGAGGATTTTATTTGGATTATTTATTCCTCTCTGGGGGCCAAAATGTTGCTTTATTTATTTTATTGGTAGCCATTTGCACAGTGTGCGAATGCTATCTGTTTCCTCACTCTGCAGAAGTACGTTTGATCCTGCACCTGTAAAAAGTGATTTGGATGTGCACGTTACTTCTCTTTTCTACTTACATATAATCAGACACTGTTGAGTGATATATTTGACTGCTATCGGCTGACTTCCTCTATGTGAATCATATTCAGCCCTCCAGAAAATCTTTGATGTTTTCACTGTCTATCTCTGTGTGTGCTTGTGTGAGGTGTGCCTTTATAGACCTGCTTGTGGCAGTGCAGGCTATCATTTCAGATGATTGGTCTGTGGTTATGCACTGTGTGTGTTTGTGCATTACCTCCACCTGTAGCTGTCCCAGTTTTCTCTTGAGGTCTGTTGTATCCTCTCCAGAGCTCATCTTCTTGTGAAAGTCCAGCTCAGCATCCAGCAATTCCTTCTGGGCCTGGTCACATATCACGTAAAATGAGAAAACAGTTTGTTCACTCAACACAGACCTATAGTGGCAGGACATTCTGCAAAAATTCACCCAGTTCATGAGCTTGGTTTACAAATAAAGCTGAAAATAGACCATAGAATAGATCATCTTTTGTACACCCTGTCTAACAAGGTTGTCAAAAATAAAGAAATGATGAGCTGGTAAGTTGTATATTGAGTGTTAGAATCTACCCACAGTTTACACAGCAACAGTTTCTATGGTGCAAATGGAGGGAAGCACTTGACTGTCTCAGCTTAAAGGAAACGATGCACTACATCATGCCCCCAGGCCCAAACTTACATCAGTCTTGGTCTTGGGCTGGCTGTGGTTGGGTTTGGCGCTGTGGACCTGAGAGGCGGGGTTCATTTCATTCTGCAGCTGTATGATCTTCTCGGTCAGCTCCTTCAGGGTCTTCATGATGTTGGCTCTCTCCTCAGGTTTCATCCCTCGGTTCTTCTCCAGGCGGTTTATCAAGGCCTGGAAGAAGAAGGACGAGCCGTGAGAAGGTGTAAAAGATAGGAAAGGGGAGGTCGGGGGTGGAAGGAGGGTTGAGGAAAGATGAGAGAAAAGCAAAGTGTGGACAGCATGGCAAAAAAAAAAAAAAACGTGGAAAAGAACGAATGGAAGATTGCAGAGATAAATGAATGGTGAGGGGTGATGAGGCCAGTCTTACCTTCTGACACTCAATCTGTGTCTTTAACATCTCTTGCTTCTTCTTTCTCATGTCCTGTTGGAGTTTGAATGCCTCCTAAATGAAAAGACAATAAATAAAATACATTCACTGGAGGTGGAAAATATACTATTTGCTGTTGGTTGTCAATTCTAAATGGTAGCCTGGTTCTCACTCGTCGCCCCCAGAGAAACAAAAGGCAGCTCTGCTATTCTCGTACTAGTCAAAATATGCATTAAAGAATTAGGCAACATGCCTGTTTCTTCTTGAGGACTTCCTGCGCTTCTAGTGCTTTTCCCGTTTTCCCAAGGCTCTTTGAAGATGACTTGAGGGCTGTGGAAGAGTAGGGGCCCTTCTGGGTGTTTGTCATTGCAGACGCCACCTAAGTGTCACACAGAGAAAGAGGTTGTAGACAGCTGCAATAAATATAAAAAAAGACCGCATTGTTCAACAGCACATAAATGTCACATTTCAGGATGCATGAAAACAACATTCGTTTCTATTGTCCTGTATTGTGCTCTACCGTAACACACACTGTACACATGCATAGAGACTACAACGTACAGTGACAGCGTCTGTGTTTGGGTTCAGGCTGTCCGGCTTGGTTGTAGCTGTGGGCCCGGCCGCTGCAGGCAGGCGATGCTTGGGTACAGTTTTGTTCAACACATAGGCGGCTGGATTGTGCTGCTTGATCCCCTGCAGATAAAAGAGAAGGGAAAAAAACGGTTAATCTAATGAAGGGTTTCAGAAACATGCTAAAATCTTCATGAATGGACTTCTGTATGTGTCAGCTCTTCATACTAACCTTATGCACGTTGCTGTGCTGCAGCCCCTGGCTGGGCACTGACCCGGTCACCTGGCTCCCTGAGCTATGCTCCTGCTGCTGAAGCCCTGTGGTGTTGGTGCCAGCCTCGCGGTGCCAGTACACACGAATGAAGCGGTTGTTGAGGACCGCCTCGGTGCTGGATATGGCCCGTCTGGCTTCTTCATTCTTTGTGTACTGGATCAACGCCGCCTCTGGGTCTCCGCCAAACACCACCTGGATTCAGAGTAAAGCGTACAAGTAAGGTATGTGTATATGATGAAACAAATATTTCTGCAGAGCTGAACTTTATGAACTTGGTGCTGAACATTGAGCTTTTCACTTATTTTTTCAAAATTCAACATATTATTATTTCTTTAATTTCTCACAGTTCACATACTACTACATTTGTCAAAATGATCAACAATGAAAACTGTAGCCCTTTGCAGGTTTGCTTAGTACACAGCAGTACATTATGTATTCTACCTGGATATTGACGATGGTTCCAAACTTGCTGAAGTGCTCATTGAGCTTGGTGATATTGTTGAGCTCACGTGGGATCTTCCGCACCTCCAACTTTGTGTTCACATAGTGATACCTCTTGGGAAAACTGCTCTTATGTTGGTTGTTAAAGTTTGGCCTAAAACAAGAAGAAGACTGATGTTGACATCTTAAATTTGTTTTAAATAGAAAAGCACACCAGTTAATCATTATTTTGGGCAGGATCACTAAGAATGATAGGCAGTGAAATGGAACCCAGATCGATGACCTGTGGTTTCAGTTTTGGCCTTCATACTGAAGTTCCTACAAGCCATATAACCATTGTACTTGAAAAAGATGACCACATGTCAACCTGCTTGATACGTGAATTACAAATAGACAATGGAGGCATCCCTGTCATGAGGAGGTTTGTATGTACCTGCTTCCCACAACTGAGACAAAAGATCGGCTCCTGACCTGAGTCACCTTGGCTTGAAACAAGGCTCCCGTAGAGGTAACAGGAAATGGAGGGAGGCACCAATTTGTTTGATCAAATTTCAACCGGTCAGCTAGTTTCTTCAAATTTCTTCCCAAAACAAGAAACTGTATAAAGTGCCTTTGATCACTCTGAGGTCTCATATATGACATATTCAGAAGACTTACGGCATTAGTGCAAAATTCAAAGCATCAAACTCAATTTCAAATCAAATAATCAGTAACTGCTTCTGTATGTAAAATGTTTTTAGCCTTGTTTTCTGCTGTGAAAATATTTGTCAAAAGGACATCCCATTTCCTTTCTTTGCAGTGCTTCATTGCCATTACATGCAAACTTCAGAATTTTTTTAATAGACTTATTTTGGAGTAAAACTTTTCAAATGTGTGTGTCTTTGAATCCTCACTTCTCCATCCAGGGCTTTTTAGCTACTGGTCCCTCGGCTGTACTGGGGCCCATGGTTCTCTTCCTGTTGTCCTGCTCTGTGTTGAAACGGGACGCGTTACTTCCAGGAGTGGTGGCTACAGTGGCAGGCTCTGTCTGGATCACTATGTTGGCAGCTGGAAGATGCACACACACACACACACACAAAAACACAGAGAAACAACAATAAACACTAGGAACTTTTGCATTTTGCTTTATCCACCATCAAAATCTGCCCATTATCATATATAACTTATGTTTGGACCCCACTCCCAATTAATTAGAACTTAGTGTTTACATTAATAACTTTTAGTCTTCTTTTAATTACATACGCATCCACACTTTTTCAATTAAATCGCATCAGTCCAATAGTGACCATTGCCCATGATTAGTTTGGGGAACAGTGTGAGTACTAAGAAGGCCAATACTTGCTACCTCTGGAGCCTTGTCCTTCACTGGAGGTGAGGCCGATGAGGTTGGAGCGCTGGGTCTGCACCCGGGGTATGAACTGACGGTACGGGTTACGACCTGCTGCAGTCAGGCCCGGGGATTCTGGGTTATAGCCCTCTGGATCATAGTTATCTAATTTGTAAAAACAAAAACACACACACACACATCATAAAAATGCAAATCCTAACCTAAATAAAAAGAAATTAACACCAAAGATAAAATGAAATTACACAATGAAACCGAGCAGTCCTGCATAAATAAATAAATACTGCTTGACATTCAGTGACTCATCAAGCACACATCAATCTTGTATAAAATGTGATGAGTTTAAAATGTTTTCAGTAGAGTGACAGTAACCTGTGACAGTCTGTTAAATACAGCTCTGAGTAGTAATTGAAATGAATGTAATATTGACAAAAATGTAGTACAATTATACTAATAGAAAAAGTGTCATAACATGATGAAACACCATAAGAATTCTTCTGAGGCACAGATTACTCTAACCAAAAACGGAGCTGAATTATGGGAAAAAAACTCAACAAGCAGAGATGTAGCAGAGTTAATGTTCATTGCTCATATATACTTGTCTTTTAGATTAATAAATAGTGCCACCCTCTGGTCAACAGCTGTTACTGCAGCCTCAAAAACCGCATGTACATACCACACTACATTCACTTCTTCACACACAAACCAATTTATAATGATGGAAAACAGAAACCCAGGGTACTTAAAAGTCCACAAAAAGCAACTTAACTCTCAACAGCTTAGTCATTATAGTTCAACTTTAACTTTATATCTACTTTAATTAATTGAACACAAAAAACTTGAAGCAGAAAATAGAACAGGAAAAAAAGAACATCATTCTCAATAAAAGGAAAAATTAAGAGCCAAAGCAATGTCGCCTCCAAACAAACAGTCCCAATCTGAATAGGAAAAGCATTGCTGCTTACATTCAGACTGGACATATTGGGGACGAAGAGACACAGAGGAGGATGAGGAGGGAGGAGGTGGTGGAGGAGGAGGAGGAGGAAGCGTAGGCGGCATCCCCACACCAGGCGGTCCGATAGGAGGAGAAGAAGTGATTGCCGATTGGTGGTTGGGAGTATCAATCCCACTGGTTGCTATCAGTGGGGGCCCTGAGGGAGAGACGAGTCCAAGCTAATGTCTCAGGTATATCGCAGGTATGACAGTGAGTCTTTCGTTTTAACTACTAAAACTTTTTTCATGCCACACAAGTTGCCTTAATATAACAGTAAAAGTGGCAGGAAGTGAAAACAA
Organism: Lateolabrax maculatus; assembly: GCA_031216445.1. Lineage (NCBI taxonomy): Eukaryota > Metazoa > Chordata > Actinopteri > Acropomatiformes > Lateolabracidae > Lateolabrax > Lateolabrax maculatus. The sequence goes on along the minus strand of CM062197.1, from coordinate 9,530,721 downwards.
CTGTTCAATGCAATGCTTCAACTTTACAATAACCTACATATTTAGCATCTGATTTATAACAAATCAAAGAAAAAAGAATTTAATTTCAAGAACCAGTGAAATCAAAGCAATGTGCCACAATTAAACTATCGACATCTGCTTTATTTTTCAAAAAATGTATATTGGAGTGAAATATCAGTTTGCTCATTAACTTGTATTCGTGCAGCAAGAACAAAACCAGGGTATCTTTTAGTATTTTTTTTAGTATTATTTGAATGCAGGGAAGATAAGTTACTACATAATTTGGGAACTTTGATTCATTCTGTCATTGGTAATCATATAACAACTCTCTTTCAAATTTAAGATGTACAAAAGAGAACTAATGAAAATATCAACTGCCCTCCTGTTTCTTGTGTCCATACTGATGTCTCAGTGACATAAACCAACCTGACATAAACCAGCCTCAGCCTCAGAACACATAAAAGCTCATACAGTCCACCATCAAGGACTATATTGATTCCTTAATACACCAGGAATCGAAACTATCAATTATCTATAAGTAAAGAAGGAAAGAAATATGTTCAAGAAAACAACCAGTGTAGTGAATTTATACCTAAATATCTAATAAAGTTTCTGTCAAATGCTTCTGAATCAGCTATAGACACAGTTATAAATACAGTATCACATAAAATTAAGGGCTGCACTCGAAGAAAAGATTTCTGATCAGTCAAATTTGATCTGTGCAACACTCACAGCTGTTATAATATATACAACACAACATAAAATCACATGTTTAACTTAACTGGTGGTGGAAGCTAGAAAAAGCAAATTCAATTAGACATGACCATAAGTGACAGGAAATGTACTTTTCCAAATATAACAAAATATATCCCCTTTGAGAAATTGATACGGGAGAAAATTAGATTAGAAGGAGAACAACTAGCTGCAGTCACCAGATGCTAACCCTAACCCACCTGTACTATCCACTGGAAATGTTACCACTCACATCGAATGGCACAACATATGCGATTTCTAAAAGTTGCCATATATGCACCAGTGTGATGGTACAACTTACCACTCATGGGGAAGACGCCCGGCGGGGGTGGCTGGCCAAAGGGTGGCATCGATGGCATCCTGAGGGGAGGGGGTGGCTCGGTGATCGGGGGCATGGGCATGCCGGCGGGGGGCATGACCGGCGGGGGCGGGAATGGAATCATGTTTGGTAGATTGACATCATCGACGATGAGAGGATCGTTGCCGTGGTCGAATGGACAAAGGTCGCCACGGACACAAAATCCCTTTTCTTTGAGAAGGAGAGACACAGACGACAAAAATTTGCTTTTTTTCGTGTACATGTAGTTATTTTAGAAGTTTCGGACAGCATAAACAAACATTCTCTAAGCTACAAATCGACTAGGTACTTATTCTTCAGAGAAAATTTGTAACTACTGTAATCCTTTTAAAGGGGTTTTGGGCCCCTGGAAGTCAAATTCATTCATAAAAATATGACCTAAAGGAAAACAAGAACAAATGAGCAGGGAGACTAAATAAACAAGATGAAAAATTGTCCATCTTAAAAGCAGCTAAGACCTACGGAGCATGTATTTACCACAGTCTCATTAAGGAACTGGGTCCCTAGTTGCTGTGTTTGAGCACTGTGACAGTTAGCAGTGTGCTTCAGGGACAGTGGGTGAGTTTAAACGCTCTTGCGTCTCTGGAGAAGATTGCTAAACAGTGGTCATTAGTGATGATACTAAACAAGGCAATAACCCTCATGGGACATTAATGATATGGTTCACACAATAGCCAGAGCAAACTTTACAATGACCACGTCATATACTGGAGAAATAAGCTCAACACCAATAGGTTTTGAGATGGAGGAAGAAATGTTTCAGCAAAAAAAACAACAACTGAGAAATCGATAGAAAGCAGGCATCAAAGAAAAAGGAGAGAAAGATGATTCACTCTGTTCCTACCATCGTAATCCCTGCAGCGTTGTTTGAGTGAAGGGCCCTTGTTATTGAATGGCTTGACGACACCATCTTGCCTCTGGGTGCCATAGTAGCCAGACCAGCTGTCTGTAGTGCTATCGGGCAGGTGAGCCGGTGTTGCTACGGGAACGCCTCCAGGTCCTGAGACTCCACCGGATGACGAGGAAGAAAAGGGGTGCTGAGGTGTGGGCAGGGGCAGGAGAGGCGACGGGTGCTGCTGCTGCTGGGAGCCGGATGTGGTGGAGGTGTTGTAGCAGTCGGTGTCCTTCCTTTCCAACTCAAACTTTGACTTAAAATCTGTTAATGGAAAGCAGAAATACAGGCATTTTAACAAAACACAAAGTATTACAATAAAGTAGTGGACTATAAGATTTAAACCCAATACATTATAAGCTTTTAAAAACAACTACTTCTCTCATCAAACCAAACACTTAGAGATGTAGATTAACCTTGCAGGTAATAAGGCCAATTCCAGCCCGTGTTGTTGAATCCCCACTGATGTGATTGCAAAGCTGTCCACATTGTTCCTTATCGATAAGAACTCCCAGCAGCACTGACCAACAATCCAAAGGAAAATAATACAAACGGCTGCATCCAGAACTCTCAGTCTCTTTTCAACAATGTCTGCATCACTACTGCACAGTTTGACCGTGATGACAGGAGCTTCAGGAGCTTTTACACTCCTGGGTCTGGTCCCCTGTGCTGTTGTTATTGGTTGAGGGAGGCGGGGTGGGGGAACTTTCTTACCTCTGCCACCTCTGTGCTCCCTGTCCCTGCTCTTTCCTCGGCTGCCACTCCTGCTCCGGCTGCGGCTTCGGCTCCGGCTGTAGCTCCTCCCACGGGGGCTCCCCCTGCGACGCTCGTGGCGCTCCCGCTCGCGGTGGGAGTCGCTGCCGCATTTCCCATGCCGATCGAAGTCACGGCGCTTGCGCTCCTCTCGCCTCCTGTCATCTCGACTCCTGTGTTGTTGATGAGTTAGAGGTAAGAATTACTATCTTTATGCCAGTTTAAATGTCCAACAGACATATTTTAAGAGGGTTCTAGTTGGATCAAATCTTAGACCAGCTAAGGCAATTGTAGGTCTTAATGACTATTTTAAATAAGGACATAAGCATATTTTCTTCTATGAATAACTAATATTACCTCTATCATAAGACAAGCAAGCGGTGAGTATGGCATGATTATGTTGTTATAGTGTTGCAGAATATAAATCATGCATTAAAGCACATTAAACACTTCAATTGCTGTTTTGAATGATAGGATAACAGTTGTTGTATTGTCATATCGGTTATTGACTAGCTTTGACAAGGGAGAGGCTATTTGACACCAGGGCCTAGAAAGAAAGGAGTCATGGGATTTCAAACTAACCATGCAAATATATCCACATGTTAAGATCTCTACAGAACTAGGCAATGTAAACTGATGGGTTTTTATTAGCAGTAAGAAATGAAGGCCTTGTGTATTAGAAATTACAGCATGAGACTGGGATTAAGATGCTATATGTCTCACATGTCAGAGTAGTATCTGCATATGCCTTATGTTGGGTCATTAAGCTGAGGTGAAACATATCCCTGAAGCCACAGCCATACCTGGGCTCATTGAAGTCAGGGCGGTTTCTCAGAGGACTTCTCCTCCGTCTGTTTTCTCTCTCCTCCTCTGGAGTTTCAGCCTTGAGGGAAAAAACAGTTACTTGACTTAAACTCTTCCATCTATGTTATGTTTTAACAGTAGGATATTTACAAATACAAAGATTCTTCTCAGTCTGTAAAGAATGGTTTTTAGTCAAGATATCTCTCTAAAAAAAAGTGCAGTGTCCTATAACACAATGAGATATTATCAAATGATCTGATCTCAAGCCCCATACCGTGAAAGAATCCCCATAACTGTGTTATGCTCTACCTACTTATCTAGGTAGATTCTTACCTCCACAACATCAGATTTGACTACAGGTGGTTTGACTTCTTCTTTAGGAACTTCCTTGGCAACCGGAATTCCCAGGTAGTTCTTGGTTGTCAGACATTCAAAAAGTTTATCGACAAATCCCATTGTCTCTGCAAAGACAAAATGAATCACGTGAATAGATTTAATCTTTAACTTGAATCATGTGTTGTTTTGCCCCTTCTCCTTGAAAGGCCCTCAGGCATGAAATGTAGTGACATTCCTCCCGAATCACACTACACCAAATATTTATATGCTCCTGGCTGCGCTAAATATATCCAAAGTGTAATAAACACCAAATGAATAACAAACACAGAAACAGCACAGAGATGAAATGGGAAAATGTGGCTTGATAAAATGTGACATAAAAAGGACGTGACATTTTTGCTTGTATTAGCCAACACTCAGCCACTGGCTGTGTCCGAAATTCCTCATCAACATGCTATTTAGTACTCTACAACAATATGTGAGATTTTTTAGAATGTCAGAAATCTTAGCATGTAATCAATAGAGAGAGTAAAGTACTGGAAAAAGGGAAAAAGGTACCATTTGGTACCGGTACCAAATTCCAGGTAGCATTAAATGTATCTGTAACAGGACCAAATCCTACAGGAGACATTAGAGGAGAAAATGGTACTTTCAAAAAATGTAACACACCCTCTGGTGACCATATTTTGGATCCTCATGTGGTAGATGGTGATAATGCACAGTTGATTGCATCTCTGAATGTGTAACTTAAGTTTATGGTCTGGAGGGAATTTTAAAAGACACAATTAATTTCTGCGCAATTTGGCCATCTACACCACTTTTAAATTCAATTCTGCATGAACATGATGTCTGCTTGTAGAGTGCAAACTACTTATAGTGTCTGATCAGACTGAATGACGGAAATCTCTGCTGGAGAAAAACCTTCTGCACAATGTTTTTGACCAGCAAGACCTAAGATCAATATGAAAACTGAATGTTGTGTTTACCCCCACTGGCAGAAAAGCTTTGCATGGAGTTCTTACCTTTCTGTAGGAAGACATCAAGCTGATCGGCACAAAGTGCTTTCAGCTCTTTCTCCGGTTTGTCCTTCTTCACAAGAGCCACCACATAGTTGGCTAATGCCGAAGGGTCAGCATCACATCTACAAGTTAAAATATATGTATTTTAGAATATCAGCTACCCAGTACCTTACTGTAACAATACAATGCAAAAGGAAAAAAACAAGAAGCTTGACTTAAACATCAGACACAAAAGGGGGAAATAAAATTGAGAGAAAACTGACATTAAATGTATAATTAAACCAACTGCAATTTAGTGTATTTCAGTAAAGTGTGCCTTCCAGTGGTGTCCAACTATCCATGCATGCAGAAATATTCAAAACAAACCTAAACATAGTCAGTACCAAGTAAGTCCCATGGTAATGCCTGCAGGGCAGAAAATTACTACAAAAACTAAAACAGCTTGCAAACTTTTAAAGCCAATGAAAGAAAGGATTCCCACCATATTTCACAAAACCTTATATGCCAATAGATTATATGGAAAGTCCTCTCAGCCAGCAAGTGGTGGGACCATTGCAATTACATTACAAACAATAATATATTGTATAACTAACTACATAACTAAATAGCTAAGTGTGGATAAAACTAAAAACTCTGTTCACTTCCATTTCCCCTTAAAAAACCTTGATATAATTACTTGATATAATAACATCTGACCAGGCAAACACTTCCTCAGCACGAATTAGCAACTGAAGGCATTGCAAATAGGGCTTCCCTTAAGGATGCTAAACAGGAGATCAATGCCCCCTGAAACTAATCTCATTCTAATTTTAAAACTAGCAAAAATGTCAGGGAGAACTCTTTTTGTACAGCTCACAAAGCCACTCCATCAAGATTCAACTAACGTTGAGTTCCATATGAGGCCAAAATGTTCTTGTCAATCACATCTTGAAGAAAGGGAGACAGACCACAAGGGTGTGTGTGTAGCTATGGTAACTCCAAGCTTCTAATTTATTTTTAAATAAACAAGAGTCACGTCCTTAACTCAATAACGTAACGCTGGGTATAGACAGGAGGATTCAACACTTGGGTTGTTGTTTTAAATCACATGTAACAGCGTAACAGCACACAAGTTGGGCTATCTGTTTTGCAGCTTGGTGCAGAGCTGAGATAAAAGTCCCATTATCGTGGACCAACTGCGTGCCCAACTCCCCCTAAAACCCCCGTGCGACAAACCCACTAATACACGCACAAATTACATTTCTCCAGCGTTAGTTAAGAGAAAAAGTCCCGCCGGCTCCCTTGGCTCTGAAAAAGCCAGCCAGCGGCCATGGTGGTCGGCTAACTCGTGCAGGGACTTTTTGCCATCGGACCCGAGCGAGCCCTCCATTGATGCCTGGCTAGCTAGCCGCGGTAGCACGCAGGCTAAATGTCATTTCAATTCAACACTCACATTGGCTCCAGGAGTTTTGCCAGCCATGACTTCAAGGCTTCAACATTCTCAATGATCATCGTGAGCAAGACTACAATACTGTCTATAAAATGAAAGTGCGTTTTGATAGCCCTACTTTCATCGTCTATAAATTTATAAGCTTTAAGGCCTTCTGTCTCTCTTCACTGGCAGGTCGGACAAAGTGTTTTACGGCATGGCAACACAAGTTGAGCTGTCGTAAACCGGGCCAGGCGACGGACGTTGTAACCATATCGTGTCGTCATTCAACCGCAGTTCGTTAAATACACGTCAGCGGCCCCTATAGTTGTGTATTAAAATATCGAAAATTAACAAAATAATTGTAACACGAATCAACGTCCTAATTCGCCAGATGACTAACGATACAGCGACGGAAAAAACTTACACGGACTACATTTCCCAGAAAACCTCGCGAGAGCCGGGTTGTGGGTGTCATCAGCCAGGCACCGGTGGCGTGGGTTTCCCTTGTCAAACTGGAAACTATTTCGACTGCATCTTCTGTCTGAACAGTAGCAAAAGTAGACAGCTCGTGGTTTTGGGTGAAAATGGCGGTAAGTCCGGTGTTTTAATTACTGACGTTTTGAATGTTCAGCGCTGTTTTATGGGCAATTGATACGTTTTATTTCATTAACTTACTGTGGCTAACCTGAGCTAGCTGTCGAGCCAGCTGCAGAAATAGATTTGAAAGAAATCTGGCTGAGCTGCACCAGAGATTACAGCGGTTTTCTTGTTAAACAGTACTTCTATAATTTTCTCTTCTCTTCTCTTCCCGAGTAGGCTACTTAGCTCTTTCCTTAAAGTGTGTTTCTTGTCAGGATATAATCTGTTCTCAGTTCACTTGCAGCTATAACGGTACATGCTTTGCTCTGATGAACTAACATCATATCTCGTTTTTGAACGCCAGGAGCGGAAGGGAACAGCAAAGTTGGACTTTCTGAGAAAGATTGAGCTAGAGGTCCAGGAGAAATGGGAGAAGGAGAAGGCATTTGAGATTGATGCTCCGACAACAGTTGGGGAAAGTACAAAGTGAGTATCTGCTATTATGAAGAAAGACTCTGTTTCTAATCCCGGAGAGTGTTTCTTGTAAAACCATCTGTGAGAAAGCAACTTATTTTGAGTGCCCTCCCAGGAATGTCAGCAGTTTCTGCAGGTGTACGCCCTACAATTTATATCTCCCTGGCACAACTATAAACACCAATTGTTCTGAGTACTAAGCATAGAAATAGGTATGTAATGTATTTATTTTGTATTGTTTCTGTTGGAAAAGAAACAAGCCATGTTTTGGGTGAGGCCCTGATCTTAAGTTATGTGATGCATTTAACATACCCAGGGTGAGCCTTTCGCACGGCACTTTGTTTGGAACAAAAGATACCAGACATGAAATTCTTGTAGATTCAAATACATATTTTTATTTTCTGTTTTGTTCTCCCTCCAGCAAAAACAAGTACTTTGTCACCTTCCCCTACCCTTACATGAATGGCCGATTGCACCTTGGCCACACTTTCAGCTTGTCAAAGTGCGAGGTAAGTTTGCATTCAAAAGCAGACAGAGATGAACACTGAGAAATTAACTTCTGCAGTCCTCTTCAGCACCTGTGACAGATACTTGAGATGCAAATATTCAATTTACTGGTGTCTGATAACTGCTTTTCAACCTTTTTCTTCTAGTTTGCTGTTGGTTACCAGTCGCTGAAAGGAAAGAAATGCCTCTTCCCATTCGGGCTTCACTGCACAGGAATGCCAATCAAAGTCAGTGTTGTATTTTTAAAAAAAAAAACATTTTTTATGTTTGTAGTTTTAATGACATACAGAGGTAGGATATAGTTTTATGTATGATATTTATTGGTATTGCTTTGTAAACAAAATCAGTGTATATTTTTTTTGACCGACGCTCTGACATAATCTTTTCATTCAACAAACACAAAATGCAAGTTGCCACTCACTGCATTCTTGTCTTAACTTCCCTGTACGATTAAAGGAAACAAAACAACAAGTGTTATTTATATAACCAGTTCTGCACTGTTATCATCATCTAGTAATTCATACCTGTCTTCTACCCTCTCACGCAAACACACACTGCCTTTTCCTTGTTCTTGGTATTCATACATGCATATTGTATCCACCAGGCCTGTGCAGACAAGCTGAAGAGAGAGATAGAGTTGTATGGAAACCCTCCACAGTTTCCAGACGACGACGATGAAGAAGAGAAGGAGAAGCCGAACACGTCTGATGAAATCGTCATCAAGGACAAAGCAAAGGGCAAGAAGGTCAGTATCTGAGGGTCCAGACTGATGGCATTTTCCACATAATGATGATCATTTTTATCATTAACAACAGAGGCACATTATTCTCAAATGTTTTTGGTTCAGCATTTATAAGGGGTGTTTCAATTTACATTATTTTCAACGCTCTCTTTTTTTATCCTCTGTTAGAGTAAAGCAGCGGCCAAATCTGGATCTGCCACTTTCCAGTGGGACATCATGAGGTCTTTGGGCCTGAATGACCAGGAGATTGTCGATTTTGCCAATGCTGAACACTGGCTGGAGTACTTCCCTCCTCTGGCTGTCAAAGACCTCAAACAAATGGGAGTCAAGGTGACTAATTATAATAATGTAACTCTAGCAAACAGCTGTCTTTGTTTTGTTTCTGTTTCTTTGTTTCTGTGCCTGTAACCCTTTATTCAATGAAATGTGACCAGCTTTGATTTAGAAGAGTGAATTGTTATTCACAGGCTATTTACTTCAGTCAATTGTGCCTAAATCCTGGGGTCGTGTTATCTCTTCACAGGTGGACTGGAGGCGTTCATTCATCACCACAGATGTGAATCCCTTTTATGACTCCTTCGTCAGGTGGCAGTTCATCACCCTGAAGGAGAGAAAAAAGATCAAGTTTGGCAAAAGGTGAGATGTTTTTGAGGTTTCTGTATAACTGTATTACATGTTCTTTAGCACTGTCCTTGCAGTAATATAGGGAGAATTAAGGAAAATAGGAACTGCCCCACATGATGTAAAATGATGTCCTGCACTTTATCTTTGTTGCGGTCACGTTCAGTTGAATTGTCTTGCTTGAAATGTAATTTTGTTCCATTGGGTAATAGCAGGGTAGATATATAAAACGAAGACACTGTTAGACAAGTGACGTTAAACCTTGCCTTTTAGTCTCAGGCAGTTTAATTTGATGTTGTGGCATTGCATGCTTTCAGTAATATAATGTGAATGTCCCCGGCTCCTCTGCAGGTATACCATCTACTCCCCCAAGGATGGACAGCCGTGCATGGACCATGACAGGCAGACAGGAGAGGTACACTTAGCTGGCTTAGTGAAATAATGTTTTTGTGTGAAAAACAAAATTGTGATATGATGATTTGTTTTACTGATGTTAGCATAAAATCTTACAGTATCAGAGAAAAACCACAAAATCATTTCACAACAGTCTCTTACTTTGAATTAAAACTATCTTTCACTTTGAATTGAGGTGATTAAACAGTATATTTGGTTCCTTTTCATCCAACTATCTTTTTTGTTTACTTGCAGGGAGTTGGACCTCAGGAGTACACTCTCATCAAGATGAAATTGGTTGAACCGTACACAGCAAAATTCAAGTCCAAAGTCTTTTACAGCAGGTAACAAATTATAAACACTGATCACAATTCTTTTTAAGAAGCATACAACACCACATACGAGTTTTACCTGCACTTACGTATAAATCCCATCTTGAACAACAGAGTAACTCTAACTCCTAATTTGAGGCGGAAGTAAAGTGCTAATGCTATTCTCCCCACAGCGGCATGAAAGGCAAAAACATCTTCCTGGTGGCTGCCACTCTGAGACCAGAGACCATGTTCGGACAGACCAACTGCTGGGTGAGGCCCGACATGAAGTACGTTGCCTTTGAGACAACCAGCGGCGACATCTTCATCTGCACCAGTAGGTCTGCCAGGAACATGTCTTACCAGGGTTTCACCAAAGAAAACGGAGTGGTGCCAGTAGTCATGGAAATACTGGGACAGGTACTAACTTTGTTTGTTTCTTGCTTCTAGCTGCAAAGTTCTTATTCATTTGATTCAGTTGGCTTTTATATAATGGTGTAATTTAAACACTATTATCTAATAGGATTTAAAAACAGTCAAGCAGTTTGCATTTACAGAAGACATGCTGTAATATCAGCCATTGAAGACTCAAAATTTAAGAGGCAAATTAGCAGCGTAAAGACAGTTGGCTGCTCTACCTTCTGGTCTGCATGATTTTTGTCTCTTTCTAGGATATCCTTGGCTGCGCCCTGAGTGCTCCCCTGACCTCCTATAAGATCATCTATGCTCTGCCCATGCTCACCATCAAGGAGGACAAAGGTATGAGTCAAGAAGTCAGGACAAATAGAGAGTTTAATTTATACAGAGCTTTGTTTGAGTTTTTCTTAAAGTTGTTTTTCAAGGCAGAAATTTGTCACATCTGTTAAAGTGTCGTAGTTGTTGAAGGCTGCTTTGCCGGCGTTGCTCACAGCAGTCAGAATACCCTTGGGTGTGGGCACCTTACTCTCTCTTTTATGTGCCAACTTGAACTTTAGTGAAATGTTTTTGACAGTTGGTGAATAGTTCAACAGAAGCTACCAGCAATGTGTCAGTGTCTTTATATCTGCCTGTATTTCAAACAAAGATAATTTATTCCAGCTCTTGTTGCTTTAGGTATAACTTTCTGCAGAAAATCTGCACTGAGCTTTATCCCTTATTCCTCCTTGTCTTAGATATTCTTGGAGGAGATAATGGAAAACCACTGGGGAGTCTTAAAATAGCAGGCCAAGGTCACCATAGAATTTACAAAGTACTGTACTGTTATGTCAAAGGATGGAAGTAATGTCCACCTTTTTGCCCTCAAGGAGAACATTTGTAAACTTATAAAATAGATCTAATTGTGCCTAAGTGCCTCTGTTCTGTTAGAAGTCAGTATATCTATATTCCTGGTCTGTGGCGCTCAAGGGGTGTTGTTTTCCTGTTTGTTATCATGTGTCCTGTTGATGAATTTTTGTAAATAGCCCTAATTGGAATTTCTGAATGACTGAGTTCAAATGTCAGAATTTCAATAAAAATGAACCCCCCGTGGCCAGTGTCATCTTGTTTTTAAGAGGTATGGAAAGCAATGAGCGAGGGTGACGGCCTGTGACATTTATCAGTTTCCAGATCATGTTCGTTTGTTCTTCCCCACAGTCACAGTTAGTTAGTTGCTCCAGTGTAGCTGCTCGGCAGTTGAAGAAATGTGGTGGAAATTGACATTTAACAGCTTTGAATGTGTATAATGTAAATTACAGTATCACTGCACACACTACCTGATTTGCATGAATACATTTGATGTGTTGGCCTTTTGCCTTGTCTACGTTTTCCTCAGGTACGGGGATTGTAACCAGTGTACCCTCTGATGCTCCTGATGACATCGCTGCTCTCAGAGACATCAAGAAAAAACAGGTGAGGTTACAGACCTTGAACTAAATTTCTACCATTACTGCCATTCAGGGAACCTTTATACTTCAAATTAAGTCTGTTGCCGAGTAAATGCAGAAAACAGAGCCCTTATGAAACTTCAAATGCAATTTGGGAATTGATATTTTGAAAATTAAATTAGTTTGCTGTTCAGGTGGACTAAACCCCTGGTTCTTAAAGTATGAAACATGACCATTTAAAGACAGCATTCACCACATTTTGCATTTTATTAATGTAACTTTTTATGTTTGAATTTCCAAAAGGCTCTACGGGAGAAGTATGGAATTGAAGACAAGATGGTGTTGCCTTTTGAGCCGGTAAGCTGATCTGCTATAGTCAGTTTAATTTTTGTCAGGTTGCAGTGAACCAATTCAAGTAAAAAACACATGTGAATTCAGTCTGAGTTGCTGAATGCAGCCTTAATGTGTGTGTTCGTATCTATGATAGGTTCCTATCATAGACATACCAGGCTACGGGAACCTGTCTGCTCCTCTGGTTTGTGATGAGCTGAAGATCCAGAGCCAGAATGACAAGGAGAAGCTGGCTGAGGCCAAGGAAAAAGTCTACCTGAAGGGATTTTATGAAGGGGTGAGTCAACTAAATGGTTAATGAGTAAGAAAACGCCACATAGGTCAGCAAAAAGCAAACCCCCTGCAAACCCCATGTGGATTTAACTTTAGGTTTGAAGTTTCTATGATTTATCTTCCAGACCCAAACCAAGTAATTTACACCTTAAGGCTAGACTAAATTATTAATTGACTGGCTATTGGCTTCGTGTTATCTTAGACAGTATGGTTCTGTCTAATACTGAAAAACTGCAGGAGAGCAGGCTGAATTTGTACAACATGACACACACACACACACACACACACACACACACACACAGATGGGCCAAGAATTTGTCTTTTAAATATTTTGCTAAGCCCCCCCCCCCCCCCTTTTTTTATTACACAGCATTATGGTATTAATCAAATGTACAAATCCAGCTGTCGCTATTTTCAGCAGATTGGAAATGTAAAGAAAATGACAAATGACTTAAATGTAGCCACAATCTTCAAAGGGCAACACAACAGTGCACCAAGCAGAGCACAATTCCTACGTTTACACTGAATACGTGTCCTCCCACTGAGCAGTTTATGAACACTGTGATTGGAGAAGGCACTGCAGAGACATGGTTCACTTTCTGTTGACAGAACTGCCAGAATTGCAAATGAAATTCATTTGAAATGTTTCTGTGAATCCATTTCTGTCTCAGATCATGCTGGTTGATGGCTACAAAGGGCAGAAGGTCCAGGATGTCAAAAAACCCATCCAGAAGATGATGGTTGAGAGGGTAAGACAGTCTTTGTTTCTAATGCAAAAAAGTATTCAAAGTCAAAATAAAGTAAATTCAAATAATTTAAATTCTCCATCCTGGATCGTGTCTCATGTCTGTTCACTGTTATTATTATTATGCTGTCTTATAGTTCATAATATGCCATGTATGATAGATGTTTGAGCTATGTTTTCCTTGTAATCATGTTGGCTCTGTACTTATCTATCACAGGGCGAGGCAATGATCTACATGGAGCCAGAAAAACAGGTCATGTCACGCTCAGCTGATGAGTGTGTGGTGGCACTCTGTGACCAGTGGTGAGTGCCACGTGAATTCAGATCACATGAATCTTTATACTATAAAACCGAAAGTGTGTTCATTAGTAATGGGAAGAAATGATTTGCCCTAAGTGGATCTGAAGCTGCATGGTAGTGTTATAGAAACTTGCCTTTCAGACTTTCTTTGATTAGCCGTACTGTGATGTGTCTTTCAGGTATTTGGACTATGGGGATGCAGAGTGGAAGCAGCAGGCCAGTGAAGTCCTCAAGCCTTTGGAAACGTAAGACACTGACCTCTGATGTACCGAATTCCCTTCCCTGTCATATTTTGCTTGTTGCAGTGTTTATCCATGCTTGTGAGGGTTCCTGTGAAGGTCTAGAAAATCTGTGTAGAAAATAAATGTAACCACATCATCGCCTTAAATATCATGCCAAAGTCTAAAAAGATGAATAACTGCATCTGCTTTCTTTGATTTTATTTTATTACAACACTACACAGATTTTGTGAGGAGACCAGGAAAAATTTTGAGGCAACTTTGTCCTGGCTGCAGGAGCATGCCTGCTCCCGTACCTACGGACTTGGTGAGCGCTTGCCTCTATGCTTTGTGTGTGTGTGTGTGTGTGTGTGTGTGTGTGTGTGTGTGTGTGTGTGTGTGTGTGTGTGTGTGTGTGTGTGTGTGCGTGTGTGTGTGTGTATTATCGTGTCAGGACTGCAGTAACTATCAATGCAGGTGACAACGTTGTTGCCGCTATCAGTACTGCATCTTTTAAAAGTAATGTTGTTTCTTGTACAGAGATTAAATGCACCCCCTGCCCAAGAAGAACAAGACTAGTGTATGACTAATGTTTTTGGTCTATAGATGGAGACAGAGGACAGATGATAAACCACCTAGCAACAGACTGCCTCTCTGTTCATACAGGAATAGATACCGACCGAAGGCCAGCTGGCATACAATACAAGCTAGTGCAGTACAGTCCAGGCCTGCTGCAGACTCCTACTGTAGAAATCTCCCCACACATTTTCAGATTATGAAGCACAAACTTTTTACTGAAAGGTGCGGGTTGTGCAGATTCCTTTCACTTCAGCTTCACTTATGGAAACAAAATCACTTTATATTTTGTTTATATTTTGATTAATGTGATCACAGAAAAGATATATAGATTCTGTTTTTCCTCATACAGAGAAACCCATAACCATTGTCTAACTGTAGCCCAGTCACAAAGTATACAGTGTGTACACTGTGTAACTACTAACACTTTTTTAGAGGTTTAAAATTAATTGAGCAATATTATATATTAATTTTGTGATATGTTATGTATTATGTTTAATTTTTTATTAAGTTAAATTCAAATGAAGGAAAAAACTATGGTGTTCAAAAGTAGGTGCAATTATTTTTCATTTGATTATATCAACATTTCACAATTAATCTTGCTAAGATCTCATATTTATGTAGCAACCGGTTGGGGAAATTAATTACTGCTCAAGCTTGCTGTAATTTTGTGTTTACAACCATCGAAAGCTGTTAAATGATCTCAATAAGCGCAAACACAAAAAGATGAGCTAAGTGCATTTGACACTGATGAAGTAATTTTGTCTTTCATAACCTTTTTCCCCCCACACTCTTTTCCTAAAATTTAAATTTTGGTCATTTTTAGGGCAACATGGCAAATCAGTGAGTGAAAAATTAAAGTTGCTGGTGTCTGTCAAAAAGCAGCAGGTTAGCCACTTGTGGTTTGGTTGAGTTGAGTTTAGTTTTAATTTTAGTTTATTTGACAATAAAGTTTTACATCTCAGCTTTCTTTGCCAAGGATTACATAATAAAGCCCAGGACTTATTCCACTGCGTTAGTGTTTTTCTTGGCACCAAAATGTAACCAGCTTGACAAGATGGCAAATGCAACAAAAGATTGTGTCAGCACAGAGGAGACAACAATTGCCTTTCTTTTTATAATTTTGTTTCTCTTTTGCTTTCTCTCCCATGGTTGTGTGCATGTCTTTCTCTGTCTTCGGATGTGTGGTTGCGTGTGTCTGTGTGCGTGTGCACTCCTGGTTACCATAGGAACGCGGCTGCCTTGGGATGAGCAGTGGCTGATTGAGTCACTATCGGACTCCACCATCTACATGGCTTACTACACTGTAGCCCACCTCCTCCAGGGAGGTGTGCTCAACGGACAGGGAGCCTCACCGCTGGGCATCAAGTACGTACACAATGCACATGCATACACACTACACACACACAAACACACACAATTACACCTGTACGCTAGAATAAACAAGGATTAGGCCCCAATTGATTCTCTGCCTTCTTTTTTGCTTCGTCTTCTTCTCTCGTCCTTCTCTTCCTTAAAATGACCATAGACGTGGTTCACCTCTTAAAAAATAAATAAAAATAAAGTTGATATGTTGCTCAGTATTCATCCATGAATTAAAATAATAAAATTAATAAATAAAGGGTCCACTCTATGACAAATGCTGCATTTCAGAAACAGTTTTAAAAAATCAATTTGTAGCTCAATGTTCATTTAAGTATCCTCAAATCCCTTCCTCTGCACTAAGATAAACTCATCTTGACCATTCTTGTCTCGTTTTTTTTCTTTTCCACAGGCCAGAGCAGATGACCAGAGAGGTGTGGGACTTTATCTTCTTTAAGACGTCCCCTTTCCCCAAGACATCCATCCCTAAAGAGCATCTACAGAGGATGAGGAGAGAGTTTGAATACTGGTACCCTGTCGATGTGCGTGTGTCTGGCAAAGACCTGGTGCCCAACCACCTGTCTTACTACCTGTACAACCATGTGGCTATGTGGCCCAAAGACAGGTACGTTTGCCCACTTGAGTGATCAGTACAAAGAGTAGGAGCAAATTAATGAGAGGCAAGTTTCATAGCATATTTTATAATTCATAGCATTCAGGTGATTTAGGAGCAGAGTCTGTTTTTGAGGTAAGAATCAATGTTTTTCTAGAAAGATTAGGATTATTTATTCCACTTACTGTAGCTAGTGTTTGCTACAATAGTTTGAAAATATGAAAATGAAAATAATCATGTGTCACAGCCCTACAGACATGGATCTTGGTGTCAGGCATCAGCTTCAGCGTGCGCTTCAATGACTAAAAGTTCAAATCTATGTGCAAGAAAATGTACAATATTGAGTTATCCTTACATGATGTGTAATTACAGCTTCTTGAGACTTAATCATCAGCTGCTCTGCAAAATGTTCTAGTTCAATATGATTGTTTATTAGCTGTCAGTGGAATCACATCAAGATGACATGATCGTATTATGTTACTGTTTTACAGTCCTGGTGTCCTAATGAACAATTCCAAGCAAACTCTAATTTAAAATGAGCTAGTGAGGATTTGTTTTACTCTTGTGAAGAGTTTTATGTAATGTAGCATAACACTGGAATACAGTTCATTGCATTAACCATTTATTTGATTAATTTATACATGATTTTGCATATATTTGTTATATGGAACTACATGTCAATAATGGAAAAATGTCCTCTCTTATATCATGATAATGATTTTAAAAACACATTTCCCAGCCCTAATGTGCATTTGTTCTGCTGTAAGTATTACATTTCATTTAAAAAAGCGAGCAGCAACCTTAGTTTTGGGTTAACTTCATTATATTGATGGTAATAGGGAGGATGAAGCTAAAGAGAACATTCTCTCTCATCCACAGTGGGAAGTGGCCACAAGCAGTGCGAGCCAACGGACATCTGCTCCTCAACTCTGAGAAGGTGTGTCAAATTTAAATTGATTGATACATTATTTAACAATGTTAACATTGCAAACCATTGTATTAAAAACTACTCCTCTCATGTGCCAGTAATTAAATAGTGTTTGATTCTCTTAAGAATTTTAATTACTGTGTGTGCTGTTGACTTGCACTGCAAACACAGACAGTCTGCGACTCTGTGGTTTTATTCCACCATGCTTTTTTGTAAAGAACTTGAGTGGGTGGGCTTTCTTGAAAGATTCTGGCTGCTAACATCTGTTTTTCTATTCACCAGATGTCCAAATCGACTGGAAACTTCCTCACTCTCACCCAAGCCATTGAGAAGTTCTCAGCAGACGGTACACTCTTCTTTCTTCTCGATTTGTCTGCCTTCTGTGTTCTGTTTTCTTATCTTTTACTCTTCTCTCTTATGATTTTCTTTCAATATTTCATCTTCATTGAAAGATGAGAGGGAAACACATCTAGTACAAATTATTGTGTTTTCATAGTGCATGGGCCATCACACTTGATTATACTATGAGCATCTTTTATCCTGTGGTGAAGATAATTAGAAAACAACCCATTTTCATAAGATACCTGAGGTGTTGATATTGGGTGTTATGAACCATTGCATATATCCCTTAAACTTAAGTAATGAGTTTCTGTATAATATTTTTTTAATGTATGCTTTAATCAAAGTGTAACCAACAAGGCTGTGTATATTCAACATGACCTCTCCACCAGAAGCAACTAATTAATATCCAGCAGCTTTATGTTATTGCAAAAGTTTGGTTTAATTAATAATTATCAGACATTTTGGATGTTTGAGTCCTCTGTTGTTCACCCCCATGTTTATTAGATTTTCTGTCTGTGTTCTTAAGCTGTGGTTAACTGATCTTTTTCATGTATACCTGGTAGGTACGTAATTTATCTCCTGTATCCCTCCTGCCCTCGATATATACCTCAGGATTAGTCAATCCATCCTCTTTTTTTTTTTTTTTTTTTTTATTTAATTTTTTTTTATTCTTTCTTGGTTGATATAATATGAGCTGAATAATAGATATATTTGGCTGTTGTGTCTCTGGAAGCTGTCCTGCCATGGGAGTAAAGAACTTCGTGGTCTGACAGCAGATCGACGTATTAAGTTCACTTCCTGTCTAAGAGCTTGGAGTGATGTCTGCTGGGTATGTGAAGTTTTCTCAGACTGTGGAATTTTCCACAAAGCCTCTGAACTTCACCTGGTTGTCAAGAAGTATTTTGCAGAAGAGAAAAGAAGTGATATGTCCAGTGTTTCCGTATGTACCATGCGATTAAAGGGACCCATATAGTTGAATACTTGATTCAAGCTAATTACAAAGGCAATAGTGAGAATGGAGGCATTGGCCAAGTAAGCTCTTGCCTCTGAAACGATGAATCAACTTCAACTTTTAACACACCTCTTCATGTCCTCTCTCAGGAATGCGTCTGGCTCTAGCTGATGCCGGGGACACCGTGGAGGACGCCAACTTTGTAGAGACCATGGCTGACGCTGGCATCCTGCGCCTCTACACCTGGGTGGAGTGGGTGAAAGAGATGATTGCCAACCAGAACAACCTGAGGACAGGACCTGCAGACACTTTCAACGATCGGGTCTTTGCCAGGTAGATGAGGGGATGATATGGGTTGCGGATGGACAGGAATAGACATGAGAAGCATGGATTGGAAGTTTAAATTATTAAACAGAAATCATTTTTATTAATTGATCAATTGTCAAGTGTATTGAGTGTCCGAAAATAAGGGCAAATGCCCATCGGAAGTGCCAGACCCCAAAGTCTCAGCATTCAATTGCTTTTTTGGTCTGATTAAAAGTTAAAATACCTAAAACTGATTTAGATATTTGTGAGATGGGGAAATGCTGAAAATGCTCACATTAGTTAAACCAAAACCTTCAAATGTTTGGAATTTTACTTTTTTAATTACTAAATCAATTTAGAGACTACTCTATTATTAAAATAGTTGTTGATTTATTTTCAATCAACTACACAGTAGGCCAACAAATCATTTCAGCTCTAGTCTGTATTGAGCAGAAATATGCCATGTTTAGCACTTTACGTATAAGGTCGTAAAGTGGATTATTAAAGTGAGTCTATTGGTCTTTACATTGCATTGCAGTGTGATTTTGTGAGCTTAGGTGAATAGATGTATTTTAAAAGTAAAACTAAGATATACTGTAGCCAGCTGGCACTCAAAAGCAAGAAATGAAACAAGGCAACTAAAAGTAAGCCAGACCTTCAGAGTTTGGATGATTCCCTCGGAAAATCCTGACCTTGTTGACTCTGTATTTTTCATGCTGAAAAATGAATGATAAACTGAGTGTAGACTGATTGAAAGGATTTTGTCTGTCCAGCGAGATAAATGCAGGCATCTTGAAGACAGAGCAGCACTACGACAGGATGATGTACAAGGAGGCTCTGAAGAGTGGCTTCTTTGAGTTCCAGGTAAATACAATTTTTATATGAAAAAAAACACTCTTTAATGCTCTTTTAATCCTTTTTAGATCTTAAAGACAATCATGTTTTTCATCCTCCCTGAACATTTAATGAGGTGATATTATGGATGCAGTGACAGATTACAAAGTAGATAGAGCATAACATGACTCAAGATTCAAATCTCACCCTGACGAAACGGTGGATTGAAGAATAGTGCCTAGGAATCAAACGATAACCAATGGTGATGACCTTTAAACCTTTGAACTGTTTTTATGTATGTATGCAGGCAGCCAAAGATAGGTATCGTGAGCTGGCCATCGAGGGCATGCACAGAGACCTTGTGTTCCAGTTTATAGAGCAACAAACTCTGCTGTTGGCCCCCATCTGTCCACACCTTTGTGAATACACCTGGGGTCTGCTGGGCAAGGTAAGAAACAAAGGATTTGGCATCATACTGTGGGCCTCATGTTCTGAGTTGCCTGCATGCTCTGACTGGGTTCAAATCTGACTTTCATCCTCTCTTCCCTTCTGTCTTTCGTGTTTATCAGTATAAAAGAAACACTTAGACTTCCTGTCCTCATTTACATTCATGAATACATCTGAGATCAACAAACTAAGAAACAGACTTCATGGAGGGCTGCAGTAGTGCTGGTCCCACCACTCATTTACCTGTGTGAAATGGCTGCTAACACACATACACACATATTCCCTTTGTTGGTGTACATGTCCACCGGGAGTCTGTTTTCAGACTGCAAGCTTCTTTTTCTCATCAGTATGAAAGGAATGCACACACTGTTGCACGCTCCCAACAGCACAGAGAGCCGAGAATATTTTTAACACTCAAATTTATGAATATGAAAGAGCGCTGCTGTGCTGGAGACAGCTTTTTCAGTTGTCGCTTAGCAACAACAAAAGCCCCACAACTCCAATCATGTGTTCAGCACCGCTGGCTAAAGAGCTAAGAGGCACTCAGTGGACACTAAGGTACACACATCGGTCTGGGATTCTTACACACACCCAGTTAATATGGTGTCTGCTTAGTTTTGCTACGAAGGTGGCTGAGTAGTTAATAGGATTCTAAAGCTCCGGTGGGCTTCAAACTTTCGCTGTTGTTACGTTCTCCACACACTTTTTGATACCAAAATCCATTAACAAGTGTCTTTCCCCGTCCCTCATCCACCATCCCTTCTCTCCCTCTCACCCGATAGACCAGCTCACTGAGGAAGGCCTCGTGGCCTGTGGCGGGTCCAGTTGATGAGATCCTGATCCGCTCCTCTCAGTACCTGATGGAGACCGCACACGACCTCCGACTCAGACTCAAAGCATACATGCAGCCCCCCAAAAGCAAAGTAAGAAATGTTTCTGTATTGTTTCACATGCCTCACTGCCACTTTCCTTCACTGTTGTAATGGCTTTTTTAAGTAATTGTGAAAATGAATATTGATTTTGGAATTGATTGCTTTCTTTTTAATAGTTTTTATGAAATCCGACACTTGTCTCGAAGTGCATTAAGTGTGGTAATTAAATCGGATCCAGTGTTGTGTCAGAGTCTTTTCTCCCTCAGGTGTTGTTTAACAGTTTCATAATTGTTTGATGGGGAGAACAATGAGGCAGAAAATAATAAAACCATCACCATAAGACTGAAGATAACTGAAATTCAGGTCACATATTGAATCTATGTAGTTTTATAAAGAACTAGATTAATTAAAACCAAGAACTTAAACTTAAGCTTTGTTGAGTAATATAATTGCTGTTTGGATAAGCGATTACCTGAATTTTCTGTGCTTTGCTCTTTGCTAATTAAAAAAAAAGAGAGGAGGTTTGACTCTGACCTTAACAAATCTATGTAATTTACCTGCCTGGAACTGGATTAAAAAAAAGAACAGTTATTCCAACACTCTTATTGACCGACATTCATTTTCCCCTTAAAGACTGTGCATAAAAATAATGTTTTTAAACAAAAAATGAGGTCTACACAGCTCTCTGTGTATTTAGACTATTTTTCCATTCCCAGGTTGACCCTTTGTTAAGCCTGCATACAAAATATGTAGGGATCAACTTATTAATGGTCCACACCCCACAGTTAAGAACAGCAGTTGTTGATTATTGATGTTTTTCTCCCTCTTCGTCAGCCACGGTCTCCTATACTTTATATTCAGGGTCTAAAGATAGGGTGTTTTATGCTGTTCAGACTGTAAAGCCCCTTAAGGCAATTTCTATTTATTTTTTTAAATTAACTGGGCTATCCCTTTAGATAGACTTAAAGTCTGTGTTGTGTTCACAGCAGGAAAGTTAGTCCATTGTTAGTTAACTGTTCGGCACTTCAATAAGTGGCTGTAGGCAGCTGAGAGAAAAGCAAAATAAGTATTGACAAGATCTGAGACAGCCGATATCTCAGGCTTCCAGACCGCTGGTATTGATTTGCTGCAAATGTTTTGTTGCCATGGAGGCAAGATGGAGGGATGATGGGGGAAAAAAGAGAAAGATGGAAGAGGCTTTCATACATGTATGTTGAGGAGGCAGATAGATTTTGTTGGCAAATTAGTTTCTGACCCTGCTCTCTCCCTGGCGGGAGCAATCAGAGTTCACATGACTCCAAGATACTTGTTTTCCAAGATACATCATATGAATTTGTGAATTTGCAAAAGTCTAGACTGATTTTCAAGTACTATCATGTGCTTTTTTGTGTCACAATGCAATAAATACACCCTCAGTTCCAGTAACATTAATCATTTTTCTGCAATAACATTGATACAGTGAAGGTTGTATGACTTGCCACCGTAAAGGTAAAATGTTTATTTGCACAATCTGTCTATTAAGTTGCATTATCTAATTTTCATAATGTTTAATATTTAGTGATTATAAACTGCCACATCAAGACTTTGTGGAGACACACATACTGGCACACATACAGTACAGGACTAGAGTAGACTTGACAGCTGTCACATAAAATAAGTTCACAGATCCTCATCTTCATTTTAGAAGATCACACACACGAAAAAAAAACAGCTTGCTTCTTCAATAATCCAGACACACTGTTTGCTTTCCACTGAAGTCACCCACACCCAAATTATATAAGCTGTCCCTGTACTGAATAAAAGCAAAACCATCAAAGTCTCATGTACCTGACACTATAGATAAATGAGATTAATCTGAAATGCTCCTTTTTTTTTATGTTTTTTTTCCTCCAACAGAAAGGTGACACCAAACCCCCAGCCAAGCCTTCCCACTGCAACATCTACGTTGCCAAGAGCTACCCTCCATGGCAGCACAGTGCCTTATCCCTGCTCGGGAAGCACTACAAGGTGAGAAACAAACAGACAACCTAACATTCATACACAGCTGTAATCTTTTACATATGTTATATGCAAAAGTACACAAATCCATAGAGCGGTGATGCAGTGAAATACCCAATGTCTTAAATGATCAAGTTAGTTATGGTGTGTTTTCTATCAGCTACCTAGTACATCTCTTTCTGTCTCTTACTTGTCTTTTGTTTTTTTTCTTCATGTTTGTCTAGAGCAACAACGGGGTCCTTCCAGACAACAAAGTGATAGCAACCGAGTTGGGAGCCCTGCCTGAACTGAAGAAATACATGAAGAGAGTCATGCCGTTTGTAGCCATGATCAAGGTAAATCTGTAGGAAGTAGAGGTGTAAGTGAACCGTTTGTGTGTCTGTGTACAGGAACATCTTTCTATAACTCTAACGTGGGCAATGAATAATTGCATATTGTTATAAATATTGAATTTAATACCAGCATTCTACACACATTTGCCCTCCCGTTTTTTTTTTTCTCTGCATTGTTCGACTTGAATGTGTTTACCGCCTACGAATCTGTTTACTCAACTTGTCCACAAGGTGGCTCATCTGCTTGTGATCGGTCTAAAGGCTGCCCTGGTAATTCTGTGGAAAGATTGGAGTCTGCGTCTTCAAAAGCTGTTATGTTATGCCTCTTTGTGTTGAACAATGACAAAACTGTAGCCAATATGATCGAACTGAACAACAGTGTAACATTTAAATTCCAAAGAAAGTTCAGGAATACTTGGTCTGCAGAGTTTAATGTGTTTATTGATTTGAAAGAGTACAAAACACACTTTTGCAGGCAGTCTCTGCCTGTTCCTGTGTTTGTTTGCTACGTTCATTGTTTCATCAGATTTCTTTTGCGCTGCTATATGTCTTTGTCTACACTTTGTATTCTCACCTTTCACATTTTGGCTGCTCTGCATTCAGATTATTTTAAATTCCAATCACATTGCAAACCGCATCACGTCTCGTTCAGGTGTGCTTTTGATCTAATAGCAGCATTCCCTGAATGCATCTGGGCATGACAGGATATAATGAAAAATAAAATTCAGTTATAGTGTCTAAAGTTATTGTTTCTGTTGTATCAAGCCAATAAATACATTTACTGTAAGGCCAAGTTACTAAATGATCAGAAGCGCAGTGCTTATTAAAATTTGAGTTGTCATGTCTCCCAGGTGCCCAGGGCTTTGTTCAGGTGTTGCTTTTTTCACTGCAATGATCAAACAGAATGAAACTAATAAATAGTCATGATGAGCTTTGTATTTGTCCATGCTTTGTCTCTCAAGCTGGTCTTTCAGCTTTCAAGTTGTTTTCTCTCCCAGCTCTCCTTGTTTGATGGTGGGGTTTTTTCGGCATCTTCTGTTCACAAAGCTTTTTTTCCATAATAATCTCATGGCGGCAGCATCAGCATAACAATGAACTTTCTGCGTATTGCTGAAATATGAACTAAAACTTGATTTCTTCAGTAGGTGGATGAAATATTGCATTTCGTCCAGTTCTTCTGATTTGCTGTCTTGTTAGAAGATTTAACTAATGACAACTAAATATGTTAACTTCCTGTTCATTCCTTAGAAGAGATTATATAATTTATTCTGTTACATCCATCATCCATGCTTGTATTGTATGCTTAATTCTGATTATTTGGGTTCTGCTTTGTGTTCTGTAGGAGAACCTGGAGAATAATGGGCCAAGGGTCTTGGATCTGGAGCTGGAGTTTGATGAGCGGGCAGTTTTGATGGAGAACCTGGTCTACCTAACCAATGCTCTAGAAGTATGTTTTGTGGTCCAACACTCCTAAAATCAGATTTGACATTTAATACCCCATTTTAAAAAAAAAAAAAAAAAAAAAAAGTCACTGTCCCGCCTTTTCCACATTTTTTGTGACCCCAGAGTTAAACAAGCTGGCAATATTATATAATATAATACATTATAATATAAAATAACCTTAGACAACATAAAAAACTGTACTAAACAGTACTAGCAATATTTTCTCCAATATGAGCAATAACAGTTAATTTGATTGGATTCTGTTTGTCTTGACTTGGAACATGCAGTTACAGCATTTTGATTTCCTTAGAAATACCCCAGCTTTAAAGCTGAGGTTCACTACTTCTGCAAATGTCAGTTGAAACAATCCAGAGCTCAGTTGTCAGTCAGAAAAGCCCTTAATACTTTTGTCTGCACAGAAGCTTAGCCTCGTCAAAAAAGTAAAACCCAAGTCCCTAAGATACTTTGGTTAAACCAGCACAGATTCAACCACAGAAAAGGAAAACTGAACATAATATACATCAAACTAATTTTCTGAATCCAATTCCCATGTTTCTGATAGATTGTAGCTAAAGACAAGCTGCTACACCAAAGACAAAATGATACAGAAATATGCTGTATCATGTAGGACTGAAAACAAACATTATGATTGGGGTTCAACTGATT
The DNA here is from genome assembly GCA_031216445.1 of Lateolabrax maculatus. NCBI lineage: Eukaryota > Metazoa > Chordata > Actinopteri > Acropomatiformes > Lateolabracidae > Lateolabrax > Lateolabrax maculatus. Next base: position 9,505,369 of record CM062197.1, on the reverse strand, counting down.
TGAAAGGGACAATCCACCTTAAATCTGTCTTGAAAGGTGGCTTTTTATTGTCAGCAGACAAGTGGTTTATGCTGCATATGTGGTTTGAGAAGTTTCTATTGGCATTTTGCTACTTTTTTTTCCTCATTTGTTCTTTACTAATTTACAATAATGTTACTCTGTGCAATCTCAGCCTGAAATACCATCCCTGATTTGCAATGTGAGAGAGATTAGTGTAAAGCCAAATGTTATATTTCTGATCACTGCTGGAGCCCGATTAACACCACCAGCATTTGCCAGTGCACATACCAAACACACCTGTATACACACCATCAGGTGGTGGAATGATCAGCTGATAATCGTCCTTTTTCACATAATTCCTCCTCTGCAGTTGGAACAGATAGACATCTTGTTTGCATCTGAGGCTGACGACAAAGTGAAGGAGGACTGTTGCCCAGGGAAACCGTTCAGTGTTTTCAGATCAGAGGTAAATGCTTTTGGCTGTGTGTTGGCTGCTCTCAAAGCAGGTTGTGTGTCTCTGTGTCTCTCTGTGTGTGTGTGTGTGTGTGTGTGTGTGTGTGTGTGTGTGTGTGTGTGTGTGTGTGTGTGTGTGTGTGTGTGTGTAAGAGGACAGATGTAAGCGTCTTTTTTTAGTCACTTATTTATCCGCTTTTAAGACCTACATTTTTTTTCGTGTTTGCCTATGTTTGAATATGTTCATGTTTGTGTGTGTTCGTCTCTGTAGGTGCTTGTTTAACTGTGTGCATCCCTTCTGCTGGAGTGTTTGTGTGTCCCTGATGAGGAAAATGTTTGTTGTTCACTCAAATCGACAATTAAATTGTGAGTTTGTGCATTTGTTTTTATGCCTCTGTCCCCCCAGCCTGGAGTTTGTGTTTCCCTGGTCAACCCTCAGCCATCCAACGGCCTGTTTTCTACAAAGGTTTACATCCAACAGGGAGACAGCAGTGACAGCATCATCCGTAGGCTTGCCAAGGTCAACAGACTCATCAAGGGTTAGTAAGATAAATGGATATATAGCAGATATTTATTCATTATGGTTAGGAACCCAAAATGGGTGTGTTTAGATAAAAACATTTATTGTTGTATTACTTTTGTATTGAGGATGAAAATATTTACTCAGTTTTCATGAAAATGTTTCTGAAGCATTTGGTCAAAGCTTATAAGAGTGTGTGCAGGTATTCATGTTTTTGGTGGAAAAAGTTCAATCACACGTCCTGGTGGCTCAGCTAACCAAGACACATATTATGTAACTGATGTTCGACAGCAAAATATGTCTGGGTATTATTGTCCTTTGTCATCCCTCCCATCCATTCTCAATTCTTTCCCGTCTGCTATCATTGTGCACAAGGACTGGGGAAAGGGAGTGGCTCCCGTGTGACTGTAACCACAAAGACACCTACTACTAGCTTTTTCTATCACGTTAACAGTTGTGCTTTTCTGTGCTGTTGATGTAAACTGCCTCATGCAGTGAAAGTGACAGCTTTTTTACTGATTAGTCAGCTCACAAGAAGTGGCAGACGTCATATTGGGCTGGGCAGCATGTCCTGAAATTTAGATAACTTTGGTAAGGGATGTAACTTAGTCTCTCTCTCTCTCTCTCTCTCTCTCTCTCTCTCTCTCTCTCTCTCTCTCTCTCTCTCTCTCCCTTTGACCCCGCCTCCCTCCCCTTCACCAGATCTGTCCAGAGTGAAGTTGATGAGGTACGAGGACCCCGTGCTTGGGCCTCGCCAGGTGCCCATCCTGGGACACGAAGAACAGGGCAAGCTGCCCATCTCCAACAAATCTGTGTTCAACATCAATGTGGAGGAGAAGAAGGTCACTCTGGTTGACAACAACCTCACTGTGGACATCGGGGACACTCTGGTTTTTCTGGTTGAATAAAGTAACAATCACCCCCTCTCTCACATACTCACAGGCGGGCATATTCAGCAGTGATATCATGAATCATGAAGTGTTACAATAAAATGGGTAATTTTCAGATCTGTGTTTAGTCTGCACGGAACAGAGACGGTTCAGGGTCTTTATAACTCTATCCTACTGATAAAATGTAACTATTGGGTATTTGGTACTTGGGTTCTTTAATGGTGTGAAAAACCCTACAATTAAAAATACATATCCCAAACCTCCTCTTAAGGGTTTAGTTTTGGAGGATAATACCTCTTAAAGTTAAAGTTGAATCTCGTAATCGTCCTCCATGGGCCACTCTTTTACTTGTTTGATAAGATTCACAATGATATAAGCAACTATCTGCATAATGAAGCCTTCAAATAAAGTTTATTTTTCTTTTTTTTTCCTGAAAGCAGCTAAGAAACATCTACCACCATGTTTTTTATTTTGTTGCTGGCCAACCACTTACTTTATGTTGTGAGATTGTGAGTCTGCGCCTGCATCTCTGCCTCCTGAATGTCTGTTGTTTCCATATAGATGGTGATGTGTCTGCTGTGTTGTTTTATACATTGAAGGTGAGGCACATCGTTCCCTCATGTTTTGTCAGCCTGTCAGACAGTTTTCCTATTTTCTATCCGGGGATGGTGCTCGTCTGCTTTTCCAGAGAAATAATAAAACCTATGAAATATTCAGCCTCCTTGTTTCTTGTTTATCTCTCTCTCCTCTCCATGCTGTTTTATTTCCTCTAAAGGACATATATAAGGCGACTGTACCCCACAGGAATAACACTCATCTCAAGAACGGTTCATGGTTCTGGTAAAGTCGTTGGATCTTTGCCTGCAGTGTAGTTTTATTGACGATAATCGTGAGAAACAAAAAATAAATATTCCTTATCATTTAAGTTTCAAAGATCAAAAGTTTCTCATTAAGGGAAATACATGTATTTGCTTTCCTGCTGAGTATCAGATGAGAAGATTGATCCCATATTTATTTTATTTTAATTTATTTATTTATTTTTCCTTTATTCTAAATGAAGCTTAAAGGAAAAACTGGAAACAGGGAAATAGCCAGCCTGGTTTGGCCCAGTGGTAGTAAAACCTTCGTACCTCTGAAGTTAACTAACACGTTGTGTCCCGTTTGTCTCCCGGTGATAACGTCTCTTACTGTTTATCGATCAGACTCGAGCAACGCCCTATTGTCTCCGCTGGTTGCCTGGCAACTGGTCCAAATCAAGAAATAGTCCTCTGTGGTCTCTTTAGCTCGCAAGCAGGAGGGCAAACAAGCGTGTTTCCCAAAAAAAAAAATGTCGTGAGGAGCTCGGGGCAGAAACCAAGTTTCGCTGTGGAGGAGACACGGAGGTGAGCTGGCCTGCAGGCGGGAGGATGCTCTCTGGAGCTCACCTCGCAGGTAGGTGGATGCATGCGGCCTGGCAGACATGGCGCGCTGCCCGCGTGTCTGAAGGTGACTGTGACTACGTTTTGAGTTAGAAATGTAAGCCAGATCGCAACTTTTAAGCAAACAATGTATTTTATAGTAGCACAAGATAGACTTTCTCTCGGTTTCTGTGTGTTTTCAGGGGTTTTGTTCTGTTTAGTCCCTGTGGGTTTTCTACTTCAAAGGCTTTGGGAGAATTGCTTTCCATCAGGGATCGCTATTAGTCAAATAATTGAATGTAAATCAGCTACATTTTCAGAAAACACTTGCTGTGTATTTCAAAGACCCCATACAACTGTAATCCTTTTTGATGATCCCTGCTATGATAAGAATAAATGTCACCATTTTCATTATCCTGAAAATGAGCTAAACTAAGTGAAAAAACAATCACTTTCCAAGTACCTGTTACATGTTTCTTCCTATTTCTTGTCAGCACCCAATTTGCACGTGTAAACTGTCTGAGCCTCCAAACCCATGACAGTTTCACTACATGTCCTTCCGCCACGTGGATCTCCCCTCACTTCTCTATTTATGTCACTCACTCACACACACACACTATGTATCAGTCTAAATTTAAAAGGTCAATGTCAGAGTACAGGAAACCCCCCTTTAAACATGAACCACGGGTGTTATTCTTTGGTTCTAAAATGCATCTTTCACTTCCCAGCCCTTCACTGTAAGACTGCGTTCCTGCCTCACGGGTAAGTGCAACTGTCCGTCTTTTTAAATACATCAGTTTAATAGACACATTGAATGTCTTTAAATGTCATCGGTCAAACAAACTTTAAAAGTGTATGTCTTCTACTTGAGCTTGTGTTTAAAATCCATCATTTTGCTATGGAAATTCATTTCCTTTTCTTGTTTTATATGTGCCGTGTCTATCATTCTCTGTTATGCTCTACAAGTACTCATGTAAATAAATAATTACTTTTTACAAGATGTCAGCCTGTTCTGACCTGCTGGTGTGTTTGTGTATGCACGCACTCACATCTGATTATTTTTATGCCAGACATTCATGTTCATGCACCCTGATGTGTATCTGCCCTCTCTGCATTCGCTGTATTAGCGGGGGGAGCACAGTAAAGTCTCAGACAGAAGACAACTACGAGACTTATCTCTGTCACACAGCTTCTGGCCGAGCCATCCCACTGCTGGTTTATCTGCTCCGACACACACCCTCTCACTGGGGAAGTGTCACTCCACCCCCACCCCCACCTCCTCATTCCTGCTGACTCCCTGCTCACCCTCTCCTCTTTTGCCTCCTCGCCTCACCCCTGTCTGGATGCCAGTAGCTTCTAGTCATGGAGCAGACAACAGTCACACACCAGTAAGTGTCTTTTTTGTCCCTACCAGTACACAGTGTTGTCACCACTGAGCACAATGGAATTACAGCGAACAACTCACTTTTATTTTCTAGCTTTTCTATGTTTCTTCTATGTCTCCATGATAAACGATAATACAATTAAACAGTAAAAATTTTGCTTTTGCACTCCTTCCTACTGAATTCCAAACTTATTTAGATTTTGCCTTCACTGCAGTTTGCTGTGATTAAAGTGCTGCTGAAGGCCTAAAACTGTTAAATGCAAGAATAAGTGCTGTATCACATACAGTGGAAGGATAATATTAGTAGGATACTAGTGTAATTGTGGTGGCATGCTGCTAAAATTTCAAGGAGGAGGCTACTGAGTATAAAACATGCTGCTTTAGGAAAATGGAATTAACTGTATGAATGAAGTTAATTAAATTACTGCTTACAGGAAAGCAAAAGAGATTAATTAGCTAATTTGAGACTATTTCTTTTAACATAAGCCTGCAGTTGAGTATCAGTGGCATGTTAAAGGCTTGACAAGCCATGGTCGATACATTCACCATGGCTATCTAAAGACAGCTTCATTAAAAATCTAATTTCAGACCGGGACTGTCAGTCCCCAAAGCCTCAGCATCAGCGTTTCAAGAGGAGGAAGTGGGGGGCTTCACCACAGGAAGTGAAGATAACTGGAGGTCAGACAATGTCCCCGCAGCGACAGACCCAGTACTTACGCAGCCCGGCCTCGGCGTCACCACGACAACCATCACCACCATCACACAGACGGGCGGAGGCTGGAGCACTGGCCTGTTTGACGTCTGTGGAGACAGGACTACATGTAATATGAAAACACATCCAGAAGCTGTATTCTCATAAGCACAGGGCTCTCACACTCCAATCAGAACTTCATGACTCTCTTATTCTTTGTATAATGTGTGTTATGTAAGAACCAACAAATCATGATTCATTCAATCCTAGTTTAGGGTTGCATCTGCCAGAAAAATCGAAATGGGATTTTTGTCTGTCACAAGCAAACACGCATTACTCACACACACAAACACACACACATTGTGCTACCCTCTGCCCATGCTTGCAGGTATTCTCGGGGCTTTGGTGCCGTGCTGTTTAGACCTGAGTTTAGCCCACCAGTATGGCGAGTGTCTGTGCATGCCTCTGCTGCCAGGATCCACTTTTGCCATGCGAGTTGGGATCAGGGAGCGGTACAAGATACGGGTGAGTGTGTGTATCCACTTGCAAAAACCCATTTGTCAATAGGATGTGAAATTTAGAGCGCCCTTGAACACACCAACAGGTAGACTTTCAGAAATATTTCCTGCTCATAATAACATTCCCACATATTCATAATGTACTTTCTCAAGCAAATTTTAAGACTGAACAGTAAGTTGAAAAACAGTGTTACCAGGAAACAAGATAATTCAAGAACATTTTCCAATTTGTGACTAAATGCCCTCATAGGTTAACTTTTAGTTTTGTGGGGGAATTTCTGTGTACATGTACCTCATTGTTCTGGATGTGTTCCTGCTGCGTTGTTGTGTCTGCACGTGTGCTTCTACTACGTGTGTTTGCATGCATGTGTGTGCCTGTCCGCATGTTTATCCACAGGGCAGTGTGTGTGAGGACTGGACCACAGTGTGTTGCTGTTACCCTCTGGCTGTATGTCAGATGATAAGAGAGATGAAGCGGAGGATGAAGACACAGACGTATCATGTGTCCACGGCCCTCGAATGCTCCTGAAGACACTCTGGACAGTAAATGAGGCCTGTCCTTTTACAATACAACAGGGGCTGGTGAGGGGCAACTGAGATTACTGGTATGGACAAAGAATCAATACTATAAGGTTTGAATGTACTTTTAAATGCCCCAGAGGATGCCTTGGACAATAAATCAAGCCTATCCTACAACATTCAAAGAAGACTAGAAAGGACAAACTTTGATTAATAGCACAAACAGCAAAAAGAATCGGAGCTGTAAGTGTGCCCAAACCTTAGGACTGCTTAGAGGTTGTTAGACTCTAACTATAACCTAGTGTTAAAGTGTTGGACCTGCTGTTAGAGAGGATATTATGTAACAATGTTCTCCTTTTCTTGCAGATGCAATAACTCAGTGACTACATTTTGAGTTGGGTGAAAAGCAGCTGGCAAAGACGCGCGCTCATTTGGTTTCAGTAACTGTCACTTTGAGCAAACAACAAACTAGTAGTAGAGTAGTAAGTAGATTTTTTAGTGATCTTAAACTGGAAACGGCCATACTCAAAATCATTAAACCCACTTTAATGCACGTAGGATATTGTTGAACATTTGATTGATTCCTTGAGGCATGATATCATTATTGATAGCTTTCTATAAAAGGTCAGTTCACCCAAATCCTGAAAAACAATTCTCAGTCACCACATGGTATCCAGGCATGCAGTCGGCTTTATTTTAGATATCAGCCTCAGAAACTTCAACCCAATATAGTGGAGGTGAATGGAAGTTTAAAAAACTAGAAGCAATGTCTCTTTCCAAAAACAATGTCCTTTTTGCTCTGGATATTCATTGAAGCTCGCTGACAGTTCATAGGGTCAATTTCTTCAATAGAAAGTGGTGCAAATGAAGTGACCCTTTCATTTTGTCTCGCATGCCAAAGGTCACCAGACACATTATCCTGTTCAGTCCCTCTCAGACATGAAGGGAAGATAAAGTGAGGAAAAGCTTTCTAGACCTTGAGGCACAGATTGTGCAATAGGGACATACCCGTAACTCAACGTTAGGGACAATATCTACAAATCAAAATGAAACATTTCATTTTCAACAACACATTTAAAACTAAATCCAAGTAAAGCGTCAGTGCTTTTGAGAGTTTTACTTATTTGTGTGGGATGAAACAATTGTGCAAGTCCATTCAGTATGCAGAACCACTTGTCTGATTACCCAACAGAGCACATTATAGCTCCGATTACAGTCAACAGTTCAAGTACAGTCTGATGATATTAAAGTTGTATTTCCATATTTCTGATATTCTTTTATTCTTTTCCTTGGTTCACCTCAGGCATTCAATCACATTATTAAACCTGTCCTGATTGCTGTGGTTCCCTAAACCTGAAATGCCAACCAGCAAGAACGGATGGAAAATGTTATTCATGCACAAAGCAGATGGGTCCTCAAAGGGCAAATATGTAATTTGTTAACTCTTACGGATGTGGTTCCCCAACAGGCAGCTGCTTCAGATGAAATGTGAAAAGAGTGAAAATGGGTTTGGCGTCAAAAAGGAAAGAGATGTGAATAATAAAACTGAAATATATTTTATGTACAGTACACTGCACATCCAAGTCGACATTTTTCTCTTATCTAAATATTATATCCTTGGTTTTTAGTATATCGGAAGTCCTCATCCTTAACCAACAGTGTTACTCAATTAAAGACTGATGAAGTATCAGAATGACTAAGGCCTTTTATATAAAGGTGATCCACATGCATCAGTGAGGACAATTATTTCAGATTATGGTCCTTGCATCATACAGTCAAACATGGTGGTGTGCGTGCCTATAAATGCTCCTAGCTTTGAAAGAGAAAAGACTTCTTTGCTGTGGATTATGGGGGATTTCACCTGCCAGTTTATGTCCCATTGTGGACATTTCTAATTCACAATGTACACAGAAGACCAAGAGCAGCCTGTGTCTTGCTGCCGTGTACCCACACACATCAAAGTAAACTTCAGCAAACAAGACAGCTTTTTGCAATTCACAAATTCCCAGCTGAAAAACATTTAAAAAATATGTTCATATTTTTGTAGACCAAAATAAAATATAGCATAATGACACAAAATGTAACCATGCTAATGAGTAAAACTACCCGGTATGCTTCAGTAGCTACAATCACTGCAATGTTAAAACAGTAGTTGTTGTTTACAAGACTGTGCAGTTCTCTGACTTCCTTTTCAGGCCTCACATATGTTGAAGTAGAAATGCATTCATGTTGTTTCCTGACTGCTGTAACGTAAGTTCCACATGGCCACAGTGGTAATAAGCGAAATCTGACTTATAGCTGCCCTGGGTGGATAAATCTTCCTGCGGCTCCACTGCTCTCTGCCTACTGGGGGTTGTTACTGAGCGCGATCTGCCTCGAGCTGAGCTGCCTTCAGGCACTGTGGTAACATCTCTCCTTCCCTGTGCAATGACCAAATGTTATGGCTTCAGCATCAGTAGCTCTAAATTGGGTTGGTAAATTGGAAATCGTTTTGCTTTGCAAATCAAATACACCCTACAAGTTTTCTACTTGCTCTTTCAAACTTTATATCTATATTTACTTTAATTTAGTTTAAATACATATAGACTTATAAGTTGCAGCTCTTTCCAAAGTACTGGCTGTTCTTTCAAGGCACATTTAACCACTGTCCAACAACTTTCCCAAGCCCCCATAGTCAATTTTCCCCATGACTTATAGCCAGTGTCAGCAAGCACCAAATTTTTAGTTTTAAAGGGTCAGTTCACGCAAACATGACACATTTACCATATCACCACACACACACACACACACACACAAACAGAGCCTGGCCTTACGTCATCTCTACCAGATACACTTCCCGGTCTCAACCATTAGGGGGCAGTGTTGCCCCAGATCTGGACCCCTGCTGTCAGTTAACTATTCCCATAGCTGCTCGGTGGGGTGAAATCAATCTTAAGTGTTGATCTGGAGTCAGTGTTGGGATTTCCACAGCAGTACTAGAGGTCAAGCTTTGGAACAGTGAAGCCCATCCTAAGTCAGCAGTCAGACAGGGACCATAAAACGTCTCTGCTGATGTTCCTTCCTGCTGTTTCAGCATTAAGACGACTATCCCCACGGATGCATCAGGTGTAGAGTGCAGTCTGCACAGCCCCTCAGGGAGATGTGTTTGCGTGTGTGGAAACGTGTGTGATATATATGCACATGCATCCAGAAAGGTTCTTCCCATGATTGTTCCCGTTGCGAACTGTTACTGGTACAGAGAAACCATTAGAAAACAGATAAAATACAAAACACAGCACTGGGAAAAATAGACCATAACCTCCCAAGGTGCGCACGTGACTGAATAACAACGAGCTAAGGGTGAAGTGTTTGTGCTCCCCCAAACTACACTGACATTTCTGAAATGTGTTTTAATGCATTCCACATCTCTCTCCCTTCCCCTTCTCCAACTCTCCATCAGCAGCTACGTCATCTCTGCCTCCTGCATGTGTTTTCTCTCGATTGTCTTTTTCATTCTTGCCCCCCCCGCCCCCCACCTCCCCCGTTCCTCACAATAATCTCATCTGTCCTCCTCCCGTCACCTTTCCTTCATTGTCCTCTTTTATTTATTTTTCTTCTTCTCTTCCTGACTCATGCCGGTGTGTTTTCGAAAAAAGAGAGGAGAGAGGGAAAGAGAGATGTGTGGAGAGACCTGCTAAGCTGGAGCAGTCGTCCCCCTGGTGATACTTCTATCCAGGACAACAAGCACCACCTGGGGTTTACATAACACACACTCACACACACACGCACACACACACACACACACACACCTACACACACGCACGAACACTTCCTCACACTCTCTCTTCATATCACTTTCTCTCTCATATTCTTTTGTTTCATCCTTGCCCTTCCTGTGTCTCTCTCTGTTTTTCGGGCTGTCTTTCTCTCACACATCATCATCATGGAGGGAAGGGCGACATTCAGCTGCTGGTTAGCCTGCAGCTAGAAGCCTTGGCAGTTTGTACAGCAGTCTGTGTGCTCTGCTACTGAGAGGAGTTGCCTTGTTTTTGGGTTGTGTGTGTGTGTGTGTGTGTGTGTGAGGATGGAAGCTTGGAATCTGTTGGCACCGCTCCGCTCCTCAGACTAAGCAGGCGGTTTTATAGATTTCTTTTCCGAAGACAGACAGGAGGAGAATTTCATTGTAGGAATGATTCGACTTCAAGAACCACATACACGGGGATTATAGTACTAGAGATTTGCCTGCTTTTGTAGTTTTCATTCCTCAGAAGAAATATATTCCTCTCTACTAAAGAATTTATCCTTAAATTCCTTGAATGACAAGAAAAGGGAGGATAATTCTTTCATTATATAAGCTGTGTGTCCTTTGAGGTCATTAAACAGCAGCAGTTGCCAGAACTAGAAAACACGGCAGATGCCTTTTTTTCCCCCGGCGTTAATCAAAATAAACAAATATGGGCTATGTTTACAGTTAGGTCATGGATCATACTGAATTATATGGTTGTTTTTTAGAAAAAGCAAGTCTAGAAACAATATATTACATATATTAATATTTGCAAATGAGTACTGGTCATTTGGGCACCTTATCCAGAGGTCAAAAATGGATTTGTACATCATAACTAAATGATAAAACAGTATATACATATATAATATATAACCAAGCAGAAACACCAAATGGAAAAAATTATCTAACTTCAAAGTAAAATTTCAATTAGAGGTACATGTCAACTTCAAAGGAGGCCTGATGTGACCACATTTATAAGTGAGCTGAAGCAATGTGAGGTAAGAAACAGAGGTCAAAAAGTATAAAAAAAGTATTAAAAACCTTTATAAAAAATGTAAACCATTGCATTTTCCAGCAGGTTTTCCACCAGAGAAGCCTCTCTGTTGAATGTCAAGAATGCCACTCATTTGTGTTTTAATGCCCCAAAGAAGGCAGCTGCCTTCCTGCATAGTTCTGCCAGGGTGCTGATTTATAAATGTCTTGCTCTTCTTGTAGGGGTGTAATTTTCCACCAGTTTTCTTTGAGCTTTGTTAGGATACGTGGAGTGGACTGAGGCGCAGACACAGACTTGCATGAATAATAAGAGGGTTTATTGTCAGGGAAGCAGGGAGTGGAAGTGGATGCAGCGGGGATGAAGCTGGTGTAGCTGAGAGCTGGAGACTGGAGATGGCTGAGGGGGAATGGCGAGAGCAGGCGAATGGAGAAGCTGGTGGCAGTGTGTCGTGGAGTGGACAAGCTGACGGTGGTCCAGGTTGTTAGCTGAGGATAAAATAAATATATATCTTTAACTCTAGAGTCAACACTGTCAAAATATACTAGAGACCCAAAGCGTTTAGCTACCCCAGTGGCTGACAAAATCATCTGGCAAAGAGAGGTGGATGAGCCAGAGTAAATAAACTGTGGGATGATGAACTTGATGGAAAATGCAATCAGCAGGGAACCAGGAGAGTCAGGGAAGGGATGCCACGATCACGTCAAACAGACCAGAGAGAGACAAATAGGAACTGGAGGGGAGGAGAACACAAGAACACAAGGGGGAAACTACAGGCATGGCTGTGGCTGTGACAAGCTTCTGTGGAGGTCCAATACAGAAACCCAAAATGCTCACAGTACCACTGCTTTTTGAATCTTCCTCTTGCAAACAACGTTTTGATATGAGCATGGATTATGAAATTATGGGTCCTTGGGCATGAATGCTTAAAAGGCCTCCTTCTACTACACCTGTGTGATCCCCTTTTTTGATTTCTCCCTGCAGACTTGGAGGACCCGTATTGGACCCATGAGCACTAGTCCTAATGTCCAACAGAAAACCTGAGGGGATAAACACTCCCTTTGAAGGTGTCATGATGGCTTATTTCTTGTGACTTCAAAGTGAATGTTAAGGTCATTCCTTCAGTTGCCAGAAGGACTTTTTGCTATTTCACTGTGCAATGAAAAATCAGTCACTTCACACAGTGACTCTTGCTTATCGGGGCCCCTTGACCTCTAGGGGCTCTACTCTGTGCCTGGTGCCATTTAGGAATCCATCCCTGAATGTGAGGGGCGCAAATCTGAGGCCATGAGCATTGAAAAACAGTAATATGATCTGATGAGTCATCTGTTCCGTACTTGACACATTTATATCTTCAGCACACTGTCTGCCAGCTGTGATGTGTCTGATTTTTCTGTATAATGGCTAGAGAAATTCAAATCACTTTAGAGAGCCAGGTAGATATTCGCACAGCTGATGATATCCCCCTACAAACACTGATAAACAATTTAAGTAAGGTTTAAAAAAAAAACAAACAAGAGATGTCAGGTGTCCATGCCTTCCCAGTCACCAGATGTAAACATAATTCCTATTTATATCTGTGAACTAGATTTTCTTCCTCCTTCATTCCTCAAAGACCAAAACATTTTGTCCTGTGAAGATGGTCCAGTATCCCACACACAGATGAGGATTTGTGTGATATAAAACCAAGTGGACTGAAGTTTTGCTCCAGGGAAATGCAGGCCCAACTCCTTCACACATCAAATATTTTTAAGGTTTTTTGGTTGGTCATTTTGGCTCATGGACATTATCTTTTTTAGAGGAATAGTTACGAATTTGCTCATACTGTGAGCTACAGAATGTGCTGTAACTATTCTTGATGAACAGTGGCAGTAACTTCCTGGATCTTTCCAAATAACAATAAATTCAAGATGACTAAAAAAATGGTTTGTTGCTCCACATAACACAGCACAGACTGGAAGAAGCTGTCGTTACTAACAAAACCTCAACATTGTCTCAGGGGATTTACTGCTCATTATCCACTCTATTTACTGCTGGCTGATGTGACATAGGATGGAAGATGGCATGCAGCTCTGACAGATGATGCTTCACTTTAAGCTCTCGGGCTTCTATCCTATAAGGTCTCTGTACAGTCAGTGGGCAGCAGTAGAAGACTGCTTTCTGGAAAAAGGCAAGTGTGCTGCATTGACTTGAATAAATAAGGGTTAGAAAACTGTGCCAGTCATCATGTAGGCGAAGACCTACACTATGTAAAGTGGCATTTTACTCAGCAGGCATGTCAACCTAGTGACTGTCTAAAATATCTACAGGGTTTTGTTGGATTTCATAATTCAAGCTGTAAAGTTATCTTAAAAGTAACCAAAAACTCCCGAAGCCCTCATTAACTTTGCATGTGATATATTTCCCTGATAAAATCAGTAATAATCTGCTAATATGATACTCAATTAAATTCAATTTCAATTCAAATTAGCTTTATTGGCATTAAAGATCAGAAATCTATATTGCCAAAGCTGTACAGATACAATTATTATTATTAACATTGGTCAATGATAAGTAATAAATATACAATAACATGCAAATATCAACAATTATATGAAACACAATATCTACGTATTTATGCACCTTTGGTTTTGCATAGGAAACAAACATGCTAATATTTAGTACACATTATCTGTTAGTTACATCATGATGGAGTCTTAGTTAATATTTCTGTTTTGGACTTTTCTAATACATAAATCATGAGACACAAAGATGTCGCCCACCATCTTCCCTTTTTCATACAAGCCATTTTCAACCTGTCAGTCCTGTCACATTAGTTTCCCTGTACTGTATGTCTTCCATACATCTTTTCATACAGATGAATCTAATATCATGTGACCTATAAGTGTGTGTACTGTAAGTGTGTGTGTGTTTGGGTGTGGGGGGTGCCTCATAGCTGTTATGACATGAAGGGTTGTTACGGGCTGGCATGTGTTGCATTATGCTTTTATCTCTAGGACACACGCGCTTCCACAGTCCTGCCATTGATGTAGGTGTTCTTTCATCTGGCACCTCAAAAGTGTGTGTGCGCATGTGTGTGTGTGTGTGTGCATGTTACTACATGTCAAAAGGCTGCAGTGCCTTAGCAAGTGGAAAAATGTGTAGGTGTGCACTGCAAAAGCAGTTGCAATGGTGCAGAGAGGAACAGAGAGTGAGTGTGAGCACAAATGATGCAAAGTCTTTGGGATTCATCTTCTACCATCCTTCTCTGCACTCCCTCCCTCCTTCCTTCCTTCCTTCCTTCCCCGTGCTAGACTTGTGTAGCAGCTTCAAATGTGGTCCAGAGACTTTTCTCATCTTAACTTCAAACATATCAGATGCAGAACACGAATGATTAAACTATAAAAGCCTCTGACTCATGCATGTTTATATATATATGTGTGTGTGTGTGTGTATGTGGGTGTGTGTGTTGTTTTGGTGATGTATAGTGTTCCTTCTGCAAATAACTGGCCCATATGACACAAACAGATAATTGTCCTTCTGTCAGTCACATTGTATGTCACTCTGGATTTGGTGTTCTAATTTTTTCTACCCTGTCAGTCTGAACAGCCAGTGGGGAATAGTTCAGCATTTGGGGATGTATGGTTATTCACTGTCTGGCTGAGAGGTATATGAGAAAAATTGATGCCACCCTCTTGCCTGTGGAGGTGATTAGCCTAGCTTAGCATAAAGACTGGAAGGAAGGGGAAACATGAAATGAGAAGACCGGTTCTTTTAAGTAACTTGGCTTGTTTCGTTTGCCCGCAGCTGGCAAACAAACTGGCAAACCAAAGTTAACCTGGCTCTCATGCATGAGGGCGCATGCACCATTCAGAAGAAGTATTTTGGATTCACTTCTGTTTGCGAATTGAGGTAACTTGTTACTCTTCAGTTTGACATTTTGAGAAATACGCTTATTCACTTTCTGGTGGACCATTAGAAGATTGAGACCACTCTCATATTTGTCCGTTAGATTTGAAGCTACAGACAGTAGCTGCCTGTCAGCACCTCTAAATCTCACTAATCAACACGTTATATCTTCTTTTCTCTTCACGGTCAAACTACATGACTGCAGAAAACCTCCATCCTAAATCATTTTGTAAATTACTGAGTTAAGTCACCCTTTCAGAGCCTTTTTTCTGAAAAATAAAATAATTATTTTTTCTGAAAAATAACTCTTGTAAGGCTAGAAAAAAAGATCCTTCTTAAGACAGATGTTTTTTGTGGTGTTAATGGAATTTTCAAATCAAAAGCTGCACACACAGTAGATGAAGTTTCCCAATGAGAGCCCTAGTTTTTGTGGAAGAAATTGATTTTATTACTTTTCATCACTGTTATTATTAGATTGGTAGTGGATTTATTTATTCCTTAATCAGCCTCTGGTGGCCTGTCAAGGCAATTCTACATTAACCTGAACATTCACCTGTGGTGGTTTCTGCTTGTGGCTCATGATTGTTAGCTGGTGCAGGACTTTGTTTCAAGACAGTTTTTAAAGATCTAATTACATACAGCATGCTTTGCAAAATGATGAGGGGAAGTGGAACTAGACAATGGCAGTGTGTGCATGCACATAATAATTTGATTATGCCCTATAATCAGAGCAAGGCATTAGCCCAATTAGGGTGTTTGCATGGGTTGACTGTTCCATTAATAGTCTTGTTTCCATGCTACAGACTGTAATTAATGTCTGAAGACTCGTCCTCCATGTAATGTTAAAATGTCAAAAAACCTAATGTTTCTCCCATGATGCCACAGTAGTATAACCTTGTGGCTACATTAATGAATATTGCAATATTGCGCTGATGGTTTTAACAGTAGCTTATATATATATATATGGGAACATGTACAAAGATGCATTTTCAGAGAGAGACCACCATTTGTTAAATTTCAGATAACACAAGTGGGAGCACAGGATGTTGTAGTCTTGAGAGTGCTCATAAATTATAAAACAATGTAAGGGACGGAGTGAGCTATCCTAGCAAACAGAACATCTTGTGCATGGCATAAAATGTAGTTAAAACTCTGTGAGCCAAATTTGATTGCCTTTTCATTAACAAATTAAAAAATAATCTGAATATCCTTTCAGATGTTTGTTTTACTTGAGTGTTGACAGTCAATGTTCAAACGACCATTCAACCATTGTTTTATATTTGGTGATTTTTGCAATCAAATATTCATACAGTGATGAAACCCGATTCACTGCTTTTTCGAGGATTTTCTAAAAATTACTGCAAGATCAAGCTGCAGGCTGCCTTTTCTATGTTTTTCAGAATAAGGTCCTTGTTTGTTGATTTGAATTTCCTCTGGGACAATAACTGGAACATTAGTCAATCTGCTTCCATGTCCAAAACATCAAATGAATTAGCAACAAATAAAGTGGTTATGCATTTTTATACACACACAGATCCCTCTGACACAAACAAACACACACACACACATACACACAAAGAAGAAATGTGCATGGTGCCAAATGCACTACATTTCAGAAGAATAAAGAATAGAATAAAACATCAAAACAACAAGTAGCTCTGTGGAGCTCATTAAGACACACACACACACACACACACACACACACACACACACACACACACACAAAGACAGATGGACCATGGCTTCATTCAAAGACTTTCAACAATAAACTAAATGTCAGAAGCCCCTCTTCCATGACAGGTGTGGCTGTTTTGTCTTTCCAAACTGAATCTTTTCTTAGTAAACAAATAAACTCCACGTAAATTCACCCAAATTTATCCAAGCATCTGAAATATCCTGTCTGTCTGCGCATCATTAATCTGCTTTATTATACAGTTATTTTTTTTTACAATCGCTAACACATTTTTCTTTACTGAGTCTTCTGGTATAAGACTTAGTTTAGTTAAAAATAAAATTATAAAAAGAGAGAGAGACAGATGAAAAGTACAGTATGAGGATGTGGAAATGTATTTCACAATTAATTATACCAATATTAATTGCATTGCCAATCAACATTAGCTAAGAAAATACAACATTTGCCACACATTAATTTTGTTGGTTGAACAGATACAGATACAGATAAAGATGTCTCTGTGCGCCTCTACTAGGTTTAATGAAATGTGGATTATTGTAAAAACAAAAACAAGAAAAAAAACAGTACATCTCAAACCAAGGAACTGTTTGAGAATCTGTCATTGAATTACATCACACCTGCCGACTGGCTCAAGCGAAAACATTCAACTGCCTATTTGTGTGGGGTTGAATTTTTTCCTTGCCACCTACTCACACTCATACACTGATTAGTCCTTGAAAAAGATCAAATGTGTGTGTGTTTGTGAGAGAGAGTTTTACAGGGGGAGAAAGTTGAAAGATGAAAGCTGGTTTCCATTATTCAGCATGATAGCAGGATACTAGCACTCGCCAGTAAGTGGATTACCTTATCACAGACTTCTAGATGAGTGTGTGTGTGTGCTTGTCACAGTTGTCACTTAGAGATATGACCAGAAAATATTCCTTACAGGTTGGTGGGTTAGTATAAGCTGCTCCTATTCACCTGTCCCTATCTCTCACTCTTCTCTCTCAACCAACGTGCCTCAAAATATTTATAAATCATATACTGTGAGGTAGTTACAGTGACTTGGTTCACCGGTTCAGTTGGCAGTTTCAGTGAAAACTCACAATGAGGTCTGTCGATTATCCAGATAAATCAATGCTGTGAGCACCACGATGAGGTTCCATTCAACTTTGTTGTATTCGAGTGGAAGCAGAAATATCAGGGACAAATACCTCAAAGCTTGGCCAGATAAATCCCACACTATCCGCATGGCTTTAACACCAGGGTGTGACAAAATTAGGCATTTCTCATTTCCAACTGGTCTTTCATTTTTTCAAACCCTTGTTACTAAGCTTGTGCTCATGAACTCTAAATATCATATTAAAAAAACAGTAAATGAGGAGTATAAATGTTACACATAAGTAATCAACTGTTGTCTTTTACACATTCACTCAGTGATCCTAATCACTGTGTCAATATTAAAGTTCCAAGTATGCACATTCAAAACATAGTGTTTGTCACTGTCTCTGATTTATTTTACATTCAAAATGTCATTGTAAGTCTTTTTGATTGGTAGATCAGGGTGCACAGAGATTGGAGGATCAGCAAAGACATCACAGATGGCGGGGTCTGACTCCTTATTAGTCACTGATGCAGCACACCTGGGGGATTTAAGGACTGGAGCATTGGAGATGTTGTGCCATGCAAAGACGCTTCTGCATGGGTGAATTGTTTAATTTGTTGTTTTGGACTGTGTAACTATTTATGACTTTTCCACCCACCTTTTAGCTATAAATGAAAACTGAACTGCCTACACTGAGAGTAAAGTGGGATGCTCAAAACCTGAAGAGACCTTCAAAATCTCTTGAAGTAGCATAATGTTTCACTGCATATCAGAATAATTGCAGGTAATAAATCACCTCAGTACCTTGAATGATCATGCCATGCCAGTGGCTCTGTGAGGTTACATTTAGGGTCACAATTGTGACTCTAATGCAAGGGGTCTATGTGTTAGTTTAATGTGGTCTAATGTGGCGCAAAGACAGCTGATTTTATTGTATCCGTTCTACCCCAGTGCAAGATGGTGCAAGTTTAGACTTTCTCTCTTTAATGGAAAACTTTCAAGAAATGATTTGACTTGTCTTGATTTGACACACCTTGTCAATCTGAGAACGTTAAAACAAATACTAAAGATAATGTGTGACTACTGAGGCCCTGATCTCTCTGTGTGAGACATCTAATCAAAACATAGTCTCCAGAGTGTGAACAAGTATGGGAGGTTATAAATAAACCAGAACCCAACTGCCTGTCTTTCTTCAAACACAGCCCAGGCTGGGATCAAGCAACCGTGTCCAATCTAGAGTGCCTGGGCGATGCAAACATCTTTTGAGGATGACATGTCAGTCAAACGAACAGGAAAACAATGTAGAGCGATGAGGCATGGAGGAGGCCGACTGGTTGAGGTGTCATTCCTTGCACAGAGGATACACAAGCATATAGAAGACACACGGAGAACTACTTTATTAATCCCCTTGGGGAAATTCATTTATTCATACACAAGTAATGTACATGCCCACACGCAGATAAATGGACACAAAGTAAATAATTTCACCCACAACGGATAACTCAACTCATACATGTGTGCCATACCTCACACAACAAGTGAAAAGAATGACGATTCACTACAGGGGTGCTGACAAAAGTAGCCTCTGATAGAACACAGAATCTGAGGGAAAGGGAGGGTGGGAAAACATAGACAAATACATAGAGAGACTAAAGAATAAATCAGACAGACAAGCAAAGAAGTGAACACCCTTCAAGAGAGACTGACTGTGAGATATTGTTGCCACAGTGAGAGAGAGGGAGTGAGGTACACGGTGGCAACAGGGATTCAACACTGTTTTGACTCCCACTTTCAGGGACACCAGCAAACATCAGTGTGTCAGTGGCAACAGCAGGATGGGAGCAGTATGTATATGTGTTGTCCATGCATATGTATGGCTGCGTTACACTGCATTGTGCCATCTAAGCAAGCTTTCATGGCAAAGTTGTCTCTGGTCGAGGTGAGTCTGGCCCCAATGCAAGCCCTGCAGAAAACCGGAAAATAAATGACAGGCTCCATCTCTCAGCCAACGCCTACATCAGTCATCCTTTCATCAGTACAGCTGAGAGTACAAGGATAGAAAGAGACAAAGCAAAGGACAGAAAAGTGACAGGGCACCAAAGGAATACACAGGAAGAAAGACTGTGATAAAAATAGCAAGACAGAAACAGATAGAGACAAAGACCGACAGACAAATAATCATGTTAAAGAGCGATGAGACAGAAAAGGAAAATGAAGCCACCAATGTGCTCTACATCCTCCTCTCAGAGTTTCATTGACAGTCTGAAGGGGGAAAAAAGTTGACATTTTCAAAGTTGACATCTGGTGGAGCAGTGTGTATAAAGGAATGAGCAGGCAAGGATCGCAAAGAAAGAAGACAAGGAGAGAGGCACAGAGGTAGAGAAACAGAGACTCGGTATTAAATCAAATACAGGAAAAACAAATGACAGCCAAAGAGTATGGAGCTCCTCAGATCTCACACTTGACAGACAGGAATGAGAGAACACTGGGATATTAGTGTATTTAAAGCATTGATATGTTCACATTGTTGAGCTCAATTCCTCTGCCTCCCTCTGCCTCCCAGTGATAAAACAGTACCTTTACTACTACCTTTTGGCAAATCTGTTTTTACTGTTTCTTGTGTTTCTAACTCTACGCAGTGCCTTTAAGAGTTTCTTCCTTCTCCCAATTTGTCTCTAATCACAACTGGGGTTTATGCTCCGATAAAGAATAACTAGGTTTGAACAAAGTACCTGTCTTAAGAGAAGTTCTGGTTTGGTACCAGAGTGTGTTGACCTTTAAGCATCAAGCATCAGCAGATGCACTGCTGTATGAGACAAGTGTTTATGAACCTCTGTGATTAGCAACATGCTGCCAACATTGTACTTTTAAAAAAGCAAGTATGGAAAGGAGAAAATATTACATTACTGTTTCAATGTAGATAGGGGATAGGGGTACTTGATTATTGTTTTAAGACAGACTTAAACAATTGCATACCTACACTTTATACTTGTGGTTGTGAATGAATTTGCTCCATTCTTGTTTTAAGCATCACCAGGTGTTGCACTGATGTATACATTTCAAATTTGAAACAAATAAAGTTTAGACTATAAGTTAAGACTTTTTTTGTTCCCGCCCATATTTTTTCCAAAAGCCACCACAGATGTACATAATAACACACACATTGGTATGTCTGGCCTTGCAAGACTGCACCACCTGCTGCACTGTCCATGGCAAATGTAGCTGAATGGAGAAAATGTGGCAAGAAAAGGGTTTGCGGTCTATTTTCCACTGGAGACAACCATGCCAGAATTATGGATTTTGCCCTGGTACAGCAAGGCATTTTAGACTAATGCTTCCATGAAATGCCCTATGCTGTAATTTATTACAAAGACACCACCTTTTCCCCTTACTATGCCGTTGTAATAGCAAGCTTAGAGAGATATCCACAGATGGTGGGTGGAGAATAAGAAATGGAGTTGAAGAAAGGTCAAGGAATTAGATAAATGGGAGGAAGGGATGGAATGAAAGGCAGATAGTATGATAAAATAAGAGTAAAGGATGGAACAAAATCTTTTCTTGACACTATTTAACATCTAATGTTTACATTTACATGTTGGTGAGGCAGAGATAACCATCTAGTGATGTCCCAGCACTTTTAAATGGTAGCAGCAGAATTACAAAAGCATTAATTGATACCATCACTCGCTATTTTGAGAAAAGTAGTGTTAACACCAGAAGATGTGGACCGGCTAATTGCTTAATCAGTGATTCAAATACACAGGAATCTGCAAGCTAATGATGGCCCTGCTTGGATGTTGAAATGAACAGCACACCAAAGGTCATTCAAATGAGCACACCTGCGAACGGAAAAAAGAAATCAATAACTTCAAATACTGCCTTTCAAAACAGCTGTCCTTGAGCATCCTTATCTACCTTCTTTCCGCCTGAACATGATCACATCCCTGCAGCAGTTTAACCCTGATTAGCCCTTTTAAAGGGGAATCTGAGTAGATATCGCTGGCTAAAATAAGGCTGCTGTGTCTATGGGGAAAGTCAGATGGCAATGTCTTAGTCTATGCTTTTTTGGGGTGTGTGATGCATATAAAGCATGATCATACATGTGCTTCTATGATGGAGTTTTCTTCCTACAATTACAGCTGCTTATGTGTTCTTTTTTCTGTTATTTCTTCAAACAAAATGTAAAACAGAGGTTATCCCACAAGAATTGATTCAAGTCATGTCAGAGTGTGGAAGAGTTATTTTCTGCATGGCAATTTTCTTTTATTCAGTAACAAATGCACTGAGCCCATTGGGCTTTATTGCAATATTCTGTACTGCATCCAGTACCACATACCAATTTATTTACCTGAAATTCAATTCTTACACTACAGTGAGGTATTTTCTGTTTTTAATAGGACAGTAAGAAAAAAAGTAAGAAAATATAGTAGAATATATGGGGGAAAAAAAGTTTTGGTGACATGGCAAGGTGAGGGTGCAATTCATTTCAGCAGCCAAGGTCAAGAATATGACAAATTTTGGTGCAGAAACCTGTTTGTGGATAATGGCATAATCCATCACCTTTGGTCTTAAACTCTCTGATATACAGGACCATATCTTGGGAATAGTTTGGATGAAATAAGCATCCAGACACAATCAGAATATAAAGCTTTTTTACAAAACACTGAGCCAGTTTTCTCACGGTGCTGGAGACAAACGTAGAAAATATATTTAGGCTACATAAGAAGTCTTTACTATACCGTAAAAATACCTTTATTGCAGCTCACTTGCTTTTTTTACTTTGCAACATAATATTCATTGCTTTTGATAATGGAGAAAAATCCAATATTGTGGTATTGCTGGTAAAGCCCAGAAATTACATAGTAAATTCTGTTGTACTTAGGGATCAATAAAATACAAACACCTACAAAAATGTAGATTTAAGGGAAAGGACGGAGTTATGAAAGTAGAAATAAATTACAGATACAGATTCAGACACAGTAATGCTGCTTTTTGAGTAACAAAACACGTGTGTGAAACATGCACTACTGTTATCAAGAGCAACGTTTCTTACCTTCCTTTTGTTTCTCAAAATTTTATTCATGAATCTTCTGCAAGCTCGAAGTTGTGGTGTACGGGAATGTTTTTAATCAATCTCAGAATATTCACTCTCCTTTTGGCCTTTGTTTGGTCTCTAATTACCTAGAAATTTGCATTTATTTTATCAACATTTACTATGGCAATCAAAATAAGGAGGCCAGTTAGGTATAGTCTTAAAAACGACAGTATGATGTCCAGTTGCTGCTTTGTGATGTCACGATTTAATTCAGAATTGATTCTTGATTCAAAATGGATTTTTCATTCAATAAACAGAAAAGGGGGCATTGCATTGCATTAGTATCCAGTTTACTGCTTATATTTGTACTGTCTTATTATTAGCTTGTCAGTCATCTGTAAAGTGCTTTAAGTGATGGAATGATGTTGATTGATTAGCATTTCGCGTAAATCAACACATTGCCTAAGAGCTCCTGTAGACCTGAGATTTGACTGTAATTATTATTTATTAACTGTTTGTTGGCTCTTTCCTGGTTGACTTATCTAGACTTTAAAATCTACTCATGTTAATGTTTAAATGAGACACATCCTTATCTTTTATGGCAATGTTTCGCTGTCAAAATTCTAAAAATAAAAATAAATAAAATAAAAATAAAAGATTAATATGGATGGGACAGTGAATAAGTAGTGGATTTGAACATTCACTACAAATCACTGCCTGGTCGTGGCGGCAAGACGAATCAGTCATGACTTTGCTACCTTCTTTGTTTTCTTGCCTTTCTGATTGGAGGCCTGTACCTTCTGGGGGTGTTTCGACAGCCGCGGCCGAGAGAACCTCCTCTGGATAAAGGGCTCTTCCCCTGGCTTGGTTTTGTCACCTATATTGTAATTAAAAAAGGGGAGCTCCAGGAGGTTTCTTACAAGAGTCTGGTGCTGGTTGCACAAAACAAACAGATCTGCCGTGCAAAATTGTGGCTTGACAGTGACATCGTCACTCCAATTACAGACAGCAGATGGAACAGGTACCTGCACCCTCCCGATGGCTGTAAAGAGAGCCATCGGGGTAAATGAAACACTGTCAGTATAAACGGTTAGCTGTTGTGGATGACAGATGCTAGGAAGAGTCACTCATTAATCCTTATTCTGCCTCACTGGCATTAACACTAGAATCGGAATGAAAGTGTACATTTCTTTTTTTGTGACCAGTTGGTTGTAGAACGTTGAAAAAAACATAGGAAGTTGAGGGTTTGCGTGATTTTTGGAGGGGTTTATGTCGGTGTGCCTTAACAAAATAATGTGACGAAAATATGACAACACAGGTGTGCTGCGCTGTCAACCTGCTTCGAGCAGATTCCACAGTATGTGGTCGACGTTCCACCAAGATTGCAGAGGCACGCGGAGAATGTGCCATTGCTGATCTAATGACACACTCTCTTCGTGCCTCTCCTCCCTCAAAAATAGAGCCCATTATGTTTATTTTTGGAACATGTTGTGTTGATTCGACAGCATTGTAATTTTTGTGGTTGTGTAATGGATTACATTATATTAACATTATAATTGTTTATACCTTTTTTCCACCTCCAATTTCATTAATGGTCAGAAATCTTAATCGGATCTCAATCAGATCTCAATCGGATTGTGGGCACTGGAGACACATATTAATATCAGGTGTAAATGTAATCAGATTAAATCGTATCTAGACACAATCAAGGTATGAGATGCATTTTAATCCAAGGTGTAAAGGGGAGTCTCTTTTCTGTGTACTCTATACTTGTTTATGAGACAATGAATATTTATTTTATTGTCTCATAAACAATAAATCAAATGCCCCTGGACCAGTTTGATGAATCACATCATATTATGAGGAATTTCCACCTACTGATTCATCCGATGTGAAAGAAACGGTTGTGCAACTTTTATTTAGTTGTTGCCCAGAGAAAACGTAGTGATATTGACCCTTCGGTTTAGACAACGCAACTGGTCTTCCCAGTGAGCTAAACTGATTAACAATTAGAATATAAATCAATCCATGTATGTGAAACTTTGACTTTGATAAAGAATGACCAATAAATGTGATCTAATTATAATCTAATCTGATCTAATAATCAGTCTAAAAACTGTAGAGAAGTGTAATGGGACAGCAGATGGGCCAAATTAAACAAGCAACCACTGTAAATGATATTGAAAATCAGTGGTTGAGTATGACTTCTGCTGCTTTCTTTTCCCATTACGACATGTCAGAGAAAAACAGCATACGTTGTCGTGCACATATTAAACTCCTGCCCTGCCAGTCTTCTGTTGTGCTAAAAGTTGGTGGCCTGTAACTGACAGAAACAATATGCTCTGATGACGAAATTCATGCAAATTGAGATAATCTGGTTAAGGTGATATTTGTTGGCTGCAATAATCAGAATATTGCCTCAGTCTGATTAGACTGCATGTCAGCGTGGTTTCAGACTCACAAATCTCATACACTTGACAAGGTAACGGTCAAACCCTGCAGATTATGACAATTAGTTTGAACACAGGGCTGATTACATTTTTTAGGACCCAGGGACAAATATTTCTCTCTTGGTCCTTCCTCCATATCCTTCTGCCTCATTATTTAACCATCCCTGCCCTAATTTCGTCACCACTTTGCCGCTTCTCCCCCCTCCCTGCCTATTCTGTCACTAATGCTCTGTGTCATACTCCCTCCGTGCTCAGTAATCAAGCCGACAGCCGTGTGCAATTGAAGCTCCTTGTGTTAGAGAGGGGTTGGTGCAATACTCAGCCTTGGCCCAGGAAGCCCCAGCTTTGTAAGGGGAAGACTCAATGCATCAAATAAATCGGATGTCTAAGTCAGAAAAAAAGCAGCATGGTTGTGTGTTTCTAATAACTGACAAAAAAAAAAAAAGAGTAGGAACAGACTGAGTAAGGAAGGGAGGAGAAAGAGAGGAAACCTGGGGGATGAGACAGTGTGACAGGCAAATCGGGTTTAGAGGGAGGAGAAGAGAGAAAGATCAGGGAATGAAGGGGGGAGGAGAGCAGAAGTGGAGGTCAGGGTGGGGGAGGAGGTGTGGAGCGGAAAAGAGTTAAGAGACAACCTCATCTGCCATGCTGTTACTTGAGTGTGTTCAGCTCTGTTCTGTCAAAATGTATCAGTGGATGGGAAAGATGATAAATGGCAGCTCTTTGCTACAGTGCATACTATGTATTTAAGAAGAGTGTCAGGAAGCATAAACAAAAGAGCAGGTGTCAGTTCCAACTCACATCCTTAGCAACCCAGGCTCCAAAAAAACAGGTACGTTGTTATTTAAGTAATATAACTTAGTCTTTAAAATATTAAACTCCTGCTTACTAGTGTTTATTGATATGCCCTCAACAACATTAACTCCTCCTTATATTTACTAATTTGATTGATTTATGATTGAGCTTCAGTATCCAGTGCATCTGTTGGAGCGCAACACGCCACAGCAGAGACTGAGAATGTAGCACAGAACACACCAGTCTGTGCTTGTACAGTCTTGGGTCAGGGCCTAGTTTAAACTTGTAGTGAGACATTAATGGTTAAAGGTTTATAGTTTTCCTGGTAAGAAGCCAGCGTTTGTTTATGTTAAACCAACACTGCATAATAGATTTTTTACCAGTGGCAGAGCCAGAAAATTGCATCCTTTGCTGACTGTGTGTGAAAATTTTGTTGCAGAATCATCTATAGTTCAAAGTATTGTTTTTTATTGATGAAAGTAACTTGACTATGAATATTTATGCAAAACTGAAATACTAGTTAATACTGTTGTAGACCTTACTACATGCATGGTAGCAGTTAAAATGTAGTAGTGAGCTATTTTTTGTGATCTGATGTTTCATTGTTTTATTTTTACATTGTCAGTATGCTCTCAACAGGGAAGCAGTAGCTTTTTAATTGTTGTTGCACCAATTTATTTTTGGCACGCCACGACTTGCTTCACCTTAGCTGCTGTTTCATTGTTGTAGGTCTTTCTGAATGATTTTATTCAAATGTTCCTTTGTGCGTGTGCATTTGTGCGTGTGTGGTGATATCTCGTTTTTGGGCTTATGTACAGGATTCTGGACGAGATGGACAGGCTAAGTAGACAGAATGTGCAAGCAGACAACAAAGCCAACCAAGAGATGGTAAGCTGCTTTTTGTTTTGCAGAAAAAAACATTAGCAACATGAACAGGAAAAAAGGCACACACACACAGTCTCACCCTCACTCTCTCTCTATCTCTCTCTCTCGACTTACACGAAGTGTATAAAATATAGCAAACTGCTTGCCTCAATGCTTTGTCGCTCTTCTAACCAGTCAAGCATTGTGGTTCAGGTGTGTTTCTCTCTCTCTTGCCTCTTCTTGGATGTGTCAGGATCAGGAAATGTGTCTCATACGTACAGTTTTTAATTACTGACATACATGTTAACAGGAATCACGAACAATTTATATTTTTATATAATCAATATTAGATAAAAAATGTGATACCCATGGTGTTTTTTTGTGTATTATGTTGCATTTTGTAAGAGGATTATGAAGGTTAAGTAAGGTTTCCTGGGGAGGTAGAAACTGAAAAAACCTGCAGTGATAAGATTCAGTAGCTTCTGCTACAGTATAATAAATATGAGGTGATGCTTGTTTTTTTGTCATTTCTCTGGCATAATCCCATTGTGCATGCTCATGTTATTATAAACGTACAGTGATATCCCTCTAAAGGTCATCAGTGGATTAGTTTGGAACCTATAATAGCCAATGGGATGTAAACACAGCAGAGAGGAGAGGAAGAACAGTATTCAGACTGTATTTTCTTCTCAGACTGCTTTTGCTACAATTTCTTGTGGTGGACTTAAATGTAGCAAATTAAATTAAATTAAAAAAAAAAAAAAAAAATCTTGCATGCAGATGCACAAATTCTCAATCTTGTATAAAATAAATAAATAAATATTCTCCCCACACGCGCTGTCTTTTATTCATCTCTTATGTTTTCCTGAAAATAAGATCTCTGAGCAGCGCGTCTGCAGAGAGAGCACTATGAGTTCTCCCTAAGATGAATAATGGAAATCTATGACAGGTTGAAGCACTGCGTTGACAGAATACACTGAGCGCAGAGCCCCAGCCACAGGCTGTCATCTACACCATTATTAGACCAATTATAATGCTGGATGGGAAACGGGAAAAAAGAGATTGGGAAAAACAGTGAGGGTGAAAAACAAACGTGACACCTCAGGGAATTCAATTGAAAAAATTACATAATCACAAAGTACATTTCCAGAACTTTTGAGACTTGTTATGGAGGGTAATGCATGTCAATAGAGAGCAGCATCTGCAAAAGGTATGTAGAGTTAATTAGGTTATTTAATTTCTGACATTTGATTTCCCATTCATTGTGTAACACTTCCTCTTACATGGATCTGTTCCTCGGGAGCCAGCTGCACCAGCTGTTCATTGAAACTTAGCCTACTTATAAAGTTTTTTGTGCAAAATGTCCTCTTTTTCTTTACCCGAACATTGTTTTCTTGCAGAGCTCTGGTACAGGGATAGTAACAAAGGGAGAGAGTATTTTACTAAAAACACATAACTTTGGAACATACCTGTTTGATTTGACTAACTCAGACTGAAGCCTTATATAAGGCTGGTGCAGCCCAATCCAGATGTGGAACACTCTGTTTGAAACAGAATGACTTCTGTCAATGTTCAAATGTTAAGCTCCTACTGAATTTATTAAACAAGCTAAATCAAATGCTCCTGGAGAAATTTAGTGAAAGCACAAAGAATGAGGGCTCTTTGCAAGCCTCTGTTCAGTACAGAACACTTCACACATGGCTGTGGGTTTTCTCACCAGCTGCCATGATGATAATATCTATACTAGGAGACAAACAAGACATACAAATATAAAATGTCATCCATTAATGTACATCATGACAAAATAAAAATAGTGTTTCTCCTCTATATATATAAAAAACAACAAGTATTGACACCATTATATCAAAATATTTTCAAATGCAGATATCTGTTTTGGTATGTCAATCTATGCATTTGGTGCATTTTAATCCTTATCTTTTTGTTGGCAGGCATTGTGTTTATATTGGATTAAAGATTGTCTGTTTACTTGATTTCACTCCAGAGTAAACTCCCTCTTCCCCGAGTGACATCTGCCACGGCCGTTTTTCTCTTTGCAATGCAGCCAGACCCTCTTGAAATGAGGGCCCTCTCTAAAGCCAAGGAAACCATTAGTTAGAGATTGAGGCAGCCAAATGCTGCCTCAATCTCCTTTGCTACTTTAGTTATTTTTGGAAACCAACAACTCAACAACAAAATTCTGGTATGAGGCATAAATAAAAGCAACCAAAAACCCACTGACATTCAACTGAAAATCAAATATTCTAGTTTCTGAAAAAAAAAAAAAAAAAAAACATTAAGATTGTATCTCTATCGTCTTGCCATCAGCTCGACGAATTTTACGTGCCTGGCCATTTCCTCCCCTGCTGCAGACATGTCGAGACTTGCAGCTCAATCAGCTCAGGTTGCTATGAGGATCAATATTGTTAGTTAGTTATCAGCCAAAAAGTTATCAACCCACTGGGATTTTTCCCAATCCGCTATTGGGTTTCTCCCTGTATACAGCTAATCTGAGTTCTTTTCTTATTTGGTGGACAGGTTTTCCAGCAAAGTAATCTGATTAGCCAGATTATCACATTGAAGTGATAAAGCACAGGTGTTCACGGTATTTTTCGTCAACATGTTCAGTTGATACTAGAAGATTGCAGTCTTAGACACAGTATTAACTGCCGGAGCATTGTGAGAATTCAGGCAGAGCACTGAAGCTGTGCACGCTATCAGCTGACCAGTCAACTACCCCCATGATGACCAATGACAAATTACTCTCAAACAAGTAAATAAGGTGGCTTTTAAAAGCTCCTATTCTCTCCTCTAATCATTTCTACATTCATTATTCTTCTGTCTTTTTGGTAACTGTGGAGCACTTTGTCCTGATTTTGAAAAGTGCTGTATAACTAAAGTTTGATTTTATATATTAAATCAAGTTTTACTTTATTTATAGTTTTTTAGTTTGTTATTTGCATACTTTTATGCAAATGTTTATTTGTGTGTCTGTGGGGATTCTGAATATTGCTGTTGTTTTATTATGCTCCTGGATACATGTAGAGTCCTACTCAGACAATCATGAGTGGGACTGTTGTTACAGCAAATACCCCAGTTTCCTTGATTTAAAACTTTTTTTGAAGTATAATAACAAAGGAATAGATTCAATAAGACTGCAGGGTCTTGCAAGTAATGTCCTCTGCACTGATCTAGTTTTTCAAATATTTAAATAGAGTTTTGACTCTGCCTAAATTTACTGCCTGATTAAATTTGAACTATCTAAGTAGTTTAAGGGATATGTCAATTCAGAGATACTTCACTGCATCTTTACATTGCTTTCAAAAAATGTCCAGTCTGTCACAACCCAAGTCATTGGTCTACAGAAGTAGTGTGACACTATAATTCCCAGGTTCCACAATGATGAATTACACATTTGTCTGTGACATCCTTTATTATGCTAATAAGACAGGTTTTCCTATCTGAAGTTTGCCTCGTACATTTTGACATGACAAGTGCACAGTGGCTGTCGTTTGGATAGAACAACTCCCTTCTTATTCCTGTTTGGAAATTAAGCGTTTCATTTGCTCAGTTGTCATGGAGATGGTTCAGTCGTCGTCAGGTGACCAAGTCAATTCGAGTTCATCCAGTGTCATGTTGTTTCACCGACGTAGTACTCCCCACAGCTGTCGCACGTGATGTCATACAAAACTCCCACTAGGTGGTAACTATAGGCTGTCTGCAGGGTGTAACAGCAGAGATATTAAGGTGTTGAATGGTTTTTGATACATACTGATTTCTTGTCACTTTAGGACTCCAGCTGGATGTTCTGACAGCCCAGCCGTGTAATAGAGTCCTACTTGCATGCTTTTGGTGGGGTTGGGGTGGGATTCTCATTATCCATTCTTTGTACCCGTTTGTGCTGAGTGGACCTATTTCTCTCTGTCCTCCTCTGCACTAGTACGAGTGTGGGCGGGTTCTCACCACTAAGCTTCAGTGTTGTAATTTGGTTGTTAAGAGTTAAAATTAAGAAACTGGTCTGTGTGAGTAGGCTTTCTCCACACTGTCATCTTTAGCGTATCACTTTCTTTCTTCGTGTTCACTCGTGAATATGATGGGAGGGTTGATGTTATTGTCGGGTGCTGGAGAAGTGCAGTGTGGTGACAGTGTTGTCCACATATCAGTTGCAGATGTCAGGTGGGGTAGGAATCGTTGTCAATCTGTTCAAAATGTTCAATGCACAAATTAATGACCCTATGTTCCTTTAGTTTGCATTACACATTTTATGGTTGAAATATCTCGACAATTATTAGATGGATGGCTATGAAATTTGGTACAGACATTCATAGAAAGATTTAGAGAGGATGTATTCTAATTACTTTAGAGATCCTCAGACTTTAGATTAACCACCCATGTGGTTCACATATTTTGTTTTGAGTTAAATGTCCCAATTATTGGACAGATTGCCATGAAATTTGGTAAACACATTCATGTTCCCCTCAGGATGAATTTTACTCACAACTTTGGTATCCTCAGATTTTTCATCTAATGCCATTTTCTTCCATTTCTCCAATACTTTGTATTGATGGTGAACATGGTAAACATGATACCTGCTTAGCCTCAGCACATTCACATTGTCATTGCTATATGTTCCTGTTGGCACAGGTTATGCCACAATTATGCATTGGCAGATCTGCTGTTTCACCTTTGCAACAAGCACCAAGCTGTTGCAAAATAACCACAGAAACTTGACGATTTGATTAATCATCATTTTCAATTTATTGCAAGGTACTACTGCAAATCAACAGCCATGTTGGATACTGACACACGTAGATCAATTAAAACTAACTCCATCAAGACCATCCCATAACCATCCAAAACACTGGGGCAATGGCTGCACACGTTAATTTCTTTTTCAAGAGTCTTGTCAAAGTGTTGACTGGAGCTCTGCATTTTTAATTACATTAGAGCTAGATATGTGGCTGTAATAACCAACATGATGTGATAGAAATTGTGTGGATTGGTTGGTTGAATTGGTTTTACAGAGGGGTTCCCGGAAACAAAGTGTTATTTAAAAAAATCACCATTTATTTGCAGATCATTACAAGGATTATGATTATTCCACAATATGAATATTAAGCATGGAACTATTTCTTTCCCAGATTGTCAGCAATCATTTTGCATAAGAAATACAACATGAAAAAGACCAGATTGCATCTTTTACTTCTATTTTCATTTTATATATGCCACTAAGGTGGTATTTATTGGCAGACAAATAAAATCATGCACTATTACAAGTGTGAATTGTCACAGCCTCTAACAAGCCAACCTGTAATGTGTGATAATGTATTCTTTCTGATCCAACCCCTCATCCCAATGCACTACAGGTGCGCCAGGATTCTGGCCAAGAAAATACTAAAAGTGCGATTGGCACACCCCCGACACACAGGGCAGGTAGTACTTATCTGCAATCTGTGGCGTGCTGCGGGGTTCACAAAAAATAGATCCCTTAGTCTTGTTAAAATCTTTTTTTAACTTCTGTTTTTAAAACTTCAACTTGAATACATTTTTTAGGTAATGTTACTACAGTCTCTTCACAAGCCATTTGAAGATTCCAAACTGGTCAAATCATAATTTTACAAAGCACAGGAGTATCTGCTGATCCCTGCTAGTTCCCTACCTGATTCCCCTGCTGCTGCCCTGAACTCATTTTGCCTGGGATTGCAGTTGGTGGAGACAGTCATGCATCATTTTTTGAAAGGGAAATTTTCTCTTAAGATGACATCAGAGTGGGGTGGAGGGGTCACAGGTGGAGGACTTTGTTGTATCCCATTTCTGCATGGGCTTAAGGTTTCAAGGAGCCAATAACCATCACCGCCACCATACAGCTAATTAAAATGATACAGAAAAATCAGTCCCAGTGAAATATTAAATATTAACTTGACTGTGACTTGCAACATCTATCATTTGATAGACACTGTAATTAAGATAATGAAGTTTAAATGCATTAGTAGTTCTATTTAAAACATTGCTGCTGTGGAACAGATTTTTTTATATGACAGTCTAATCTAATTCAGTGTTGAAGGTGTCTGCTTTGTCATCATTTAAGTCCTTTTTGTAAACTTAGACAACTTATGCAATCATTTATCTTTTAATTGCTATTAAGAAGAATGCTTTTTATGGCAAGGTGAGGTGACATTATACCTGATCCTGGTCCTGGACAGGTAATAATATAACATTTCCAAGTCAAACCACCTTCAGGTTGTAGTCACATCAAAGCATTTTTGTCATTTTAGTGTCAACTGTTTTGGTTGTGGGTAGTTTTTAAGATAGACTTGTTGGACCCTTGTAGTTATCAAAGCTTCTTGTGAATGCCTTGCTTTTCCTTTGTTTATGACATGATGTATGATCTCTATTATTATCTTTTCAGACACTGTAAAAAGCCATCCTTTCCATTCCCTAAAGTTAACCAAGTGTTTATTATTCTAACCATGACCAAGGTCTATTTCCTTAAACCTAACCAAACCTTAAACATTGCATCGTCACAACATAAAACAGATTAATTTAACAGTGATTAAGCTGTTAGGGCACAGACAAATGATATTGTCCTGCAAATTCCTTAATATATACAAATTCCTATTTAAAAAAAAGAGCAAACAAACCTATTTTTCCACAAAACTTACTGATTACAGTTAAGCTATCTCAGTCTTTACCTCTTATATAGCATCTTATACCATCATCTTTGAACAGCTTATAAACATGGGCCCTTTCCATGAAGAACATCTGGATGACTTTATTCCATTCAGTTATAGGGGTAACATAGGTATTCAAACTACAGTGAGAAAGACACTTGTAAATTAGATGAATCACAGCACTAATCTATTGCCTGAAGTCCTGAACCTTTCTCCATTTTTTTGTCTGTAACCTTCAGAGAGGATGTGACATGTCTTCAGACGTGATTTGAGACAAATGCGTTCTTTCACATTCATCTGTAGCTTCACAGCTCCTCCCTTATCTCTCCTCGGTTCCCTCTCATACTCCCATCCATCTCTAACTCCAGTCTTTCACTTTCTCCCTCCTTCCATCTCTTTGCCCTCCTGCCTGCCAGCCACCTGAGGGCAAAGAAGGAGAGTCCAACAGTACAATCTGAGTTTGGCGCTGAAATTGGCACAGAAAGACAGAGAGGGTGTAGAATAGTAGTGGTTTCCATTTAAAATGGCAAAGCTCTTGTCATTTTTTCTGTAGTAAACACCAGGTGATCATTACCTCCTTGCTGATGCTGACTTGAGGGGACAGTTCATCATTAGCATGACAGTCTGAGTAATTCCACCCTTCCCCCACATTCCCTGTGCTTTCAGGATAATGACCGCTATGGAGAAATTTAAACCAGTCTCTCTGACTGATCTGTGTTACGCTGTTGCCTGAAAATAGGTGCTGCTGATATGAGAGTCAGTCAATACCATTCCCCTTGGGAGGGCGTCAGAAATAGTACGGGCAAAATAATGAGTAGGTGTCTTTTAAAAGTGAGAGTTTCACCTTCCCTTTTTTTTCCTATATGCACTTACACAGAGCAAAAGTTCAGAGGGAACGGGAGAGACTGATAAGAAGAGGGAGAGTACAACAGAGAGTACATTAAAGAAATGGGTGGCAAGGATGTACGCTGCCCCTAGGCCCTCACAGTGAGACCTGTCAAGTATGATACACACACCTCCTTAATAATCAAACTTAACACACACGTGCTCCTGTAAACACAAAACAACTACTATAATGAACGTCCATTGATGCCAGGGTGAGGTAGGGTGTGGTACAGTAGCTGCAGAGGGTATGAGGCATAACGAAATGGGATTGTGTTTTCGAACTGTTGTACTTAGGACAAGACAACCAGAAGTAGATTAACAAGATTTAAAGGTAAGCAGCCTGCACTTATCATGCTCGTACCTGGTTCATGGAAATGGCATAAGATAAAGTTTGGATTCTAATTTACACATCCACAACAGTTGGTACGTAGACGTTGCATCAGGCCATCTGGGTAATAGACTTCCATTTGGGTTTAAATTTGTGGCTCAATGGGGCTCGTCTAGCGCACTCTGGTCCAAATGCATCTGGTCCAAATGGATTATCACCAGCACAGGGAAACCAAAACTATTATTTCTCAACTCCGATCTGTAACATCAGAGAACTGGAAATGGATTATATGAAGATCTATAGCGAGCATAGAGCATGTACCTGTACCGGAGCACTGAAGCTCATATTATATATTGTATTTAGGGAAGATAATGGGGATATTAGAATATACATGAACTGTTAATGTGGAGACACAGAGAGACAGATTTTCAGTGGCAATCATTTAAACCAAAAGCAGCAAGAATCCAGGCACATTAAACGATTCCTTCACAGCGTTGCACCCAAAACAATTTCTCGCTTGAGTGGCCATACTTGCTTGTTCTGCAATCTGATTAAGCCGACTCTCGGTCAGGGAGTA
This sequence comes from Lateolabrax maculatus, assembly GCA_031216445.1. Taxonomy (NCBI): domain Eukaryota; kingdom Metazoa; phylum Chordata; class Actinopteri; order Acropomatiformes; family Lateolabracidae; genus Lateolabrax; species Lateolabrax maculatus. Next base: position 9,469,976 of record CM062197.1, on the reverse strand, counting down.
GACGAAAGAGGGTCTCTGTCTTCTCGCAGTACTCTCTCTCTCACTCCCCTCTCTCTGTTTAAACCATCCATTTACTCTCAGCTTAATAACAGTCATCTGTAAGGATAATTGTAAGATTGATTGGGACATGCATGGGGTTATGGCATCCATTTGTTAGATTAGTGTTTGTCTACAAAATGGCCTCTTGAAGATGCAGAAAAAGTTGCCACTACCATCAGCAGTTTCAAAATTTGGATAATAACACTTTCCAAAACTCTGTAAATAGAATAATTCAAATACTGTGTGTATGCATTTATGAATTGGGCATTACATACATATTTACAGAGGCGCTCACAAACACAAAACAGATCCACACAATAACTGACACACACACGCTTCAACACATGATGCCAGGGTGTGACCTCACAAATTGACTCAGGAGGAAGGGATGCAGACTTTATCTTCAGTACTGACACTCATGGATGCAATTGAAATCTTAAATAAGCCCCTGAACTGGTGATAAAATTATGCTCAAAAGGATCCTGACTGCTTGAATCATTTCCTTGAAATGTTTTCAATGTAAGTGATGGGGGACATAATCAACAGTCCTAAACAGATCTTAGGGGGTGCTGCATGCAGCCCCCTCAGCACCCCTTCTTCCAGAGTCCTCCTTTCACAGGAGGATCCATTAAAGTTTACAACAGTACTACCAACATGTACATATGTGAAGATTATTTTAAACTATGAGGTTTTACACCATGTCTAATGCATGGTAACCCTTCCTATTAGTCACACAAAGTAGTAAGAAATTGCAAGTTAAATACAAAATAAGGATATGTAATTTACCAAATAATTAAAGTCATTATACTAGACAGGAAAACACTTAGCAAATGGTGATTTAGTTAAATCACTAATTGTGTGACTCAAGTAGTTACCCTGTGAGATTTGGATTGGAATTAATTGTATACTTTCCAGGATTTCCTTAAGTTAAATTCATTTTCTGTAAATTAAATAGTATTTTTCAAAACTGAGTAAGAATATTAGATTCTTTCTATCTATTCTCTCCAAGCTGGATGTGATTTGTTATTATTCTCATCTAGTCCTTACTATCTAAAAGGGCTTGCATTCGCGACATAAGTCTGTTTGATTTGTCTTCAAATCTTCGAGGTCCCAGAGGTTGTCTGGTGGAGAAAAACTTCTCAGTTGGTCTTAGGTGTGTGAAAACTGTAACCGGTACTCTTTAGATAAGACTTTCACAGAGACTGACTCAGACTGCACAGAGTTTTGAAGTAAGACTCTATAAAGCACTGAAGTTTTAGTGCTCAACTAAAAACTAGACTACTCGCCTTGCACATACACGTCCAGTACACACGGAAACGCACGTTTAACCACACACGTATAAACAACACAAAAGTGCACACTGAAAGCGATGTGTTACTTCAATGTGATACAACTCTAAGCTTAGTAGTCATAGATATGTTTTGATAAAGGTATGACAGCAACAGACATCAAATGTCATGTTTAGTTTTCAACACTGATGCACTCGGCTCCCGTCCAATGACAGGCTGTCCTACAACTATCAAACAACTCCCACCCACACACACACGCAGCCTCACTCTCTCTTTCTCTTCCTTACACACACACAAACACACAGTGCTCCACATAGGCACCAATTACCTTCTATTCTGGTGATCATAATTATTTGATGACGGAGCTTCTGGTTTCTCAACCACGCTTTTTGTACACACGATCCAGCCGTGAATAATTTAGCACGGTGAGCTAGAAAGGTGGTCCCTTAAAACATCAGGTACCGTCAAACTCAGGAGGCAGGACACACGGAGAGAGCTTTATCCCATCCAGTCATCCACCCACTCCTTGCACACTGCTATTCAGTTGGGCTCTCATACCCTATGCTTCCATCAAGCTGCATTTCCATCCATTCTTTCATTCGTCCGTCCGTGCAACCTTTCGTCACACCAGACACCACGGTGTGCAGCTGATGTCAGTTCGCCCCAGGTAAGGAGCTTCTTGGATGGACTGACGCTCTCTCAGCGCCTCCTCCTCCATCAGCCGCCATGGAGGAACTCCAAAGAAAACTGAATCAGCGCTATGAAGGCACCAAGCCCAGAAAGGTGAGTTGTTTACAGGACCACTTTCTTTCAAATTCATGGCTTTTGAAGTACTTTTATAAACGCACTGTGTTGAGTATGTGACATATTGAGGTCTGTGCTGAGCGTTCTGTTTAATTTATTTTTTTAAGGAAATGCTTTAATATCAGTGGCATATTCATAGCACACAACCAACTTTGTTAGTTAGTATTTTGACATGCTGAAAATGTTTGTATGCTCCCCTCTAGTCTGATCAAACAGCAGTTTTTTCTACCCATAAATTTTCTTTTCTTTTCTGTGCAAATTAGTCAGAAGTTAACATGCCAGTGCATCCCTTCAGCATGTAAAACCTTAAGGGGGGAGAGCAGCAAAAACATGTCACCTTTGACTCAAAACCACAGGTGAGGTTCAAGCTGGCGTCGTCCTACAGCGGTCGGGTGCTGAAGCATGTGTATGAGGACGGTCAGGAGCTGGACAGTCCAGAGGAGAAATACCCTCACAGCTTCGTCCACCGCAAGATCCCTCCCAGCCACCTGGAGATGGAGCAGCTCTGTGGGTTTGAGGATAGTCATGGGGACCAACAGGGTGGGTTTTTAACATTGTGTAACATACTGCACCACTGTGTCTTACTTTATATGCATGGCTGCCCTGAGGTTTGTTTGTGTGGGCAGTACAGTACTAGCTGGCAACCAGGGAGCACAACAAGATCTGTATATTACATTTGTATATGGTACTCCAGCCTACACAGTGGAGTGGTTTCCATGAAATTATTTTGCCATGTTTTCCTGTTTTTTAGCTTTCATAGAAGGCTCATAGAATGACTGTGTATGATTGAGACTTTACTACACAGTGTGTTTGTATTTGTGGGTGCACATTAAATCTAACGGTATGCTGTCAAACATCCCAAATACTAAATGTTACAGCAATCTTTGTGATTATGATGATGGAGTACATCTCAAGGCTACACAATTACAGGCTCAATAGCTCACCTACTGTACTGCTGCTTCTACTGTATGTGCAATGATCATGTCATGATCAGCTATGGGTATATTTCTTTCCAGTAGTTTTTTACTGAAGGAGAAGTAGAACATGCTGAGCTGGAAAATCCTGTTTCCTTCATCCAGTTGCATAAGAAATATATTTTCTCTACAGGGATGCTACAGTTAACAAAATATAGCTACAATAAAATCTGCCTGATTCCTGGGTAAATGTTATTATACTCCATTATTTTGAAATCATAGCAGCATGCCTAGAGGAGGTCAATCAAACTGTGACCTTGGCACACTATCAATCTGTAAGATGAAATGCTTTTATTTAAAATAAAATAAAAAAAAGAAGGAGTTATGTTTCTACTGTAGTGAGAATGCCCTACTTACTCAAAACATTGTGAGAATTAGTCTATAGAGTGCAGTTAATGGAAAGGTTTTCAGGATGAGATTGATATCTTCATATCTATATGGTAAAAATTAAACTACTGCTGGCAGCCACTCGGCTTAGCTTAGCATGAAGACCGGACACAGGGGAAAGATCCAGCCTGGCCAAAGTTAACAAAAGCTGCTTTCGCTTAAAGCTAACTACTAATTAACACGCTGTATCTTATTTGTTGAATCTGCATAGAAACTGAAGTGTAAAAATTACAATTAGCCTTTTTAAACTTTGTTGAAGGGTTTCTTGGCTGGGACCAGTAACTTCCTGGAGTCTCTGCAGATTGCCTGGCAACTGGTCCTGGCAATTTTAGAATGCTTGTTAAAATGTTTTTTTATATAAATATATATGCATTTTGTTTTTGTGTTTCTAGTGAGAATGCACCAATTAGAGACATGAGTAGAATTAGTATTTTGTTAAGGCAGAGGATTTGGTAAAACTAGAATGCTATGCTGGCCAACACAGCTACCCTGGATGGTCACATTTAGTCCGGCTGTCGTCTCAGAGTAAGAAATACGTGCTGTGTGTGGATGAATCCAGGACTTGAGTCTCAAATCTCTGGTACAAGTTCTCACTCTATCCTGACCACATGTTTTATTCTGTACCCAGGTGACTATCCTCCAACAGGGCTCATTGCCCAGAGAATAAATGTGTACAGAGGGGTGGGAAGCTACAAGCCTGCTGCAGGCCAGACTGAGGAGGCAGAGGGAGATGCCACAGTAAGTGATGCTGCTCGCTGGTTTGGATTTTGCTATATTTCTATCTAATCAAGATCAACTTAGATTAGATTTCCCACTAGATTTTCCACTAGATTTCCCACTAGTGTCAGTTCATTCTGTCATTATGTCAAGTACTAAGATGTGTCATAATTGTCTTTTCTCCACTGCAGCTTTAAATGAACTAGAAAAGAAAATAAGATTTTGCTGAATGTTAAATAAAATGTCCGGCTGTTATGGCTGTTTACTTAAGTTGAGTTATAGAACTGAAACAGTACAACTCGATGATAACTTTATTGGAAATGTAGACATCTTGAAAGAGAGAATCAGAGTTATGGTTAAAGGATAAGAAAGCATCAGTTACCACCTTTGTCCTTCCTATGTGTGTTCAAATTTTCCTTTTTTAAATGGCAAATAAATAGACATTTTCCTCAAAGAGTTTGTATCTCTTTTTTATCCCACACAGAATTTTTCTAGTCTACATAAACTGAAAAGCAAAGAGACACACCAAAATAAATACGTACACAATTACCAGCCAACAGAATTGCTTTTAACACCGAATTCATACATGTTTAAAACAGAACAGACAATCAAGACTTAAAATAGAAAATGGAAAGAATCCCTGGGTAATTAAATCATCAGTGGCATGCTGCTCAATGAAAATTGTACAACAATTAAAGTGGAAGAACAACAGCACATAATTGTTCATCTGACAGGAAAAAAAACACTGTTTCTGAGCTGCTGTAGCAGCGGCTTCATTAGTGCAGCAGGCTGAGAGGGAGGTCAGCTACATCGCCTGCTGGCTTAGTGTCAGTTTCATTCTTTTATCCTCTAAACAAAGGCACGCTTGGCCCTGGTGACCAAGGCCAGTGTTTATCACATTTATCAGTAGAAAACAGCAATCTGGATTTAGTTTATCCTTTTAGGGCATTATTGAAAGGATGGCACAGTGGTCCTGGTGGAACACCCCTACTGTACAACTCTAATGAGTTCCTCCCTATATGACTTCAATGCTTTCTCTCTCTCTGTTTTATAATAAGAGAGATTCAATGAAAAAAGAAGTTCTCTATCTGATTTTTGTTTCTGAATGTTTCAAAAATGCAACCTATCATACAATTTTAAGAAGTTTAAAACCAGCCTGGTATCACCTGTAATATCAACAAATAACACAACAATTTTGTAAGTCATTTTGCATGTTATCACTATGCATTTTTTGCTTTTCTGGTGTAATCTCATGCCAATTATATTAAGCAGAGTCACTTGACTTCCAAATTTCTTTCTAAAAACAAAAAGGTGGACATTCCTTTTAATCATTTTAATCTCGGTAGAAAATGCAATTTTAAGAAAGTTTTTAATTAATTCTATGAAATAACATCCCTTTTTGATAACTGAAGGCTATGGAAGGGACTTGGCACAGTCGACTACTGTTTTAGCAATTATCTGAATTAAACCAACATATTTACTTTTTCTTACCATGGATCATCCGGATAGAGTGTAATTACTAGTTTGGCTGTAGTAGATAGGGTATTTGATAAATTTGGCAGATATATCTTTCTAATGATCCTATTTTACAACTATACTTTGCAACCTGGAAGAACTACAACTGTGGTGCTGATTTGTGTGAAGCTGCACGGTGCGGCTGGAGGGAATTGCAGTTTTTCCTAGAATTCGAAGTTGTAAATACTGAATTGAGAGTTATTTAATTATTAATTTATCCATATGTTACCCACACTCACATGATAGCTGAGACCAAGAGCTATCTATAACACTTGGTCCAATGTCTATAGCCTATTTTGTTACTGAATTATGAGCCTTCAAACATGCACTGAGGTCAAGGTGGTTCAAAATCAGTGTTTCAAAGCAGGAGCCATGGAGAATTTTCACACTGACATACAGTATGTTACTCTCCAAGTAGAAACCTTTCCAACAATGTATTTGGTTCAGCACTATGACAATGTTTTAATTTTCTCATTTCATGGCCACAAGCCACCCCAGGCCTGGTTTCAGAGAGCACCTTGAATGCCGAACATATAAAATAATGGTTTTTGTTTTTGTTTGGCCAAAATGAGTCACCTCCAGACAATACTGCTGACAATCTAGGGCGTTACTACAGGCTTTGAGGAAATTAGAAGTTGAAAAGTAGTCAGTGGTAATATTAAAATGTAATTGAAATTTTAAAATCTATTTACAGAATGGAATAGTAATAGTTTTCAAATGGGATATAAATTGTAAAATGAAATATTGGCTACACAAAGGAAATATGGACTGTGACAAAGAAATTAAGTGGATGAAATACATGAAGTTGACAATGTGACCGACACCACAATGCGCTTCCATAGCCATCCACTATCAAAAACTGACTTTATTTCTCAATAGAAAAGACTAGGCCAAAAAAAAAACGAAGGCATCTCACAATTTTAGAGCCATTATTGTGAAGCTAATGGAAGTCTGGGGGGACTAATCGGCGTTAAATGACACGTGAAAAGCTTAAAATTCATCAAAATGAGACAATACATGTTCTTAAAAGTTTTGTGCTATTTATATGCCATCCCACTAGATCACGTTGTCAAAACAGAAACTATGGGCCAGAAAGTGAGTTTGCAGCTTTGCAGCGCTAGAATTTGATCCTCTGACTGGCTTCTTCTCCATGGCAACGGACGCTGAGGCTCATGGGTATTGTAGTATGTTTGTCCAGCACCAGAAGCCTCAGTAGACCAGAACACAGCTACAAAGCATGTTGTGTTTTGCACAAAGGGGTGAGACTCTTTTGCTGGATTTAACTAGAAAAACACATAAAGCCCATAGCTAAATATGGGCACGTGTTCTCAGAGTTGCAAAAGAAATAGGAAATAGGAAGCAGGAAATAGGAAGTAGGAAATATCTATTAGAAGTTAATTAATGCATGTAATGTTAGGATGCAGTAGATGTTATTTGTATTAACTGGTGTAGGGTTATCTAACAATTTCTGTTTCCTTCAGTCCTCTGTGTTGGACTTTGGCAAGATAATCATCTACACCAGCAATCTACGCATCATCAGAGCACCACCGAGGAAGCCCGAGGCGTTGCAGCGCCACACAGTGCCCCCTGTGGAATTGGAGGGATACCCACAGACCAGGGACAGGGGGAGCAGGAGGAGGCCTAGAGCTCTTTGTACAAAGGACAGGGAGGAGAAGGAGGAGAGACAGATCAGCGACACAGACACCAAGGTAATGATCCTTGGCCAAATTATTCTCAGTGGTGTGGTGCTGTAGGGTTTTTATCACCCCGTGTCTGTTTTGTGGTATTCTCTTTCTCAACCATGTCCTTCTCCACCTTCTTCACCCTCTCTCTTTGTCTGCATATGTCTTCAGCCACCTTTTCGCCACTTTATCTGGGCTTTCAACAGAATCACTGCAGGATTGTCTCTGCAGCAACATTGTTGTAGTTTGTAACTCTTCACAGAGGGGTGTTATTCTTATCCCACAATCTCCCCTGTGTTTTCTTGTAACTGCCACCTTATTTGTGCCCCTTCTCTTTTCTTTTCCTGTTGCCCCCTCCCACCGCAACAACCACCATCCCATTGTCCTAGTGTTATCTGTCAACTGTGAACAGATACTGATGAGTCCACAGTTTTACTCTGCCCTTGCAGCATTTGCCTGCCACTTGCCAGCCTGCAAGGATACCCAGCCTGCTATTATCCCCTCCCTCTCACCTCCTTGGCTGATTACTGTTCTCTTCCCCTCACTCCCTCCATTCTTTTCTCACCTCTCTCGTTATTTTCTCATTTTGTCTGCCTCTAGAAAAAAAAAGTTCATTCTCAGCTTTTTTGTTTTTCATTATTTGGCAATCTCACTCCTATTTATTACTTTCTTTTCTATATCATCTTTGCCTTAGTTGCCAAAACTCCAAGGTAGTTAATTTTTCACTGTCTTTCACAGTATTTCTTTATTTCTAACACAGGCTTAGATATAAACTTTGTGTGTGCACATATTTTGCCACTGTTTACCCAGTCTGGACCTAGATTTCCCTATCGCTACGATGTCAGATCATCACAATATAGTGGATGAATATATCCCTACGTGCAGCTTTAGTGAATGTAGGTTTAGATGCACCAAAACTGTAAGTCAGAGCGTCAACTTTCACAAACATTAACCCCTTGCCTCATTGATAATCTACAGGCAGCTGCTCAGTATTGTACATTTTGCAGTAATCACCAGCTGGTTGTAAAAATGACCGAATGGCTGTACATTTTCCTGCAATGCAGCTACTTACCAAAAGCATTTTATGATAAATAATTATATTTATGTCATTAAGGTTATTTGCCAGCAGGCAGGCCAGTTAAACTAGATAGCTTTGTTAATGTTTGCTGTTAATGAACTGGCTAAAGGTGTTGCCAGTCAGTTTTGAAAGAGTTGCAGGCTAAAAATTAGTAATGTTTGATTGTAAAATGTCAATGCATTTGACACTAGTTAAATACTTTGTATACAGCAATTATTTAGATATGGCTGACTAATGTTTCCACTCTCTGTCCATCTTCCCTTTTCAATTCAATCTCTATCCCTACATTTCTTGTCTTTCTCACCCATTCCAACCTCTTCTTCCCCTTTTTAACCTTTGCTTAACCCTACAGTCCCTCTACTTCACCTCCTCTTCTCTCCTCTAATGTGTTTCTTCTGTCTCCAGGAAGCCGACAGCTGCCAGCATTGTGGCGGTTCGGGCAGCGCTCCCTGCTCTCTGTGTCATGGTAGCAAGCTGTCCATGCTGGCGAACCGCTTCAATGAGTCCATCAGTGATCTGCGTTGCCAAGCCTGCTACCCCCATGGTCTGGAGAAGTGCCAGTCCTGCTCCAACAAATAGCACCGTTTGGCTGACACCCATGTCTGGCGGAGAGAGAGAGAGAGAGAGAGTGAGAGTGTGTAGCTGTGAGTGAGTGTGTGCTATCGGTTTGTCAGAATTGTCTCAGTGGCAGTATTGCTCTAATCCAAAATGTTCTTGGTGGGGTGTTTCGAAGCACTACTAGGAAACATAAGCCATCACTGGAAAGGGGAATTGTGACTGTGCAGTGGGCACAAAATCATAAAATACAATTACTGTGTGCAGTGAACATGGCTTGCGATAACACAAACACATAATCACTTTTTTGTTGTCACATTATTTTGCATCTACCCTTTCCTCCTGATAAAACCGGGTTCCACGGCGGAGTTATCATTTTAATTAAAATGATGCAAACATTTTGCATTTTATTTCATCTACTGGGAAGGCTGCCCTGTTCCTATCTCCACTCCCTATTCACCAGAAAGAATTAAACCTTTTATATCCAAACATGATGTACTGTATGAGGGTAATTGATGATTTAATTTTTTTTTTCATAACACAGGGAAAAAGATACTGCAAGACAAAAGAGTTTGAGATGGAACAAGAGAAAGGGGATAGCGCGAGAGATGAGAGTAACTGAGTCAAAGGGAGACAGTTTCATAAATTTTAACTGCATAAATTAAATTTGATCCATGATTAAAGTGCACTCCTCCCAACAATGACAAAAACACTGTGATAAGATGACAGAAGCAGTGTTTAGCATTGTCAATTCAAGCTGACCACAGCTACAAACTTTTTAAAGTTACATTTCAAGTCAAAAATATAGATTTTTGGTGGAGTTTCACTTTAAGACTTTTTAGTTGTGAAAGAATTAGACATGAGATAGAGATAAGAAGAAAAGGGGAGCAGCTAGATAAATGAAAACAGTACAAAAGATGGCGATTATGATGTTTTTTTGATGAATAAACTCATTCTCAGGTTATTGCCATTCCAACTTGTTTCAAAGCTTTATTCACATAGTTTTGCTATATAAACAAAATAAAACACCTAATTAATTTTCATGGTCTCTTCTTTTATTGTGCCCAACAATGGATGTTTGAAAATATAGCTTGTGTGTTATTTATTTAGTATTGTACTTTGTATCATATAAAATCAACAACACCTCAAAATGTTCATGACTGACTTTAAATATAGCAAATCTAGTCTATAGCTCAGACAGGCACCTTGTGTTTTATTGCAGTGTGCATAAGTCAAGATTCATCTTCATCTTCTTGCTGCTTCACTGAGCCACAGATCAGTCATAAGTGCCAATACCATATTTTTATGGTTGTAATCTGGACAAATCTAAATTTATCCCATAGTCAGAGCTGCATTGTAATTCTTAAGACAGCGTCTGTGACTGCAATGTGTGAAAGTCATTTTTTAAATGTTGGATGAGTTTTCACAGCGGGTTAGGAATGTTTGTTTGTGTGTTCCCAGCTTGAAAATGAATGAACAAAATGAAACATAACAATAAAGACAAATGCAAAACGCTGCATAATTCCTAGTCATTAAGTCTAAGTCATTACACCTCAAATGAACTGCAATCAACCACAGTATTTTGTATAATGCCATTTCAGGGTGATTTAACGGGAAAGGAAAAAGAAAACGATCGCATCAATTACCAAAGGTTATAATAGTAATAGTTTTTTACACTGCTATTGTCAGCTCTGAGTGATCACCTTCATGCAATTATGCATTTCCTCTTCGATTACATCAACATCTTCCAGGATTAAGTTAACCAATTACAAGATAACAGAATTTCTCCCCATAAGGTTTAAACATTAGATAGCAAAGTTACCCATACAGAATGTGTTATGTTTTTGTTTTATGTATGTTTTTTACATCCTGTGCATTGACTTCTGTTTGCAGATGGCTGTATGTATGCGTTTTCCTTTTTCAAAACTACAGAAAAAAGCCCTTCTAATATACCTACCTGCCCTGTAACCAGATATGAACTGCACTGAGCCATAGGATATTTTGCAGTGGCTGCTGAAATGGCACTTTTCACCACTATCCTTATGCTGCAAGGCAGAGATCATCAATCAAAATCAGTGTTATTAGTGGAAAACACTGACCACATCCTCTAAGGTGTTGGTGGCCCAACGTCAGGCCAGAACAAGCACCGCAGACCATTACAGACCACTATCCCTGCCTCTGTACCTGTTTTTGTGCTGGCATTTCCATTATTTTGTCTTATTATTTTAGATAGCCTCACACTCAGTTAAAGGGCAGACTATATGTCTTATCAGCAGACTGGCCAGAAGCCCCATCAGGAATCAAATGCTTGCTATTTCTGGGATGAGAGGAGGAACCTGAATCTCCAGTCTCCCTCTTTTTCATTTTACTCTGTCTCTCTCTGACTGGTCTGCAAAAACATCTACCACCCATACTGGAGGTAAACTGAGCTTTTTACCTTTGTCATTTCAGCTCCCATTCTCACCCAGTATTCCACAAGGGGGCCAAAGAGATGGAAAATCACAGAACTGTTTTTGGCCTCCTTTGTGTTATGCTAAATACTGTGGATTTTTAGGGGAATTCAGACAAATATAGAGAAATAATCGCAGGACTATGACTATCACACATTGTGTTGTAGAGGTTGCTGTGTGTACATCCAATCCTATATTTAGGCCAGGAGCAGGAGAGAGATCTTCTGCACACTGGATTAAACCTCCTGAACTGTATTAGTATGAACCCTAGACTGTATCTATGATATGGCAATGTTTCAACACCTCAGGCAAATGATAGAAAGAATTATTAATTAATTAAAAAGACATTATAGAAAGAAAAAACTTGAATATATATATATTTTTTGTAAAACAATGATAAAGCAGAAAATTACAACGTACTAGATTGAATGGTAAATGGACGAAAAAATCCTCCCCAAAATTAAAGATACGTAGCCTAAGCTCCATAAAAAAATTTGACAATATTTTAAATGATTGTTGTTTTTATTTAAAATAAAAACATCTAAAATTAAATTAATAAAAAGCAGTAAGACTTTGAGAAGGAGAGGTTTACAAGAAGAACCTCTTTTACTGTTCTACCAAAATTCAGAAACTCTAATGAAGTGTGTGGATACTTCACCCATATATATCAGTATTTGTCCTTTGTTTTCTATAAAACCTCTGGAAGATATGCTTGGTAAAACACATCAATAAAATGTATTAGTAACACAGAGCTATTAAGCCGTAAGAATTTTACAGTTCTTCAGACCAATACTATTTCACTGACTTGACTTTTGTTCACTGTACCATGGTGGGTGGATACACACTCCCACACATGTGTAAAGTATTACATAAAATGGTCATTTATTTGAGATTTCCATTATCCTGGTTAATCACAGCAGCTAGCAAACAATGGTTTATGAATATAGAAGCAAACACTTTCCCCAGTGGCTGCATCATTTGTGATGCTCTATAGATATCTCTGTGATTTCTTACAGCCCATTTGTAATATATGACAGAGGAAGCAGACTGGGGGCAGACATGGTACATTAATCATTAACTCTCATGCTAGGGAAGCAGGCCACATCTAATCTGCACATGCTTTAACTTTCTCTATTTGGTTACTACTGATCATTCTGTGCTCCTGTCTGTCTCTTTTTAACTCACTCGCACATCACTTTCCTTATGTTTTCTCAACACAAACTTGCTTTCATTCAGTATAATGGATGAATCTCTTGTGTAAATCACCAGCAACCCATATTATTGAGCGTATAACTTGCCATTAATACACAGTTTGGTGCTAATTTTGGGCTACAGAGCTTTCACTCTGCTAAAAGAGTGAACAACAGCTAAATACTATCATTTTACCAGATTGCCACAGCCCTCAGACACATTACCAAATGCCTGCTCCCTTAGGTTGGAGCAGCAGGGAGGTGTAGTGATTAGAGAGACTGCCCTTCAGTCAATGGATCGGGCTTTAAGACTCCTTCACAGCAAGCTTCGACCCTGCTAAAGCATCATCTGGCAAAACGCTGAACCCCCCTCCAGCTCCGATTAGCTGATCCTGACCTCTGACCATCTTCATGGAAGGAGGAGGGGCAACAATGATATTTTGTCTTTAAAATGAACAGTGTAAGTTAAACGTATTGTACTGTATTTACATTTACAGGAATTTTTTATCATTTCTTGTATAGGCATGTGATTTTCAGACATGAGAGCATACATGTACATTTCACACATAATATTACACACATGATAAATTTACACACTCTGTAAGCACATGTAGTTTACAGGTTTTGCATGTGAAATGTTTCCATGTTTCACACAGGACTTTTTTAAGGCAATGTTGATGATCACCCATTGTCATAAGCACAGCGAAAGCACTTCCAGGAGAACAATGTAAGAGGACACATGAGCTGTCTTCATGTTATCTTCCTCGGGGGTGTTGGGTTTTCTATCTTGTGGTATAATTGTACTTAATACATTATGAATGCAAGGGTCCACCTTGTATTAGTAAATGAGACTACACTATCAAATATCACTGTTTGTGTAACATTGACACTTCAACATCATGTGTACTGATGCAATGAATGTTCTGGGTTAAAATGTCTTAAACTTAAAACTGCATTCCCATAAAAATTTGTGTCATGTAAAATTAACCTCCCTTATCACCGTATGCTACTGCCATCAAGAGAAGTCTATATGGAAACATCCAGAATACTAAAAGCATTCTTAGTCTGTGGTGTCAAAGAGATACTAAAACTGTGACGAATCTTTCAAATTACTTCCCTGGATTCCTCCTCCAAGTTTTTCTACAAACTTCTAATGAATCCATCCATTCCCAGTCTGCACACCTGCTCATGCTGAGAGAGGGAGAGAGAGATTCAGGAAGTTATAGAACAAATTAAAGTCTCCTCGTCACTTTTCAACCACATTCAAAGATTACTCCTTTAACTGAATCTAATTCCCACTCTGGAGGCTTGACTGGCAAATTGTGTGTTCATTTGCATGATGGAAGAAAAAAAAATCCTATACTACCACGAGACACAGAGAATGTAATAATGGTGCAATTTCTGGAGATGACTCACAAACTATTGGTTCACCAGTGTGATGTCTGAAATTGCAAATGATTGGTCTCATATAGGTGTGCATGCTATAAAGCTACAGAGTGGTGTACATTTGACTTACGGAAAAAGATGCAGACACAGAGGGAAGGGACATTTCATTTCTAAAACATGACAGGTTAATTCAGAGAGAAATGTTTGTTATTCAATATTTTTTTGTCTGGGGGAAATGTTAAATTCTGGTGTCCCTGTATATTGTAGTATGACAGTGTTAGACACTGCCTGCCATGGATCCGACCTGGGATCTCAGGTTCCTGGGAAAGCTGAGATAAATGGACTAAAACCAAAGGCAAAGACTGCCCCGGTTCTCAGCAGGATCGGATAATGTTTTTTTATGGAAAACAACAATGTATGCACTCACAATATTCTAAGAAATGCACATAAAAACTCTATACAGAGTGGCTTTAAGATTGACCATGCCTCCAAGTCTGTTTGAAAATACATAATAAAAAAGAGTGTTACCTAACATAATATGTTGACAATAATTTAGGTAATCTGCATAATTTTCTCCACTAAATCTTTCTCAAGTGAATTTTCATTACCACCACATTGTACATTCGGCTACTGTTGTTGCGCAGCTCACCACTAAAAGGATTTTTCCTAAATGGAAAGTCAAGTTCATAACCTCAGAACTGTATCAACTGAATGCATGAAGCAGATCCTCAAGGCTGCTGCTAAGAACATCAACATATTCCTATATTAGCATTTGCATTTGTTACCAAGTAATTTCACAGCCAGTATTTGATTAAAAATTTCTAGACACTGCATGTTTTATGGTTCAGTCGCAAAGAGGGGGACAACCAACTTCCAGTGTCCTGAATCCAAAGGAAACGTTTAATTGTTTAAGTTTAAAAGGCCAGACAGCACAATGACGCCCCTAAGCAAACACGAACCAATATAATCACGATCTCAGACAGACTTTGCTTCACTGCAGCAGCGTGAAACAAATGCAAAAATTTCATCACATACTGAATATTTATCAGTCCGAAAAGGTGTCTAAGCAAAATCGATCTCCAAACAAAAACACATCCCAAGTGGCTGGTGGAATTTAGAAAAAGTACAAGCCAAGTTTTTTTCACCGGGAAACTGGAATTAATTTCTCTTTCAATATGTAAACAATGTTATTGGTTAAAATAGTGTAACTGCAATGAAATGCATGGTGCTTCATTAAGTTTCTTTCTATTCCCTTCTGTTTATAAACCATCCAGTGTAAAGACCACTGTGTTAAACTCACTCACAAATGTCAGTTTATGTTATGACTAATAATTGAAAGACTTAGAAATAAAATTTACCAATTATACTTCAGAAGTCTCCAGAGACATGAATTCCTTTTGGACACTTGTGCTGATAATGATTTGTAGATTGAAATCTTGTAAAACCTGAGTTATCTCTGCAGAAAGAAAAGAAAGAAAGAAAAGTACGGCATTCTCTTGCATATTTGTTATTCTGTCAGACTATTTATCTCATAAATGGTTATACACATAAATGGCTCTCACCCTGAAGGTGCTCCTCGGTGAATCCAAGCAGTGGTGTATGATTCAGTGGGGAACCCAAAAGACACATAAACACTGAGATATGGCGTATACAAAATGCACAAGGTGAGAGATATGATCGCTAAGTGTGGTAAGAACTGGAGGAGATGCAGTGGTTGAGGGACAAATCCGTCAGTGTGCAGCAGGTAGCAGCAAAGCATTAGCAGCAGGGGGAAAGAGTAGGTGCTGGCCAGATTATAAAGACGTTGGCTTCAGTAAAAGTGATTTGTGCTTTGTTTGAATGCGTTTGGTGTTTGTATGTCGGCTGAAGTTGATCAACAGAAGGTGTGCATAACTACAGTGCTTTTTCAGAGTTACTGCGATACTTCATTGGCAATCATCTCAGTAACTCCGTCACTGAATGGAGTTTATGTTTGTTTTATCAACTCTGTGTTGATTATATGCACGCACCACCATCTGCCTCGCACAATGTGAACATAAAGGCTGTTGTTCCTTAGCTGATCAAACATTTTTTTCTTCTTTGTCGTTCATCTCTGTGGTACTGTATTTCTGCCTGTTTGATATTTTTGCTGCTTTTTTCTGTGTTTACATCTCTTCCTATGTTGCCTGCATTTGTCTTTCATTTACAGTACAATTTGTGCCATCAATCTAGATTTTATAATAAATACATTAACAATAACAATTTGTCCTTAATTTAGATGTTTGATTAAATATAGCTAAATGTTGTGTACATAGAGACATACATTTGACTTTTTCTTTGACACACCACGGATTGCTACTGCGAAGAAAGATACAATCCATGGCTCCCTCCTGGGTGGAAAAACCACCACTAAAAGAAGTTTTTATGCATAACATGGAGGTTGCTGTAGTTCAGAAAAGTACATTTTATCCTTGCAGACATGGTAATGCTTCCATCATAACTGTGAATAGCCCTTTTCACACCAAGAATTTAAAATATTTAAAATCAAATCAATAGCAAAGAATATGGATATCAAATAGTGGTGCACTTAAATGTTTTTATATAATCATAGTGTACTGTGTCAGTTAACTGAGGGCAACTCAGGATTCTTAATTTCTTTACTCGTTTCAAGCTCATATAAATGTTTGATTTTCAAAATTTTTTACATATTCTGCAGTTAACACTAGCAGGTAATAGCTTCTTGGACCCCCATGCCACATGGAAAGAAAGAACCTCTGACCTCTAACAAACACACACACAATAGGCTGAATAACCTGTTCCCTCCTCCGTTAATCAAGCTACTTCATAGAAACAGCAGGCTGTTTGGGCCAGTGTTAATAAGGGCTCAGTATTACCATCAATTAAATGTGGCAGGTGCAAAGACGGTGATAATATGGAGTGATAGGTCAGAAAAAGACAATGATTATTTTTTTTTTCCCTATCCTATTCATCCCTTCCATCCATTACTTTACTAACAATATATGTGTTTATAGAAATCTGACAACACTGAACGACCTGTATACTGGAAAAGTGTCCAGCTTCCTTCAGTAGCACAAGCATAAGAAAGAACTGTGTTTCTTCCTCCAAACTGAAATCTTACACACCAAGACAACAAGATGTGAGAACAATTGCTGTCGGCTTGCCCACATTATTTTCAAGATTAGAACAGTGAAATAAGGAATTATGAAAATTAATGTAAGATTCTAAATTACTTTGACTTTTGCCCCTTTCCAATGAAAAGATTTTACAATTTTACCCAAAAAACAATTCCTTAAAAAAGGTAGCCACATGTCTACCCGTGAGGCAGTTAATCAACCAAGCTATCAGTTGCCACCTGCTGCCAGCGCCACAGAATAATCACCATAATCCCACCACACCAGCCTTGGCAGCCCCAGCCGCTCGGACGGTGCTCATCCTCGAAGAGCTGGAGTCCAATCAGCAAAGGAGATGGGGGTAAGGCATCAGTTTACACTCGGTTGGGCTGTTCTCCAACCTATCTTGGATTGAGACAGTGTGAAACAGACTGACAGAAACAGAGAGAGAGAGAGAGAGAGAGAGAGAGAGAGAGAGAGAGAGAGATGATGTGATGGTAGAAGCAGCTGCAGCAGTAGATTACATTATGAGAGAAAAGGCTGATTGATATAGAAGGATGGTTAGTTTGGATGACAATGACCATTATAAGAATAGTTTTTCGAGAGCTGTGGGGGCACAAGTGTGTGGTGTGAATGAGTGTGTGGGTCTGTGTTAATCAGAATGTGATCATTCCACTGCTTTGGGACAATTGTGGTCTTTACAATAGTTTTCTTATTGCTCAGGAACATGGTTTAATAACCTTTTACACAGTGTGTCACCTTCCAGTTTATGTGAGGAAGAGCTGGGCAAAAGCCATAGAATTCCTTTTTCCTTTTTTTTTAATACAGTTTTTCTCTCCTGGCATTTATTGTGTTATCATTTCTTGACACAAACCAATATTGTCAATTGTGCACTCAATTATATTAGGTGCCTATAATGTCGTAGATCAAGTTACTTTCAAGCAGGTAGCCATTTTGACAAGTTGGTGGTGTAATCCAACAATTCCAGCAACTGTTAGCAGGAAAATATTTAACCCCACCTCAAGTCTGTTTGTTGACAGTCTGATGTGTTGTGTCTAAAACTATTTATCTCTGACGGTCAACAATTGGCCTGAGATGGAAAGTTCTCACAGAGGGTTGCTCTGTTATAGCGGGGACAAACAGATGAAGCAAATCATGATTTAATTTCATTTAAATTCCTTCCAGTCTTTAACTTTTGGAAAACAAATCTCTGTGTGTCTGCCAGTTCTTTTGATCCCTTGGCCCGCTTCTTCTCCTCCTTTAGTGCCACCTCTAAGTGATTTATGTGCTGTTAACTTGTTGGCTTGTTACAAGCAGATGGAGGCGGTGAGTCCTCTGTTCAAGTTGCCTTCTGGTACTGCCTCATATCCAGTAATTGTGAAGGAGGCAGATCACTGACAGGAAGCGCTGCATTAAATGCTGGCGGCGACAAACTGTGGAAGTACATTTTCCAATTGCACATCCTGTGATGTTAGTGGGTAAAGTCATCATGGCCAGTAGTCTCTGAAAACAGTTACATTGTTTGCCTTGGATAACTGCGGGAGTCACTTGATACTGACCTTTAATTTCTGAGGATACTCTCATACTTTGAATGGATGCCAGATTTTTCTGTCTCTCTTTGCAAATACCTTTTGTGTGTTTGGTGTGGCTATTCTTACGCCGCTCTTCATTTTCTCTCTCCTGTCAATTGGCCCAATTGAATTGAAGGGAAGCGTATTTTCAAGCCGTTCTAGCTTGCCAGCGTTATAGCCTGCAGACTGCTTTAGAGGACATCCTTGATAGAATAAAGTGAATTCTAAAGCAGAAGTGACAGTGACTTGTTTACAGTGAAGAACCACTAGTTATCCCTGGGACTGCTGACTTCATTATCTGTCTAACAACTCCTTTGGGAGGTAATGGAACAGGGTATGTGTGTGTGTGTGTGAGAGAGAGAGAACACTTCTGTAGTAAGAGGGGGAAAATCCTCCAGAGTGAGGACACAAACTTTGATCCCACCAACTTTTTGGTCTGACAAGAAGATTGAAGGGAGGCGTGGGATTTTCTTCAGTTGGATGCTTTCAAAATGTAGCTTATCTTGCTGGTTTCTCCAAAGTTACCTACCCCAGTCAGTGGTTCCCAAACCTTTTATGTCAGGCCCCCCTTTTGCAGCTGAAAATATTTTTTTCTGTCCCTCTCACCTCCGTAAATATATATATACCCATGTAAACAAACACACATTTGCACATCATCTTCTGTGACTTCCTTCAGAGAATAAATTTGCAGTAATGTCTGAAATTAATACAAAGCTGAAACTTGTAAGTAAATATCAGATCTGTGTGGAGCGACGAAGCAATGTAACTTTCATCAAATTAATACGAGACAAACATACATGCCATATTTTACATTTTCTACATGGTTTTTCACCATTGGATGTTTGATTGTCTATTATTTTTAATTATGTTATCCTCTGGCACCCTTTCTTCTGCAACCCATTATTATTCATAATGATAGTGGATGAAGATACACGTTCATTTGCGTTTGATTTTGTAAGGAAACCTGACTGCTGTTATCTAGTTGCTAAATCCATCTCTGCAAGTGACAGTGATCAATCAAATTGTATATTCACGATAATTACACGTGATTATGGTGATTTGAATTTGGGAAAAGTAGCAGTAAATGGCTCAACCAAAGACAGTTGGGGGATGTACAGACAAAGGATAAGAATCGCTGCTAGTAAAACACCAGACTGCAGTTTAATAATCATCAGCTGGATCAGTGAGCATTTACTTATTTTGTCTTTGTACTTTTTGTTTGGGGTGGTTAGTCAGGGTTGGTTCATCATCACACAATTCCACACAGTCATTGTAGTCCTGTAAGTATCTGTTTAGTTTTGGTTTGAGTTTTTTGTGGAGGCTTCTTTTTTTCTGTGGGTTTCGGCGTTTGTGGGTTTCAGCAAGTTTAGCATTCTTGGATGGATAAACGATGCCTTTAGAGTGCAAGGGACTGTCAGCACTGTATTGTGCCGTGTTGTACATATTGTTAAGCAAATGACTTAGCAGTATAAAAATTAAAATGTATGAGTTGAGTTGAGTCCTGTGTCCCACACAAGTGTAATTTAAAGCCTAATTTAGTCAAACGTGTGGGAATTCAAGCTTAATAATAATAAAAAAGGACACTACATCAAATATACAGTAAAGTTGATGCAGGTTATGCTTAATTGTATGCACATCCTATAACTACAAACAGTTTTGGTCAACTTTGGTTAAGGTTCATCTGGAGTTTTACGGGTGAAATTGGGCATTATGTAAATGATGCATAGCTTAAGGCTCCGTGCATGATACGATTGGGAAAATTAAGTTGCCACGTTCGTTGTCTGTTTATATACTTCAAAGAGCAGAGACAGGGAGGGACAGACAGACGCACAGAGAGAGAGAGATCTGGCAGGGATGCACGGTTTTAAGCATATTGGAGGTGGATGGACTGGAGATCTGGAGGCACTTTGGGTGCTGTGCTGACTCTGATTTCTCCTTTTAGCAAGTTAACTCCAGCGAGCAGCGAACTTGCAAGGTGTGCTGAAGTGACAGCAGGAGAGGCTGCAGAGAGTGGAGGAGTTACTGCTGAGAACAGGACTGGTGTGGGATTCAACTAGAGGGCCAGCTGGTGACAGACTCTACTATATTTGAACAGTTTGTCTTTGAAAAGGCACATATTCAGATAGCTGGTCGAGTGAGGACATTTTTTCTGCCTTAAATTAGCTCCTGTAAAATGGATACAAATAAGGTGCTAAGTAGGCAAGTAGGTATTCTTTGACATGCAGATATGATGAGACCTGTGCACATAGAACAAACTTGGAAAAGGGATTCTGTATAGACAAAACACATTTTATTTCTTCCTGGTCGGAGCTTTGGGTTAATCTTCTTCTGCAAAGCACGCAAACGATGCTCCCTTTCATCAACCAAAAGATAGGAGAGAATTCATCAAGCCTGTGGAAGAGCGTCTGGCCGCGTGTGTTTCTCAAAGTAATTGTCAGCTTATAAACAGTTAAGTTGTCAGGCTTCAACAGTAGCCAACTGCGTGGGTAGCAGAACTGACATAGCAGTCTGTGGGTGCTTCTGACAGGGCTGCGGTCTCACAGTGCTTTCCAGCAGACCTGGATGACTGTACGCATTCATTTGCAGCAAGTCTTGTAATCAGGGAATTGGGCTCAGGTGCTCAGGTGGTCTGGTTCCGTGTGCCGATCAGATATACCCTCACCTCAATCAGCATCGTTTGGCCTAGGAGAAGCTTGCGGCGCTGGACTCGGTGCAGCTCCATCTGGGCTTGCTTGGGGCAATTTCCACAGTTCAGACTGATGTTGTTCCCTTTGGGGCACTTATTTCCATTTAACGCTGTCAGGCAAATCTGTGTGGTTTAAGTCCTGTATTAGATGAAGAAACTGCGCTTTGGTGTGTTTCAAATCAAGCTGTGGTTCTGTACCTCTTTCTCCAAAATGTGCATTTTGTGCCCCTTAAGATTTTAGCCAGGGTTCTTTTAAACTGGACTTTCTAAAAATAGAATTTTTTTCTCAGCGGTGATAAAAGGAGCACCGTCCATTAAGTCGTTGGAACAGGGCACTCCTACATAATGATTTGCATTTTACAACCAATATCTGTTCCAGAGATACCTATAAATGCAAGAATAGATTGAAGAATATGTTTAACATGCTACAGGTTTAAATTACTTTGTGTTGTATTTAGAGCTGGTGACTGGGAGGTCATCAAAGTGCAGTTTCTGACAGTCAACAGATGGTGAATTACTGGAGATAGGGATTTATTTTCTGTGTGAGGGTGGGTAAGTTCTGCATGGTTGCCAGATGCATGTATACATGTGCATGTTGGACAATTTCCCCATTTCAAGTGATGTAATCTATGTTCCATCAGTGGTGAGGGCCCTTATGTCCCTGGTTATCACATTGTTATGGGCCCTGAGCAACAGAACGAAACCAATATATAATGTCACCTCTGTGCCCTGTTTCTCAGAGTGAGAGACAGAAATCTCGGAAATGGCTGTCTTCACTTTATGGCTGGATATGAAATTTATATATCTCAGCAAGTTGTATCTTTTCCAGTTTAATGACCTCATAAGAACAGAGGATTCCCGTTGTAAACTTTTGTCATGCATAGGGCCTGCTTGTTTTTGCTTAAATTACTATTTCTTTTCATTTAATCAAGACGGACACAGATTGATTTGCCCTTAACCTTTCTATGATGAATAAGGACTGGTACTGTTCTGTTCGACAGAATCCATCAATTGTCCGACAAACCCTTTTTTTCTCCACAGCACAAATGACTTAGAGGAAGCTAGAAATAGATGCTGGAGAAACAGATGCACTAATATACAGTATTTTGTGAATAACAATAGTACCACAACTAGGATGTATTTTCAAAACTGTGATACTCACGGCATTCAATTAATTCCATTCTCAAACCCATTTCACATTTGGGACCAAATCAAATGGTAAATGTAGCAATATAAATAAAACTGTCCTTTTGATTTCAGTGTATTTACCGGTTTCTCTGCAACCGCTGTTCCAAATCCTTCTTTCATTTACAACCCTATTTTCAGGAATGAACATGTTAGCCAGTGTCTGCAGAGATGCAAGAGACTATAATTTGCCAGTACGCCTTGGTTGAAGGGATTTCTATTTCCTGTCTCTTT
The DNA here is from genome assembly GCA_031216445.1 of Lateolabrax maculatus. Classification (NCBI taxonomy): domain Eukaryota; kingdom Metazoa; phylum Chordata; class Actinopteri; order Acropomatiformes; family Lateolabracidae; genus Lateolabrax; species Lateolabrax maculatus. The sequence goes on along the minus strand of CM062197.1, from coordinate 9,447,124 downwards.
TCTTTATTGGAGGCCTCCGCATGAAGCAAGTGGCAGCACAGAGAATCGGGTCGCCAGTGCCGAACACAGGTGATAAACGAGGAATTTGTGGAATCGTGTTGAGAATATAGTTAGGGTAGGTTCATGTGTGTGACCATTTGCTGTGAATGTGTGTATACCCTGTGATGTGCGCATGCATGCACATTTTTAAGTGCTTATGCAGTTTTCTATTAAAGTTAACAGCAGTGTTTTCAACTGATCCATAAGTCTCAATAATTAAATGTTTGTAGTGTGAGTTCAGGTAGCGTACTTAGATAATGGCATTTGGTCCTGAACATACTCAGTGTGTTGTATCTTAATTAAACATTGAATAAAATCATTGCATGTTTTAATTATGGGTATATTTTCATGAGATAATGAAGAATGGAACTTATAAATTATAACGTTTTTAAGTAACGTGTTTATTGTAGCAGACTGTTCACTTTGAAAGATAAAAACTGCAAAGAAAAAAAAATGAATGACGATCCCTTAGTTATATCAACCCACAATTAACCATTATTGTCATTATCAATATTCAGAAACATTCATCCTGGTATGCCAGATGGCAAGTACACCGCTGCCTAGACCCCCTCCCACAATTAGTTGGATATACCAGTGGAAAAACAAGGACATGATCCTTCACTGGCTTCCCATTCACAAACACTGCCAGTAGTGATGGTCACAATGCCTGGCCAAGCTGGAGGCCCAGCTGCCGGGAACTAAACGCAGGTCTCAGCAGTTGTGGGCCACATGGACTCTTATCAAAAATCCAGTGGCGCATCTGGTCTTCAACGAGCCAAAAACAGCTCTTGTCATTCCACTTTTCATTACTTTCCACTAGCTCCCTGTTTCTGCTTGTATTTAAGGCCCTCAAACAGGTGTTTTCACTCATTTGCCTTATTAGACCTCATCTAAGGAAGGAATGAATGGGTGTGTAGCCTACAGACTGTGCTTAATTGACATCTGCCTGATCCTTTGATCCGTTTGGTTGCACCTGAGCAGAAGTCTAATTATCCAGAATAAGTTAAAACACCTTTGAGGGTGTGCAGTTCAAGTTACTGATGCTTTCCTATAGAGTGGTCACTAGCACAGCACCCATGAACTCCTTCATTCAGGTTTATGAGCGTTCTCGTTGACTACGATATAGTCCTTCTATCACTGTAATTCTATAATCCAAACTCTTCTATTTACCTAACTCAGTTCAGTACCCGTAGAAATCCGTTATGTCTTAAATATCGCTTAAAGACCTACCTCTTCTGAGAGCAAATAGTGACTTATGTGAATATGCTCTTTCTTGTTTCTCCCTCCTTCTTTATCTATACCTTATTAAAGAAAAAGGAAGAATGCTAACACTTATAAGTTACTGACTGCATGTTATCCGCAGATATTACATTATCAGTTTGTATATGCCTATTTATTCCAGGAATGAGACAAGAACTGTATTGGAAACCCAGAGTCAAGTGTTACTGAATAATTCACTATAATCGAACAAAGCTTGAACTGTCTACAAAAAAAGGCAGTTGAATATGCAATGATATAAATATAAAGAATGAACTCCTTGGCCATAGTCCTGAGAGTTTAAGTCCTCAGAGAACATTTACAGTTACACAATGACTGTTCATGGAGTCTTGCCATGTTGAAACTGCTAGAAAAGAAAAATGTCAAATAAAAATAAAATATTGCTTCAAAACTCTATATAGTCCACTGCGTGCTGCTTACGTCGGTAAAAAGAAGTACTCTTATAAGTTTGGGTAGAAAGTTCAGGCACCTTGTTTTTTTAAATCAATTCCTCAACTTTCTATTTGAAAGAATGTGTATTACAGTATATGGCAGCTCTGCACTCTGGAGTCTCATAGCTAGATCTGTGGTCAACGGACTCTTCTCTCTCTTATTCTGTTAGGTTTCCTGGAGATAAAGCCACAATCGATCAACTACCCGTCCTGCCTTTCTCCCCCACCCCTCCCAGGCTTTTGACCTACACTGCTCAAGTACGCTGGAGACTACACTCAACCGCTGTCTGCCTTTGTCTCTCCCTCACTCCCAGCTTCCCTCCATCTCACTCTCCTTTCTCCTCTCAAACTCTTTAATGCATCATTTATTTGTTCCATTACCCACCAGACAGCGAAGCAGAGCTGCTGGTTAGTGTAAGAACAGGCATCAGAGATCAGCTCAAAGCAGAACTTGATGTTCTCTAATGCTTGCAAATTCACATCAAGCACAGCAGATTACACGATTAGCTGTAAGATTTACTCAATAACAGGGAATGTTCTGATTGCAGAAGTTGCTGGATGAATAGCTTTACCTGCTGAAGTTGTGCAGTGAGCTTGGTGGAATCCAAAGCAATGTCAAATTAATTGACGGCTGTACATGCTGTGACTGATTGTCGCTTGTAGTATCCATTCTGACTGACTGATGCATGCTTTGACAGCTGGGCTCACATTCATCTTGGACTTTGCATTGACAAGCGTTCCTATAAACACGAATGTATGTTAATGTATACATCTACATTCATAAGCATATGTTAGTGTCTTTTTGTGTATGACGAGTGTGCAGGGCTTTGTTCACCTAGTCGTGTGGGCACTAAAATTGAAGGACAAAACAAAAGGTAACTAAAGATGAGTCCTTACCAAGGCTGTAGGCACTCTGCAGAAAATTATTAATTCAGGTTGGTATTGCAACTGGCTGCATTTTGTCCGATGCAGGTGTCTGGTCAATACAGTATATCTCAGGGTATCTAGTGTAAGTTCAAGAAGGAACTTCACTCAGCATTACAGGAGAAAGCATTTTTCTCAAGATGATGAAACAGTTCTCCTATTTATTTGATCCCAGTGCAAGCAACTACTTACATACAGTTTCACGAAACAAAAGCAAAACCTCTGTTTTGTGAAAAATTCATTCTCATGTTGAGTATTATGAGTGTTGCAGGCTGAACTGATTAACTCTCTGAGGATGGTGGTCCTTCATGTATGCCTAATTTTTCACCACTTCAGCTGAAAGAGTGGATAATTTGTTTTTTCTTGACAGAAACTTGAAGCCAAATCAGTTTTAATTTCTAGACACCTCTCTGCACATTTATATACAAAAATGATAACACTCTGGTAATTTGTAGTTGTCTTGCAGTGTTTAAATTTCTATAATGAAAAACTGAAAAAAAAACAAAAAACCTGCTAAACCCTTAAGACTAATCATAACTTAAAGTAAGAGTTTCGAGTTTCACTGGGCTAAAGAACTGGATGGGATTTCTGATTTGGGCAAATCCCATTTGTCTGGACACACATTCGCACTCACATATTTCCACACAGAGAAATACACTTAACCACACAAACCTGTACCACTTGCAACAACATGTAACCAAATATGTGCAGATGCACACATCCAACATCAGCAGAAAGAGGAGTGTGTGTGTGCAACAATCACCAAATGCAGAATACTCTTATAAACAGTGTTCATACAAATTACTTCAGCTTCTCTCCCCTGAAATGTCAACACAATGTGCAATTACAAACTTGTTGTTTGTGTGTTTCAGTGTTTTAGTGCACTTTGACATAATGTCTTTGAATTTCGATGCTTTTCCAAAATGAAACCCCCCCTCAATTCTGTGCAGGATTAAATTACATGATTTTGATGTGTGTGTTTGGGCTTTAGAAGCACAGAGGAGAGAAGAAAAAGTAAAGGTCTCAGCTCAGCTCTTTGACCCTCTAATAGCTTTATCTTTCTTATAATAAGCCCCACCATTGTTTACCCAATTAGGGAGAACACTCAGTGATTGAAAGTGTCTCCCTGTAATATCAAAGGTTCCATTATGTAAGAGGGGTTTACATTTAATTGATCAATTATTCATAATACAGTAAGACAGGTGTTAAATTATTTAGCTTCCTCGAATTTGTGAGGCAGGATTGCATGCTAGCGCTCCTTTTAATTGTACTATATATCATTCAGACTTGGCTGGGTGGGGATGCTTTTGACTGCACCTACTTTGGAAACAAAAGGTAATCTTTATTGGTATGAAGGTATGAAGACCACGTTGCATGAATATGTTTGGATGATGCTAGTCAGCTGGTAGCTAAGCAGCAGATGATCCATAGTTGAGTATGAATGAAACAGCTGATAAATGATGAATCAGCTGATGAATCAGCTAACCAAACCAAATGAAAAACAGCTGTCCATTTGCAACCTCACAAACAATTGATCTCCATGGCAAATTTCAGTCTCATAGGTAGAAAGTCGTGGTTGCTTTGCTTTAAACCTGACAAAGCCTTTAGATACACACAGTGCTACTGAAATGTTGATGCAGATGCTGGTTAAACTTTGTGATACTGACAGACACAAGCAGACAGAATAATGTTGCCAATATACTCTGCAAAACGGTCCATCTTGCATAATGAACAAGTGGAAAAAAGGCTCTGAGCTGATCTTAAATTAGACTGTGGTACAGCCTGGTGAAATGGTAAATCTATTAGATGAGCAGTGAGGAGCAGATCTGTGCTCCAAGTCAAAGAGCAATCAAAGTTTTATCTGGCACATTACTGCAGTTTGAGCGATGGAGAGTAGGGCTCACACCAGTATTGATGAGGGGAAGCAGTGAAGGAAAGTGAGCGAAGAGAAAAAGAGATAAAATATGCAGTAGATGAATATGGTGCACTGACAGTGAAAGGCACATTAGCTCATGAAACACAGAATGAACAGAATCTCACGCTCTTGTGCTCCAAATGTCATGGTATTAAATCTATGTATTTTTCCTAAATGTCTTGAAAAAATATCAAGATTGCCAGAACAAATATCACTCCCACAGAATTGGAAAATCTATATTATTTCATAAGAAACTTTTATTGAGAACTTTGAAATGACTACAGGCTTTTCCCTACATAGGAGGACACAGTGCCCCCTTCATGCCGAATCCACATTTAAAATGTTCATATTATATTTAATTTAAAGATGTTGCATATTATTGTCATTATTATATCTTCACTGAATAAAAAAAAATCTTTGTTGTGTGGTAAATGTGAGCATACACACACTGCTACTGATACAAGGAAAAAAGGAGACAGCTTTATGAAAATGTTAATCCTATGACATGAAAACATCTGAATTTGTTTTGTAGCAAAAGACAGACTTTGTGTGAGGCAAAAAGGATAAATACAAGTGGAATTGGCTTTTAGTTTAAAACATATGCAATTATAATAATTGCATAGATTGACCTTTTTCTTTATTACATCTAGCTGTCTGAATTGCTATTGATGCTGCTTTGTGTTTGTGTGTGTGTGCGTGTGTGTGTGTGCTTTCAGTGGGGGCTAGGCTGGTACGTGCCAGTAAATGATTAGCTTCGATGTAGACGGTTCATTAAAGAACACCTAAAGTGAAAGTCTCAGTTGCCCATTCCTCAGCGAGGGGTAATTTGCAGGAGATGAGTCTACCATTCTCCATGTCAACAGGAAGCTAATTGTTGTTTGTTTGCTTTCTTTTTTTCAGGGATGTGAATACTTCCCTCCAGCAGGGTATTGGTGGTGGTGGTGGTGGTGGTGGTAAGATGGGGGTGGAAGGGTGGGGGGTTACACAAGCAGCGAGACAGAGAGAGAGAGAGAAAGGGCAAGCAAGATTGCGAGATAGTCATTATTGTCTACACTAATGAGAAATTAATTACACCACAGCTGGTTGCGCAGACTGTATTACTGGAGGCTGGACGTAGGGGGCAGCATGCAGCATCAGGAAGGCTTGGAGGCGTTTGGGGATTTGGGGCAGACAAGATGGACCAAATTCAGTAACCATGGAAAAGAATCAACAGCTAATGGCAAAATAGAGCAGTTTGTGATATTATAAAGCCTTTTAGAAGACAGTGTGAAATCAAAGACAAAATATAGGAAACATGTTAGCGGGAATATGTAAAAAAAAAAAAAAGAAAAAGAAAACAGGAATATGTAAAGTAGAGAAACATGAATGGAGAAAAATTTAAAACAGGCTTTTTTATGTGGGCAAGCTCCTACAGACTAATAGCTGCCTCTTTGTCATTACAGCCGGGATAAAGTGCAGTAATGCATATAGATGTGCATGTCTGACATTTAATGTGTATGCACATTCTGGGACTGCAAATATGCCAATACTTCTGCATACTGAGGCATCATTACCCAGGCAGATTCAGCTATGGGCTTGACATTTCAGGTTTTCTATATCTTCTATTTCCTTTTAAATCTGACATGAAATAAACGGACGGGCATTTGTTTCTTGTCTGAGAGTTGATAAAGACAGTGCAGGCTTACCAACCCAGTATTTGTATATAACATTGGAGGAATTGGAGGGAAATGAAGGTAACATAGACACTAACTGTGTTGGTTTTGTTGGTAGAATGATGTTGCCCAGGTACCTGCATCTTTGCTATCTTTACATCAAAGACAACAACTGGACTTGTAGTTGTGTGTGTGTGTGTGTGTGTGTGTGTGTGATTTGATGTTCTCCTTTTCTTAATTTCAAATAAACTAAAGTCAACTGAGAGACTCTTTCTGTCTCACCTGCTGCCGGTGTGCTTGTCTACAGCTGTGTAGCCTTGCAACTAGAAACACTATCCCTCTCATCCTGAATTGGCGTCAGACCCAACAGCAGCCGTATGCAAATCCCTTAAGCAAGACTTTGCACACTCACTGTAAGCTACCGTAGATAAGCATCAGACAGCTGACTGAAATGCATCTGCATGTGTCTGTTTGCACAGATGCATCTGGGTGTGCAATTATGAGCATGCAGAGGGTCAGTCAGTTATGAACAGCCCTGGTAGACTTGATATTCAATTACATGATGGAGTATTTGTGAGGCGAGACCGATGGCGCTGTAAAACCGCTGCATGCTCTGAAGGTACGCGCCATGGTTAATTTAGCTTTCATAATGAGATGGCCATGAGGAGACTGTGGGGGCAGTGCACTATAGAGGAAGGAAGCAGTGTAATGTTGCATATGTGACTTAAACACGTGTGCAATGCAGTAAGACAGAGTAATGCAGTAAAACCTTGGTTTGCAACCTAGACAGTATACTATATGACTTAAGTGAACCTGTTTGTAGGATTAAATATCTTTGGTGGGGGGATGCAATTGCAAAGAATTCTAAAATAAGATGAAAAATATGCAGAGGAGAGGTGAGAAGAAGAAAACAGACGTGAAGGTGAGGTCAGGTTAGATTGATGAGAAGAAAAGGCTGCTGGTTTCCTAACGCCCTTGTATTGGAGGGAGGAACAGATCAGCCCCTATGGACTCAAGCCATTTGTAAAATACCCCCACACACATACATGCATACACATGCAACCTCTAAAGTGGAAATATTGATCGCAGTATATTATTCCTACTCACTCCAGTAACTAGGTGTATGTTGTTGCCTGTCATTGTTTTCTGAAGGAGAGAGCAGGAAAGAAGCTAGATAGATTGTATATTTACGTCTTAACTCACTCTTTTTCCATTCCTTTGTTTTAAATATGACTTCCTCAAGATTTTGCTAATGTTCTATTAAAACAAATTGACCAATGTTTTTCTGAGGTACTGTCCTCCCAAAGTCGTTCAACACCATCCTAACGGTAAGCTGAACACATTTCAAGTAATACATAAATGCAGTATTCCTAGCAAGACTTACATATATTACTTGAAGTCTGTACTTTACCTTGCAGCTATGAGTTGACTAAATGCCCATAATACTAGAACTGGCCAGAAACAGGGAGGATAGGCCAGCAGACTTTCTGCAGGCACTGCAAACCTCCTCTGAATGTCAGAGAAGATTTGGAGAGCAGCCGTATTTTTCTGCCAAAATGAGGACCATTATCTTTATGAGAGACAGAGAAACAAAGTCTTGTTGTTCCCAATGGCACTCATCAATCTGAATATAACAGTGACTTGTTTCATATGGGTAATTCTTCCGTGCTATGACGCTTACTTCACCCCTGCTGGCTTCAGGGCAGCAGGCTAGCTACCTATCTACACAACAACAATGGCCCAATTACTTGAGTATCTTTGACACACACACACACACCCACACACACACATTTAATGATACACACAGCAGACTCATGTATTGTAAACTCACACACATATAAATTTATTTGCACACAGATGCACAGATTTCTAGGCCACAACACATTATTGCAGGCTTTATAGTTTTACAGTCCTTTTTTCCAGTGTCATTTGACTACAAAGCCTTGATGTGAAGGAAAGCTGGATGGCTCGAGCCAGCTAGTGTTGCCATCAATACCAGTATAAATATATAGACTGGACCTATGCTACCTTTACTGGATATCAACGTGAGGGCCTAAACTAATATCGTTGTGACCGCAGGATTCCTGTTTCTCTCACACAAATATGGTAAAGGTAATTATAATGCATGAACACCTAATTGAGGAAATGTTTACTTCCAGTGGCCAAAAAGCTTCTGTCTACTTCTGAAAAGTAGAAGAAGGAAGCATTGTCACAGCACCACAAAACTTTGTAGGGAGGACCTGGACATGAGAGACCACAGTTTGACATGTAATGCCATTTTTTTTAACCACGGCGCTATCGTTCCCTAACCCTAACCAAGTCGTTTAACCATTATGGTGGCAGCTGAAAAATCAGAAGCAGGAATTTTTGTAATGGTTATACACTCAGTTGCCAGTTTAGTAGATACAGAAAGGGGTTCCTGTTGTTTAGGTTGCTCTCACTGATATAAATGGGGTGGACAAAAATAGAATACCTGTCAGAATAAAGCAATACAACCGCAGCCTCCAAAATGATCATACAGTTTAATCAACAACAACCCTCTAAAACTGTTTCAACAAAAACGTTTAAACCTTCATGAAGGTAGGATTTATTGCAGGGCTGTTGTATTGGACTGCATCCTTTTTTGCTAATAATTGCCCACTGAGTGTATGTGACTTTGTGGCTTTAGAAGGCACCGAAAAAAAATGATGTCCTCTCAAAAAAAAGTGTGACAATGCACAATGACAAATTGTGCATTCTGTTGTTTAAACTAGATGGTGTATTTACCCTACCATGGCTAGCATAAATCATTATGTGTCAGTGTGGTACTTTGCATTATATAATTAATAATATTTTAATATATAATTTTTTTTTTTTAACGGAGCTGATTGTCGTTTGTGGTTCAACAGAGTGTGTTTCCTGCTAATTAAAGCGTTAGAAGAGTGTCTAGGCAAAGAATAACTTTAATGTGTCCTGGCCATCTGATGCAACCTCATCCACTTCGTGCTCGTCTTCACTCGCGTGGTGCATGACTGCACTGCAGCCTGGCTTTGTTTATGCAAAGCCTTTAACATTTGTCTAGCAAGAATACCCAAAGTGCTATGCTGAATATTTCTGGTAAACATAGATAGCTTCCTTTTTTTTAAAAAAAAAAAAAAAAAAAAAAAAAAAACCTCCAGTGGGAAATAGAAAGGGAGGTTGTGCAGTTGGACGACTAATAACTGCTGCTGTTCCATTTTGGTTATCTTTAGAGAATAAATGTTTTTGTGATCAAAGAGAGATTTGGGTAACACACATTTATCCCACAACAACACGATGCAGATATTAGGCTCTCTCTCTCTCTCTTTCTCTCTCTCTCTCTCTCTCAGGCATTGCGTCATACCAAAGGCTACAGTATGAAAGCTTTTGGATTGACAGAATGTTGGCTGGCCCCTCAGACACAGTTATCTCATGGTTGACTGAGCCAGGTGTGTGTAATCAATGAGTCTAATTAGGAGGTTGTTTACCAAACTGCTGATATGCACTGGCCTTCTCACATTGTTTTTTCTGGGGCAGGGCACACCCATATGGGGGTACAGACTGCATAATCTTGCCTTTTGAAAAGAAAGCATATAGCCACAGCCAGAATCACACTAACAGTACACACACACACAGTGCACACACATTTGCATTCACACCTACAAACAGAAAGTATCAGACATCAGTCTGAGCGAGGTGTTTTTGTTGATCTCTTTGAAATTGTGGCCATGGATCTCTGTAAGGGGAAACACAAACTTGAAATTCCTAGTGTTTCATCTGGCTGGGTCTGTAGGGAGAGACTGAATAATCTGTCCTGAGGTGATGAATATGGTCACAAGTTGAAACACACAACTCCACCTGGCACAAGGCATTGATTCAAACAGCCTTGACCCGTGTGTTAAAATGAATTGTGTAAAAACCTTGCTAAAGTTCTATAGAGCATGTCCCTCACTTTTTAAAAAGCTGACTTAAAAGATTGACTTGTAGTTGTATTCACTGTGTCGAAATCAATCTAATACCTGTTATGTGTTTTGCTCCTATTCGTGCCGTCCTTCTGGCAAGCAGTGTTGCCTCACATCAAGAGGTTCTGGGGTTCAATTACAACCCAGCTTTCTGTGAGTTTCACGTGGGTTTGCCCCAGTTTCTTCATGCATTATGTGTTCAAAATCACACCTCTGGGTCCAAGTTTAGCTGAGTGTAATTATATGTTGATGTCGGGGCATTCGGTATTAAAAATATGACTGTGGTTGTAAGTTGCGTCCGTAAGGTTCAATTAAGGAGGCAGTGATTGGCAGTGAGGAAGGAGAAACAGGCAATGACAAGAGAGACAGCAACAGAGGGAGAAATCAACAATGAGAAACAATCAGGAGAGATCCTGACTGCAACCATTTACTGTGGAGTTATTTAACAAGGGACAGGGAGAAAAAAGAAAACGGAAAAGAAAGAAGGGTGAAAGAGGAGGAACGCCAATTCCCTTGGCTCTGAACAAAAGCCTACACTCATTTTCATCATGGTGGAAACTGCAGGGGTAACACGAAGCAAGTCAGAGGAGCAGTGAAGTCTTTCTGTGCAAGTGTGCGCACCTTGTGTGCGTACGTGTGTTTATATGTGTGTCCAGAGAAGAATGATATGGTTGACCAGGCAGACATTGTGTGGGCTGACATAGCGGGTAGTGAGGGTGCCAGAGCTGGAGAGCACATTTAGTCTCAGAAGGCTGCCTCTGTCTCAACCTGCTGCTCAACCACTCTGACGATGCTGGCCTTTGATTCTGTCTTTCTTTCTTTTCCTCTTTTCTTTTATTTCTGTGCCTATTGCTCACACCCTTCAGCTCTCCTTCGTCCATCTTTTGATGTATTTTTCTGGGTTTCTCCGTATCTCTCCCTCCAGTTTTCCCATCCTTTCCCTCTTTATATCACTCTGTCTTTGTTACTCTGTCTTTCTCAAACTAACTCAGATCCATCTCACTTGGTGTTTTTCTGCCCTATCACTTTAATTAAATCCACTTTAATTCAAAAGGTCTTACTGCCAGGCAAAAACCACAACTGCAACCAGATTCAGTTGAGGAACTGTGGCAACAAAAACAAAGCTATATTATTAAACTAGAAAAGCAACTTTAAGTGCACTTGTTATATGAGCAGAACAGGACATTTTTGCTTGAGTGTGGCTAAATGCCTGTGAGGGCATTGCTAGGTGGTTGCTACACGACTGACAGAAGAATAAGGAAAGTAGGCTAAACCCGTGTCTCCTCCAAAATTGAACCAAAGTTAAGGGGAGACCTGGGTAGCCCTTAACAATTCAACATCAAGTGGCCATCAAATGACCAAAAAAGACAAGTTCTATAAAACCAAGAATTACAGAATGAATAAAAAAATAACAATAACATAACAACATTATGTATCAGTGTAATTTTTGAGTAACACCTAAAGTCAAGTCTTGTAAAATCTTTTAGTTTTAGAGTCTTCTGCCCTCAACACTCCAGACTTCCAGACTGTGGGGAGATCCACACATTGGCACTTAAGAGAAACAGCCTTTTGTTTTCTTGTACTTCTATATTTTTAATCATTTGAAATCATTTACATGTTCATAGTATTCATAGCAGAGAAACTGAAAATGAACTGAATATGCAACTTGGCTGCAATGCTCCTTAACATGCATGGCAATAAAGCATATAATAAAGTATATAATTTGTCAGAGAGAGACACAGAGGCCGTTAAGCACCCTGTTTGCAGCTGAGCAAACAGAACGAGTACAGAAGTAACTCAAGAATCACTTAATTAGCATTAGTAGCAGTAGAAGTGGTCACAGAGGGGGATAGAGATCTGGCAGTGTATTTGGGGCTCCGGCTAAGTGTCTGTCTGTGTGCATAATTAAAACTGCTGAATCACATTTGCAGACTTCAGTTTAGATCTAAATGCAAGAAATGCTGGCATAGCTCAAAAAGCATAACTTGTATCACCTGGAATCTTTTTTAAACAATATACATTTTCGTTGTTTGTTTTCTGCGTGTAGGATTTCAGTTACTGGGGGGAGAGTTTGGTAGACATGAGGGGCAACATACATTAAACTTAAATCACAGTCTTTTCAAAACTTTCCAAATTTGCTGTTGCAGTATCTAGACTTGCAGATATTTTTGATTTTATGTGCCAACTTTTGGAGATATCTGCAACTGAGAGTTCTGCCACCACCAGTGGAGATGAATGGAATTCCATCTGCTGAGAGCATTGAAAAATTACATTAGAAAATTAAAAAAGTCCAAAACTATGGAATTATCCAACAAGAGTGGCATAATAGAGGATACAAAAAGCACACTAATCAGTGAATTTCCAGAATTAATGTCAATGTGAAATTATAGTATGTTAAGGTCTTTTAACCTTTTTATTCCTGTGAATATATTGTAATATTTTCATCTTGGGTAAGTATTCATTGTAGTCCATCCTCTCTTTATAGTTGGACTGTAGTGTTGCACTGTATGTCTTGCTGGTGGGGGACTGGTCCATTTCAATGCTCTTTGGGAAGAAAATGCAAACGAGCAGCGTTAGCAAGTGCTCCTCCTCTCTCTGCAAAAATGATGTGATGTTGTTTTCTACCAGAAGAGTGGATAATGGAATTTCTCTTCCACACTGATCTCTTTCTATTTTTCAGTCATACTCTGTCTTTTTTCCTCTTCCCCTGCCTCCTCTCCTCTCCCCTTTCCCTCCCTCTCTCCTTTATTTGTGTGCATTCTGTTTTGAGGATGTTTATTAGCTATCAAGTCAAATTCATACATATTTCCTACTTCGTAACAGGCCCAGCGGACGATTCATTTGAGAATATAAATATATGAGGATATGAAACTGCAGGATGAGGCATAGAATTCGGTCTGTCTGTCACAGGAAGATGTTGAATTCTTCTGGTTGCTGCATTGAGAGAAAATTAGTAAGTAATTTCCATGACAATTGATAGCGGGTTACAGATTGCACACAAACTGAATTATACAGCAGGAATCACAAAGCCATATGGCATTTATATGCTATGGTATGCTTTTATTTGTAAAAGCAGAGTGTGCGGAAAAAGATGATCACTTTATTCTGTAAATTCTGTTCTTCCTGCACAACAGCTTTAACTGATTGTGTGCTATGTCAAGTGTAGCCTAACCAACAAAAAATCTATTGGCAATGGTGCCTTTCAACATCTGAAATTATTTTTGATTCCCCCTCCAAATTTCACTTCAACTATTAAAATGTCATAGTTTGTGGTTTAAAAAACATATACAGTAGATAAAGCACATGTAAAGAATGCAACAAAAAAATGACAAAAACAACAACAAAAACGACACGATAATGAACAAAAACGACAAAAACAACAAAAAAAACGACAAAAACAACAAAAACAACACTATAAGGAACAAAAACGACAAAAACAACAACAAAAACGACACTATAAGGAACAAAAGCGACAAAACAACAACAAAAACGACACTATAAGGAAAAAAATGACAAAAACAACAAAAAAACGACAAAAACAACAACAATAACGACACTATAATGAACAAAAATGACAAAAACAACAAAAACAACAACAAAAACGACACTATAAGGAAAAAAATGACAAAAACAACAAAAAAACGACAAAAACAACAACAATAACGACACTATAATGAACAAAAACGACAAAAACAACAAAAAAACGACAATAACAACAAAAACAACACTATAAGGAACAAAAACGACAAAAACAACAACAAAAACGACACTATAAGGAACAAAAGCGACAAAACAACAACAAAAACGACACTATAAGGAACAAAAACGACAAAAACGACAAAAACAACAACTAAAATGACACTATAAGGAACAAAAACGACAAAAAACGACAAAAACAACAACAAACACGACAAAAAACAACAAAAAGGACACTATAAGGAACAAAAACAACAACAAAAATGACAAAAACAACAAAAACAACAACAAAAACGACACTATAATGAACAAAAACGACAAAAACAACAAAAAAAACGACAATAACAACAAAAACAACACTATAAGGAACAAAAACGACAAAAACAACAACAAAAACGACACTATAAGGAACAAAAGCGACAAAACAACAACAAAAACGACACTATAAGGAACAAAAACGACAAAAACGACAAAAACAATAACTAAAACGACACTATAAGGAACAAAAACAACAACAAAAATGACAAAAACAACAAAAACAACAACAAAAACGACACTATAAGGAAAAAACTGACAAAAACAACAAAAAAACGACAAAAGCAACAACAATAACGACACTATAAGGAACAAAACCGACAAAAACGAAGAAAACAACAAAAAAATGACAAAAACAACAACAAAAACGACACTATAATGAACAAAAACAACAAAAATGACAAAAACAACAAAAACAACACTATAAGGAACAAAAGCGACAAAACAACAACAAAAACGACACTATAAGGAACAAAAACGACAAAAAACGACACTATAAGGAACAAAAAAACGACAAAACCAACAAAAAAACGACAAAAACAACAACAAAAACGACAACAAAACCGACAAAAACTACAAAAACGACACTATAAGGAACAAAAACGACAAAAACGACAAAAACAACAAAAAACGACAAAAACGACAACAAAACTGACACTATAAGGAACAACAACGACAAAAACGACAAAAACGACAAAAAACGACAAAAACGACAACAAAACTGACAAAAACTACAAAAACAACAAAAAAAACGACAAAAAGCGACAAAAACAACAAAAAAACGACAAAAACAACAACAAAAACGACAACAAAACTGACAAAAAGCGACAAAAACAACAAAAAAATGACAAAAACAACAGCAAAAACGACAACAAAACTGACAAAAACGACAAAACCAACAAAAAAATGACAAAAACAACAAAACCAACAAAAAACGACAAAAACAACAACAAAAACGACAACAAAACCGACAAAAACAACAAAAAAACGACAAAAACAACAACAAAAACGACACTATAAGGAACAAAAACGACAAAAACAACAAAAAACGACGAAAAAACAACAACAAAAACGACAACAAAACTGACAACAACGACAAAAACGACAAAAAGCGACAAAAACAATAAAAAAACGACAAAAACAACAACAAAACTGACAAAAACGACAAAACCAACAAAAAAACGACAAAAACAACAAAAAAACGACAAAAACAACAACAAAAACGACACTATAAGGAACAAAAACGACAAAAACGACAAAAACAACAACAAAAACGACAACAAAACTGACAACAACGACAAAAACAACAAAAAAAAGGACAAAAACAACAAAAAAAACGACACTATAAGGAACAAAAACGTCAAAAAAACAAAAAACAACAAAAAGCGACAAAAACAACAAAAAACGACAAAAACAACAAAAACGACAACAAAACCGACAAAAAAACGACAAAAACAACAACAAAACCGACAAAAACGACAAAAGCAACAAAAAAACGACAAAAACAACAACAAAAACGACACTATAAGGAACAAAAACGACAAAAACAACAAAAAACGACAAAAACAACAAAAAACGACAAAAACAACAACAAAAACGACAACAAAACTGACAAAAACAACAAAAAAAACGACAAAAACAACAAAAACGACACTATAAGGAACAAAAACGACAAAAACAACAAAAAAAAAATGACAAAAACAACACTATAAGGAACAAAAACAACAAAAACAACAAAAACGACACTATAAGGAACAAAAACGACAAAAACAACAACAAAAACGACATAAATTATACATTATTGGTTGTTTTTGTTCCTTACAGGATCGTTATTTGTTGTTTTTGTTGTTGTTGTTGTTGTTTTTGTTGTCGTTTTTGTTGTTTTTGTCGTTTTTGTTCCTTATAGTGTCATTTTTGTTGTTGTTTTTGTCATTTTTGTTGTTTTTTTCCTAATGTATAATTTATGTCGTTTTTGTTGTTGTTTTTGTCGTTTTTGATGTTGTTTTTGTCGTTTTTGTTCCTTATAGTGTCGTTTTTTGTCGTTTGACAAAAACAACAACAAAAATGACACTATAAGGAACAGAAAACGACAAAAACAACAAAAACGACAACAAAAACAACAACAACAACAACAAAAACAACAAATAACGATCCTGTAAGGAACAAAAACAACAAAAAAAGACAAAAACAACAACAAAAACGACACTATAAGAAAAAAATGACAAAAACAACAACAAAAACGACAAGAAAAATGACAAAAATAACAACAAAAACGACCAAAAACTACCAAAACGACAAAAAACAACAACGAAAACGACAAAACAACAACAAAAACGACACGATAAGGAACAAAAACAACAAAAACAACAACAAAAATGACAAGAAAACAACAACAACGACACTATAAACAACAACAACGACGCTTTAAGGAACAAAAACAACAACAAAAATGACAAATACAACAACAAAAACGACACTAAATAACAGAAACGACAAAAAATGACACTATAAACAACAAAAACTATGAAAAAAACAACAAAAACAACACTATAAACAACAACAACTGTTGACTATTTCGGAAAGTGTGAATGTTATGAAAAAGTTGAATACAAGCAATAATGTCCTAATTGAGCTGAACGTTTTGATATTTGAATGAAGTTTCTATGTTGAATAATGTCGAAGGAGATGACTCGCAAAAAAAGCGGTCTGAAGAATAATAATAATGAGTTTTAGGATGTATGTCGAATAACATATGTTGCATTCACACCAATTCTTGGCTATTGACTGCAGAGGCACTTTCAGTATCTACAATGAAATATAACACATAGATCAAGCATTTAGTAAAGAGTGCAATCAATCAGTCTGCCAATCAAATAGAGTAACATAGCAGCATCAGTATTTGAAGAATAGATTACCAAACTTTGATATTTGCTCTGCAGGACATCAGTGAGGGGAAAAGTGGATAAAGCCATCATGTAATTAGTCCACTTGAAGAGAGCAATAATGAATGGGATTGTCATGTAGGCCGCTCATTTGAGTCCAATAATGGATCATATAATTAAAATAGGGGTAGAAACAATGTCTTTCTTTTGGTCAAACAGACTATCCACAAACACTTTCAATCTCATGGACTGGAACTTTGATCTTACTTCTCACACACAGTAAAGGATTACATTTACAGTGCGTTATAAACTACACATGGCTCATGAATCACACAGAAACCCACTAATTCAGAGTTAATAATTTGATTATTTTAGTTTTCGTAGGGAGCCTGTCATTCATAAATCTAGAGTACAAAAAAGGTTTTTAAAAGTTCAACTGTCTCATGTTTGTTTGAGTCAAGTCCTTTTCACACTAATAATTATTTGAGGAACTTATGTGATTTTGAAATTTACTTTCCACAACTGAGTTTCACATCTATGTCTAGTCTATGTCGAGCTCACATTTACAGACACATTCCAATTCCAAATATTATATAATAACCACCATTTGAGAGTACAAATATAGATGGGAACTCAACAGTTCTCATGAGTGCAACGGTTTATTTAAAAGCTGGAGTGTGGATTTTTACATATAAATGAAAGCCTGTTACATTCAAGCCCTCACCAAACAAGTTCACACAAGGCTGATTAAGCGTATCACTGCCAGGTAAGTCTCTCTGTATTTCGCAGTATACCAGACTTTTAAATCTGGTGTTTGTGGCGACATTTCCGCGTTGGCACAGCAGAATTGATGCACAGAGTTAAAAACAGAAAGTGATCGATGGTAGAGCAGACAACAACACACTGACTGGACTATGGGAGGTAATAGTGATTGTTGGACAATCACTATGCTTGTCTGTTAGATGCAAGACTTGCTAACTGTTGTATTGAGTTTCAGTAATTTTGTTGCTTCCTGGGATCAGTGCTTAAGGGGGAGACAAAAGGTCCACCCTCCGGCTTTAATCTAATTTATGCATATGGCAGTCTTTCTTTAAACCAACTTCAACAAGGTGCAGAAGAGACAGATGACGCATACAGTTTGGTTTACCGAATCAAGAAAATCTGACACAGAATTTCTGAATCTGGAATATTTGACCACAATAATGCAGAAACAGTAGTTAAGGTCTAGGATGCTGTACTGAAGAGTTGGAAAAAGAGAGAGCCTTGTGTGTAACAGAAGATCACAAGTCATTAGGGCAAGACGGGCTGCAGACCTGCAACAGTGGGCGGACTGCTGCAGAAGGCTGTAGGTGCTGACTGGAGAATGGTAAACAAGAAGTAGGGCAGAGGGGAAGACTGGCAGGTAACTGCAGAGTGTAGGACAGAAACTGAAAGACTCAGTCAGGATACTAACAGGGTTGAGGAAACTGATGTGTGGCAGATTGCACAGGCTGCATTTGCAGTAAAATGTAAAATTTATGATCAAAAACAAATGGTTAGGATATCAGATCACCTTAACGAAGAGTGGCTGGAGACAATGCTGCATATGAAGAGTTCATTTGCAAAAACAGATGAAAGCCATTCTTAAAATGCATAAACCAACACCAGTTTGACCAATATATCTTATCAAAACAACCCAAAATGAATTTGATTGATATTCCCTGGAGCATACATAAACACACACACAAAAAAACATGATTTTGCACAATGAGGTAAAATGGAGATATCCGTGTTTGCCAAAAGAACCCTTCATATACTCTGGAGCAATGAAAAGCATCTGGGGAGTAATCAGGGAGATGCAGAGCAGCTGAGGCGGAGGCAATTCAGTGTAGATTGAAGAATTAATATGCTATTCAGAGGCCCTAGCCATAACACAATTGAGATTATGTCACACAAGATGAAAGGTTCATGTATGCGAAAAAGATCTCCAAATTTACATTTTATTTGTTTCTTCATAACTGTGCAACTCTTTAACTCAGGAAAAGAAGCACTTGTTCTTCTTCCAACTCAGATGGTCCTCTCAACACATCATCACATCATTGTACATCATCTGGATGAGCTGTCTAACACTGTCTAGCCTGAGGCAGAGTGGGCTGGCATCTGACAAAGCCAAAACAGATGCTGAAGCAGCAGATGATGAACATATTCAAATCTGCTGATGAACAAAAAAGCAATCCTAACGTTCAATTTTATTGAGTGGGTCTCATGTACTACACATCCAGTTTTACTGTTTATGTTAGTCACTGCTTTCTGCACTTGTTGCTGTTGCTGTAATTTTTCTCTGAACCCACTGGCCTCACATTAACCTGACTCACTGCTGGCTGCACAATACTGCATACTGCACTGTCATTAAGCGTTCTGCAAAACATGGTTGATAAGGGAAAACTGGATATGGGACAGGTGGCCTTTCTAATGTTTGAAGCTTGAAAAATTAGCCAAATTTAAGAGATTTGTGTTAACAGCATATCACACCATTCCACACAAAGTCCCGATCCTCCATATACACAGCTACCAGGCCTTAACTTTATCACACATATTCTCCCATGCCCACACAGACACACACACATACTTTTGCACATATACTCGCTCGCAAATTCACAGAACTTGCCACGCACATACACTAACACTGCAGCATCAGCTAACACAGATGTGGATGGTAAACAAGCACTTCTCTTTGTGTTGCTTACATGACAGCACAAGCAGTGAAAACAAATGGTGGGATTGAGCTTTGCATACATATAGAGATCATTTACATACGTAACATGTATATCTATACAGTTAAGTGGAGGGAGTGGGAGAAGCTCCCAAACACATGCCATCTTCTGTCTGTTTTTGATGCATTCCCTGTTTTTCATCCTGCTGCTCACAAAGCCATTCCCCATGCCACTATTAAAGATGCATCTTTCTTTATTTCAGAGCTGCACTCACATGATTTAAGAATTATAGCCCTGATGCTTCAGCATAAAAAACCAAACAGAGCTGTTATCTTTAGAAGGAGAGAGGTATCCATCACACTGAGACCAGAATAAAGGGCAGCAGTGGGAGTAATTATCTGTGGTAAAAGACAATGATGGGTGACTCACTAGAAGAACCTCACAGACAAAAACAGTGTGCAGTTGATGAAGAAGTCATTTAGCTCAAAGACTGAAATAAGTAGTAGTAAATGTTAGGGAAAGTTTTATAAAAAGGTTTGAAAAAAAAAAAGCTGGCCTTGTTTCACATTTAATAAAACATGTTTGGTTTTTTTTTAGCTATATTTCCTTTCTTTGAAAAAGTACTTCAAAGATACTTGAAATCCCTTGTCACAGTAGTGCAAAAGTACCACTGATTAGGATGTTAAAACTTGAATTTTATTTGAACTAAACTATACTACATCTCTACTGGAGTGTGTGAAGTGTCTTTTTTATGTATTGTCCATCACACCTACAATTTTCACATCTTTTCGACCAGAAAATACATTCTGGACATAAATACAAACTGCACGACTCCATTTATTTTCTTAGTGAAAGAAACACACTAAAGGAAAGCTCATTTAATTTTTAATGTAAACTTCAGATAAAGAAATCAAGCAGGTTGAAGCAAGGGACTGTGGTTGAAAATGAAACAAATGGAGAAATTATTAATAAGTATTATTAATATTAAGTAAAAAATTGACATTGTTGGCAGTTGCAGGGACTTGAATAACAATTAAGGCAGAGGTACTTTTTCATCCTTTTTGCAGTGGCTGATTCAGATCTTCAGCTCTGTATTATTCACAAAGCATTGAGTCTCTGTTTCAGTCTAATGCTCTCTTGTAAAAAAAAAAAAAGGTACTCCCTCCCCATATTGTCCTAGCATCCTGTTTCATTCAGAAGTGTATTGAAGTAAGAAAGCAAGATATCATCAAAAAGCTGTTTCCATGCAACTTTAATTCAAAGGTTGAGAACATAAGCTACTATATGAGTCGCCATGTTGCTGCAATGGATGTGTTTTAACCTGTCGTTTAATAAAATGCAACAAAACTACTTCAACAGCTGCAGTGGGGTTCATAAGTGGCAGGTTATTCTTTCCTCACTTACGCACAAACATACTCACACAATGAATGCATATTGCAAAGAGAGTGAAGGCAGGAAATCTTAGTGTGAGAGTGGCCAAGGAAGGAGAGAGGAGAGAGACAGATAAACATTGGTAGGCAAGCATAGTGAAAGCCACAGAGGGAAAAGAAATAGAAGAGGTGTGTGTGTGTGTGTGTGTGTGTGTGGCAGAAGTATCCCATGCAATTAGGTCATTCTGAATAATTGGCTGCCGGAAGCTCTCATTAAAACCATCTCAAGTTTGAGGCCTTTGATCAGCCTACGGACCAAACGTAAATAGTTCAGCCACACATAGAGGGCAGGGGGAAGTTAAGTTCACAAGAAACATAATTTGTACTGTGGGGTCCTGAGCTGCATCATTATTGAGTTAACGTTTGGCTTCTTGGTCAGGTTCATTCAGGGTTTTCAGAAAGGAGGAGATGAGTGCAATGTTGTCATCACTGTCATCTGTTCTCTCATGTGTATTGCCAGACCTTCACATCCTCTTTTTAAACAAAGGAGTTCAGAAAAAAACTTCAGAGGCACATTTTGACATTTAGTCCATTCAAATAAACCACTTTAGCAGCATTCAAACTGACAGAGAGCTTGTACCACACTAGTCCACCAGCATGCTTTGGGTTTCAAACCCTCAGACTGACTTCAGTGGGTGTATACAGTGTATGTGGCTGCTGTTTTTTTTTTTTTTTATCATACCCAGCTAAAGCAAACACAACAGGCTTTTCATTAAATGGAATGATGGCTACTTTTGTTTGATTAGGGGTCAAATGAATGTAGATGTTGCTAACCACATTAGCCATCATAAAACTAGTAATGACATACTAGTGGTGGTTATATACAAAAAGTAGCCAGGTCAGGTATCAGGTTCGGAAACCACCTTCTCAGTTCTCAATTGCAAGTGAAACACGAAGAAACATGCTGACTGAAACACAAATACAACCAGTCTGCACCACCTGTTGGCCTGTCAGTGACTCTGTCTGCCTCTCCATGGGAAATTTCCTCAGTGGTGGACAGTGGCTTATACATGTAGCCTACACTTTGACTCTGACAACATGTCATGAAAACTGAAGATATCCATTGGCTTTTCAAATACAGTTGTCAACTGCAATAGCACTCTGCTATAGCGATGCCCCCAGGCAGAGAGAAGAAAACAAACCTGATCCCTGCCAATGTGTAGTGTGTAGTCTCCATTCACTGACATCAGAAACCCTCTGTAAGAACATTAAAGTATTATAGACTTCTACATTATGGAAATAATCAATTTCAAGTTGTTAAATGTAGCATTTTCTGCAATAAACAGAAATGCTTGTATAAAAACACACATAACCTTTTTCTCAAGAGGTCAGATTTGATTATTTGAAACCATTATTTAACACTGGAGTAGAGATTAATTTTTAAATATAATGTGTTGTTGCAAATCCATTACATATTCATCACGAGAGAGCAGGAATAATGGTTACCCAGTTAGGTTACAGCCTTCGATGTAACTTCACTGTTGATAAACATCATTATAAGAGAGATTTGCCATCCCTAATTTATTTAATATGCTTAGAAATGAGTCTAATTTACTTGGCAGAAAATGTACTCTCACCACCAATATTGTCTGTTACTGTATCTTGACATATCTCTCACTTAGCGGAGGCGTACACAGTTGGTAGGAGGACGTTGTTATTATATTAATAGACAAAGACTGCTCAGAAGCTCAATTAATGGAGGGGGAACATTTAATCTGTTTTCTTCTCAACCAAACTCACACTAAAAGGAGCTGTGATTGACCCATCTTTTTTACTACCTCGCAGCTTCCTGTCAGTAAATTCTGTCTTCTGCATGGACTCTGGTCAAAAATTAATAAACAACATTTGCAAAACATCAAAATTAATTTCCTCCTCGATGACAAAAATGGTTCCAGCCCTGCTGTACAAGCATTATTTTACTACACAAGCATATATGATCACACAAAGGTAATGGAGGCACATGTACTACTTGCACATGCACTGTACATGTGGGTATATACTGTACACCACACAAGCTGCAGCAAATCCTGTTATTTTCTTTACCATTACATATTCATGTCAATAGTACCTTCACTAGTTGTGTAATTTCCTACTTCTTTTTTCTCACACTGGGCTGTTGTGTATCTCATCAAACCCCTGGCAGTATCCTAATTTTTAAGTTCCCTGCAAGTTCACCTTGGGGAATCAATTCTTTGAAGACTGAACTACTAAATGAAAGCTGTAGCATATCTTCCATTCTTCTCCTCTGCTCTCTCACTATCTATCCTTTCTTTCTGCCTCTCCTCAGTGATGCTCTATGCCCAAGCACAAAAGCCATTTCCACAAATAATGTGAATACTCATAAACATATATATATATATATTTAAGCATATATTTATATTAGATATTTCTCATTCCGGGCTATTACTCGTGGCTTATCTTCCTTTTTCCTAACTCTTTTTATCCATTTATTTGATTCATCAACATGGCATAGAAACCAATAAATATTTGTTATTCCATCTACATTGTAACTCCATTTCGCTCCCCTGATACTGAATATGCAGTATTAAAGGGCACATGCAATCAAACATGCACACACAAATACTCACATACTCAGTGCTACAGCCAATTAAAAAGTCAATACACTGTTATGAAAAGCATTACATTTAATGTTTTTTTTTTTCAAATTATGAAAGCTGAAATAGTCTAAGATATTTGATTTATTTACATTTCTTGTTTATAACTGATTTTTTTTTTCTTGTCCCTGAGCAAAGAAGGTTACAGACCAAACTGCTCTATTGCCTCCATGAATATCTGTAGGGCATCAATGCATGTGGATCCAGGATAGATTTGCAGAAAGACCAATTCCAATTACCATGTGGAAAGTGAGAAATAAAGCTTCTAAATCTTCTGGCCTCTAAGTGTTAATGCTTAAGCAATTAACAGAGAATGACATGAACATGGTTAGGGCCAACGCGAATGGGTTATCGAGACTGGTGCTGTCCAGCTAATGCACAACACCATGATTTCTAATGTGTTATACAGATGGTAAAAGACTGCCTTGCTAACACCTGCTGTGCATGAAGCACATTTAACAGCCAGTGTCACACCTCCTCTGTAAGAAAATGGTGTAAGGCCATTAAGGCTTAGGAAAATGCAAATGTTTGAATATTTTCAGCCTGCTTTTTCCAGCATACTGTAGATTTTTCTTTTGTCATTTTCATGTATCCTGAAAACAAAAGACATTCCCAGTTTTCTATTTGCAGTAGGCATATTCACATCAAGTAATGGTAATGTACTGTATTGAATAAACATACTGCAGTCATGGAATTTATTAAAATTTTAGCATTAAATAAGTTTATTCCACCATAACAGCAGGTTGTTAAGACTAGTTACCCAGTCTGTTTTCTTATAACTCATTATTAACTAGTTCTTGAATCAGAGAATACAGGAATTACTCATTAATGATTAATTCATTATTGTATCAGATTGTTCCTCACTCTCCTTAGAAACTACACACATTTATGTGTAGCATATTGCGTTACCATAATGTGAATTAAAAAAGCACACATCTTATCAACAAGCTTGAAGATTTTTTGCTACGTTTTGCAAAGTTTTTGCTGTGAATGTTCTCTTAGTGAGCACTTCCGACTGAGTTACTGTGTCGCCCTGAAGGCTGCTGTTCACCTTCAGGGCCACAGCGGCTCTCCAGTGGGAGAGCAGCCTTGCTATACTTTTTACTACCTCTAAAACTTGATTCATCTTCGCTGTTTAGATGAAAGGTAGCCATCTGTTGTTCTGCCTGCCGTGACCCCTGTGTCTGTCTGTCTGGAAGATCTGGGCAGAGGTGTAGTGCTATTTGTTTAAGTACCTGAGCGCACCTATGAGCGAAGCATGCATGTGTTAAGTGGTGACCCGTTTCGACGGTTATGTAACTGTTGTTCCTACTGGGCCAAGTTTACTAACATTAGTCAACTATAACTGACCACAGAATCAAATGTTAGATTGACTATGAATAGTTTATATCCATGTTGAGAATATTATGCGGCAGTCAGCCAAACATCTAGCTAAGTAGTACTAGGTGATACCATGGATGTAGTAGTAGGTTGTAATCAGTGGCATTGAGCAATATAGGCGAATGAACGTTAGTAGATTGTGTTTTAAGTTATTTCATTTATTTACTTGTGCTGAGACAATTTTTCCAAACTTTCTCCAGCCTCATCTCCATAAGCTTACATGTCCCTCACATCCCGCTGCTCTCCCTGGGTGGGTCTTTCTCTCGCTCCCTCCCATTCTTTCCCTGTCGGATGGTTCCCCTCTATCGCCCTATCTTATTCTCTGGTGTGGCAGAATAACATGTGAACTAGTAATCAGTTGTCAGAGGGTGAATTGCATAGCTATAGATAATCTTATGTATTCATGCGAATGAATGAATGAGAAAGTGGCAACATTAATGTTACATTATTGTCATCAGTGTTAGGTAGCTAGCATTAGTAGAAGCCGTGGGCCTGGTGCCATGTAAGTTTTTATTGTTGTTTAACTATACCATCGTAAACCTTTACCTTTTTATCTCTTGCAAAAAATGAAAGGACGCCTTGCTTGTTTTTCATCTTTATTAGTTAACAGGTTGCGAATGGCACTGCCCCACTACCAAGTACCCTTTGTGCTGGAGACTTTTCTCTGAGGGACTTGAGACTTGAATCCACCATTTTAAACATTAGTGTGGAAACAACAATTTTGGATGCTTTGAAATGTTTCTTTCTTAGAACTTTTCAATGTTTACTTACATTTTTGGCTTCTAAAATGTACAAGTCAGGCAGTGAACCCCAATGTCAAAGTCCTGCACTTTGTTAAGCATTCACCAACCATCCAACCTCCTCAAGAAAGGTAATTAGTGAAATCAGCTGGTGTAACATTTGGTTGGAATTTAACCTGAGGTAGGCTCAATTATGGAGTCAGAGAGTGCCAAGTCAACACTTCCCTAAGAGAGAGCGTTCCTCCACAGCCATCTTGGGGGAAAGGGAACAGAAGCATGACAAAGCGTCATCACTGTTTCAGATGAGCTCTGTGCTCCAGATCTCGCCATTAATTAAGGAACACAGCTGTTTCTTCCACCTGTCTTTTCTTTGCTAATATACTATAATTTTCTTTAGTTACAGTGCCCTTTTCACTGAATCTTGAGGTTTTCTATTCTTTTTGTCAGGTGAGTGTCCATCTGATCCAGATATGAAATTTCTAATTGTGCTCCATCTTTGGCTTTTTTGATATCAAATTTTGTCAGTAAAACATTTACCTAAAAGCGTCGTGGAGAACACAAGAATGGACACCAATTCTTATTGAGAAAGACTATTGTAAACCTTTGAACCCATTGAAGTTAATAATGGGAAAAATCCTTATCGTTAAAACTTGCAATCTTTTTGTGTCATCGGACACTAATAATTCAAATAACTAATACCGAGTGTTATCGGCACAAGTAACAGTTATTTAACTTTGAGTTATTGTTGTGTGAGAGGCAGACTTGGTTGTAAAAAATGTGCTAAATGAAGTTAAGTTTAAATTATGGTTTAGTTAAATAGTTAATGGCTGTCATGAAAAGCTCCAATTACAGCCTGCATACCAAAACTCTTACCAAAGTCTTCTCTAATGAACGTCAAATCGAGGATTTGAATGTTACCTAAATATAAGGCAACCATATTCTTATATTCTGTTCAGACATTATTTACTGCCAAGTTTGATACCTCAGAGCTTTAAAAGGAAAATTCAAAGTCTGAATTATCACTTGGACGTGAACTGTCAAATTTGTGCTTTAAAAAAAAAAAAGAAAATGCTAAACTTACCCAACCCGACCGTAATATCCCTACAGACCCTTGAGACTTTGTAACAACATTCAGCCTCTAACAAGAAACAGAAGGATCAATCTCTTCCCCTGTTCACCAATAAAGTCATGCACATTATAAATAAAGCATCTGCACTCCTGGCATCCCTTTTGGGAATACATCCAACAGAAATCAATAGTTCCCTTAGAGAAGCACAGTACGTATATGCAACAGTTTGTTTCAGAGTCTACAGAGAGGGCCTTTCTACGCTGACACACATCCCACTTCTCTTGCACAAAGATCGACTAAGTTCCTCCCACAGCGTCTCTCAAATCACACACACAAAGGCAGAGGTTAATAAGGTGTGGGTGCACCTCAATGACTGGCTGGACTGCTGCTCCTGTCTCCATTTACCAACATTTGTCCCTTGTTCCACTGAAAAAACTTCTTCTCATTCAAATGGTTCGGGAAGTAAATGGAAGACAGCGACATTGTGTTAGACCATTTTATTTGATGTCCGCTTCATTTCTGCCACCAACTTGTTCCTCCGTCATCCTTTTCCTCCTGTCCTCACATAGTCAGATAAAAAATTAGCAAAGCACCCCCACCTCACTCCATGTTTATCCCTTGTCAACCTCACACTCCATCCTACGCACTGGTGTGTATGTGTCAGTTTGTCTAAGTGAATGTATGTATTCAGCTCTTTCACAAGAATATTTGTAGTCCTGTTACCATGGTGGCCTGGCTTATTTAATTAATTTGTTACATTTTTGTTTGATTTTTGGTATTTTCTGTTAAACATTTTCTCAAATACTTTTTGCAGTAAAGGTTCCTATTTTGATTATTATTATTTGGACCTACTACTGCTCATATTTTCTTAGTTGTATTAACTGTTAAGGTCAATTAAACACAGGTTTATTACATTATAAGATAATTTGAGGTAAGCCATGTGGCGTCTTAGAATAGAGAACAGCTTTGTGCAAATCTTGGCACAGCTCGTACTTTTTCGCCCATGAGAATAACTCGGCAGAGGCAGTCAAGTGTTCTCTTGCAGATAATCAGTCTTTTCAGCTTCAAACTCTCCAATAACCAAAGTTTTTTTGTGACCCCAGCAATGACTGAACTATTGTGCCCATTCCATTTGCTGACGAACCAATAGCTTGATTTAAAAAGAGCCAGCTGCCAATGTCAAGTCACACAAATCTCTTTTAAATCAGTCTTGAGGAGTGCTAAAGTGTCCTAAAGTGTCATTTTGTATGTGGTAAGCTGTGGTTTCCTCTAGTGGATATGTGGATAGTGTAAATATTTTATCTATTAAAATGCCTTTCTCAAGAGGAGAAAAAAAAGTGGCAGGATATCCACTGAAACAGTCATAAATTGAATTTAGTGATACTTTGAAATACGTTTTTGGTAATCCAGATGAAATAGGATAATAGGGTTACTGGGGAGTTAATGGGTCAAACTAAATAAAGATTTTTCCCTCAAATTAAATCAACAACTTGCAGGAAAATCTAATATGGTAAAAAGGAAAATGTTACAGGACATGCTTATCTCTGTTAATAAAAATACAAAAATAATATGCTGTAAATTATGTTTTTGTAACATTGTTTTTGTAAAGACTGTTATTGTAATTTGCCATTTTGGTCCAGCTGGTGTCTGTACAGCCAAGAGGATGAACTGATGAATGTGACAGATGAATGTTTCTGAAGCCTGTGTGAGTATTGAAACCTTAATGTTGAAGATTATACAGTGCTCCGTGTTTCTTTTTTAGTTCAAGGAAAACCTCTGATGGCAAAATGCTTTTGCACTTTCAACAACATTTCGAACACACCAAATAATCTAGACACAATTTCGATGTGGCAACTCCTATAGAATGCACATGAATCCCAGTGTTAACATTTTCAGTTTGAAGCAAAACACTGTTGAATATTTTTTAGGACTGGGCATGCCATACAGTTTTTTACATACAGCATCAATCATTAAAGCCTGAGAGCAATCAAGACAAAGTGTGTATTCACAAATGTAAATAGTCAAATTCAGTATTTTGTAAATGCTTATCTAATTGCAGTCTTTGGCATTTCATCATGAATTAAGAATGTATTTTTTCAGTTATCACTGCATCCACTAATTAATCCACCCTCCATTTTCCATGGCTTATCTGAATCCAGAGTGATGGCAGGAACTCCGCAAAGTATCCTCCTGATACAGTTGGCAGTCTAGATTGATATGTACTGTACTCCTCCCAGGTCTCCCCCCAGTAATATGTTCACAGAATGGAGTTCCTCATCAGATGCCTCATCCACCCTAAATGGCTCCTTTCAATGCAAAGGAGCAAAAGATCTACAAGCTGTGATTTCCTCACCCTGCCCTGCCAAGACACTCTTTCACATTAATTCTTTCAGTCATGACCCATGTTCATGACTGACTGTGAATGTCGGAATGCAAGCGTGCTAATAGTAGACGGAGAGGTTTAGCTTCAGGCTCATCTCCCTCTTCACTACAACATCCATGTGGAATCACTGTGGAAGCTGCCTCAATTTGCTCCATACCATGCAAGACCTAGACCTAGAGATGCTTGAAATTCCTCACTAGGACCGGCAACTTTCTCCCAATAGAGAGCTGTTTTCATCGTGGCCTCGCTATTCGAGACGCTGTTCCTCAACCCAACCACTTTAGACTCATCTACAAACTATTTGTGTGCATACCAACCACACTATGGCATCAGCAAAGAGAAAGTGACAAAATACTAAGGCCACCAAAGTAGACCCATTCGAGTCCTTGCCTGCAACCTGATATTCTCCATGAAAATCACCAACTAGATGCCAAGAATGTGGACATAACTTTTTTCTTTGGCCATACTGAGATCATAGACAATGTGAGGCATCTCCACATAGCATGTTAGTCAGGATCAGGAGGCCCTCAGAGTCTGAATCCCCACCCTTAATAATAGCACACTGAGGCAAAGCCCTGAGTCATCCAACGGTTTCGAGAACTGAAAATCCTTTCCACAGCATCTCCAAAATCCTCCTGCACACAAGTTTTTCCTTATGCAACTACAAAAGTTGTGTGCTTTCGGGTCTGCTGGTACCTGTCTGTTATGTCAGGACTTCCTGAGCTCCTTACTTTCAACCTGATGGCTTTCATCACAGGTTCCTCCATGGGCTGCTGTCATGAAAGGCACCAACAACCTGACCACAGCTTAGAGTAGCTGTTTTACCAAGGGCTCATTTGGTCTGTTTCAGTTAATTGTTTAAAGTTTTATTTTAGGATACATGGTTTCCCTGATTGGGTGATGAAGGCACAGCTATATATTATCAAAAATAAAATCTTTCTTATTTGACTGATTTTATAAACTGCCATATTGAAATATTCTCCCATCGAGAAAAACTGGAGTGATGGTAGAAGTAGACCAAAGTTACTCTGTGTGAAAATGAGGGGGCTAAACTCTAAAATAACCAAAACATAATCAACTACCTGACTCTGTACTCAAGTCAGCAAGTGTTCGTCTCAAACGGGATCAATTTAAACCCTCCACCAGTGTGACCCTTATCAGATTGGGTCTGCAGGGTGGATATCTCCCCCTTAGCAGTCCTTAATGCAGACTGATATCTGAATGACCATTACCGAGACATCAATCTCCATTCAATTACCTTCTGGGGAGTATAGCTTGATAATAAGTTAGGGAAATTACCACTTTTGCCAGCTGATGGTAATTCACTATGTATGCAGGCTGTCAAATACATGGGCTGAGGTCTTTGATCAAAGATTCTAAATGGTTTGATGGGGTTTAGTGAAGATAAAGGGAAAAGAAGGGTAGGAGACGTAGAGAGAGGGGGAAAGAGGGAGATTTGGGGGGTATAAGGAGAAGGGAAGAAAGAAAGGTTTTCCAGAGTCATTTGTTCCGGAAACATGTGAAAACTGTATAAAAGATACAAAAAAGACCCAGATGTTCTTTGGATTCTCTTCAGATTCTACCCAGTGTTTTTCCTACCAATAAGGGCCTGTGTCTGAAATACTATAGCGCATACACTTTGTGGTGTTCTGCTGGACTTAAACCTCTTTTTAGACTCAGCTTTATGACACTATGAAGTTCTAGATGAGGAAAAATTACAATCAGTAATTTTAAATATACAAGACTTACATAATAAATAGCTTCCATGGATCCGTAGGGTTTTTTAGATCTCCAGATAAAAAAAGTGAATTAGAAAGGATAGTCTTCCATAGTTATCACTCTACCCACAATAGAAAGTTTTAACTGATTGAACAAGTATTTTCTTTCATGTTATAGTGTATTAACTGCAAGTCATGCATACTTAACATTACTGTAGCAGCAATAAGGAAACTTTACACAAAAATGACATACAAACAAAAAACCATATGATGCTCACTGTGACTCATTAAGGCAACCAAGTTTCAAGTCTCTACAAACTGATTTTCAAACTGAATGAAAATTAGTGGCTGCAAGTCTGCAGATCAGAAAAAACATGCAGTAGTTCTATATTTACATCACACATTAGTGTGTGGGCTGTTGTGGCCACTTCTGCACTACTTCATTTAGCACAATTTGAAATCTGTTTCCCTCTAAAGAACTGCCTGTTCCTGCTCTGGGAAGACAATAATATTGACTTCTGAGTTGACAGTAAAAGCTGCTGGCTATCTCCCTCCATGTTTTCTACAGCAGTGAAAAATCTATAAATACAAACTCTATAGGCAATACAGCGCAATTAACGGAGTCAATAGAGCAGTCTGATCTCTATCATGCCCCAGTCTCTCTTTTTCTCTCTGTCTGTATCTGTTGGTTCATCCATTTCTGTTGACACTCACATACTCTGATAGCCACATTTAAATGCAGTGACCCATGGGTAGGTCATTTGTCTTGTCTTTGTCGTTTCTGCATCACCATCAGTACTGTTCTTCTCCAACAAGGAAACATCTCTAAAGCTGGAGTTGTACATGTGCGTTAACGCTGGCAACTACGTAGGCTCTGAAGCTACACCTTAACCAGTGTTGTGAAGGTTACCTCTGAAATGTAATAGGTTAAGGAATACTAGTTACCCTGTTAACCCTTTGATACACAAGCTATGCAAACCCCTTCTAATGCACAACATGGGTCAACAATGACCTCTATTCATTTTCTGTTATTTCATGTATGGCTGAGTGTTTCTTTGCTATATCTTTTGAAATAAATTTGTTTCATCATTTAATGAGTGTTCTTTAAATATCTTGTTTTTGATTACTACAAATCATTATTTTCATTTTTCCTTCCTTACTTTATGAACAAAAACAGTTTTTATATTTCCAAATCAAGTTTACATACATGGGTAATTTTTGACCCATGTATGTGAACTTGATTTAAAAAAAATAAAGAAACAATATGATAATAATTTTGTTAAAATGATTATTTCAGCAGTGATTTGTACCAAACAATAATATATTTAATATTTGAAATATGTTTATTTGTCACTTTGTCAGAGGCCCAGTTGGTTCTGATTTTGTATCAGGATGGCAAGAGGAAGAGTGTCTTTGAAAGAGTGTTCATTGTTGGGACACGGATGGCAGGAGCTTCTGACACACAGTCTGCTCAGCTGGCTCGTGTTTCCGTTGGCCAAATGACTGAAGTGACTTCTGCATTTATGTGAAAGACATCAGTAAATAGGGTCGGAAATTGTGGTCGACAGAGCACATTTGATGACCGTGATGCTTGTGCATTAGTGCGAGGGAAAACAGAAGAGCAGCTCTTCCTCAGGTGTTTGAGGATGTCAGTGCAGGACCTGATCAGACTGTCAGAAGGAACAGTCCGTCGACAGTAGAGGGATACTGCTGTAGGGTTGCAGTGCATAAACCCTTCATTACAAATATGAATGCACATTTGACAGTTCAGAGGAGAAAAACCATAGGCACTGGTCTACAGAGTGGGCGAGCGCATGTGTGGCATACACCAAGAAAACGGTACAGGCCTGAATGCTTGACCCCTACAGTGTGTACACTGTAGCTCAATACAAAGTAGTTCTGAGTGATCAGCTTTATCCTACGATGAAACATTTCTATCCTGATGGGAGCGGTCTCTTCCAGGATGACAATGCTCCATCCATGGAGCACGAGGGCTCACTGAATGGTTCGATAAGTATGAAAATATTAGATCTCAACCCAACTGAACACTTATGGGAGATTTTGGACCAACGTGTTAGACAGCGCTTTCACTCACCATCATCAAAACACTATGGCAGGACTCCTGTTAAGCCCTTCCATCAAGTATAAATCCAATTTAAGTAGGTGCGGAAAATATGTAGTGGAAGTGAATTAGGGAGGGATGAGAAGTGAACACAATGATACAATGACACTATGAGCCTAGAATCCTCATTGCTGTGAGGTTAGCTCAGCTGGGTGGAAAAACTAAATAAAAACAAGTCAATTTAGTTTCAACATGCTTGCAGCTTTTTAGAAATGATCTGGCTGTTTCCAATTAACTTCACTTCCTCAAAGCCATACGAAGCAACTGAAAGGAAAGAAGAAGAGAACCATCTGCTGGGTCTGAATCTGCGTGGCTTTGTGTGAACAGTTCTTGTGTGAACAGCTTTTTTTTATTTTCTAGATGGAACAGATGCTTTTTTACAACCTCAGTGGTTATTTTCAAACACACAAAGTCTTTTGCCCATCCGGTTTTGAAGGAACTGAATTATTGATGTGGCTAGAATACCTTCTTGGGATGCCTGCATTTAAATGTGAGAGATTTCTGTATTTGTATTTCTCAAACTGTATACAGTTGGGATATCACACATACAATATTTGCCATCTTCAGGAGAGGGAATTGAGTTTGTGAGTACCTCATCTCACTACTGACAAAAGTCAACATTCAGGTGCTACACTTTTATAGAAGCCACACTCAACTACTGCACATCACTGCATACTTACAAAAATAAGATAAGGGGAAATGAGGCAGAGAGAGAATGAAAGAGATGATCCACTCTGTAATTAACTGTGGCATTTGTACTCTGGACTCGGGAAAAATCTACACACAAAGGAAACAAAATAAATGTATGAAAAATCCAGCCGATGAAGGGAATCAACACAGGACACACAAAACAAAGTGAAAAGGTTGTAAAGAGCGCTCCAGTGGTCAAGTTAATGGCCAAAAGGAGCTGTGAGACAAATGCATCTTTAGTCTAGAGGTCAAATAAACAGCATCTGGGCGTCATACATTTCTAAATGGCAATTAGGAGTTAGAGCAGGAGAGATCTTACCACCCACAACAACAATGGCACAAATGCATTAAAGTAAACTCTTCCGTATTTCTTTCAGATGTTTCCTTTTCCTTTCTTAGGCATTTGTATTGCAAGAAGAACCAATTACGTTGCTGTGGCCTGAATCTATCACATTATGTAGTCTCTAATATCAGTGCGATGTCAGCGCCCAGAGGAGAATGAATCGGACACTATTAAATATTGTATTTGTTCTGCTAGTTCATGTAATCTCAGGATAAAATGTAATAACGAATAATTCAATCTCCATTTATTCCATCCATGACATTCCATTCTCCAGTAGTATTGAATGAACATGCTGTCACGTCCATATAAGAAAAATTAAAGACTATGTAAGGTCTTGAGTTATTATAGTATTAACTGTGTCCTTATCAAGGTGGCATTAATTCTAAAAAGGAGTAAGCTTGTGTAAAATAATTCATGAACTTTTTACTCAATCATGGCTGTAATTCTGTACGTGAGCTGTACAGTATGTGCAGGAATCAGGCTCCTGTAATGCTGGCTAAAATGTTACCTGAACAAGACATATTCTATAACAGTGGCAGCATTACGTGGAACAATACATTTATTCTGATACAGTCATGTTTCTTCAGTGCTCTTTAGTTAATTATGCAAACTAATTTATGCATGACAATGATAACATGTCTGTAAAAAGCATCATTCAATTGTCATTTTAGAAGTGCAGCTAGCTGTTATTATTTACACATGAAACATTTCCCACATGTAGGCTATATCCATTTTTAAAATAAGTGATCCAAAAGGAAATTGAGCTCCAAATGAACTGCCATTACCAGTTCTACCCATTGAGCCTCTTTCTGCAGGTCTATTCTACAGTTTTGATTATATATAAATAACCCCATCATATATATTGTCAAGAAAAGGACAAGGAGGAGAAAACTAGGGAGAGAGAGAGGGAGAGACCCAGCTTGGACGCTAGATGGATTGTCAAAAGATTTGGTACATATAAACACTTTGGTGATCCCATGACTTTTCATTTAGCACCATCATTAGATCAAACATTTCAATCTGTCCAATATTACTAAATATCTTCAAAACTAATGATATTCCTATCAACCTCAGCTGTTTTGTTTTTAGTGCTGATGAACAAATGTTAGCATGGTCATGTGTCATTAATGCTGGGACTAAGTACGGCCTCACAGAGCTGCTGGCATGGCTGTAGACTCTTAACCTTGTATTCAAACTGCTGCAAGTTTTCTTGTCACTTCTTGTCTGTTTGCTGATGGTGAAGAGATGAATTAGTAGTGCTTCCTGACTGATGTGAACTGCTTTACAGTGCAGACTGAATGTCACAATAGAATGCATCCTGTGTAGCACAAGGCTGATGCCCTGCAATGCAATTTGAGCATATTTTCAGTGTACAGTATGGACCTTAGACCCTGACAGGAATACGAACAGCCCAACAGGCAGACACTGCAGTCTGCTGTCTGCAGACCTACAGAATGGATAATGCTTTTTCCCCCTTACTACAGTCATAACGCCCTTGAGAAGGGCACTTATGAGGGACATCAGTAATGTTTTGAATGCCCTAACCAATAGTTATCTCTCCAGTTGCGCCATGTTGTCGACTCAGTGAGTATTTCATGAGCTGCTGAGATTTCTGGCTTTAAAACTCACTTTTCCAGCCTGATCTCTGTGTTTTCGAGCAATAAAGTCCCTACCCACTCAGATTTTAAGCTCTTCTTCCTAACTTTGTCTTTTTGAAACCAAATGCATCCAGCTAAACTGCAAAACTCACACAACAACTACTCAAACAACACCTATTGTGCACTGTGATGGCATCGTGAGTGCTGGCTTTGTTCTACACAAGATAAATAAACTTGGACATTTTTAGTATTCTGTTCATCTGTGCCTCTCTCCCGAAGGTGTGAGCATTGACTTTGGCAGGTAACTTGCTCTGGACGAGAAATTATGGATTTATTTGAAGAGATACAAATAAACAGTGAATACAAAACTTTTTTTTTTTTTTTTTGTCAACAGAGTGTGATATTGTTATTGATATTGCAGAGTACTGGATGGTGTAAAACAGAGAGAGTGCAGAGAGGGAAGATGAGGCAGAGAGAGAGAGAGGGTGAGAGAGACTGGCCCAAAAAGTACAATTATCGAATAATTCATGTCGGAAACGTATTAAGATTAAGACTGATCAAACGTGATCCTTGGGGTTTGAAGTTTCAAAAATAATGCTAGAAGAAAGGATGAGAAAATAGATGTGATCAGTATCTACACAAGTGACAAAATGCTTATTCATGCTGGGAGGGCCACATATCTTTTCAGCAATCCGGTGTGACTTTGAAGAATCTTTGCCGACAGTTTTTTCAGGCCAAACCAAAAGGACATTACAATCCAGGTCACAACGGCATTACACTTTCGCTCTGTTTCCAAAGTGTTTTCTAGCTCTGAGTCACGACTAACCTGACTAATCAAAAGAGACATGAAAGTGCTGCTCCTTTTGAACCAGAGTCATTAGCAGCAGCAACCCCAGGGACGCAGTGCCACTGCAAATAGTGCAGTGCCTAATCACAGAAATAACAGCTAGATTCAACCAGAATCCACACAAGTCTGACAGTTGTGTGAAGTTTTACTCCCAAGTTTGGGTGCGTAGCTCTGCGTGGCTTGCTGGTGTCCCCAGGTGGGTGTGTGGCTAAGATCTCAGCCTCATGTCCAACATCATGCTCTTTCACTGGATCCTGCCTTCAATGCCTCCCCTCCATCTACACCGACAAGACTGTGGTAAGCCCACCACTTACGCCGCCAGAGGTGTTCGCATTGGAATCAAAAGAAGGTGACTTCAAGCACAATTCATATAAAGGTAATTCAAGATGCCTTACATAATACATTAAACCTAAAGCAACGAGATGATGGGAAATAATGAAATCACAGATTAAAAGAAAGTTAAAGTTAAAGCTGAATAAAAAGAAAAAAACAATAGCATGAGAAGAGACAGGAGGACTCAGCAGACCAGTATCAGTCAACCTCAAGTCAAAAGGGTTTTTATTCTTACAGATGGTTAGAGGAGTATTCTGGTCTTAGAGTGATTTATAAACATTATGGTACGTGGTGCTTTTAAAACAATTATCTGGGCATGGATTTCAAGCAGCATCAGTCTGAACTAGCTGCATCTGTGGAAAGCTTTATTTAGAAAGACCTGAGAAGAGCCCATTACAGTGCAGCTGTTTCCAACCTCAACCAATTCTCGCATGTCACTCATCCTCTACAGCTTATCCACTGGATGTTCACATCAGTTTCACAGTTGTTGTACAAACATCTGGGGCTAAAAAAGGATTTACAGTATGTCACATAACCGTGACTGGCCCTGTCGTCTCCCACTTTCGAGCTCTTTACTCTCCCTCTCATTTACCTGCTTGTTTATTACATTATATCCCATCTACTTTAGTATAAGCACCATACTTCTCCATACTATTTGTATAAGAAAAGCGTGACACAGCTTGGTTAGGTTTAGGCACAAAAACAACTTGTTTAGCATTGGAGAGATCATGGTTTGGTTAGAACAACTCTTGGTTGAGGAAACATCATGGTTTGGGTTAAAATAACTGTCTCTGTTGACTTTGTGGCATTTATTTTTATGGCTTTTTGCCGTTATTTGACAGTGTAGAGAGGGACAGGAAACATGGGGTGAGAAAGGGTCAGGATATGTTACAAAGATCCTCTCACTTGCAGTCAAACCATGGATGTTATGTGATATGCGCCAAAAAGCAAAAGTCATTATTTCTACAGCCACTTGATGTCTAACACTAATGCAACATGTAACACTCGAAAAATGGCAACATTTGTCATTTTTGTTTGTCAGTGCCTCCCAAAATGACCCATGTAACCCTTCCAAAAATTAGACATTGAGGGAAATCTGATTTAGTTTTAGCAACCAATGTATAGGGAATGATTGCCTTCATGGTTAAAAGTAACGTACATTGAAGAACAGAATCTCATTTCCAGGACAGTCATTGTTGGCACAACCGCAACAGGTTGCTTGTGAGGAAAATGTGAACATGAGTTGTTTTTAACAACCATTGCTTTTTTTTTTCTGACAAAAGCAGTACTGATTTTTCTGTTAATTACACAATTCTCTAAAAAGTGGCAGTCTATGACATTGTTTTCTGGAAAGTAGTCATCTGACGGTGTTCCTGCCCTTCATTTCCCAGAAATCCTTTTTTTCATTCATCTTAAATCAGTACAGACAGTTGTTGTAGCGTGACTTCTATCCAATTAGTTACAAGGGGTTTCTATAATTTTCTATTATTTCTCTTGCCTTCCCCTGTTATTGGTCTTTCAGATGGAAATCATTTCCTGACAGTGTGATGACACACCATTTTCAGCAGGTCAGATGAGTTCCTGTAATTATGTAAATCACCATGGTTGTGTGGATTGGGAGTTCAATCTGGTCAGGAGGTTGGAGAGAGGGATCATGGGTACTGCTGCAGTTCAAGGTACTGTCAATGTCAACCTTTTGAGTATGCATGTCAGTGTGTTTGTGTGTGTGTATGTGTGTGTGTGTGTGAGACTCAGTATGTAAATCATATACTCTATTATGTTCCTGTAAGTGATGCAGCAGTGCCAAATGTTGTGCAACACTAAACGTTTCTCAAATTAAAACACTCAGTTTGTAAACTGAATGTTTTTTTTTTCATAGTTTCTACATGTATTTAACAGGTTCTAAAGGTTCTGCATCAGCATCTTCAAGGACATTTTTGATTAAGAGACACTACTGAGAGGTCAGGAGTCAAATTCTTCTCAAAAGACAACACCAAAATAATTTTCAAAGAAACTTAACTTGGAAATGGGACAATTGGGTAGAGGTATATGCAGCAAGCTTAAGAACTGCTATTTCTGCTGAAATAGCTTACTAAGTGACTTACATAAAGCCACAACCTGTTTATTTCACAAAAGAAATATCTGTATTCAGATTTAAATATGAAATGGGTGGAACCATACACTGAAAGTTGTTGTAAATTTCTTTAAACTGCCTAATTTTCTGCCTTAAAATGTTCTCTACTGCCATTTATACGTATGAGTTTAGCTGCACTGTACAAAATAACATAATATTTGAAGGTAAATTAGTCAAATAATAAAACATTAATTGTATTGTATAGAACCCTGCAGGCTCGCTGAATGTGTGAATATCCAACTTAAAACTGATTATGTGCTGTTGTATACTTTGACTACTAACAATTTCTGTACAGACAACAATCTGAATTACATTTGATATTAAAGAAAAAGTCTGATGATTAGGAAAAAAAGATGTGAAGTTTTAATGATTTTTGATGCATCAGTTCATATCCAAATAGTGAATTTGGTTACATCCCCACTTTATACACAGAGCATAGGATGTAGATTCTCAATGGAAATTTCCTGGAGAAGAAAGCAATCAGAGAAACTTCCTGAATGTCTTGTTAAGGCAAAAAGAACAGAAAATAAACATTTTTGAGACCTCATTCCATGTAGATATTATATGTTGCATGCCCACTCAATCTTTTCTTTCACTTCCAGCATGAAAGGTGTAAAATTGCATGAAGAGTTCTGCACTGGCGTTTACAGTAAAAGGTGCTGAAAGTGTGTCAGTGACCTTGTCATCTCTGGTCTGGCACTCCCACTGATGCTGAAACCTCCCTCCATCTGTTTTGCAGGTCTGAGTATAGTCTTGTTGCTTCAACTAACTGACATTGGACTCTCTCTCTCGCTCTGTCTGTATTTTTTTCTCTCTGCATTGCCATTGTATATAGGAGTTTCCCACAGTTCAAACATGAAGATAATGAAGATAAGATGCCTGTGATGACATCTAAAAAATCTAAGCAAAAAAAGAAACTGCAAAACTCACTCTGGACCAGCATCAATGGGTTATCTGACCGACCTGGGACTTGAGAAGAAAAGTGGATTTAAGTGCAGCGATTCTGGTTCAGACCAACTGCAGTCTCATTAAAGAGCAGAATAAAAACATTGCAGTGGTTTGGGACTTGCTCACCTTTGGACCCACCTGTAATAATGCTGAAAGGTTCCCTGAAGGAAAGCTCCTCTCTAAATGTCATTGAAGGTATAGGATCTATATTTAAAATATGCTGGACATTGCTCAGTGTGGCTGCAATAGAAGCTTGTTGTGTACAGTGCAAAGCAACATCTTAGCTATATATGCAGCAAACTCTGCTGTCCATAAAACTAATAAAAGGTTTCATACATAAATGTACAATCTGAATTCACAAAAAGGCTTCAGGTGATATTTGACCAACAAAAGAAAAAAACAGTATAAAGAAAGAAAACAATAAGGTTGTCATTTTGACTCTTAATATCAGTAATGATTAATAATTTCCCTAACTTTCAGTCACCATGAAGTCCACGGTTTGTTTTTTTTGAAGGAAAACCCTAGCAAACTTCACTACACACACACACTCAAACTTTACCCACACTTTTACCGTTCTTTATTTGTACAATCAGCAATCACAAATCCACAGCACTGTAGCACTGACCCAGATGAAATCTATTCTTAGTGATGTATTTCCCCCTTATTATAGGTTATGGATTAATCACTGATCCAGCTGCGTTCAAAATGACAGAAAATGACCAGTTTCTCCTCCTCGCAGCACAGCAGTATTTTTTGTTCACGTCTGAATCCTGAGAGATGAAATGAGAACTGGCCTTTTTTCCCTTCTTGCTACGTCACAAACATCTCTATCACCAGGACATTTTCTGCATAATGCTTTATTATTCAACATTCAGTACATTATATATACAAGAAAACACATGCACAAGATCATTTTCCTTACTTCTATACATCCTTCCTCCTATCAACCGTCCGTCACACAGAGTAAAGATAGGTGAGATTTTAAAAATGGTTTCGCTTATTTCAAGAGCAGCACTGTAAATATCTGTACCACTGTAAAAAGACGTTAGGTCAGACGTCAACTCCATTAACTTCACAGCAGTGGCAGCAGCAGTTTCATGCAAATGGGAGCGAGGGAGAAAAGAAAAGAAAAGATTTGGAAAAGAAGGGAAAAGAATGGTGGGATGGAGGGAATAAATGCAGGACAGACAGGCAGAATATGGCATGAGGAGACAATATAGGGAAGAAAAAAAAATGGAGAGAAGAGAGAAGAGACCCATGCAGGGAATATGAAAAGGAAACAGAAGGAAACAGGCAGGGAAGAGAGAATAGTGAAATGGGGGGATGGAGAAGGAGAACAAGAGACAGAAAGAAAGGAGGGATGATGGATGGAAGGAACGAGATAGAGAGGGATGGAGTTGTCCAATTGAATGTTAGTATGGATTTCTCTTTGTTAACAGAATACCTTGTCATGTCTTGCCTGTCTGAGGGCTAAAATCGATCAGATCTATAATCCATCATCAGCTGCAGAAATAACAATCAATACTGCCGCAGCTGGTGGCTGTGGCCTAATTAAAGCAGGTTGTCCTTTCTTGATGTATATCATGTGATTCTGAGTGACTGAAAAGGCCAGAATTAATCGAAAGAATTATGCTAAAAAAAGGTGTGAATGAGTCTCTAATTGTGCGACGTGGTTGAATATTTACACCCACAAATGCTTTGACTTAGATGACATGAAAATGCAAAGCTGCTTTTCCAGTGCTCAGTGTCGGGGAATGAGTCGCAGTCAGCATATGAGTGATGTTATCCTGTATATAAAGCAAAACAGTGCTCCTGTGAAAACATTTGTTTGTCAGTCATATCAAGTTCATAGTAAGATTTTCCTCCTTTTTATTTAAAATATTTAAAGAGTCTGTAAACTGTATGTGTGTCTTAAAGTCTTAAGACCTAAAATGCCTTTTCAGGTAACTCAAAATGAATAGGTTCACCTGACCAACCTCAGCCTTCGACTTCCGACAGTCAATCTGCAATCTACTGCTTCCAGTACAGCCTTTTTTTGTTTTGTTTAGCAAATCCAATATGCTTTATACTGGTGTATATCTTGTAAAAAAAAGGTTTCATGCACACTGCTCTTGCATCGAGCCATTATTGAATCAGTACAGTTTTTACAGGTCTCTGTCCACTGACAAAATTACAAAAAATTACCAGAACGTTGAATCAACACCTCAAAAACTAAAAGAATATAAGCTTTATAGAATTTATTGCAGGGATGTTGTATTGCAGCCCAGTGTCCCTGGGGTTTACGTTAATATTGGATGATGATTCCACGACTTGTGATTTATGTCCACTGCCAACATTCAGTGCAGGAAGTGGTGTGCCCTTTATATAGCAGGGGGAGTGGTGATCAGGATGGTGGATGGGTTTGTATTGTGTCAGACTTTAGTGCAGGAAAACAGATATCCCGGCCCATAACACACCTGAAATATTTGCTTTTTTATCGAACATAGCCACGCTTGTTCCCTTAAGTTAACTATAGTTTATCTACAATCTTTCCCCTACTGTACCATAGTTACTGTGCGTGGATATTGTTGAAAGCAAAAAAAAAAACGTAATAATTGAACACAATGTGAATGTTCTTGTCTATCGACAGGGTCATGTTTTAGATTGCATCACATTGTTTCGAAGTATGTTAAATTCTATATTGGTAACTCAGAGTTTTTGCTTAACTTGAACAGAACAACATGTTAGACCACTGCACAGTGTGAAGTACAGCATACTCTTGGGTTTCATCGACTTAAATAATAAATCGTGTATTTACAGTCCATTTAAGCAGTGTAATGAATGCCAGTCACATCCATTAACATTCTGTTTGATCAGTGAATGTCATATCAAACATTTGAGATTTCTTATTCCGAACACGACCTAGGCTCCTGTGAGCCAAGGCGTAAGAGTGTCTGTGTCCAGAGCGATATAACTAGCCTAGCAAGCTTCTAAAAGCAGCTAATTAGAGCTAAGATGAATGGCCAGTGGGGAATGAGCTAAGGTTAGGCCCCATCTGGCCGTGTTTCACACAGATAACAACTGCAGTAGGCCCTCAGTCTCAACTAAAGATAGATATGACCTATGCATATGTCATACAGTAAGATCAACTTTTTTTTTCCATCACACACAACAAAATTGCATTATTTGGTAAAGTATACGTTACATGTGCAAATGGTCTTCAGTGGGCTTTACATGGTCACTTAGGTGAGTGTGGGTCTTGTCTAAAGTAATTGCCCTACTCCCATAGTTCAAAGGAATGCAGCAACATACATTAAAGCAGTTTCTGAAGGAAAGGTTGCGTGCTTTGATTTTTTAGTTTAACACTGAAACCCTTAATTCTACATACTCCTCGTCTAAAACCTGATTGTAAAGAGAAATAGAGTAACCATATGCACAGATGACTGTATAATTCAAGACAGAGGACCTTCATACAATGTACCATATTGTTCCTGCATTTAAATTCCCAGCTCCCCATGTTTAACAAAGAGCCTCCACTTTAAGCATTAAGCAGATTTGAAAGAAGTATCCTTTTATCTGAAAATTACAGTGATTCTCTATAAATTCTTGTCAGGCCAGGAGGAGTAAAATAAGCCTGGCTGGCCATTTGACTGGCAGCTGGAATAAAGGAGCACACAAAATCACTGAGACAGCGTCCAAGTGACCGTGACAAATACGCAATCTGTAAAACAAGAACAGCGGAGGTTTTTATGGTGGGTGTCTGAACAGGGAGGGTGAAAACACATTTGTGTTTCTGCCAGCAGGGACTGAGTTCTCACACAGCCAGATGGCTGGTGCTGGTGCTGTCTTGATTTGTCTATCCGGGGCAGCGAAAATAGATAATTACACACCTTGCTGCCAGAAACTGGCTGCTACACATCAGTTGAAGTGGGTGAGTGTGACCGGTGCACATCAGTAGAAAACTAAATGAGATATTTAGCTGAATGTGGTTAGCAACACTTAGCAAAGTGTTTTCAAATAAACATTTCATATGTACTGCCTGTTACCAAATATCCATGACTAAAACTGGGTTTATTATAATTAATAATCAATATACTTTTGTATTTCAGTGTATTTGTAAGTATTCAGAGGGGGCCTCAAAATACAATAAATAAAAACACTCAGTCATTTAAAATGTTTACCACTTGTGATATACAATCAAATCACAGTTTTGGTATAGCTTACATCATCAGGCAGTTTGTTCCAGAGAGTGTAACCATAATAGCTGAATGCACCTTCTCCAGATTTACTTTTGATCATGGGTACAGTTAGGAGACCAGGGTCTGATGATCTGAGGGTTCTGGAGGGTTTTTAAACGGTGTCTCCAAGCACAATGTCTGCAAGATTGAAATAAACTCATATTCTTGCCGACAATTTGAGGTGACTAATATTTCAAAGTTAAAATGTCACAATGTCTCAACAACTGAGCATACAAACTGTCTTAAGTCATTTCTTAATATGCAGAGCAGAAGCGGTAAAAAGGACACCTACCTATATTAAATACCTTTCATACAAACATAGGGGGAAACATTTACAACGCATTGCCTTAAACCGAAGGAAAAATGATTGAGTTGTCAGACTGCACATTACAGCACTGCAGGAATAATCTTCAAATGAAAAACATGTCAATTAGAGGAAAACCCAGGTGCCACCTGTTTTTCCTTCCTACAACAA
Source organism: Lateolabrax maculatus (assembly GCA_031216445.1). Classification (NCBI taxonomy): domain Eukaryota; kingdom Metazoa; phylum Chordata; class Actinopteri; order Acropomatiformes; family Lateolabracidae; genus Lateolabrax; species Lateolabrax maculatus. The sequence goes on along the minus strand of CM062197.1, from coordinate 9,402,298 downwards.
AGGGCTTACGCTATTTTTCACATTAAGCATTGTTCACTTGAACTTCAGTTTTTTTTTTCAACTGCAGCACTGTTAGCTGTCATTATGCATAGGCACTGCAAAGCGAAAATGCTGCAGGTCAGAAAGGTGTTTCTCCAAGTCTCCCTATGTGGGAAACAATAGAGCCTAATAAATGGCCGTCTAGCTATGCGCACAATCTTTGTTATGACTCTACACATCCTAGGGTCGTTTTAACAGCAGAGCCCATCGAACCAAAATGAGCTGCAGGTCAGGAGGTGTGTGGTGTTCTTTCCCACTGGGTGACAATATAGAGCTTTATAAATTGCCTGTTAACCAGAGGAGGAATCTTATGAAAAGGAAGAGAGCAAGGAAAAAGCGAGAGTTCAGCACACTGATGTGCAAAGATCAGGAGGTCTGTGGCTAACTTTCTTACTGTGGATAGCTAATAAATAAGCAGCTACTGAGAAATAAGGAGAAATAGGTCAGAAGACAGAATAATACATACAGTATAGCCTGCTGTATTTTGGTAACCTGGCATCGCCAGACTAATTCGCAAATACATATTAGTCTGGAACCTCTCAGTTCACTTTTGATTTCAAAGGGGCGTTATTGATGGGCACAGATGTCTTGTCAAAAGTTCGGCAAATACATATTTCTCATCAACATAAAGTTTAAGTGCAGTTGTTTATTTTTCTTTTAGAGAAAATTTACTGTCCAGTCCGTTTTAATACTGCCGCTGTAGCTGCCCGGGAACATGAGCCGCCAATTGGATATTTCTAAAGATACCTGAACGGCGCTCGTCTCTGTCAGTCATCGTATTAAACGTAGATGGACGCTTGTGATTGGTTAGCCCGAGAAATCGGCAGAGAAATCAGTCTGAATGGGAGAGGGGCCAGAAGTATCTGCCAGAGCAAATTAAACATGAACTCGCAGGTTCGTCTGGTTTCGTTTTAAAATAACACTGTAATAATTACATTCTAAGATAGTGTCCCAGATGCTGAACAGAAGGAACATGAAACAAAGCTACTGCACATGCGAAATAAAACAATTTTAAATCATTCAAAATATAAAAAATAAGCCAAGAGTTGCTAAGAGTTACGTACTTTTCCAACCTGCCAGCTCGATAGTCGATAACTTTTTTGATTACCAATTCTTTCCAACAATAGCACAGGGAGCGCTACACCAGAGTAAGCAAAAAAGAGAGCAGTCTTCAGTTCAACAGCACAACAGGTTAAAGATTAGTTTCTGATCCGCCGGTCTGTCTCAGTTATGAGTGCATCTCAGAGGTGAAGTCACCAGAAGGAGACAAAAAGGCTTCCAGATAGCCCTCATACAGACAGCTGTCTTGCCAGGTGTGGCTCATAATGCCGCTTTATTTTGTGCCTCAGAGGAAATAACACAGCTAATTGATAAGCCCTTCGAGTTCAGACGCTTCTTACGTCTCAATGGGTTTTAGAGATGCATTTTTACCTATTAGAGATGTGGGAAAACACTGTGAAACATGGTATTAATTAAAGCCTGCGTCGATGAATGTAAGGATGATATGCCTGACCACAGGCTGTGGAGTTAGAGGTTGCATTATAATAAAAAATCTTTCAAGGACACAAACTGATAATTATAACTTTGCACAGCTTCTGAATTGGAGTTCTGTATGAACACTGAGATCAGCTATAAGTTACGGTTGTTCTGTCAACCATCACTTCTTTATACCAGAGTGCTACGTTGTAATTCGACATAAACAATGCAACACTTTTTCTCAGAATTATTTAAACACTGTATATGTTTTAATTAATTACTTATTAATTTAAATTTAATTTTTTTTTTTTTTAAAAATGTGAAATTTCTACTTAGCCATAAATCTAGCCCACTCCTATTTTGCACAAATCCTCTCATATGTTGGACGTATGTATGTACTTATTGGACAAAACAATCCTAACTCAAAGTCCCTTTACTAGCATTTTTGCATACATTTCAACTGTATCACACAGTATCCCATTTTATATACTTATTGTAGTGCTGAAAAGATTGGTTAACTAATCAATTAAACAGCTGATAATATCCATAAAATAATTTATCAGGCAATAATGGCAAACATTATTGATCTTCTCAAACATGAATATAGGCTGTTTTTTCCCTCTGCTTTATATAATTGTAAATTGAATATCTTTGGGTTTTAGACTGTTGGTTGGACAAAACCACGACTCTGCAGACATCTTGCAGTGATACAATTGTGATAGTCTTCCCTGTTACATTCATCTTTCACTATTTTCTAAAATATTATGGACTTCTTAATAAAAACTAATAAAAATAATAAATAATAAAAATAATATCTAGCTTTATTCTTACATTTTAATATAATAAACACACATTTCTTGCGTTCTAGGATAGTTTAGGAGCGCTTTATTTTGTAATCAGTTTATTTTATTCCATTTTTCATTTTTATTATTTTTTTCCTATATCAGTTCTTGATGGATGGTTATTCAGTTGTCCTCGTTACAGCTGACGGGAGTCCACATCATTTGGTGTTATCTCCCTCAAGGTAAATTTTGTTTTGTGCAGGTATGAATTGAGAACCATGCTGTAGACCTGTTCCCCTTTTCCCAAACTTATTGGTGACATTTCTAATTCATGTACCTCGCTGCAGTCTCCCCGAGGACATCTCACTTTCTCTCTTTTATTGATATTTATGGTGTGATGCTGTCTGGGTGCGGGGACTGTGACAGCTCACTCTCCAAAGCAGTACTTGGATTGTTTGGTGCTGTGCGGGAAGCAATAATGTATTTGTCACCCACTGCCAAATGCCATACACTCCACCGTTCATCTTTTTGTGTTCCATTTTCTGTACAACAAGGCAAAAATATGTCCTACTTTCCCATGGCAGGTAGGGGAATAAATGGGATCTGAAATCAGAAATCTTTGGTAAAACTACGAGCCATTATTACAGAAACAGTTTTGCTCAGTGTTTTCATTCATGAATGTCCAGGCTGTATGTCAATGATGTTGCAAAAAAGAAAGACCCACCAACCAAATGTCAAATTAGAGGCAAGACGCATATTAAAGTTTTTAATAATACATGAGCTACAGTGAAAAATGTGACAATTTACTTCCTGCCAACAAGTACTGAAGTACACGGCTATTATTTATGTTTAGATTTCGCTATGAAAGATGATTCTAGTTTAATGCAACTTGGTTCATAGTAGTTTTGGCCATAGTTTTCATTCTAATTTGGTAATACTTTAATTATGTTGTACTTACCAAGTTAATGAGTGAGATCTAGGAACAGGGCAAGAAACACAACAAGAAAAGTAGTCGGACGGACAGTTTTTAAACTAACGCCACGTTAGCAAGTTATTTGGAAGAGAAGACAATGGGAAACAGTAAAGTTATTACCCAAACTATTTTTTGTAAACCACGGATGTATAAAGAGAACTGGATACCGTGTTGCAAGCTGGAGCAAAGTTGCTCAGGGGGCAAATACACTGAAAGCACAATAACATTTTGCTAATTTGGACCTCAACTTTTTAATTTGTATTGGACTTAAATTGTGATAATATCAAGGGTAATTTCAGAGTGTGACTACAGTGACTTACCTGTTGGGTAATTGTCTCACTGCTCGCTTTTATTGCATTATTGGACGTTGTCGTTCCAATGCCACTGTGTTGCCAGATGTAAGCAATTGTTTTGATGAGTATAATGTTATCATAACAGAACAAAATGATGGCCAGTTAAAATAAGACCCAAGGAGAAATAAACTAAACATTTATTTTAAGAATGTAGAAATTATTTATTATACTGAAATCATATAAACCTAACCTTCAAACAAGTTTAAACTAAACATGACTGGTGAGATAACCCCAGCATGCATAGCATACAGTCCTACACTGCTTTTCACAGTCTTTATCGCAGATCTATCTGAAAGAAATCAAATCTTGGATAGATTAAGTACAAATCTATTTATAGAGATGCCTATAAGAGGGGACTATTCTTTGTGTGGCATGGTGCATTAGTCTCTAACAATAGTTGAAAGGAGTAGATTTGCTGGAGCAGAAATATTTCAGACTTCAGATTCACAGACTTCCTCTATGATGTGGCTTGAAATGGAGTCAGAGCTGTGTCAATGATGTCACGGCAGCGACCCAGGCATTTAGATGGAGATCATAGGGTTGGCCCTTGTTAGAACATTTCTCCTGTAAAAATGAAGCACTGTCAACAGAAATGCCTGTCCCATCCGTCCCTGACTCTTTAGGGTACAGACTTAATCAGTGAATACATTAAATGTGATTAGCTGGATTTTGTGCAGATGCATCTAACCTCCAGTACATCTCATTTCTGTAATGACTGAGCCAATTTAATTGGATGGATGAAAGCGAGAGCTCTGCCACAGTATCCTAATAGTTAGAGTTATTATGTCTGATTTTTCACCCAGTGGCAGCAGGAAAGCATCACACATTGGTGGGCGCCTGGGGTTGCTTTGCTAAAATAAAGAGCTTCCTTTTATTTCTGCCAGCTTCCTCAGTGTATTCACTGAACGGAATAAATGGAATTGGTGAATCTGACGGCTGAACTGTGTGGCACTGTGGCAGTCCAGTCTTATCTTTTTTCAAATCGAAACACAATATTACTTTTAATGTAAAAAGAATTTAGGTTTAGGTTTAGTCTTGGTTGGAAATTACCAAAAGACAGAAAACACTAAAGCAGTTTGTCTGTTTTATTTCATTTCTGTCAAACAGCATGAAACTTGAACCACCCGAACAGTTTAAATTCTAAATGCACTTTTCTTTAAAACTAAATCAAACTTTCAGTTCCACGTATTCTGAGCCTGGGAAGCCCTGTGATTTTATGGGGAATTTTGCAGTCAGAGTATTGCATGAGAAATGCCTTTTTACTGTTCTTTTATTTGTTATTGTTGCCTGGTAATACCGTCTTGGTGCTGAAAGGATTTGACTGCCATCTCCAAGTAATCCTGCTGCAGCATTCTGTCCTTGAGCATTGTCCATATCAGAAAAAACAGAAAGGGCAACAAATATTTGTGTTTGTTTTAATAGGGCTGCAGAATTATGCGTATTGCGGATGGTTAAGTGCAGTTAACCACATGGACTTTTAAGTCGTTGTCATTGTTTTGTTTTTTGTCTTTTTGTCTCTGTTGTGTTGATGGTACAGCGTGATAACTGACACAAATCAAATATTATCTAACCCAAGCCATATGAATAATTACGTCTAGAATTTAAACTTATCTGCCATGATAAAATAACTGTACAGAACAGTAAAGGCAGACTAGCATCTAGAATAAATAAAAAAGCGGTCATACTTGGTCATACAAGCTCAATATTTTTATTTCAGTTCTAATGTTTTTTTATACATACTGTACATATTCTAATTATTTATTTTTTAACTTTCTCTATTTATCTGTACTTGGTTCCGTTCTTGTGCTGCTGCAACACATGAATTTCCCCACTGGTGATCAATAAAGCCTTTTTATTATCTTATTAAAGCCTGGAGCACTGCAAGACTTTCTATTCCAATCAATATTGACTTTCAATAAAATGAAAATCAGCACTGAATCAAAAGCAATTCTATTCTGTTAGTGCTTCTGAAGGAGATGCAAAAGATCCATTGACAGCTTGCAGCTGTATTGATGGGATTCAGTGATGTTCGGATGGATGGACGGACAGAAGGGCTGCAGGACACAAAAGTATTGTTCTTTGTATTTGTTTTTTGTATTATTATTGTCACATAAAGAGCTCATGCCATTTGAGTTAGCCCTGCTATTGTCATACTCCATACTCCAAATCTTAATGCTTGGATTTAAAAAATAAAGCAGAAAAATGTGCCCTCATAGTGTGAATCCATTTTTAAAGGATTTGAGCTGACATTCATTTTGGATTTCATACCACTGTATTACAGGTTAGGGAATCAGCTTTACTAATGAGCTCTACGCATGAAGAAGTAACTCATTTGTCTGCTTGCACCTGTCTGCCCTGAGCTGCTGACCCTGGCTTGATGCTTGGGGAGTTGAGTGTCTCTTAATCTCAACAGCACTCACCTTGCCAACCTAACACAGGCCCCTCATGCTCTCCAAAGAGCCACACTCAGATTCCGGCCTTCATATATGATAATAACTGGACTGCCATGTTGGCAGGCTCCTGTGTTCCCCACCATTAAAATCACTAGTGGCCTCCTTGGCAGTGGTTAACTGGTATCCACATAAAAAAACAGGCTGTTTCCAGATCCCTGCAGTCAGACTCTCTCTACCGCTTCTTTGTTGCTGTAACATGTTGGCTTTCAGGCTTCACGCTTTGTAATCACTGGCCAGACTTAAATTTGATGTTTGCTGTCACTCTGCCCAGGAACGGGAAAGTAGTCTATTTTAAAGTTTGTATGGTTTTTGTCAATTTTCTGCGGGGGGGGTAGAATGTGACTATGCAAGCCAACTAATGGATCAGGCAATTGCTGATGGCAACACAGCAACACTACTGCTTTTCCAATTGTTTACAAGAAATATCCACATTTTGCTTTCAAATTTAAGTAACTCCATGCCCCCATGTTATAGCTGAGGTTCCAAAAAATAACCCAGATTTCAGATTTTTAATTTTGTGCTGCTGTTTTTTGTTTTTGTTTTTACTTTTATATGTGCTACATTTCCACTGATGTGTCAAAAAAGTATCCTGTTTTCTTTCTGAAAGGTTAAAGGTATTATTTTGCCAATCAGTAGCCTGTACTGTGCTGGAACTCAGAACAGTATTCTGGTGCATTTGGGTCACTCTCTTTATTAAGCATTTGTGTATGTACGCCTGTTATATTTCACCTGGCATTCGGAACCCCTCAATGAAGTCAAAGATTGCCAAATGTTTGTGAAATAGAACAATGACAAATCTCCATTGGTTGGGAAATAATTTAATCTTGGACTTGATTTTATAAATATTGGGTGGTTTATATCTTATTTACAAGAATGTCAGCATGTTCATTGTTCAAAATAACCTGTTCAACCTTTCACCAACCTTTCACCAATATGGCATGGCACAGGTAAATGTATAGAATAGATAGAATAGAAATAGAATAGAATAGAATAGAATAGAATAGAATAGAATAGAAATACTTTATTCATCCCAAACTGGGAAATTTCTTTGCAGTAGCAGCGTTTACACCCGAGACAATGAAATTAAATAAACAAACATAGAAAATAAAATAAAAAAGCACCTACTATTAAGTAGTAGTTATAAATAACAGTATAAAATTAAAATTGAACCTTTACAGTAGTAAATACAAAATAAGTTTAAAGTAAGAAATATCTTTTTACATATATACAACAAAATGTGCAGTTGTGCAGTATTAAAGTGTTAAAGTGTATCAATAGAATCATTAAATTATTAAACAGATGTACAATAAGCAGTATGTGAAACAGATGTGTAAAAATATATCTAAAGTGCATATAGCCAGTAATGACCAATGATTTCAGCTTTTGTTATACAGTGTGATGGCATGTGGCAGGAATGATTTCCTGTATCTGTCCCTTCGACAGCGGAGCTGAAGCAGCCTGTGTGAGAAATGTACTTGGACCTTTATTGTTCTGCATAATGAAGTGCATAATCCACATGTATGCAGATGATACAGTTGTTTTACGCAGATAATAGCTGGTACTGACACTCTTGTCGAAAGAATAAAAGTAACTATATTGATAGTGTTTAAGTTTTTTCATCATATTTTTCATTCTTTTTTTGGGACTTTACCACCAGCCCCCAAGGATCACTTGAGGGCAGTAGCTAAGTTTTATGAGAGATGCAATCAACATAGCCTGGAAATCATTGCAGCCAAATATGCTGTGCTTAAGAGAAGCCACAGTCTGTTAGTCAGACAGGTATACGAGGGAACAAATCAGTCAAATATAAATTCAAATCTTGAAGATTATGAAAACTTTTATTGTTATCTGATATGTTTTTAATTATGTTTTTTGTGTGTGTGTGTTTGTGTGTTTTGTGTTTTCTTTAACTTATATACCGGAGACTCCTTGGAGAGCAGTATTGAGATGATTATTTTTTGTGAATGAAAATGAAATGAAAGGCATTTTGAAGGAAATATACGGCACAGACCTAAGGTAGAAATTTAAAAAAAAAACATGGGGTGTCGACAGTAGAGATCTAACATGATTTATTCTCCAAGACAAGACTATACTTATCTGTGTGACACTGCGTTTGTTTTCCAGTCATGCCATGCATAGAACAATTAATTACAGTGCTTGTATTAATGAGCATCCTTTATTAATCCAAGAGAGTGTTACATAAATAGTCACAGCCTTGTAGCGTAGCTAACAGGGCCTGATCACAACGTGTAAAACTAACACTAAATTCATCATAGAATAATGCACATACACAGTAATGGTTTCACATACACATAAACACAAGTTTGCACAGACCTTGCTGACTTAAGAAATTTAAAGGTGATTTTGCACCAAGTTGATGAAGCATGTTAAAGTCTATTCCCACAGGGCACTTTAATTAACACATTAAATATTACAACATGGTGCAATATTAATGTCTCACACATGCAACCCCCCCCCCCCCTTCATAGTGGATACATAAATGCTGAGTGTGTGTGTGGGCAGGTATTACTAATGTTGTGGGGACATAAAAACGTTGCCACAGTCAGATTGTGGAGAATCGCCTTCCTTATGAGGACAAAAGAAAGTCCCAATAACGTAAATCATTACATTTTAGGGTGAAAGTTAGGGTTAGGGTTAGCTTTAGACAAGTAGTGGTTATGTTTAGGGTAAGTCTCCAGGGAATTCATGTTAGTCAATGTAATGTCCCTGAAAGTGATTGACTGACATGACATGACTGTGTGTGTGTGCGGTGTGTGGGGGTTGTGTTTGTTTTTGTGTTTATATGCATGTACGTAGAGTAGAATATGTTTGTCTGAGTGTGTGTTTGTCTGTATATAGACTGCTATTGCAGATTTATTTTATTGTCAAAATAATTAGGAGTTGTAGAAATGGCAGCTGATTTTTCTTTTTTAATTTTGTTTTGGCACTTTTGAAATTTGGCATTCTGTCTTGGGATGGAATAATAGATGCTTCTGGAAAACATTCTGTGGAATAACAATATGGTCCAATATCCAAGGACTTCAAACAGTGCTAATGACACGTTTTCCTGATTGAGCTGTCATGAGCTGATTGGCTTCGTTGATCCGGCATCGGCAGCAAAGACACACAAGCTGTTGACGGCAGAGACGGCCAAATATTATGAGTCAACATATCTAAAAATATACCAGGTCAACATTGAGATAAAAATGGATAGTAGTTTGGAGTGTGAGTGGAGAAATGATTGTGTAATTTCACAGATTTTCACTCTTGTCTCTCAGGTTAAAGTGGTAAATCGCGTAATAGTAAAAAAAAACATATATATTAAACTTGAGTGTCTCAGTAAGCATCCACAAAATCTGAGTGAAAATAAACTTTCATTACTATTAGAAAAACCTTGTTGAAAAAAACAGCTCATTTTCTGTTTAGACCATTTCTCAGTACTTTATAGGTGTGGTAGATCACATTTTGATTGACATCTCTCTCGTTTTGATTGACATCTCCCTTGCTCCAACAATCTCAGAAGCATGGTATTCAGTAGTTACAGTGATAACAGTGCTTACGGGGGTTAGCTGCTTACTCACCGGGGCAACCTGGGTAGGGGACTGGAGGGTGGGCATTAGCACCGTTTTCCCATGCACACCCGGCCTTGGCTGGCTAACAGCCAAGTGAGGCGCACATGGCCACACATGGCCGCCATTCAGCAGACACCACGGCCATCTAATAGTTACACTTTTTATAGAAAGAATAAGGTTGGTGGAGGTGGTGCTGTCTCTGTCCGGAGGCAGCGGCACGAACAGGCCCAGCACCAGGCGGGAGCCACTAGTCTAAATTTAATTTTAGTCAGTTTAAATTGTAAGTTTGAGTATCTATTGATTTTGTTTGACTCAATTCAAGATTAATATATGGACAGTGAGAGATGAAGAAAGAAGCACAGAGAGATACATCCAGCACCCCCAGAAAACCTCCATCTCTTTTTTCCCACACTCAATGCACTAAAGATTATATAAAATTAATCTTCCATTTATGCAACACCAACACTGCTGATATATTTAATACTCACACAATTTAAACTACAATTTGCACATCAGTCTGAACAACAGCGGGCTAATGGACAGGGATTGTGACTCCTCTAACTAGAAATTTTGTTGCCTTCATTTGCATCAACAAGCTACAGGCACTAAAGTGATAAATGATCCTGATGGCTTGAACATCAGTTATAAGGAACATTAAAAGTATAGACAATTCACAGGTAAATAATTTAAATCAATGCAAATGGCCAGCTACATCAGAATCACTAAATTAGCGCCTCATATTAAGCTTTAGACATTTTTAAAAATGTTTTTAAAAGTATCCCATTATCCTACATCTGACTGATAGATTATGCAGACTGGAGTGCACCACTGGAATAATTAAAAATGTTTTCAGTGTTTAATTATAATAGATTAATTTATAGATAAATGAATTTGCATTTAAATTATGCATTAAAAACTCACAGAAAAAAATTATTTCAAAAATCATTTTGTATTCTGTTTTTAACGGATACATTATTATAACTAAACTAACTAAAACGGAGTTTCAAAATTATCAAATCAAATCAAGTTTATTTATAAAGCACATTTAAAAGCAACCAGAGTTGACCAAAGTGCGGTACAACGAAAACAAAGGTAAAATAAAATAACATAGCATGGTAACAGTATAAAAGCAGAAGAAATAACATAACAATACTATCTCATAAGCATACACCAATACACCAAGTTTAAAAAAGCACAGAAGAGTAAAAAGTGAATCATGGAACCTTGAGTTACACTCAAAGGCCTGAGAGCACATGTGGGTGTTAAGTTTTAACCTTAAAAGACTTGGAGCGGCTACTGCGAATGGACAGTCTCCCTTGCCCCTTTGCTTCACTTGAGGGACAGCCAGGAGCAGCTGGTCTCAGAATCTCAGAAGTCTGGGGTTGGAAAGGGGACAGAGGAGCTCAGACATGTACTGGGACGCCAGTCCCTGTAAAGCTTTATAAACAAATAATAGAACTTCAAACCTAGTCCTATACTTGACCAGTAGCCAATAAAGTGACGCCAGTACAGGTGTGATGCTGTCCCTCTTCCTGAGACCAGTTAATAGTCTAGAAGTAGCATTCTGCACAAGTTTTAAGCGAGACAAAGATGACTGGCTAATTCCCAGATAAAGAGAATTGCAGTAAAACAGTCCAAAGGAGAATAATGCATTTGTGATCATTTTCAGGTCATTAAAAAAGAGGGACGAATTCAGTTTGGCAGTATTTGGCAATGTTTTACAACAGTGTTTATTTGTTTGTAAAATTTTAAAGCTGGATCAAAGATGACATCAAGATTTCTGGCATAAGCATGAAAGTTAGGCACCAGGGGCCCTGCATGATTAGCTATACCCCCGATGGAGTTCGAGGGACCAAATAAAACCACTTCAGTGTTACTATCATTTAATTGAAGAATTTTTTTTTTTTTGGCCATCCAATAATTAATTTCCTGGCAGTCAAGGAGGGACCTAACTGTTGTTATTATCACCAAGTTCTAATGTGAAGTAAAGCTGGGTGTTATCTGCATAGCAATGAGATATTATATATTTTGGAAGATAGCGCTTAAAGGGAGCACATATAGGGTGAATAATATAGAGTCTTGAGGTACTCCACAGAAGATGGGAGTAGATGAGGAGAAGAGGTAACTATCCGATCTATCTGTTAGGTAGGAGGCAAACTACTGGAGGGCGCTTCCCTGGATACCCACCATAGACTGTATATAGAGATGGACAGCATGTCAGCTCCTGAAAAAGTGAAGCCAAAACTTCTTGATCACCCCCTGATGGCTAGTCCCAGCACAGGTCATAAACCCCACCCCCTCTATTTTAGCAGATTTTATTTATTTTATTTCAAATTCAATCTTACAATTAATTTGCCTCCATATACAGTTTCCGTTGTATTACTACATAAATGAATAGACAGCTCTCTGCGGTTAAAGATATGTAAGCAGTGTGTCAACAAAAAATTGAATCTCCAACCTACAGAGCAGCAACAAGAGCTCTATTTGGCAAATTAATGTTTTGCTTTCATCTGTCTATTCTGTGCATTCCTCTTTGTGTTCCCATGTGTTCCTCTGAGATATGTTCTTAAAGGATACAAGTGGTAGTGAAGGAGGAAAGAAAAAAGCAGATAATTAACACACCCAATTTAAAATGCTCTATGAAATTATTCCAATCTTCAGCAATAAACGCACATAAGACGATATTTTATAGTCTGTAGTAAATCTCATGAATATTTACAAAATAAATTGTTGTATGGTTGTATTTGTTTATCATATGTCTGAAATGTCTCAATGTTAGGGCAATGTAGAATACCAGAGATAATAAAATATACATTAACCTAAATCCAGCAGAAATTAAAGGTGCATTAAAGGATCCCTATGAAGTTTTCTTGTAACAAACTGTATTATTTATATTTAGAATTATAACAAGTTTCTAACCAGAATGCATTGGGTGAATAAATCCAAACATATTGTAAATCCAAGATATTGAATGCATTTCCTTCCTCATAAAACATTTGCAGTGCTGACTTATTAAAATAGCAATCTCTAAGATCTCCGTTTCAATCTCTTTGGTGGCTCCTATAGGGATAATGCAGGTGTGTTTTTGTGTTGTTTGCTTCACACACAAATGAGTTGAAAAGCAAAGTTTATTTCATTAGCTTTTTTTTCACTGCTGGGTGATGGAAACTATCTGTCACTAACCATCAGTAACTGTGTGCCACTTGTGATTTTTCCTGGATATGCTGCAATAATGCAAATGCAAAGGCTTTCATCAGTGGGCCATAGGGTCAATCACCATTGTATGATTGACAGGAGCTGGCAGGCTGAGCCTCGGCAGGGGTATGGAGAGAGCAAACTAACTAATGCTAGTGCACAATCCAGTGGGAAGAGAGTGCCCTGTTACCATTTGTATTAAAGGGTAAGCACCACACCACTATTTAATGGTATTTGGTATGACATTTAGATTTACAAGTAAGTTTTTGAGCTGTTTTCATATGCTGCAACTAACTCAGTAATTAGTTATTTAGCCTGCAAGCTGATATTAGCAGTGCACCTTTCTCTGGTGGGTGGTTGTTCAAAGTCTTTGGCTCTCAAGTTGTGTTTCATGCTGCTGTCTGGCTTTTAGTCAAGTGTGGCCATTAGCTTACGTAGTACAGTGACATTACTGAAAAATCTAAAATACTGTTGTTGTCAAATTGATTTTATCAGGATAAGCCCCTTGAGATGTATCTTTTTTGTTTTTAACACACATTTCTCCCTTTTGTGTACAAATGTTTTTCTCAAAAGAATACACAGTGACATGTGATTTACAGAGCAGATATGTACGCTGTAGCAGGAAAATAACATGTAGTTTAATTTCAATCGACTAGAAGGGACTGGGAACTGAAGGGACACCTAAAAAGGTACCTACTGACAGAAGAGGTCAAGAAAATGTCATGTTAGATTGTTTCTGATGTCCAACACTGCGGTGCTGTATGTTAACGAGCTTGCTGTATTTATTGTGTGACTTTCATTGCACAGCAGGACTCAAGTAATGTTTGGCTTGGTTCAGTTCACAAAGAATAAGAGATAAAGTATTAAACGTCCTTTTACTAATCTTGTCAATGCGATAGCGGCTCCAGGACACAGCTGAAGCTGGATCAGCCTATTGTGCACAAAGGCTTGTACCATTGTTTGCTCCACAATGCCTGGCAGTGTGCATCATTCAGCTGTGTTGCAGAGAAAATCATCCCGGCTAGTGGCAACAATGGCGATATACAAGGCTGATCTGATTGCAGTGCAGGAGCGCCCGCTTTCATCTGTAATGCTGGAAAACAGATCATGTAACTGGAGTTCCTATCTTGAAGACGGATGCTGACAGCCAACACAGGCTCCCTGTGCTTCCTCCTGTTTTTTTTTCTGTTTTTTTTCTCCTAGCTCTTAATCTTTTATTTCCTCCTCTGCACCTTTCTTGCATTGTTGTTGTTCTTTTGCTCCTTACTTTCCTCCCTTCCTTATCCACCTGTCTCTACACCTGCTTCATCTCTTTATGCTCCTTCTCTGCCTACAAAGTGCCTTTTTAATCCATAATTTATATGACTTATTTTTATTTCACCCCTTTTCCTTTTCACCCTTCAGTCCTTGTTTCCTTCCACCCGTCGTACTTCTCATCTTTGTTTTTCATCCTCTAACCTCTCCCTACCACTGTCCATTGCATTTGCCTCATTTCCCTCCCTTTTCTCACCTTCAAACCTAATTCAATACCCTTTCCTCTTTCAACACTCTTTATCACCACTCCGTTACACTTCCATCCACACCCCTCACCCATCCATTTCTTGTTTTATCAGTCTCTACATCGCTTGCTCAGGCCGGCTCTAAGAGCCACATGTAGCCCCCCCATCGCCTGATCTTGAGAAGATAGCTGATCCCACTGAAGCTATTTTAAGCCTGTCATGCATACTCTCCCTCCTCTTCCCTTCCACGGAGAGCTGGCAGCCACAAAGAGGGACATGAAACATGCATTCTTCCCTCACAACCAGATTTTCTCTTCCTGATTGTGACTTTGAAATCAGTATAATTAACTGTATTGTCAGGGGACGAGCCAGTCTGACAGAAATAGCAGATTTCTCTCCATATGCCATTGCTAAATAGATGATTTAATTGTCTTGCAGTTTTGTCAGAAGACTTGGAGTAGGTAGAACACAAGTATTTTATGGTTAGTGTGGATTTTGTTTTAACAGTATGTGTCTGCATCACTCACTGAGAAGAAAAATGTCATCATAATTCCTATTCCATTTCCATCTTTTTTTCTGATTAGTATCTGGCCGAGTCCCAGAGGCCACCCTGAGAACTGAACCCTCATAGAATTTAATAGACATCATCTGTATGATCAGTGGAAGTGCCTAAAGTGTAAAAGTTTGCTTTATAAAGGTAAGGACAGCACAGTTTAAAAATAATAATTTCCCTGGCCAGGAAAGTGCATGACTCATATTTCATAGTGTGTTGCTCTGTTTCAGATTTTAATCATGTTATTTTATATTTTCTTAATCTTATTAGTCAACATAATCAGGCTTTCATTTTACAAAGGACCAGATACAGTGCTACACAGATTACCTTCTTCTATGTATCTTATTCTTGCGAGTGTTGTGAATTTCTGCAGCCCAGAAAGTCCTGAAGCATTGTTAATTTCAGTGTGGGAAAACCCTGAGCGTTCATGGACTTAAAACAATTGGACTGGGCCCCTGTGTCCCTATTCCAAATTACATACAGTACTAATCTCACTAATTGTCACCAAGTCCTGAGTGCATAGTGTGTTCACACTGGAAAATGATTAAATTAAGATTATTCAAAGCCCAAATTTTCTTGATATTTGAGTTCAATGTTAGTGGACAACATTGTCATGCAGTGCAAATCATATAGAAAATAAAGGAGCAACTTACAGCTGAAAACAATAAAATCTAAATGTGAATAGTGGTATCAAACGTTTGCATTGGTTTGCTATGTCATCATATGTGTTGAGCAGGAACATGGGTGCAGTATGTGTGTGAATATGAGTGAGGATGGAAGTGTACTCGTCTGTCATTTCCAACCCTGCCTTGCACACCTACCCAGCCGACCACATTGTCAAGCTTTCTCGCTCTGTTGTGTTTTTTGTCAGATTGTCAAACTTGCCCACTTCAGCTGTTGTTTTCTGCCTGATTACCTGTTATTGCCTTACCTTCTGTCTTTTTTGTTTTGCCTGCCAGCCTTTTGTTTTGTCTGTTTTGTCCTTTGAGTTAAGACACTTACCTGTACCTTTCAGTCTGCTTTTGAGTCCCAAGGTTCTGTCGTAACCTATGACAAAAAAAAAACCCTACCAAGGCCAGTGAGTCTCTAACCTTCCATTCTTCTCAAAAGTACTGGTAAGAGTTGTGTCTCAGCAACTTTCAGCACACATGTTTAACAGTAATCTTTTTTTTTAACATTTTCTATTTGCTTTCAGGGCCACTCCATTGAAACTGCACTTACTAGTGGTGTTAAATCTACACTACCACTTTAGTAAAATCTATTTGGCATCTCTAGCCTGGCTCTCACGTGGTTAAAGTCTTACCTATCTGAAATAACACAGTATGTTTCTTATAATAATATTACATCAAAATCTTACCAAATTATATGCAGTCATGGAATTATTTTTCACTGCTACACTGTGGATACTCAGCCTCATGTGCCAGTAAAGGTGGATGATTATTCCCAAATTACAAATCACATAATTTCCTGCTCCTAAATTCTCATAAAATTGAGATGCTGGTCATTAGTCCTGCTCAACATAGACAACCAGCTTAATATATAGATAATAATATCTAAAAGTAGGCGTTTTCTGTCCATGGCTGATGCAGAGATCCTAGTTCACCCCTTTGTTTAATCCATTCTTGATTCTTGATTGTTTTAATGTCTTGTTGTCAGGCCTACAGCATGCTACTAAAAGTATTCAAATGGCTCAAAATACTGCAGCTAGAATCTTAACTAAAACAAGACAATTTGACCATATTACACCAATTTTAGCTTCCATTCATTCACTCTCTATCCATGACAGATCAGACTTGCTTGCACTGCTACTGAAGAAATACAAAATTATAGATGGGCTTGTCCCTCAATACCTTTATATCTACTTAAATCTTATATTCCACCCAGTGCTCTCCACTCACAGAATACAGGGTTTCTGTCTGTCCCCAGAGTTAAGAAGTCAGGACCTTCTCTTATCATGCCCCCTTCCTCTGGAATAACTTTCCTGCTGACATCAGACAGTCTGACTCCATTGAGGCCTTTAAATCCAAACCCAAAACTCACCTTTTTGCCTCTACCTTTCAGTTTTTCAGTGCTTGTTTCTGATTACCTTGTACCTGTTATCATTATCCGTCCCACGGGCGGGTCTCAATTTCTCTATTAGCCTAGTACCCATAGTCCATATTTGCCATGCCGACGAGAAAACTGTAAACCTTCTGAAAACCACTGTCTCTCTAACACTCTGTTTGTGTCCCACAAGCACAGGTGTGTGCCTATCTCTGTCTGTCTGGCTCTCTCTTTCTCTTCTCCCTCTCTCTCCCTTGTTTCTCCTCCTTGTCCTTTTCATTTAGAGTCTCTGTGCTGGACCATCAGCCATCCTGGACTTCTCTTTCTCCCCTGGCTGTCAGTGCCTCACACTAGATGATCTTGATCTTCATCCTCCAGCAGATTCTCTCTCTCTCTCTCACTCTGTCTCTCTCAATCTCTCTCTCTCTCTCTCATGCATGTTGTCCATGTTTCTGTCTCCTTCTGTGTGTTTGTTTCCTTTCTCCTATCTGTGTGAATGGTGGATTTGAGCCTTGCTCTTGTGAGTCTGTGTAGTTTTCCCTATTCCAGGTCTCCATGGTGAAGAGGAGGTTGTGGCTCAGGTCCTATTAGTTTGGCAGCACCTGGAAGCTGCTTCATACATACATTCTTCAAGATCTTCCATACTGTTATTTTACTATGTTGGTCTATTCTGTACTCACAACATCCATTGCATGTCTGACCGTCCTGGAAGAGGGATCCCTCCTCAGTTTCTCTTTCCATCTTTCCAGAGAATTTCTAACCGCCACATCAAAAGCTAATGAGAACTGAAAATAAAAACAAGTCTTAGTCGCTGTACAGAATGTCTTGTTTATTGGTTGTTGTCATACATTTTCAAAATTACTATATGCTTCGTATCTAAAGACTCTCAGATTAATTGTACTGTCTCTAAAGGCAGAGGTAGTAACACCTGTAATACAGGGCAACTCTCACCATGGGTGTTTGGGTGTTGACAATAACATTCACTTTAATTTCTGGAAGTAAATCTATGTATATTTTTTGGATCAGAAAAACTTTGATAGACAGGCTCATAATTCCAAAATTACCAAAATAGTATTTAATTAATATTTTCAAAATCGTGAAACAAGTATTTCCATAAACTATGTTCACATGCCCCTGGTGAGAATCACTCTGTTTTGCAGGAGCTCGGTCCCACTGCAGAGTCAAATTTTTATTTGATAATGTTATACACCTGTGGAGGAACAGCAGACACTATCAACACATTTGTGCTTATCTTTTTTTTTTGTTTGTTTTTTTGAAAGTTTTCTTTTTTCTGTTAAATATCAGTTTTTGACATAATCTTTTTCACAAGAACAGACTAAGTTAAATCTGTTATACGTTTTGTATACCAACATGCTCACAATGTTTCTGAACCATTTTTTCTTTTTGTGTCAGAACAACAATAATCAAAACAGACGCCCTTTTGTTTTCCACAGTTATGTGCCAGATCTACCATGGTGGTATCAGAATAATGTGATTTTCTTTGTGGTTTGCAGGCTCATCAAAGGCAGGAGGAAAGTAAGAGGTCCTGCAGTCATGTACACAGGCTTCACTTGCAGGGCATGACTATAACTTCAGGAAAGAAAATCACAGACTGGAGTCAGGCAATCCAAAATAACATAAATTGACTAACTTAACATCAGCTCACAGTCTCTCTTCGTTTTCATACATCACATTTGACTTAAAGCAAAATTGCAGTCATTTATCAATAAGATTTACATAATCTGTGTTTCTTTTCAGACCCAAAGAACTGAATATCATTTCATGCGCTCTGAAGGTGAAAACTGGTCAGCTTTATCCACAGTCTTTCTCTCTCATGACAAACACATTATTTGTGGCTGTGTTGTGCATGTAAGGTGATTATTAACATATTTATCTCTTTTTCAAATACTTTCTTGTTTGTGTTTCTTGATTAACTTTATACATTGTGCAAAAACAGCTGCAGTCTACTCTAGAAGGCCACCAGGTGTCTTGGTATTAATTTCACTCTGTGTCTGTTCAACAGCATTTCTAATCACGTTTTATGACAAATCTGTGTTTGAAAATGCTCTCAGATAGATTTCTGTGACTGATCGACCTTGTGTGGAATCATCTCAAAGTAAACAAACCCAAAACATTTTTAAAAATGCAGGCAGAGTCAAGAAGACATGATCCCGAACATCAACTTGCTTTCTCGCTTAAAGTGGGCTGAATATGAACCGCGCAAGACTAACTACTGCAGATGTCAAAAATAACTTTACAAAAAAATATGCAACGAGCTATGCAACAAATTCTCTCTAGGCAATCAGAGACTGTCACATTTCACATGAATCATGTTTGCACCAGTTTATACAAACAGCTTACTGTGTTTTGATCATTTGGCCAGACAATAACTGTACCATCAACTGAAAACACACGTGGTGTGGGTAAAAGGAGAAAAATCTTGATAGAATATCTTAAGTCAGCATGCTGTTCTTAGAAAGCTTAACAAATCAAACCAGAGGCAAACTATTGTCTGGCCTAATCCTCAAATTCAGCTATTTCCTCCTGTATTTATAAGCTGTAGGAAGACCAGCATACATGTGATTTTTAATCATAATTCCTCATTTGTAACTGGTCAGTGTGAACCTACTGCACTATGTGTGTAATCCAACAACACAAATGTGTGAAAAAGTATAACATTTTTCCTTTGATTCAGACCAGGAAAACTAACGTGGAATACCTGTACAAAGATTTAAATATAGTGCTCCAGCACATGAGATCTGAAATGAAACAGACTGTGACGTTAAAGTTCTGGTTCTCAGCTTTAACTTGGGGTGTTTACATCCAAGATAACAGGTTGGGAAATACCAAAATGTGGGCCCCAAATTTAGCTGTCTTATTCAACATTTGGCTGCCTACTCTGCCAGGCCTATACTGCAGCTGTCAGTTCTTGCTGGGTTTAGGGGCTTTCTGCTTTCAGTATGGTATTCAGCAGTAAAACACATGATTAGTTGGACTGAGGTGAAGTGATCAGTCAACAACGTTCCAGTGATTGGCCATACAAACTCTTTTGTTGCCTTGCCTATATGTTTAAAATCATTGTCCTGCTGCATTGTCCCATTATTGGGGGTGAATTGCTATGAATCCTACACTACTCACCCAATATGGATGTAAACATCCTCTAACACTGTTAGAAGCTGAAACCCAGCACTTTCACCTCATAGTCATTGTTTCATTTTCAATCCAATGTTCTGGAGAACAGAGCCAAAACAACAAAACCATATCACTATCCTCTCACTGTCTGAAGCTTCAGGGTTACAGTTGAACAGTTTGTACCTTTTTCAGTTTTAAACAAACTTCTCTTTTTTGTTTTTTTGGTTGTTTTTGTAAGCTGAACCTACATTTTCAGATTTCATCGCTGAAATGTCTTAGTCACCCGTGACTGCCTCTGTGGCGCTGTCAAACAAATGTGCCGAAAGCCAGTTTATGACACTGTCTTGAAAAGCGAGTAGCTTATCATTTGTTATAGTGGCAAATATATATGTTATAGCTGTATATTATATTTTCCCTCATCCCTGATGGCCCAACACTCTAAACGTTAAAACAAGAATGGCTGTATTACATTAGCGTCAGTCTACTGCATCACTAAGAACAGCATAGCAGCCACATCTCATGGATTTGCATGTTATATACAGAGAGTATAATACATTTTTCTGGTTAGGTATGATTTATGATGTTTATTTACATATGATATGTAGTGTGGATTAACATATTTCAACTTCAACTGATAAGATAAATGACTTTAAAATGAAAATGTTATATTCCAGCAATGTAGAAAAATAAGTCATATTCATTGTATTGACATGAGGAAAATGGTTGGTTTGTTTCTAGCACCTATTGCCACCGTATTACTGTATACTATGATAAACCAGAGAAAAGATATGGGCACCGCCGAATATAACTTGAAATGTCTTGTTACCCATGAACCACTTCTCTCACAGGAAATACATTTTATGGGCAACATAAGGGCATTTGATAATCTAATAATTTAAAGGCCTTTAGATAGAAAAATAAGTATAATAGAACACACTTTTCTATTAACATATATGGGATATTTTTAAATAACAGATCTTTGAATAAGTTCATACTATGCATATTTTATTGTTATATGTGTATGCTTTTATATTTAACTTTATACTAACAAATAATGAGAGGTTTTAATCAAGTTACTCTGTGAAAGTGCATTCCACTGTCTCCTCTGTTTTTACTGTCCTTTCCCTACCGAAAGGGCCATTCTGAACTTTCATCAATATTTATAACTTGCTAACCCAAACTGCATCTTTTATCACATCTGTCCATCACACTATTCAGAAATACACAGATTTTTACTTGAAGCTGTGATCGACAAACACGTGTTTCTGTGAGCAGTCGTTCACCAATCTTATCAGTTACTTCCTCTTATGGAAACTAAATTTGATCAAATTTCTCTAAAATAAATTGGACATTCTGAGAGTTTGGAAGCTTCCTTCTACACTACTTTAGAAAGCATGCTTTATGCTAAATTTAAAAAAAAAAAAGGTTTTTCTCACTGCATCATGTGTTTGTTTACTTTGTTGTTTTGACCCGCTGTACAATTCTTTTTATACGTGTTCTATCTTTTATATGTCTCTCTTAAAACAGAGTTTGTGATGTCAACACAACACCACCTGTTTAAATAAACAATTAGCTGATCTGACAATGTTTATGTTAAATTTAATTTATTATCTTTTAAAAGTTTCCCACCATAACTCTAAAAAGAAATGTTTTTTTTTTCAACATCACTGAATGTCTGTGTGCTTTTACCATTTACGGTTTTCAATAATTTAATTTGTACCCTGAAATAATTTAGTAAAAAGTCAGTAACCTTAAATAAATAACAATCAACAGAAATTAAACTGTGTTTTTGAATAGCACGCTTTTAAAATAGCCAGCCATCTTTGTTTCTGTAACTACATCACAATACAGATCATCGACAGACAGAGCCAGGAGTACATAAACAAATACATGAATAATAGCTCATTTTCATGAAATACATGAATGGTTTGTCTTTGTCAGTAACCCAGGGGCTTCATTAATATCTGTAAACAAGAACAACATCTATCTGCTCTATCTCCGGATCCTATCATCAATAACTATTGATTAACGTGTCAATATTCCGCGTAGAAAACATCAATCTATGTTGACAAGGTTAGCCTGTGTGGTAATCCGGTCCCATTCTGTCTGTATTTACTGTAGGTGTCATGTTGAAAATGCTTTAAATTACTTCATGATTGATCGCTCTGTGTGTTTATATGTGGGAATGACTGTGTGTTCTGTTCATTTTGGTAAAGCAATTGGCCAAAATGCCTATGATGTACAGCAAATGGAAAGGGGTGTGTGTGTACTTTTCCTTATGGAACCTCTCTATTCCCCATATTGTTTGACAATCAAATCAAATCCTTCACTCTTCCACTTATCCTTCACACAGTAACCTGGGTATTGCTGCACATCCAGCCAACACGGCAAAAATCAATGCAATGCAGGGCAGTTTGAGTCACTCGGGGTACGTTTGCAAAATAACTGATATTACAAAAAGAAAATTAATTGTGGTGCTGATGAAATTGTAACTCCTCCTGCCCCAGAAGTCCCCAAATATTGCCTAAAAGTGCAGTAATCGACCTAGCTGTTTACGCCACCCTGGCCGCAGAGAGCTCTGGGTGTATTTATAGTGAAAGCACTGTCGGGACAGCATGAATTATTAATGGGTCCTGATGCAGATTTATCTATGACCTCTAGGCCACCTGGGTGCGAACACACACACACACACACACAGACGCACATATAAACACACACATTCACTATTAAACACATTCACATACTAAATTAGTGTTTGTCTTTGTGTTTTTTTTCTTTGAAATGATGACAGATGACAGTGTGTGCAGTCCAGTAACCCTCAGTAAACCCCAGTGTTGCCATTAGCAAGCCTTCGGTTGGTTGATGGGATCATAGAGGATGTCTTTCGCCCAATTGGGTTGGTCCTCAGGGATAAATTATACAAAGCTCTGAAGCATTCAGCAAGGTACAGCACATACTTACAGTACATACAGTAGGCCTAAACTACATACACACACATACGTACTACATATGTCAATAATGGAACAGTCTTTTTCTTACAAGCTTCTGTGTAGACTTTCAACCTACTGGCATAAAGGTGAAGTTTCCCCCAGAAACTGGATTCAAATGAGTTTAGTGTTATCTCCCTTTTGTTGCAAAAGTCCTGATCAAAAAACATGTAAACTGATCCTTGGCCTTTTGTGTCTGCTCCCTCTGTCCTGTTTTCCGGCTCAGAGGCGGTACTTTCGCAGCAGGTCGGCCTGCCACATGTACTTCCTCTCGGGGAACCTCTCTGGGATCTTGATCTTGCGGAAGTCTTGAATGCACCTTTCCAGCTCCTCCTCGACCGTCAGCTTCTCTTTCGCCGGCCTTTTCTTGCAGGTGCTGGTGTCGCGGGAGCTCGCCGTGAGCGTGCGCAGCAAGTCACTCTTCCGCCGCTGTTCGGACTGCTGGATCATGGCGATGGGGCCCTTTTTCGGCGGCCTGTCTAGGGTTTGAACATTGGCGTGGGGGTGTGACTGGCGGCTGACCGGGCCTCGGATGACTGTTCCCTGTGGAGAGCTGGCCTCTGACTGGCTCTCAGAGCTGGAGGTGGAGAGCTCGTTGAAGGAGGTGCCGCTCTCGCCCTCGCCGTCGCCCTTGTGGTTCTTGCAGCAGCAGTCACATGGAGGGGAGGACCAACGTGAGGGACCACCTGGAAAGAGACAGAACCAGAGAGGGAGCTAACATTAAACGTCTATTTTTTTCCACCTTTTCTTTCTTTCGGGGCAAATCATCATGAACAGAAAAACGGGACGGTGACACACAGAGAGCCACAAATTAGTCAGACGGGAAAAGAAAGACAAAGTAAGAGAAGCACTGACAACAGACAAAGAAGAAAAGTCAGCTAATGCCAAATGGCTATCACGTAGAACAAAGTGACATGGCATCAGGGACAACTGGCTCGCTTCCAGTCTAATCATGGAAGTGAGCTGGCTGACTGTGTGACAAGCCTGTATTGTTCAGAGAACTACCCTTGTAGATCCATACTGTCACATAAAACAAGTGGAAGACCTTAAACCATTAAAACAATAAAATGAAGGTCCAGATATACATTCTGTAAACGTATTTACAGTGAAACACTGAAGGCCATGGTATTTGAGAGGAGGAGCCACTGCTGTACATATGGAAGAATTCTTAACTTTGCAAAGATTTTGAACTGCAATATTGGTACACGCAATGTAGCAAACAGGAGTCTGTCAATTTGAAGATGCTTGGAGGTCAAACTGTTGAAATAGTGTATGTGCAGCTTGATTTCTCTGAAGCGTCCTGTCCAGTTTACCATGACAGTTTACTAATCTCCAACTGCATCTCTTAGCAAGGGGTATAAAACCCAGGGATACACATTCATGGTTAAATGAAACAATGAAAACCATCAAAATGATTGGAAGAAATGTGTTGGACCAATAATAGATGCTGTGATTCAGTTGAAACTCAAACTTAAATACAAACTACCTGGTAAGCATTGATTTAGTGATTTGTTGGTCAAGAGATTTAGAGGTTAAATATTGTTTCAGCAGCATTGAAAAGACAATATTTCAAACAACATGTCATCATTTAAATACTGTTGAAACAGTAGTTCTAAGTAGCTTAGACATCTAAAAACATTTAGACCTTTAATTCAAGTGAATCATCAAATCAGTGCTTACTTGCCAAACAAATTGACTTATGTTAGCAGATCTTTTAAAAAAGAAAAAAACATTTTGCTATATTTTCCTTCTTTGAAGCTTCTGGAGTTTTTTCTATCACACTCTGAAATGTTTTGAAATTCTGTGCAATACTTTGGGAATTTAAATGGTACAAGTCAGAGAAGGGTTTCTATCGAACGGCTTTTCTCTCAAACATATGATCAAGTGGTGGAATGTAACTAAGTACATTTACTCAAGTACTGTACTTTATTATTTTGTAAGTGTAGTATTTCTGTTTTATGCTTCACTACATTTGCCTGACAGCTGCAGTTACTAATTACTTTTCAAATTAAATTAAATTTTTATACCTTCATGTCTATTGAAAACCATGTAAATTGTGATTTTAAATAGTTAGATAAATAAACTGTTAATGATTAAGCTACCCAACAGTCAGTAGTTACACAAAAACAGCACTAATATGGCAAATACTGTACATGTTAATGCACCAATAATGTTAATCAAAAATCATTGCATATAATAGTAAAACACTTATGGGACCATTTTTCTCCATAATGACTACTTTTTCCTTTGACAGTTAAAACAAATTTAGCTGATTACTGATACTTTACATACTTTTACTTAAGTAAGGTTTTAAATGCAGGACTTTTACTTGTAATGAAGTGTTTTCACAGAGTGGTATTAGTTTGTTTACTTAAGTAAAGGATCTGAAATGTTCTTTCACCACTGGCACAGATTATGTGGAGCAGGAATTTGTCTCACAAAAGCAGCAGAGTATCTCAGTGTGGATGAGGTTGAGGCAGCTGCCCAGTAGTCGTGGTCTCAACCAATAACGAGACAAAAGCAGTGATCTACATTCACCGCGGAAAGGAATCAATGGCCCAGCCTAACCTCTGTGAGCATACAGCAGACCAAAAGACTCAGAGGAACAAGACCAGCACCACACCTCTCACTGCAGGAAGCAGCCATTTATTTTTCATGTTAACCTCCTGAATAATTGAAGGGGTATCTGTTGCTGATGGACTCCTCTCTGTTTAGTGAGGAGAAAGATCAAACCCCTTGAGGCAAGCGCACACATGCAACCCCCCCCCCCCCACACACACACACACACACACACACACACACACAAGCACAGGCTTCCACATCAAGTTCAATAGTACCATCGTTTCTTTTCATCTGCTGCTGAGCATTTTGCTTCAAACGAGATAGTACAAGACTATAAATAATGCTGCTTAAAATAAATGCCCTCCTGCCTTAACTTCCCTTTATCCTTGGCAGCATGTTTGGCTTGTTTATAGAGAGACATCAGAAGAGAAATCAATTCATCCAAACAATGTTTGTTCCTCCGAGTCCAACTCATAAACAGCTACCACATATCGTAACTACATTTTTGTGAGTATAAATAGAAGAAATATTTCTTGGACAGCTTTGGCACTGACTCCCACTGTCTAAACTGCAGGAGGACTAACATTCAGTGTAAATATACATACATGCACGCACACACACACTCGCACACACATAAATGGCTCTCTACTGTATGTGAAATAAACATCACTTATCAAAGGCAGTGACAGAAATGGAACGCAATACCCTTTGTCCCCCATAGTAGCTCTGGATGTCTATAATTACCACTGCTATTTAGAGCTTTCACATGCACAAACACACTTCTATGAACAAATACACTGACTTCAGACTGAGAATACACTACCATAGTGCAATCTGAAAGTATACACAACTAAAAATGTATCAGCATCCGATAAAAAGATGTATTCATTATACAGTTGCAGGACAGAGAACGTAACCCCATCATAGGTGCAATTATGTCTCTTCCCAACATTCGTTTAGGGACACATGAGTTCATTTATGTCACTGAGTGAATAGGTAGTCCTCTGATCGATGAGATGCCGACCTGTAATTGGTGTTTTGAAAATTGGCCCCAGACTCTAGCAAATTGTTAAATCTGCCAGTAGCCAATCTGCCTGTTCAAATAAAATTAGGACGATGAGACGGGCAAAGCTGCTGTAACAAATGTCTTAAAGAGCGTTGTTATGAGTGTGTGAGTGCAGCATCTGTACATTTGATATATGACATTCTGATTAAACTTTGGCATTTAATAATTATATCTACCCCCATATAGATCTTCATGCTTTAAGTCTTGACAGTGACATGCTGCTTTAATTTTCAGACATTGTCAATGGCTATTAGCCTTGCTAACACTAAATACTACCAGGGAGGGGTCTGATTTATCTTTTGGACCAGTTGGATTTCCTGTCAACTCTTTAGCTTCATGACAAATTGGCTGGCAAATAATTAAATTGAGGACACCACTTACAGGGATTTTAAAATCCAAGCACTGATAACTGTGATTTATTAAAAAAAAAAAAGCCATGTGGTGTTTCTACTCTCATCTACTGTGATACTGTAACAACGTCCCCAAAAGGATATATCGGTGTGCAGTGTTGATGCTTCATAGCACATTGAGGCATGTTAGCAGTAAAAACCAATTCCCTCTGCTAATTGAAGTGTAAACCTGCATTTTCTCCTTGGTATTTACACTGTATGGTTATAATGTCTTGCTAATTTAGATGAAAGATAACTCACTGTCACTGTTTATGTTATGTTTATTTAGGGTTTTATTTTTTCATTTTCCATCTGCTTGAACTAATTTCTATCATTCTTTATTTCTCCTGCCAGCCAAATCACTGAAGTTACCAAAGGTAAGGTATATTTTTTTTTCTGCATCATACATAACCCCTACGCATCATAAGAAACCTCAAAGGAAACTGTCCAATAAATTGATCTGGTCCAATACAAGGGCCCTAAAGTTCAGGCTGTGTCCTTATATAACTTTATAAAATATCAGTCAGTAGATTTTGCTATAAACTATGCACTATTTCCGCCAGTAAGTCTGATCAACAATTAAGGTTTAAAACATTTGCCTCAAACTTGATACCTCAGACATCCCTAGTCCAATTTTGCCAAATGGTACATGAATGATGCATTTTGGCAGTGTGCTCTGGAGCTTCCAAATTTACACTGATGAAGGTGCCATAATTAAAGGTCAAGGTTTCAGAGTCTAAAGGCTTTCGCTGCCACACAAACTGTTTGATTCCAATTATACTGGGGAAGAATGATGCATCTTCTTAGTGATTGGCTCTTAAAATGCCTACATCCATTAGTCTAGAAAGAGATTTTTAATTGAAAGTTTGGCTGCTCTTCTGCACTTAAGGCCATTTAAATGGCAGGAACTTCGATAAATGTCCCTGTATCGTATAGATTTTGTGTGTGTTCTGAATTAAACAAAGCTGAATTTCCTATTATAAAAAGCTATACATGATTATTTAAAAAACGACCAATTTTCTGTCGAGTCATTGTCATAGACAAGATATTTTGGCTCTCCAAGTGCCAGGAATTTGACAGTTTCTCTCTATGACAGGTAGGCAACTCAACTGAATGATCCACTCAATCAGAAAATAACCTGAGGTTCATTGTTCATACCAGTAACGAGATGTCATGGGGAGGGACATCCCAACTTCCTGTCAATCACGCCCACGTGCATTTCAGCACTTTTGGAAAGATGTAGAATAAATCACAGGAGGTGAGGAGGAGGCGCAGTTACAAGAATGTGTCCGAACTTCAACTGAATACTAATACTATCCTATGGTGCCTTTAACATTAAACTAATATCTTGTCACCTACTCATTGCTTTTTCAATTAACAGGCTAAAAACAGGATGAAATTAGAGATTAACAAGTATTGATTGAATTGTTGTGAAGACATTTTCTTTCTTTTAGGTTAAAGGTAAATTAAGACAGGGCTTCACAGGTCCGGTCAACTAAGGCCAGGTCGGCTCCATTGTGTTAGAGACTGGTTAGAAATGTGCTGTGCTCTGTGATAAACTCAACAGGCTGGCACCAATTTTAGAAAACACTGTAAGGGACATGAGGGAGCTACAACATGACTTATGTAGATCTAATATCCAATAGAATCCTCACACATGTAAAGTAGAGGTAACCTGTTTTTGAATGAATCTTGGTAGGTCTGGGATGGGTTAGATACTGTGCTCCAGAACAACATCTTTAGAATTGAATAGCATTTGTTGTTGTCTTCCCCATTATCCTCAATTGAGCGTCAATACATATTCCTGCTTAAGACATCCAGGTCTTCTGAAACTTCTTCAATCATGAGTAAACAAGTTCTCAGATTTCCTTCATAATTGTCAAATAACTGTAGATATCTGTTTAAAAAAGTGCCACTTACAAAAGGATTTGTAAAGAAAAAAAAGCAAATAGTTTAGTAGATGATAGAAAGGATATAACTTAAGTGCACTGACAGGATTCAGGGTACCATACATATCTTATGGCAGACTTTTTATGTCTCTCTCCATTACAGCTTTTTTCAGCCACTAAATGCCCCAGCCGCCTCTTGCTGATATTACTCCAATGAATATTACACTGCTTAATTTATAAAATGAATTACCAACAAGCCAGAAAAGAACACATGCTGATAAACTACAGTAACAAGAATACTGCAGGCAAACATGTCCTGTGATGACATCAAACAACCTCATAAACTAGTAACTAAGAGTAACCTGAGCAGAGTTCAATAGATCTCCTGCATTGTTTAATGCAAAAACAGTAGCCTAAAGGAAGAGAAGTGGGCTTGTGGTTGGAAGGCAGCTGGTTCAAACCGAGACCCTCAGGATAAAATTGGGCATGAAAGTGAATCAGGAGTGCTTGAGCAAGGCACTTAATCCCCAGACTGCTCCAGGGACCAACAGAAAAGACTTTGGTTGTACTGAGCTGCTCCTGGGTAAGATTGTGTTTACCTGTGTGAATTCGAGGCAGGGATGTTTTTTTCTCAGCAAACTTAGAGTACCTTGGATAAACAAGGATTCCGTTTTAGCAGGTGATTTAGTCTCACATAAGGTCATAAAATTTCCCTTCTTTAAAACATACACTCCCTGACTTTGTTATAGAATGGAAACTACATTTATAATGTGCTTGTGACTTTTGTTCCTCTATACCCACATGGCAAATTAAGTAACGATCCGTAGAGCTCCTTGGTGTTTCCCAGTGTGTTTTTGTGCACATACATCAGTACGTATGTAAATGTAAATGTTATATATGTGTAGGCCTATGTGTCATCCTGTGCTCTTATGTGAGACTAAAGTCATACTTCCCCTTAGGGCTGTTTGTGTGGTTGGGTGTGTAAGTGCTCATGGGCATGCAAATGTGTACATGCACATGCATGTAACATTTGAGAGCCAGATGTAGGTCAGTTTGAGTGCTTCACTGCAGCCTCTTTTCCTCCACATACATCATACATGTTGTAGTGTGGTGCTTGTGTGTGTGTGTGTGTGTGTGTGAGGTATGTACCGACAGCTTGTGTGTGCCTGTGGTCATCCTTCAGTGTGTAAGTGACATTGGCCTTGGAACTATTATCTGTATGCCGTTGGGCAGAGAAAGGGAGGCCGATGTCAGGTGGGGTTCCCATTCATGTCATCAGAGGTGTCAGACTGTCGGCCGTGCCTCTGGCCAGCATCACTCAGCACACACACACACAACCTCACTTTGTGTGTGTGTGTGTGTGTGTGTTCTTTTCGTTTTATACTGTATGTGCAGCAGTTGATTCATGTGATCTCATGTTGTTTCTCTTCCAGGGTGGTGGGCAGGAGGTTCTAATGACTGTCACATGCTATTATGCGCGCGCTCACACACACACACACACACATACGCACACACCCAATGCTTCCTGACAGGTGCTCCAGGCTCTGATGTATTGATCTCAGCAGGGACCTCCACAACTTGTGTTAGCTCTGGCCAGTAAAAAGACCTGGCTGACTCACACTACATTCACAATGAAATTGAATAAACACACTCACACAAAAACACACTGCACGCTGAAAAAAACACACAGAGAAATTCAGTACAAACCAAATTTTTTATCCATATACAGTATATCATGCATTTATCATTTCAGCTACTATTCAAATATTCATTTATTTTCTGAAATGAGCAGCTGTAAAACTAACATGTTATCTTATATATTCATGTAGACAGTTTGATTCTGTGTAAATATTTATGATTACCATGTAAACTATAATATTCCAAAATAAAACACTAACTCTGTACTGTATGCCTCAAAATTAATGTTATTTTCAAAATTAATCCATGTTATTTTGTTGACTGTTACCATGTTGGCTGACATCACACTTGTATCCCTGTAGAATTTGATAAATGTTGCTTTCTCACCCTGATTTCGGACTCTCAGATGGGGTACAATTTATGCATCCTATGGATTGGAAGCCACCACTGGCCTAACACTAACTATACTTATTAAACTGGACATAACCATTTGACTTGTGAAGCTTGTCAACATCAGTAGACACTCTGGAGGTAAGCAGTGACTGAAAATCAGCAAATCAAGTACAGAGCTCAATCTTAAATTCTATTATCAGCACCCAAGTTTGTAAAATTCAAGAGAGCAGAGATCAAAAAGGCACATAAAATTTCTTTCAAATGTCTTAAAACATCTCATGCGCCATGATCCACCTCCTTTCTTCCCAAAATATTGCATGGCGAGTCCAAAAAGACTCAGATATTTGCCTCATTACGTTTGGTTATTTTGGGGAAAGGAAATCAAAATAACAGAAAGGCTACAACAGCTGGAGTATTTGCTGGTCATTCAAACATTAAAGGACTTTTGACTGACACTTGAATGAGAAAATAGACACGCTGCTCGTCTCATCTCTTCCTCCAATCTCTTTTTATTTATTTTCTTCTACCTTCTACCTCTATTTCTTTTCTGCATTTTTCACATTTATCTCTTCCTCTCCCCATGTTTCTCTCCCTTACCATTTCTCTCCTAATGCCTGTATCGATGGGTTGGCGCATCAGTGGAAGAGTATGGACGATTGCCCTCTGATTGATTTCTGTCATATAGCCTCTCAGCACGGGGAGGCTGTTCACCGGAGATAAATGATGTTGGCACAACAAAAGCAAATAAACCTCTTCTATCTATCACTCCCTCTCTGTCAGTTTCTTTTCTGTGTCTCACCTCAACTCTGCCGTCTGCATCTCTGTGCCGCTGTGTCTCGCCCCCCACCCTTTCGCTTCCTGCCTTCTTGTCTCTTCTTTAGTCGCTCCCATCTTCTGGTTTTTCTGGCTCAGATTGCAGTTTCTCTCTCTCTCTCCATAAGTCACTTTACATTTTTCTCAGGCCTGTATTTTTCAAAAATGTATTGTGTCTTTTTTACTTTCTGTACTTTGTATTTGCTTAAATCTGGCAAGTCAACAGCCCTGATAGAGGGTTCTGCATGTCAGATTCCTGTACTGCTCCTTAACCCTTCTAATGTAGCAGTTCAATCCAGTGTCGTGTCAAATTTGTACTAAAGAGACAACAGACGATTTCTGGAAACAATGCAAATGAGCTTGGCGATCTAGCAATATGGCCAGAAGACAGCAAGAACAGCTCTAAATGGAAAAGAAAACATGAACATAAACTCACTGATAGGAACTAATTAAAATCAAGCAATTTCCTTTGACAGGGATTATCCTCTGATTTAAGCAAAATAATGAATGAACTATATGCAGTCAGACACTTGTTACATACCATCAAATCATATTTGTGATGAAGCGCTGCAATTAACTTTTTGTGTGTATCCACCTGCCCTCAACCTGCCTCTTCTCATCTTCTCATCTCATCTAATATTTTGTATAAAACCTTCAGAAACGCCCAGAGACTTTGTTGGAGCTTTTACTTGCATAAAAGTAAATTTCACTTGAGATCGAGTGAGTAAAACTCAAAATGCCTTCTGGCTGCATCTATTATTCTTTTGTGATGGATGTCTCCCCGTATGAACACTGGTGCAAAGTGGAGGAAGCATCAAAGATGACAAAGGCCCTTGTGAGACTCAGGAAGTGACTCCATAACCTGACTGTGTTTGAGATCAGTTTGCAACTTTGCAAACAGTGTTTCTTCAATTTCTACCCACTACTGTAGCTGCAAAATATTTCAATTCAACTATTTCTTAACTGCATTCTAGGATGTCTTTTTAAATGTGAAGCAGCTCACAAAACTCATTCACAAACTCACTAATTTACGTTGAACAGGCTGAGTCTCAACATCAGGGGGCTGTTCAGTCACTGAAATCATTTCATCACATACCAACCTGCCCCACTTAAGAGAAAGGTAACAGCTGCATTTCAGGCCTGCAGATGCAGACAGGTTGATGTCACCAGGCAAAGAAAGTAAAAAGTTGCTGTTTTAACACTGGTACCACAAATTTGAGACTGGTCTGGATGCTTCATCTCAATAATGCTGTATGTCGAAGATTTTTCTGTTCAGAGACACTGCCCACTTAATGGATAGATAAGGTCTTTGTAAAAGGGTGTCATAACAAAATAATACCGGAAAGATAAAATATAATCCACAAGCCTTTCTGTATAAGCCTCAGTATCTATATTGCATAAGCCTCAAATCATACATAGAGCTTCCACTGTATTTTGCAATCAGTGGCTTTGATCAATTACCATGCTACAACTTAAAACTGAATTATTAATGGAACTCAACACTCATATGCTATTACTACAATCCCAAGGATAGTATACACTATATGAATGAGTGTTCAGTCAACCCTAACAAAAACAAAGTGAGAGACAGAAAGAGTTTGTTCTTCCCTTGAGCATCAGAGCGATGTGTAGCACCATAGAGAATCAATCAGAAAAGAGGGAAAATGCGATGCCGGCTGTACCCTGTGTGATTTTCTGGGCATATGAGTCTATTTTCTGGTTCAGGGCTGATATCACTGCAATAAAATGGATTTTATTTTATTTCAAAAGCTCACACAAATGCTCTTTGGGTCCACAAAGTCAGTCTTTTTCATTGTTAGTGGAGCAGTTCCCAGCGCTGAGGCACAACCTGATGTCATCACAGGTTAAATGTAATAAAAATGCAATGTGTGATGTGTTTATCCCTATGAGGAGATTGCTTTTTTTTTCACATGCCCTACCACATTTAGAGGTCAATAGAACAACAACTAAAGTTGGTAGTGATTTGGCGTCTTGCCCAAGGACACTTGACAGATGCTGGTCAAGTCAGGAGTCTGAACCTGCAGGAGCCTGCTTTACATCTTAGCTGTCTGGTTTTTAGCTGTGGGAAGAAGCTCGGTCAGTCAGATATTGATTAAACTGTCCCTTGCCCTGGGAATGAGTTCTGGACAAAGATGTCAGCTGTCAAATGAAAATTCAGCATACTCAGAATGCAGATAGTTGGTTCGAGCTACGTTTGCAAAGTTGGCATAATAGACAACAAGTATTAAGCATTCCTTATCCCTTCCCCCTTCCCTCTCTCTTCTTCTCCCTCTCTTTCTCTCGATGCAGCATAATTAGTCCCTCACAAGGCAGCGTGAAATGATGTGTTTGACTGTACAGCTTCTGAAACCAGCCACTTCTTTTATGCCAGCATTTTCTCACCCCTGTTTTCAAGGACCGTATGCCTCGGTGAGTGTGTTCCTGCATTCGTGCTTGTTTTGCTTTGTTTTGTGTGTATGCTGAGTAAAAATGCCTCTCTTTCCTACAAGCAGGTGTTACATTTCACTTCAGAGAGTGACACTACGGGGTGACAGGAGTTTCCATTTCTAGCAGCACATTTCTTTCCCTCTTACCCTCTTTCAGTCCCTCATTCTTTCTGTCTATTGATTTCCTCCACTCTTCCTCCCCTTGAGTATGCACTGTAAATCTTAGTATGTCTATAATGAAGCCACAGTACTCTAAAACAGTAAGGCTAAAAATGTATATAACACATGCCAATGCATGTATAATTCACCATATGTTACAGAAGCACACTGGCAGGCATTCTCCTCACAGATTCAAAAGGTACTTTGGCAAATTGACACAACTTCTGAGAACAAATGTGATACCACTGGCACTCGCTTTTTTTCTCATTTCAAGTTGAATGTGTACAAGAAACTATTATTAGTAGGTGAAGAACAGATAAAAAAAAATAGATATAGAAAGAGAGTTGTTAATTTTCTAAAGTATGGTGGGAAGTTCCAGATAGTTTGAACATGAAGTAAAATGACCAATTAATGTCTGATATAAACCAGCAGTGCCCTGTTCTCACATGCACTAAAACTAATTGTAACAATGGGGACTTGCTTAGTTTGAATCGTTCGGAGTGGCCGCACTGATGCAGGCACAGTGAAACCCCTCTTGACCAGTTCTACTGATTACTAATCAAGCCTCCTCTCCAAATGTTCAGAAAGTTTCCATTTTAGAGTTTTTTGACAGGCACAAGCCTGTTAGCATTATTCATTCATACTTATGCAAATGATCGCTTTCAAACCAGCATATCCAGACTGCTCTCTTAAACATTAATTATGTTGCAAATTAATGATCTTTCTCCAAGAAACCAACGACTGTGGTCTGTATCTGGCAGCTCACACTGAACACCAGGCCATCAATGCTCACACTGTTTATATTTAGGATTTTAATTAACCAGCTTGTATAAATAAATGTAAGAGAAAAAAAGGGGAAAAAAAGAGTAGAAAACTACCATTTCTTTCATAGGTTGTAGTGATGAATCAGTAGCTGCGTTCTCCTTTTTTTGGTTACAGCCAGTGAGACTTTGACATACATCTTGTTATTGCATGATAATACATTGCTATTGCATGAACCAGCCATATGTAAAATATGTATTGCTTGTCAACAGTATTACTCCCACATTGTATTTTTTGGCTAGTGGGGTCTGTTATATAATACCCAGCCATCCATTAATCCACAGATCTGTCAATCAATCCTAGATCTACTATTTCATTCCACTACTACTTTACCTTTGACTCGTCCATTGATCAATTATCCATCTATCCATCTCTTCTTTCACCTCGTTCCCTCTATATATATAGTGCATTTGTTCATTGTTTGTTTGCATGTTCAGAAATTGGGACAGCAAACAACAATGTTGCTTAAAACATATAAAAAAAAATAGTGGTAAAATTAGAAATGGGGGTGAGAAAAATCTATAAATAGCAGTAATAGCAGTAGCGGTTTACATGCAGATTAAAATTCAATTCACAATTTACAATCAAATACAATTTGGTTTGGCCAATTTCTTTGCACTGATTTCTAATATTCACGTGTAAATGTGACTATAACGTCCCCTTTGGGTAACATTCGTGATTAATGGGAGCCTATGACCATGTGATTTTTTACAGTGAGAAAAGCAGATTGGTTTTTAATCTGAAAGCTGTGAGCTGGTGGACTGAAGCAGCAATAGAAAGAAATACAAGCCACACATACAGTGCCCTGCATTGACAGTAAATAAAAAACTAAACTCCACAGTTGAGGGATGGCAGGTGTATAGGCTAGTGACAGAGAGGAAAATAGGAGAAATTCTGAAAGGCACACTTTGGAATAAGGATTTAAAATGGAGGAAAATAATAATTTCATAGAAAAAAATCAGACCAATGCTCCCTGACAAAAAGTGGATCTACGTGGTTCGGTGACAAAATACAAAACGATGAAGTTTAAGCGCTTACACACTGTGAACATTTGTACAATGTGTGAAGACATGTGTACACACAACAGTTATGTATATAGTACATTTACGTTACGTTTGTGGTAGTAAAAGTGCGCACTGCTTGTTGTTCCTGACAAACAGAAATGCTCTGGCACAGTGTCCAGTGATGAATTATCTATGAGGTCAGCACCAACAAACAGGCTGTAATCGGCAAACAATTGCACAAGCATTATCACTGCCCAGCAGAGCGCTCACCAGCCACTATCTCTGTCCCTCTGTCACACAAGTTCACTTATTATCCATTTGTTAAACACACACACACACACAAGGTTGGAAGGGTTACTTTTCAAAATGTAATTGCTTACAGATTACTGAATGTTTCCTCATGACTGTAGTAATCCTGACACTATGATGACTATGTGACTCTTGTGGTTGCAGTTATATCAGGATGACTCTGGTCACAAAACTCTGGAATCTGAGGTTAAGTGGTGCTTGATTTCATTTTAATTCCTCTATTACCATCATTTACAAGAATGATCATCCATTTTTTATCTATTAAATGACGACTTTATTCATTTTCTTCATCATTAGCAACATCAAGCCTTACTCTTCTTTTCATTTTCCCTCTGGTGACTATCAGTCTCATTTTTGTTCAGCTTCCATTCACTTATTTCATCTGTTCTCAATCAATCTCCACTCTTTGTCTTCCCAATCTGTCATCTGACCCCTTTTACCCCTTACTGCCAACATAATGGAGTGCCTTTACAGACTTATCTCTCTCTCTCTGTCTCTTTCTCTTTCTTTAGTCTCAGCCTCACTTTTTAGGTCTTTCCTCCTTCTCAGTCACTCATTCACTTTCTTTGACCACTCTAACTGTCCTTTGTATTTTTACCCTTGATAGGAATTGATGATGGCATTTTAATAGCACATTTACTGTGATGCTGGATGCAGCAGTAAGGGATGTGACAGCCTTTTGGAAGTCCATAATAATGGATGTCAGCCTTGGCCTGCCCCTTAGACCCATGAACCAGTATCCCATATAGTCTGCACATGTGATGCAAGACTTCAGCTGCATACGGTACTAACCCACCTTATAAAACATTCATGCCTCTTCCTGTTCTCTGTGGCCCATATATCAGTTACACCTACTTAGCAGATATGACCCTCTTTTGCCTGCAAGCACTCAAGAATTTTGAGGCTTGGATTCAACAGTGTGCTGGAAATGCTCAACAAGAAACACATTTCTCATTCTTTAAACGTTTTCATCCGCAAGACTGCCACTGACTGCTGATGTTTTTGTTTGTTGCAACTCTCAAGAGGCTAAAGACACTGTGGTGCAAGGAGATCCCTGGAGGCTGGCTGTTTCTGAGTGGTAATGATAATACCAAGTTCAGTTAATTAAGTCACACATCTTGCCTGTTGTAATGCAACTGAAACTCTGAACAGTGTACTGTATGAGCATGGCTGAGGTGTTTGTAACTACAAGGAGGTGGAATAAAGTGGTCACTTGCTGTATTAATTCATGATGAAATGTATTTTTATGACTCAGAATCATACATGTCTAGGCATGTGGTGTATGAATATGACAAATGCACTATTGCTGTGCTGCCCTTCCATGGAAACAGCTGTACAGGAGTTCATGAACAGTCAACCACGACCCCATGTGACCACTTGAGTTCAACAATTCATGGGACTGGCACTGATTTCCCAGGAGAGCCGCAGCCAGACATTTCAAGTGCTTGGGCAGCGAATGTGTTGTCCATTTTGTGGCCTGGATGCCTGAGTGTGCATGACTGAGGTGACTGTGAGGAGTGGTGGACTGTCAGGAGCAATCTAGTCTGACGTCTGAAATATTTCAGATAGAGAAAATAATCAGTTCAGAAAACAAACTGCAAAGACTCTTGCACCACACCTGTGATATACAAAATTAAAAAGACCAAATAAGAGTTTAAAACAAACATGAGCAAATCTGGATTCCGACATAATCGATGTGGAAGTCCAAGAAGGATGGTTGGAGTGATGAAAGGATTGACTGAAAAGTAGAGGAATCAAAAGATTAAGAAAGGCTGTTGTTGGCTCTGAAAGGTATACAGACTGAAAGGCGTCTGATCAATACAACCTTATCATGGTGTAAAATCCTCTCACGTCCTGGCAGGACTCTCTGTACTTGGCCCTTTTTATCTCTGATTCCATCATGCTCTCTTTTTTACTCGATCTGTTTTACTCTTTTTAAGCAAGCGGCCACATAGTCCTGAATTGTTTTTCTTTATTGAGAGGAAAAGCTAAGAGAGGAAACAGATGCGATGAGCTCTGGAGAGATTTGGTCCGAGGCCAGCAAGGATAATTTTCAATTTAGGCATTTAGGCAGGGTTGTACCACTACACCATATTTTGGTATTGGGAATCTCTCTCTTTTATTCTTTTTCTCCGCGCAGGTGGCTGTGAGAGTGCATGCTTATGAGAGTTTAACATCTCATCCCCATGAACTCTGCAAAAACAAAACACCACCTGAAATTGAGAACTGCTTCTCCCTCTTTACACTCCACTCCAAGCATCTACTCTGTGTTAAGTGCCTCAGTCTGGAGCATCATCTGTAAATGGCTCATCGCAGTTGTCCCATTTTACCTGGAGTATTCCCAGCAGGGAGGGTTTAAAGAAAACAGCACAGGACAGGATTTGCAAGAAAAAGCATGGTCGGTGAACCAAAAGGAATAGGACATTCCCTAAGGGGAAGTGACATTCTTTATCATAACCTACTGTAAATCTCTACATGTTGATGCTCTCTCTTTGTCTCTCTCTCTAGAGCTAGCACTTTTGCAACCCCTTTCTCCTTCATTATCTCATTTATTTTGCAGCCCTGCTTCCTTGCCAGTCATCCATTGTGTTTGTGCCCATTTGCAGGTATTTTGTTAAAACCAGGGACATAATTTTTCTCTCTGTGTGGTCGTTCTATTTTGAGTCACCACTGATTCTCCTCTGGTGCCGCTCATAATGACACACAAACGGGACACAAATGAGGGAAAAACGAACAAGAAACAGCTTGAGCAAACAAAATCCACATCATGCAAGAGGCTGTAAGCAGTTTGTGTGTGTATTAGCCTGCCTGTTCTGGGTAGGTTATTAGTTTGTGCAAATTGTGAACAAATGGGTGTACAACATTATTTCAAAGCGCAACAGGGTATATAGGCCAAATCTGATGGTGTTAATGTCAGTAAGGACAATGACAAAGCTGGACTGCTGGTTACCGACCATCGCAGTTCAAAGGCTAATCAGCCTGGAAGAAAACAGCTTTGAAATAGAGTTGGAATAGGAGCAGCTTTGGAGAACCACAATGTTTTGCTTCCCAGGGGCCTCATTAGGGACTATGCATGATGGGTAGATGGAGGAAGTGGGGCACAGCTACCAAACACACATGAACACACACGTGCTGTGTCATACATGCAGACCCATAGCAAAGGCGAAAGACAGCCTTACAGCATGACAGCGCGCAAAAGTAGTCGGCCGTAAAATGATGTGTCAGGACTGCTGCGTAAACCAGGCGCCAT